>OY986040.1:95802536-96495036 GCA_963920215.1 Nineta flava
AAAATTATTTTTAAATAATTTCACTATTGCTGTTGACTATTATATTTTTTGGAGGCCATCATCACAATTAATTATAGCATTATTTAACAATGAAATCATTCTAATACCTGTAGGTATAGTTTTCGAAGTAATTGAAGCAGACAAGTTACCTTATCCCAAAGAGTAATTCTCGAACATAAAAAAAGTTAACTAAACTTCTAAACTTAACATTATTGAAATTAATACATAATTTTTACGATGAGAAGTATTAAATGTATAACGTTTTGATAAAACTAATCATTTAGTACGTATTGCGAAATTTTGCATTCACTGGAAAAAAATTGTGTATATTTTTTTTCTTTAAAAAAAATCAAATTAATCAATGCATATCTCAAAACATTGGCATAAAGACTAAAACCATCTCTGGTTTTCGATTTTTATACCCGGTATATAATATATACCAGGGTATATTAACTTAAGTCCCGAATTTGTAACGGTTGAAAATATTTATCGCAGAAAACAAATTTCATAATGGTGTTCATAAAATGATCTAATTAGTCCATTTTCGCAAAGTTGTCCGTCCGTCTGTCTTAAATGGTGTTCGTCCGTAAACACGATAACTCAAAAACGAAAAGAAATGAAATTTTGTATGTGTGTTCTAGAGCTAAAAAGTAAGGTCAAGTTCGTGAATGGACAAAATCGGACCATGTTTAGGCAAAATGGGCAAAACTGCCTAACTTTGAAACCGTAGAGATATAACAAATATGTACCTAAAGACAAAAAATGTTCCTTTTTTTTAAATAAATAACTTTTGTTATAAATTTTTTTACATAAATACAGTATATACCGGGTATTTAGCAATTAACTCAGTTATTATTTTCACTTGTTTTTTTATCAAGCTAATAGAAAGTATACGCAAAGACAACAGTTGTTTTCAAACTATTTTCTGGTCTGACCTTTAAAAGAATTTTTTTTAAATATTGTTAAATAATGTCTAGACGTCATTCTAATGTTAAAAAATTCCAACCTTTTTCACAGAAAAAAACGCTTATTATTTTTGCCGTTACATAAGAATAAGATATCTGATTCAGAAGCAATAAAGTTAAAATAAAACTTTATTACATTAAATGCAATAAATAAATTTATTCAATAGATAATAACAAAAACAAAATTAAAATAGAAAATAATCAAGAAAATTATTCACATTTCCCACATAACAGACACCTTGAAAACTACGAATAGTTTTGTTGTTTTCATTAAATTACACTTATCTAAGATTCTTTTATATCAGAGCAACATCTAACACTAAACAATATGAGGATGTTCGCATGCGTGAGACTTCATATTCGATAAAACTTTTAATCTTTGATATTTGGCAAATACGTAATGTTTCTAATGTTTTTCTCTTTTTAATATTTTTTTTTTATGTTTCTTCAAAAATTTAAAGTCTTATATCAATCAATTGAAAAAGTTATCAACGATTAAAAACTAAATATTAAACGTTGAGCCTTATGGCAAAATTTTTTTTAAATATTTTAAGTTGTAACTATATTAATCAATTTGGCATTATATTAATAAATTAGGCACTCTAAATATTGTTTTGAAATATTACTTGACTTATACACAGTTTATTTAATTGAATTAAAACAAAATAGTGTTAGCGAACGTTAGACTTAATTATTAATTATTTTAATCAGCATAATTGACACAATTTTTTTTCGCGCTTATAAAATATACACATTGATACAAATATACTGAACGCATATTTATTAAAATAGCATATTTATTACAACAAAAAATGATAAATGATTTTGTAGAATTTTATGAATATACTATATCTAGCGCATGAACGTTCTTAAACTATTATACTTTTTAAACATATTAGCACAATTAAAAAATGTTGAATAATTTTATTAAAATCAATAACTAATATTTTGTACTTACATTTAATAAAATTCACCTCAAATAATCACTATAGAAATTTTTTTTAAATTCATGTATATATCACTGCAAATAAAACAAACACTTAAATTTATTAAAAAAATTAAATATAGTATAGTTTATTTTAAATTTAATAAATCATTTTTAAGAAAGTTTAAAAGTAAAGAAATGTTTATTGTTCATATAGAATGCATATGGTATTGTTGATGTTATTGTTATTAATTAATAGAGCACCTGTTGACGAAGTGGTGGCGCTCAATTTATATTACAGGTTTGTGTGTAATTTATTATCAACAAACAGCAACAACAAACCAGGTGGATATATATGATTTAAAATTGTCAGTTTACTATGTATATATATATATATATATATATATATATATATATATATATAAATATATATAATTATATATAAGTGTATACAACACATAAATATGTATTTTACTTTAGTGGGAGGTAATCTGTCCCACAAAACATTTTTTTAATCGTACATTACATTCAGTAAGTGTACATAGATATAGGTACTTACATATATACTTCATTTATTAAACTTACGTAAGTGTAATAATGTGCAATTGTTATAAAAATATTTATTCACTAGTTGGAATGGCCAAAGATAATTCAATGTCGATATTCGATATATCGAAATAACAAAATCGATAACTCGAGAAGGATGTTTAAATTAATATATTTGACGGTAGTGGAATTCGAAATCACAGTCATCATACTGAATGTCGCTGATACTTTGAACCAGATATCTCGAGAACAGAGAGAAGAATCACATTGAAATTGATATTTATTTTGCATATAGATAGTGAATGGATTCGGCACGTTACTGAAAGCTTTTTAAAGTTTTCGTTTCTTTTTAATGTTCATCCTTAAAAATTCGTCTTCTATATATTAAAAAATTAGGTCTGGAAAAATAAATAAATTTTAAAAATAAAAGTCTAGAATTTTTTTTACTTCTGGGAGCTATTTTTTGAAGAATTTAAAAAATATCTCTGTTGGAAAATTTAAAAAATTTTGATTTTTCATTTTTTTATTAACAAATAAAGATACGGAAAAATTCGAAACGTAAATAAAGTGTTGCGACTTTAAAATTCAAATGTCTTTTAAACTATGAAAGATACGACAAGGCCACTTCAAGTATTTTTTGTTTTCCATTAACCAATAAACAAATTGAGTTTTTAACGATGCTCTAACACAAATTTTTAATAAATTACGAATGAAAATAATGGATCATTACTTTATTTATACTTTGGATTTTTCCATATCTTTGTTTGTTAATAAAAAAATGGAAAATAAAATTTTTTTCAATTTTTCAACGGGCATCTTTTTTAAATCCTTCAAAAAATAGCTCCCAGAAGTAAAAAAAATTCCAGACTTTTATTTTAAAAATTTGTCGGATTATCCAGATTGGAAAATTTTTTAATTTACAAAAGCATAGTTAATCGAGAAATTGGGGTAAACATTTTTTCCGACGAATTATTGTTTGTTTAAGTATCTAGTAGGTGCCTGGTTTTTTTCTTTCCGGTTCAATGATTATTTATAGTCCTGCCTGATCGAATCTGGCCGGGTTTGTTATCCTTTCGTATAGGCGAGTCTTTATTCTCAGTTATGCCCCTATCCCCACTTGATCCACTTATAGGTTGTGGCAATCTTCCTACGGGTTGTGGAACCTGTACTTGTGGAACCTGTACTTGTGGCTCCCTTACTAGTGGTTGCGGGCTTCTTTTTGGAAAACTAAAAGATGGGCGGAGATGATAAGTGTTTCGCCTAACTATATTTTCGTTTGAATTTTTGATAATATATGACCTTGCTGGTTCATATTGTTTGACAACAGTTCCAGGAGTCCAGATGTTATTTCGAATGTCTCTGATCATTACATTTTGTCCTGCACTAAACTCTACTTCTCGTTTCCTAGCTCTTTTGTCATGTTCTTCTTTGTACTTTTCCCCATTACCATTTAATTTGATCATAACGTCGTTTTGAATTTGCGGTATTAATTTGACATCAGTTACTGGTAATTTTGTTCGTAGTAATTCTGCTCATAAGAATTTGTGAAGGTGCAACTCCCAGGGAAGGAATTGTATTCTAGAAACATGGACTCCAAGTCTCTTCCTTCCTCAGCACTTCTACGTGTTATATCTTTGGCTATGTGTACCACCTTTTCTGCCAACCCGTTGCTTCGTGCATAGTTAGGACGGGACGTTTTTATTGAGAATTTCCAAGCATTCGTGAAATTTTTGAATTCGAATGAACTAAACGGCATATTGTCTGCGATTACTACAACTGTAATACCATGATTGCTGAAGATTTTTTAGGACCGCTATTATCTCTGATGATGTTTTATCATTTAAGCTTATAATGTCTAACCATTTTGAGAAATAGTCTATGATTAATAGAAAATCTTTTCCTTGACATGTGGCAATATCAACACCAATTTTTTCGGACGACCTATCTGGAAGATCACGGAAAATCAGAGTTTGTTTTTGATTTGAAACTCTAAATTTTTCACAAATGGTGCAACCCATTACCATATTCTCTACCTCATTTAGCATGCCAGGCCAATAAAATAGACTTTTGGTCCGAAGCTTGTTCTTTGTTATACCTCAGTGACTACCCTTCAATATTTTTAGAAACGCCGGTCTTAAGTTTGCCGGTATTACAATTCGATTTTCATTATATAAAATACCTTCACTCACAACTAGCTCATTTTTCTAAAATGCTTTACTGCGTCCAGAATACTTTTAGTATTTATTTCAATTGATTATGTGCTTGGGTTACAGAAGTATCCATTATATGGCTGAAACATAATATGTCTGTTTAAAATCTCGAACAGGCAATATAAAATATAAAAACCGAAATATAATCTAAATAAAAATACCATAAATATAAGCTAGCGCACATGCGCGGGATTTCACTAAATTTTTCAGCAAAAACTGATATTTTGGACATATATCGATAGATCGGAACTTTATTGCCATCCCTATTCTATCTCGAACCCTTTAAATATTAGAGTCAAATTAGCTTCAAATAGCCGGTTTCAGGTAGGTTGCTCGGAACTGATATTTTTTTTAAATCGATTCATCTTGACGTCCTGAATATGACCCTAGATTTTTGGGCCGAATCGTGACGGAACAGGGTCAAAATTAAATTTGTTTATAACAAAAAAGCGTTTTTTCTTAATATCTTTTTAAAAACTAAAAATTTTGAAAATGATATAGAATATTAATCAATTCTATATAAAAAAGAAATTAAATGAGTCCATGAACATTAAAATCGGTTTATTAGAATTGGAGAAAAAAATTCCCAAAGTTCGAAAAACGCAAAAATTTTATATTAAAATAAAAATCAAAAAATTACTTCATTTTTTTTTTAACAATGGCAAAATATGCCTTTTTTGTGTTAAAAATAATGTGCCCAGTTTTATCCCTAAAAAAAATTAGGTTCCCGACAATTAATAAAATACCATGTCACCGTTTTTTATAAATAAAAAGGGTGCATTTGATTTTAGATGAATAAATCTTTTTTTAAATGAAGGGTCTTAAAAATATCTATAAAATTATTTTTTTAACTGTATTTTTACCCTTTATTTTTCAATTTGTTTATAACGCGCAATAAACAAATTTAAAAAAACAGTTAATAAACAGTTATAAACAAATTCGATTGTCCCGGTTCAGTCACGAGTCGGACCATAAAAATTTAGGGTCATATTCAGGACGTCAAGATGAATCGATTAAAAAAGAATATTGCGGTTATAAGCAACCTGCCTGAAAAATCCTAATTTTAGTCTACTAAAAAGTAGATTTTGGGAATAGCTAGTAAGTAGTCACGAATGCATAGGTTTTACTGCAATTTAGTTTCATATCATGTTTTCTGCAACTCTGCATTGAAAATTTAAATCTTAAATATCTCCGTATTTATTAGAGTTTTAGAGAAAATGATCAGACAATAAATTGTAGTAAAGTTGATTTTCTACAACTTTAATACGATACATTTTTCGATTTTTCTAATATTAAGTAAAATATTCTATGTATTTGTATTTTCTCTCTTTTTTCTCTAAACCCTGCTTTCTTCTTGGCCGATTCTTCTCATTAACGAACTTGATCTTTCACATACCAAAAACATATCAGATACGAAATTTCATTTTGAAGAGACTGAATTTGTGACTCCTACAGATTATACAAATGCATCAAAAGTACATTTATTTACATTGTGGCAACACTCTTCAGAATTAACTATAGAATAACCCGTACTTAACTGTGGCAACGCTGTCAAAGATTATTATCTATATCTAAAATCAAAACAATCAACACTGTTTTGCGTTTGACAAAATTTATTCAAATTTATTTCATCGTTCTAACAAAAACAGGTCTCGACATCGACCAAGTTTAAAATTAAAATAGTGTTAATAAATATTAGTTAAAACGCTTAAAGTGATTATTTTCGCACACTTCTCACAAATTGGCGATCTTGCCAAGATTCAATTCAAACAAGACGAAATATCAAAATGGCAGCGGGTACGCGGCTCCACCAGCACTGAAGCACGATTCTGAAAATGAATAGCAAGATTGAATTTGGACAACGTTACAACATAAGGCCAAGGCTAGCAAGATTTACGTTACAGGAATTTAACCCAAATCACCCCGAAATTTGGTTTTTCGCTATGGATCAGATATTTAAAACCCAAACCGTGACCTCCGTGGAAGAACAATTTTTTTGTTTTTTTACAATATATTGACTCAGCCGAGACAAATCATATTCGTGATATTATACCGTCGTATGCTCGCGATAAATACACCAAGGCAAAAACAAGGATATAGCAAATCCAGGGGAGAAGCAGGTTAGAACAATTGACGAAGCTGCTTCAAGGGGTACATATTAATACACACACAAAACCGAGTGTGACTTTGACTAAAATGAAAAACTTGGTCGGCCCCTCCTGTGACAAAAGCGAACTATTACGAAGTATGTGTCTTCAGAAGTTGCCCCAGCGAACACGAGATATTTTGGCAATAAATACAGATCAATCCCACGATCAACAAGCGGGATTGGCCGATAGGCTATACGAGATATACGAAATCCATTACTCAAAGTATCAGCCGTTGCTACTAATAATTTAGCGGTTACAAAGAGCCTAACAAATCTGCGAATCGCCCCAGAAACGCCAACCAAACACTCATTAACCCTACGAACCGCCCCTGCAACCCTATGAATTGCTAATAAATATGATACAAAATCTGCAGAGTCAAATCTCGGCGCTACAAGCCAGCAGGTCGCGAGACGAAAACGAGTCCAGAAGGTACGGAAGACGACCTTCGTCGAGAATTCATGGCCGAAGCCCATTACCATACGTCCGAAAATGTGCACCTGGTTTCTCATAAAAAAACTAGAGCTGTAGTCTGAAAGCCCTCGGTTACGAGGCACGAGGCGAGGCGAGGTTCAAAATTTTAATCCTCGTTACTAACCGAGGCGGGGCAAGGTATATTGTCTCAAAAACCTCGCCTCGGCCGAGGCGAGAAATTTGCCTCGGCCGAGGCAAATTTACAAAAAGAGAATTAATTTTTTTTAAATAATATAGTAACATGAAGCAATCAAAAAAACATGAAGCAATAGATAGATTATTTTGCAAATATTTTTTCAAATATATATATTTTTTTACCATATTATGTACATTCATGCAAAATAAGTCAAAGTTAGTAAAAATTGTCTCTCGCCTCGCCTCGCCCGAGGCGAGGCGAGGCTAGCCAACATTCTGCCTCGGCCGAAAAAAGCGAGGCGAGGCGAGGTGATACCAAAACCTCGCCTCGCCTCGTGCCTCGTGAAGCACTACGCCAATCTCAGTAATCGGGATCACCAATTCAAAGAAGTATATTTAAATGAAAATCATAACATCTTTTGTAGTTTTTACAACAATGTCAATCATCCACTGCACATTCCGATGTTAAATCTTCACTTAATTTAATACGTTCCAGATACTATGGGTGGTTTTATGTTATTCACCTTCCTTTTCTCTGTGAATGGAATTAGTGCGGTCGTACCAGGATTCATTCTCAATCCCTGGTTGATTGATTGATTGATTGATTTTTATCAGGGTAAAAACTATTGCACTTCGATCTTATGGTCCATTGTGCTGCCCCTTCTACTTCAGTCTGGCGGGAATCCCTGGTTGATACACCATTCCTGTGCAAATCTTAGAGCGTTTTGCATAAGCACCAAGATTGTGTCTACACAGGGTTCTTAGATTGCAATTACAATGAGTCGAATGAGAATTGCCCATTAGATCTTTGAGTGGTTAATGGCAATCGCCGCTCTTCCCCGGTCCTCGCTTGTCGGTAAGAGGCCTTGATTAAACTGCTGTTGAGAAGTATTCACTGCCACCAAATCCGAAAAATGAATTTGGATCAGAGTCTTGAGTGTATCCTTCGCGGAGCTAGTATCCTCACCATCGGGTTTACGAAGTGACCCGATGGTGTCAGCGGGTTTTTATGCTATTTTTTGCTATTTTTTAACCACAAAATCCAGCTGAGACTGCAACCGTTATAAATCTGCAAACTACAACCGTTTTAAATCTCTTCCTAAGATTTTTTTATATTTTTCGATATTTTTCTTAACTCTATATCCGATCAAAAACATAAATGTAAAAAAGGGCAGAGTTTTCGGGGAGATACTTCATATAATAGTTGCTTCTTAAAAAGTGATGATTATCCCATTAAAGAGCCGAGCTGTTTGCTAAGTAAATAGCACGGTAAACTATTTACTAAGAAAATTAATGAGGGGTAAATTGATTAAATGTAAGAAAAAATTTGGTTGAAATTTATTTCGCAAGTTTTCCCTTAGTATGTTTTTAAAATTTTATAACGCGGAAAGTTTTAAAAAATTTGAAACAAAAGAAAGAAGAAAGAACTTGCCAAGTTATAAAATTTTAGAAACAAACAAAGGGAAAACTTGCGCAATAAATTTCAACCAAATTTTTTCTTACATTTGATCAATTTATCCCTCAATAATTTTCTTGGTAAATATTTTACCGTGCTATTTACTGTAAATAGCTCGGCTCTTTAATGGGATATCATCACTTTTTCATCAAGGAGCAACTATTATATGAAGTATCTCCCCGAAAACTTGTCCATTTTTTACATTTATGTTTTTGATCATATATAGAGTTAATAAAAATATCTAAAAATATATTAATTTTACAAATAGAATTTTTGTATTTGAGGTATTCCAATGACCTTGTGCTGTTACCTACAAAAGTATTAAAAATATTTGAAAAATGTATATACATATAACTATAATGTAATATATAGCCCAATAACATGGATTCGAATAAATTACCATCCTGCCTGGTATGCTGCTATTTTTCTTCCTCTTATGGATGGTAAGAAGTTGAGACCATTATAAAAAGTTTTCCATATCGAAAGACCACATCAAAATTTTCTGTCGCTACAAACAACCAAACTTTTTTTTACATATTTTGTTTTTTTAATAATATCTTGATATTGATTTGTTGTAGAGTTTGTTATAGATAGTGATTAATCTTAAAGGGGACACAATTTTGAACAAATTTTATTATTACGATTCTTTTCTTATTCCAAAAACAAGCGCGCAGCAGGAAAATGAAAGTTTTCCCATTTATTAACTTCAGATTCTACTTCAGCAACCACGAAAACGTATAAAATAACATGTTGTGAGTTTGTGGTGATTGGTAAACAAAAAAATTTTCCGTTTTCTATGAAAACGACAAAAAATCTATGCAGTAAGTTTGGGTGTATTTTCTGGATTGTAAAAATATGAAGTTTCCGATTTTCTAACTTAAGATTCGTTTTCAGCGTCCCAAAAAACCGTCATATACCAAATATTCCATTTATTATATAATAATTGTTTATTTAATATTATTATTATAAACTATTAAAATCATTTCCTAGCATCTGCAATAGGAGAGTTCTGTTATGTATTCCAAAACCAACACAAATACAGTGCTGGAACGTCCTTAAGCTACAACTTACCATATATAATATATCATATTTGTATATATGCGCCTCCAGTGAAAAATTTCTGGATTCGCCCCTGGAATAGTGAGTAAACAATAATATCTTTTGTTTACTCATTATTCCAGGGGCGAATCCAGAAATTTTTCACCGGGGGCGCATATATACAAATATGATATATGATATAAGGGTAAGTTGTAGCTTAAGGACGTTCCAGCACTGTGCTATATAATCAGGACAAAAAACCGGTTTGATTTTATTATAGCACAAACACATAAACACACATACAAAACACATAGAAAAATACACTATTCACATATACAAAATAATGTTAAAGAAAAAATAAATAAATTTAAACTTTTATATTTCGAAAACAAAACGGTAACACACGATTTTTTTTTTTTAAATGCTGCATTTCCTTTGGAGGAAATTCGCTAAAAAAAACAAGGTAAACAAATTTGGTGGTTTTTAGGTCACAGAAATTTTAGCCGAGATCTTACAAATTGGAAATGTGTTTTATAATGTTGTTCTCAATATAAGTAAAAATGGCACACTATGATCGTTTATTTGCATGGTTCATAGGTGCGGGGCTAATATTTTATTTTTCTTTGATAAAAATGAAATTCACAAATTACTGGAATTTTTAAATTAAGTACTATTTAATACATTCCAACATTTATCGTAAATTTGAATGCTCTTATCAATATTCAATTAACATTTTAAAATAACTACAATGGAAATAATGACTAACTGATTGTGAGTTGTAATGTTCGATATTGCCCATTACTTGAACTTGATGTTACTTTTTAGCTATAGAACCCAGATACACAATTTCAGCTCGTAATATTTTTTCATTATACAGTTTTCACGGACAGATAAACGGTCAGACGAACAATCTAAAATAGAATAATTGGAACATTTTATAAACAATGTTGGGTTGAAAATTATTAAAATAATTTTTAGTACCTCAACACATAATTAAAAGAAAACTAAGTTGGAAAATATTTAAGATGAAATATTTTTCTCTTTAAGAAAGGAGTTTTTTTTTAAATAATTTCAAAAAGAAAATAATATCTAGTTTTGATTAATTTTTTTTCTTTAACAAAGTTTTTTTTTTAAATCAAGAAAGTTATTTCAAAAATCAAATCAAAAATTATAAAATCAAAGATAAATTATTTGAAAAAATATATATAATTTATTTTATACATATTTACATAGGTTCAATTTTGTTAAATAATTTTTATAAAAACAAGTCGAGACGAGAAAGTAAGCTTACTTAAGTAAATAACAGTTTGTAAAATGACATCGGTAAATATTTGACGTATATTATACATAGCCGGTGGGCCAGTGCGTTGAGGCATTTGAGAAGCGGGGTATTGTATTGTATTGTATTGGTTCGCACTCGGTCTATACATTATAACTTTTAATAAATTTTATCAATTGCTAACCCCTTTGAATACGACCATGGCTGAAGCACAACTTGGTGATCTGGAAGAAGAATCTATAAAAAATATGTTTTCAAGAAACAATATTTTCTGTTTGGTACATACAAGCACCCTTCTAGAATGATCCTGGACCATATAAAAACGGAGAAATTTACCGATTTCAATCAGTCTAAATTTTACATTTATTCGAGTATCAAAGTTTAAAACATGCTATTGTTCGAGTATATACAGTTTAAAGTATTGTTGGATTAACATCATCCGTTTAAAACTACCATTGATTGGAATAATATCAAAGTTTAAAAATCAGTATTGTTCGCTTAGTATCAAAGTTAAAAATTAAACATTGTTAAAAAAAATTAAATTCTAATTGTTTTTTTTTTTAAATCAAATAAACGTCAGGTTTGAGTTTCATAAAGTTTTTGTTTTTTTTTTTTTGTTTTTTTTTTCAAAAGTACGTGAGATCCAATTGACATATATTTAGTAAATTTTTGCTAATATTTTGTATTTTTTTTATGTGTCGAGTATCGGGATCTGTTGTAGGTTCTACAGCGCTCCTTTTGAAAGCTAAAAGAGAACCAAGATACCGCGACATAAACTGTACTAAAACTAAAAGTAAACTTGTAATTATATTTCAAATTTTGCCCCAATTCCTAGAACATTTGTTTGTATTTTTATAAATACGTATTCGACAACAATCTAATCATCATCAGTATGAATTAGCTAATCGTAACTATCTCTGGAATATGGATTCAGAGATATGTTATTTGTTGCTAATTTGGTGCGTGTCTCACAATGATATGTCTTTTATAAGATTTGACTGAGGGTATGATCTGACCTGAGGTTTATTTGAGTTAACTGACTAACGGATTAGGTGTGTGAAGAACCCCACCTATTTATTGTCGGTATCCTTTTGTGACTATGGTATTAGATTTTACTTTTTGAAAATGGTTTAATTTTATTAAATCAGAATTTGGAATTTGGAATTGGGCCATTGTCTAAATTCATTATCTGTTTTCTCAATTTTTATATGTAGATGCTTTCTTATGCATCTAATTCTGTTGGGTTTTGTACCGATTTCAGTAGTTTTAGATTCGATTCGCCAATTTTGTGGTTGTTCTCAATAACAATTACAACTGACACCATATATGCCCGATTGATTTTCATTACTAATTTTATCTTTTAGGTTTCCGAGTAACTGTATGATTTTATTTCCACTAACAAGCGCTGTTTTTAGGTTGTGGTCCCTTAATGTTGTGGTTGTGGTGTTAGTACGGTGGAATTCTAACACACGAGACTCGGCATCGTTGAACAAACTAAATGGTGCAAACTAACATACTTCCGCCCATGCACAAATAAAATCACTAGAGGATTAAGGGACCACAACTTAAAAACAGCGCTTGTTAGTGGAAATAAAATCATACAATTACTGGGCAACCCAAAGGAATAGGGTTTAAAGGCAGAGGGAAACACAAAATTTGACATATCTCCCTTAATATTTGAAAAATCGAAAAATTTTTAAGAAGTAAAGTTTTACTGTAATTTTGTTTCTTATCATTTTTTCTGTTACACTAATATTTACAGACGTATTGACGGTTTAAGATTGAAAATTAAATTCCTTAATATCTCTGTACACATTAGAGTTTGAGCAAAAATGATAAGGTGATGAATTGTAGCATATTTGATTTTCTAGAACTTTATTCCTTACGCATTTTTCGATTATTCTAATATTAAGAGAGATATTTTATATTTTGTGGTTTCTTCTTTCTTCTTTCTTTATATATATATATATATATATATATATATATATATATATATATATATATATATATATATATATATATATATATATATATATATATATATATATATATATATATATATATATATATATATATATATAAATATAATAATAATAATAAATCAACTTTATTCAATAAACAATTATACATTGTATAGAATGCGTCCGGAAAAAAAAAAAAAAATCTATGTAATATTCGTTCCCATGATGATACATGAGAGATATATTAATGTACTAATGTATGCCATGGACTTCAACAAGCCGCCCAAATATTTGTTTATGTAAAACCATGGAAAACCATAAACAGAGCGACACTAAAATATTGTCTAAAAATGAAGGTAAAATAGTCAAAATTTATAATAGCAAAGCAGTACTGCAAAACAGCATTGTCAATAAAATAAAATATAAGTTACTAACGTGTATAAATAAAATAAAAATATATATAAATCTTTTGAACCATGAAGAATAGATAAATAGGAGATTGAACGACATAGGCAATTCGTCTGTTTTTTCGTCCTCAAAAACGTGTAGAGATCATAGTTATTATTTTCGCCACTAGCGGCAGTGCGAATATACCCGTACAGAATTATTATTATTATTACATATTAAAATCAACGGTTATCGCATCTTACAAATAAAAATTGTAAGTATAAAAATTGTTTAATTTTATAAATGTGAAAAAATGGGACGATGTTGTACAGGGAAAGCATAGATATACTGTTATATATCTATGAGTGGAAGGTTGTTTAAGGTTAGGAATGCGTGTCTGCATTTACGAAAGGAATCTTCTTTCTTTATCTAATATATGTTAGTATTGTAAACATATATTTGTATATTATTATTAATTGCAATTATCACTATGATTCTTCATCTTTTAATTTATTGCAGATTATTAAGAATTCTCTATTATTATTTATTTAATTATTACTTGATAATCGAAAACAATTTTTTATTATCTATAAAACTAAGACTTCTTATTAACTGAATGAAAGTGATTTCTTGGCGCCTACATTTAAACATTTCAATTCCGTACGGCACTGACACCAGTGACCCCTACTGATAAAAGATAGTTACACCAATTCTTGACCGTTTTTTTAACATTACGTTCGCTCTCCTAATATATCTATTCTTCATGTTTTGAACCTTTAAGTTTACCGCTGGGCCATTGTAATAAAAGAGGGAATTTTTGGCAAAGGATAATTTAAATAGAATTATAGTTTTGGAAATTCCAAATAATTTGTCTAAATATTTTACTATTCATATCCGAGAACTAATAAAGAATTATTTACCTGGATTCCGGATATTGAAAATTTATCAAAATTATTCTAAGAATAATAATAGAAAACGAATAATTTTTTGTTTCTTTCTTAATTTTTTTATATTGTACTTAAACGTTATATTATCGAATGATAATTAGTGAGAACTCTAGGTTTTTGAAATAAAATTTCAAATTCGTCCCCTTTACCTAGATCAGTTTTTTGTATTATAAATACGTATTTCGACTACAATGTAGTCATCATCAGTATAAATTAGCTAGTCGTACTTTACTCTTTGACAATTAGAGATAGTTATAAAGTCGAGATCAACAGACAAAAAATAAATAGAAAATTAACTAGATTAAAATATATACTCGATTTAAAATATAATAAATTTTAAATTATATTGAAATTGCTCTTGTTAAAATTTCTTCATTCACATTTGTTCCTGTTAATTTTACTCTTATTAAAATTACTCTTATATTGTCCCAGGATATGTTACTTGTTACTAATTTGGTGACGGTATCACCATATCACCATGGTGTGATACCGTCACCAAATTAGTAACAAGTAACATATCCTGGGACAATATAAGAGTAATTTTAATAAGAGTAAAATTAACAGGAACAAATGTGAATGAAGAAATTTTAACAAGAGCAATTTCAATATAATTTAAAATTTATTATATTTTAAATCGAGTATATATTTTAATCTAGTTAATTTTCTATTTATTTTTTGTCTGTTGATCTCGACTTTATAACTATCTCTAATTGTCAAAGAGTAAAGTACGACTAGCTAATTTATACTGATGATGACTACATTGTAGTCGAAATACGTATTTATAATACAAAAAACTGATCTAGGTAAAGGGGACGAATTTGAAATTTTATATTGTACTTATCTCTTTCCATTCTATCTCTTTATTTCATCTCCCTACCTATTCCTATCGTTCTCCTGATGGAAGACGCCTACCGTCTTCCCGTGGTTTCCATCAATTATTATGTTATTATTTATTATGTTATTATTATTATTATTGTTATTATTATGTTTTTTGGTGTATCTCTCCATACTGTAAAAGATATTATTTAAACAATAAATATTTTATAAAACTATTTCTAAATTGATTGAATAAATTATTGGGCAATAATCGGTAGGCAACCTGTATTGAAACATCGTTCCGTCTTGCTTCAAAACATACCTTCTTTACTTACTCTCACCCAGCTTATGGAGAGCCCGTAAGGCTCAGACGAGCTGTCTGCGCCCGCCTCTGAATTAGACAAGCTCTAACTGAATTGATCAGTGTCATTTTTTTATTTAACATGAATTCATTAACGGTCGTTCCCTTGATTAATGAAATAGACTTATTGTATAATGAAATAGACAAATAACGGGTATTCTTCTTTATAAAACAATATTTACACCTAGGAAGAATGTATTCACTTGAAGTCCTCATCATGTAACCTTTTTCAGTATTTTTATTATTTTGGAATAAGTTTTTGTTACGAATAAAAAATTTAAATGTTTCTAAAATATATAAGGAATGAAAAGTTAGCAAATTGTTGTCAATAAAATATTTTTTACAGCTGTCGGTTTTATTAAGATGGAATATTATTCTAATTGCTCGTTTTTGAATTAAAAGATATATATAATATATATAATATATATATATATATATATATATATATATATATATATATATATATATATATATATATATATATATATATATATATATACATATATATATAAATATATATATATATATATATATAATTACAGTGATGGTCATTTTCAATATCTACTAAGTCCGTTCGATGAAGATTTGAAAAATTGTTTCCAAAATTCCATCATCGGTACAAATCCAATAGCTACATTTTCATCTAAAATTCGCTAAAAAGAGTAGCATTTTACTCAAAAAATTTTTTTATTTTTTCGTAATAACTTACAGAATTGACCCTGTCTAAAATTTTAATATAAATTTAGAATGTTATAGTGAAAATAGCTTTGTCTGTAATCAGTTATAGTCTTAGTCAAAACTTTATTGGTTATTTTTCCGGAAGTAATCACCATTTCTTTTTATCAAAATAAGATAATTTGATTTTATAGTTTCTTATGTAAACTTTACATAAAATTAATCTCATTTGTAATAAAACATCAAGCTAAATTAACCACAAACGATAGAGCTAAATAAATATATAAATTTATACAATTAATAATATACATACAGATGATTTTATCAACAACAAAAATTTCCATACGATCTAAACTGACTAAGATTTGATGAAATTTTAAAAAATATTGCGATTATTATAAAAAGTTTTCTAATTTAATAAAGGACATCGCGCAAAAACAATTTTGGCCCTCGGGTAGAATCAGTGCTGGATTTAGGCTTAGGCTAATGAGGTCTGGCTCAAGGGGCGCCACAATTGGGGGTGTCAAAATTTGAGAGACTACTCGTATTTGCTTGAATTAGTTACAAGTATGATGTTAGATACTTAGACAAGTTAATTTGTGATTGGTACATCAATGAGTAATATAGGACTTGTTTAACTCGTTAAAAAGTTATTTATAGTGGTGACGTAAAAAATTTTAACTGATTACTTTTAGTACTCATGGCCAAAAAAAGCGCTTATTTAAAAAAATTATATATTTTATTTGTGCTTTATTATTTTCTTTTTCGAAAAAAAGCTTCGAAATAATAATTATACTAACAACTTTTATTCAAAACATTTTCCCAAAAACCAAATGAATTAGGTACCAATCAACTAAACAATTTTGAAAATTAGCTCTAGTTTTGTGGCCCATAGTACAATTTTTATCTGTTGTGTATAATGTTGACCAGAAGAATAAGACTTTATATTCCAAAATGTAGAAATGGAGTTCTTGCGTCTATGCCAGAAAAATAAGTTTTATTGTCCCTTTACTAATTCGTAAGTGAAAATTCTGATCAAAGCCGCTTTAAACGGGTGTGCAAGGCGTGCACCGCACGCCTTTTTAAATAAGCGGCTTTTTAAATAAGCCTAGTGGGCGGTGTGATTAGCAATCCCACACTGAGAGAAAACATTGTGTATTTCTAAGTAAATTAACCCAATTCATATTGGGTTGAACAGTTACAAAGATTGGACGATGTAATTGGCTTTTTCTGTAGCAAATTACATATTTAGCAATAAAAAATAATGAAAAATTGTAAAGATTTACACGTTAAACTTAAAGACAATTCAAGAAATGAATTAGACATTGGTGGTATTGATTTGTATAACGAAATCAAAACTTTAAAGCCGCATTTTCTGGAAAATCACCCTTTTACCCTTTAATATCAGCACCCTTTACAAACGATTACTTTCAACTTATCCCACCTCAGCAATAACGGCAATATTACTGCTGATACTGCCAGTTTTAGTTGTATCTGAAGAAAGATAAGGAAGCAGATTTCGCAAATACGAAAGCCAACAAAGTCAAATTTCTGTATTGACCTACTGTCTATGACTTTAACGCATAATAAAGCTTATTAAAAGAAACATTTTTTGCTTTTGCCAAATTCCTAGTTCCTATTTTCGTCATTGAACGTTCATTTTTTTTAATTTTACGCCAAAAACATTGTAATGGCAAAAAATGATTCACATTGAAAAATGTCTCTTTGTTTTTTTACAAGCCCAGATATAACAAAAGTAAAAGTCCATTGATTGATTGATTGATTTGATCCCCAGAGTTTTTTTTTACTATGTTTCACCATTTTGGTCCCACGAGTAAATCGGGCAGTACACGGCCCCATAGGTCACTTGATGGGGAGGGCATTTATACAGTGGAGTTCGCCAGTTGCTCCAAGGGGATTGTTTATGACAGCATTTGAACCTGCGCACCGTAGCTTGGGTTTGCATGGTTTTGTAGAGGTAATTGATTGATATATTAAATAATTATTATTTAAATAAATAATAAATATATGTGAAAGATATAATTGATCTTTATTGATTTGATTTATGAAATATTATATATTTTAATATATCAATCAATTACCTCTACAAATTGGCGCCCAAGAAGGGACAAACGAACAGGGTGGTAAATTAACATATTTTTAAAGAAAAAATTTTCCCAAAATCTTCCAACAGATGCCTATTGGATGATTGGTTTGGATGAATTATTATTTAATATTGTAATTCTTACAAAATATAGCATACCACCCACCAAATTTAACAGATAAGTCTTTCATTTCTGTTAAAATACTTATTTTTGCTTTACGCTTATAACTATCGGGAATTTCAGAACATGTTTCATTGAGTGTAGTTTCAATTTTTTTTTTGCCTCAGACATACGCGCAAGAGCTTTAACTATTTTATCACTGTTTTTTTTTACGAATCTACCATTATTCAAACGGGAACTCATTATTATTTTATTTGCACTATCCAATATAAAAAAATAACCTTCAAAAAATTTACTGCATGTCAACAGTATAAAAATAATCTAAGTTAGAATGACATGTTGCCGGATCAGAGAAACGACGCAATGAACGTATTTTTGAATTTCTACGAATGCAAGCAGCGGTAAAATATAACCCTGTTTGATCTATTGTAGTTTACATAATGGAATTTTTTTTTAATTTGAGCATTTAAACAATATTTATAAGATAACTAATACCGCTTGCTTATGTTATTTTTGTAGAAATATATTTGTTATATCTTCATTTACTTATTCTCAGTTTTTTAAAAGAATCTAAAGAAAATTACTATTGATATTTAATAAAACGTGTGTGACAACAAGTTATAGTTGTTATGCAACAACTAAAAATGATGAACAAAATTATAATAATAATTTAATGAAGAAGCGATACCGCTACAGTTTCTTGGTCGTACATCTCTAGACTATCCTGCCCGGCACGAGTACTCCTGACAGTAACATAGTTACCGACGGTGTAGCATAGCCCTTCATCGATGCAATTAAGCCTCTCCACCCACGACAAGGTCGTACCATGCCTAGGAGAAGAACAGTCCATAATACAAGCTCATAATCAAAATGTACATAAAGTAGGGGTTGCATAGTCGGCTTCGAACACGGGCGTCCTGGCACCTAGGAAATTGAGTCTTGATGTATTTTTGGAGTAGGTATATTTTTAGTAGGTTATGTTCTTTTTTTTTTTAAAGATAAAAATATTATTGATTTGAGTGATTCTTATCGCCATTAAAAAAATGCTTAAGGAAGTTCCCAAGAAAATCGATTTTCTTCAGATTCTTCTGTAATTTTGAATATATGTAGTTAAAAGTATCTTCCACACGTAGAATATTTTTTTAATGGTTTTTACGGTACTAAATTTGTAAATATTGACAGTTAAAATTTGTATGTTTATCATTTAACACATACCCCGATTGATGTTGTCACACACGTTTTATTAAATATCAATAGTAATTTTCTTTAGATTCTTTTAAAAAACTGAGAATAAGTAACTGAAGATATAACAAATATATTTCTACAAAAATAACATAAGCAAGCGGTATTAATTATCTTATAAATATTGTTTAAATGCTCAAATTTAAAAAAAATTCCATTATGTAAACTACAATAGATCAAACAGTGTTATATTTTACCGCTGCTTGCATTCGTAGAAATTCAAAAATACGTTCATTGCGTCGTTTCTCTGACCCGGCAACATGTCATTCTAACTTAGATTATTTTTATACTGTTGACATGCAGTATATTTTTTGAAGGTTATTTTTTTATATTGGATAGTGCAAATAAAATAATAATGAGTTCCCGTTTGAAGAATGGTAGACTCGTAAAAAAAAACAGTGATAAAATAGTTAAAGCTCTTGCGCGTATGTCTGAGGCAAAAAAAAAAATTGAAACTACACTCAATGAAACATGTTCTGAAATTCCCGATAGTTATAAGCGTAAAGCAAAAATAAGTATTTTAACAGAAATGAAAGACTTATCTGTTAAATTTGGTGGGTGGTATGCTATATTTTGTAAGAATTACAATATTAAATAATAATTCATCCAAACCAATCATCCAATAGGCATCTGTTGGAAGATTTTGGGAAAATTTTTTCTTTAAAAATATGTTAATTTACCACCCTCTTCGTTTGTCCCTTCTTGGGCGCCAATTTGTAGAGGTAATTGATTGATATATTAAAATATATAATATTTCATAAATCAAATCAATAAAGATCAATTATATCTTTCACATATATTTATTATTTATTTAAATAATAATTATTTAATATATCAATCAATTATCTCTACAAAACCATGCAAACCCAAGCTACGGTGCGCAGGGTCAAATGCTGTCATAAACAATCCCCTTGGAGCAACTGGCGAACTCCACTGTATAAATGCCCTCCCCATCAAGTGACCGTTTGAAGAATGGTAGATTCGTAAAAAAAACAGTGATAAAATAGTTAAAGATCTTGCGCGTATGTCTGAGGCAAAAAAAAAAATTGAAACTACACTCAATGAAACATGTTCTGAAATTCCCGATGAAAACTGTATAGTTACATTGAGGGAATTAGCAAAGAACCTCAAATGTACCAGTTGCAAAAGTCTTTTAGACATGGAAAAGTTAAAAGATTTTAAGAGAGAAGGACTTCATCTTGTACTAAAACTGTGAAACTTGTGCTAAATGTAATTTAGTTAACACTGGCTGGCTGGTTAGTAATAAAGTTTCTGATATCAACTCAACCGTAGTCCTAGGTAAGTTTGTAATATTGTACTTAAAATTACCGTGTCACAATGTTAGTTGCCATACTCCTACGAAACGGCTTGATCTTCGTTTATGAAATTTTATATATTCGGTTGGTCTGAGAATCAGTCGTAATCTATTTTTCATACCCCTAGGTGATAAGGGTGGTCCACCCCAAACATTTTGTTTTTTTTTTGTGAAATTTTTTTATTATTTTGACTTAAAATATGTGGCATTAAAAATACATACAACCCTAAATTTTCAATTTTCATGAAAAATTCAGTTAATTTAGAATAGTGAATTAATTTTTTAATATATTTAATCATTTAATTGTTTAAGGATTAATATAAAAGTTAAATGTTCAAATGAGATAAAAAATTAAAAAATTATTATTTTTATTTGTTTTATAAGATAATTTTATTTGCACATAGATTAACATTAATTAATTGATGAAAATTCAATATAATTAACTAACTTAAATATATTACACATACAATGTATGATAATTTTACATGTATTTATGAGGCAAATTTTGATTCAATTATAAAATATGCTACAAAATATGTTTGTATAACATAAGAGTTATGGAAAATTACTTACAACTTAAAGATAAAGAAATTACTTACAACTTACAACTTAAAGATAAAAAGTTTTATAAAAATGTACCGACTTAAAAAAAAAAGAACTAAAAAGTAGAAAAGAATTCACAAAAATAATAAATACAATCAATAATAGTTTGTTTTTAAACTTTTTAATTTTTTATTCCGGACTTTTTTTATGTCCTGCGCCTTAAAGAAATTCTGTCCTGTAAATAATTAACCAGAAACAAAAAAGAAGTCAAAGAACAATTATATCTCCGAAATTATTATATCTCTAAGTCTATACCAGGGATGTTTTGGATCCCAAATTTTATATATCCAAGCATGCGAATTTTATAGGTAACGCGACATTTGTACAAACTTTAAATTTACAACGACAAAAATTCAACGACAAAATTACAAACGTAATAATTTTAATTTATAAAATTAATAATGAAATAATTTCAATTTCTACAATTTTTTTTGACAAAATTATTCAAATTTGAAGTTTTTGTGGTAAAGTTGATATTTTTCCTATCGACTATATATATATATATATATATATATATATATATATATATATATATATATATATAGTCGATATATATATATATATATATATATATATATATATATATATATATATATATATATATATATATATATATCATCTATTGGATAAAAGTGTAATTTTTCATAGATACTTTTATGTAAAACATAGAAAAATGACATTTATAGGGTTATATTTTGTCATTGTGATTAAAATTATAATTTTTTATATATAATAATAAAAATAATAATAATAATAATAGGGTTTAACCTCCGTTTTTGAGACACGACGGTCTATAACAGAGGCCACCCACATCATTATTTTTCAACTTTTATTTATTAATGTTTAGCGAATTTCCTCCAAAGGAAATGCAGCTATTGTTTTTGCACCAATGTTGGAATTTCGTAAAAATTTCTTCAAATGTCTGTGGACTCTCTAACGGTCACATCAGTTTTATTCCGATTGGAAGGAAATTTGGTATTTGAGTCGCTTTTGGTATTCTATAGGTCAAATTCGTTAATGGGTAAAATCGGACGAGGGGAAAGGGGGGTTTAAGGGGGAGAGGAAAACACAAAATTTGACTATATCAGGAGTTAAGTTGTAGGTATTAAGTTTTACTGTAATTTTGTTTCTTATCATTTTTCTGTTACACTAATATTTACAGAAATATTTACAATTAAAGATTGAAAGTTAAAATTCTAAATATCTGTGTTCACATTCGAGTTTCAGAAAAAAGATCATGTAATGAATTGTAGCAAACTTGATTTTCTACAACTTTACTCCTTATACAATTTTCGATTATTCTAATATTAAGAGCGATATTTAAGTTTGTGTTTGTTTGATACGAATACATGAAATATATTTTATTGTAAAAAATTTTGACTGTCGTTTCCATAGTTACATAAACTATAATCTAATGATATTTTGGCTATTAGTAAATTTAATTTTTGCCAAAACTAAAGTCATATCAGATATTATATTTCATTTTGATCTCACTAAAGTTATGACCGCTAGAGAGTGATTTATGTATTCTAAGGAAATTCGCTAAGTTGACGCAGCTCCTGCGTAACGAATTTTTTTACATTAAATTTTTATGATGTGAGTGGAGGATCAGGAATTCGTATGCAGATTAGGAATTGGTAGGTGTGCGGCTGCAGCCGGCTTTGATAGGATCTATGCCGATATTCATCTGGAGTTCGTGAAGGGAAACTGCAGAAAACCTTCACAAGCAAAGCCGGCTACTTCGTCTGACAGTTTAGTCAATCAACCGCCCCATTAATTTTTTTTTAATTGACAAACTGCCGGAGTCGGGATTTGAATCCATAACCTCCCAGTTCCAAGTAGAAACAACGCCTTAACAAACGCGGCTACTTGGCTGGTTAATTTTTTTTTTATATATTAAAAATTCCATTACAGTCAGTTCGTAGTCAAAAAGGTCATTATCAGTTAATTAGTAATGGCTAAGTCTACAATAAATATTTTGTATCAAAAGTTAATAGAGTTGTTTCATATCCCGAGTTGGTCGGGTTTGCGTGTTTTTGGGCCCCGCACTAAAAGGCGTTCTATATATTTGAGATATAGAGTATGAAAAATTATTGAAATTAAATAAGGTAACTATTACAACCGAGTACTACAATATTTCACTTCATCGGTCATACCCCGAGTTGGTCGAGTTTGCAATGATAATATTTTTATCATTGTTATTAAATGAATAATTGGAAAATATTTTGATCAGCATTTGTTTTTTTTTTTTTGTTATTTGTAATGTTGTCGTTTTTGTTTTTTTTTGGTTTGTAATTTTTTGGTTTTTTTATTTGTCATTTGTAATTTTGTCTCTGTTTTTTTTTTCGCCATTTTATAAGGCTCGCATCCGCAGAAGCGGATGCAGATAAATATGCCAAGTTTTTTTTTAAAAAGATACTTAATTTAGGTACATGAATAAAGGAAAAAAATGGTAATAATTTGTAGTAATCATTATTATATTATAATCAAATTTTTAGTACGAAAATTTAAAATTTGGTGCATTATATTTAATAAAGAACAATATCGCTGCCTTTTAAGGTTCCATCCTGTTTCGCAGAGGTTCATAGATTAATCCCGCGCTATACATGCTAAACTGCTCCGGGTGTATCAATTTTAGATGATTTCTAATAGCCGTGGTTGTATGGCCCTTGCGAGAGTATATTTTATTGCATATTTTACACTGAAATAAGACTAAACCACACTTCGTAGGTGGTGGCATTGTTGATTCACTTGCCAAATAGATTATTCAAGGCAAAACACTCAAACAATAATATAAATTCTTGAAATCTTTACATATTATAAAACAAAGTCCTCCGCCGCGTCTATCTGTCTGTCTGTCTGTCTGTTCGTGATAAACTCAAAAACTACTGCACCGATTTCACCAATGGATTTCAACATGCTGTTTTCACCAATGGATAGAGTGGTTCTCGAGGAAGGTTTTAGTATATAATTTGTCAAGTTTTTGTATACATTGGTCCTTATATATTATAAAAATTATTCGTGAGGAAGGTATAGTTGTATAATTTATTGATGTATAGGTGTGTAATTTATCAGTCCTTGACGGGAGAAAATATTATGTTACGTGGTTATAAGGGCGTTACAAAATTGTTGCGGGTGAAGCCGCGACGGGTAATGCCAGTAAATAATAAAACCATCTATATAATAACACGTCTAAAGACGTTGTGATTTATTTACAATCAGAAAAGCTAAACAAAACAAGCAACATCCGCATTCGCAGAAGCTGCATAAAAAGCATTGATTATTGCGGATGCCGATGCTAAATTTAATGCGGAAGTTCCGCGATTACGGATGCAGATGCTTATATCCGCTGGATCTCTGGTCTATACATAAGAATGGTACTTTACTATTTTATATACTAGTACCTTAACCCATAATAAAAAACCTATAAAACACGGTCAATAGTTTCTAAAAAAAATAGCGCACAAATAAACATACAAAAATCACGGATATACAAACAAAATCCTCATATTTTTTATAGGAACAATTTTTTCATAGCTTCAATAGTTTAAACAGAAATAGCGATAAAATAAAGAGAATGGAGCACCAAAAAATAGTCCTTTTTTATTTTTTGAGAATGTGTTCAAAATTATGAAATCCGCTCATTCCATAAATACTAATAAGAAAAATTTGTAGCGACTAAATAACAAGTATTAAATTATACATATATTTATTATATTTGTGTATACTTTGCCGTTCGACCGTCCAAGTAGTCGAGCGGTCTAAGGCGTTATGTCTACTTAGAGGTTATGGATTCGAATCCCGACATCGGCAGTTTGTCAATTATTAAGAAAACAAGGGCGATAAATTGACTAAACTGTCGGCGTATGGACAAGAACGAAGTAACTGGCTATGCTTGTAAAGGTTTTCTGCAGTTTCCTTCACGAACTCCAGATGAATATCGGCATAGTTCCTATCAGAGTCGGCTGCAGCCGCACATTCTACCAATTTCTAGTCTACACACAAAAATGCCTTCAACTCAACTCACATTCTCACATCCTTAGACATCACAATGGATCTTATGGTTGAATTGTAGCCCGTCCAGGGCAGCCGCTACAATCTATCTATCTATCTGTACTTTGGCGTCAACAATACAATATTTGTCAAATTCCAGTTCGGTTACGTAAGACAAATTCAAGAAGACTAGCGTATACTTTATGAAAAATTAACTCGTCAACCAGGAATCGAACCTCGCCCCTCGGCCCTCTGGATAGCTAGTTCAACGTGCTTACCGCTACTCCAAAGACCTTTCCTGGTTGACGAGTTAATTTTTTCATATCAATAATATATTAAATATATGAATAATAATGTTGATATTTGACAAAAAAAGTAATACTGTCAATGATATGAAAAGGTTGGCTCTTACGTCAGAGACGTCTTTGGTGTAGCGGTAAGCATGCTGGAGTAAATATTCAGGTTCGATTTCTGGTTGATGAGTTAATTTTTTCGTATCAATATTTAATTATTAAATTATAAGTAATACTGTAACTCGTAAATTATTAAATAGTTTTCCTTAGATTATTGGTTGATATAATTAACCCGACTTCAAAAAGGAGGATGGTTCTCAATTCGTCTGTATTTTTTTATTTTTTTTTCATATGTGTGTCACCTCAGAACTCCGTCATTTATGAACCGATTTTGAATTATTATTTTTTGTTTTAAAGGGTTTGGTTTCCCATTGGTCCCATTGGCACCAAATCGCATTCTGATGAGGGGATCCCCGGGAAATCGAAGAAAATCGTCATTTTATATGTGATAACCGATTTCTGCGAAATTTTTTTTTTAAAGGGTATTCATAGTGGGAAAATAAGAAAATTTTTTTAACAACCGACTTCAAAAAATGTTTACAAACAAAAACCGACCCCAAAAAAAAAATTTTTTACAAAAAAAAAACCAAATGCATTAAAAAAAATAAAAATCTGTTATGAAAAAATGCACTAAGAATTAAAAAAAAAAAAAAACGGATAAAAAAAAATGTGTTATAAAAAAATGCACTAAAAGTTAGTAGGTCGTTTAGTTGGTCTACCCATATTTAGATAAATAAAATCAGTTATAGTTAGAACTTCAAAGTCACTAAAAAGCGAGAAATAAAACCTATTTTAACAAAATGGAAACCCGACTTCAAAAATCAAATATTCTATAACAAAAAATGCACTAA
Source organism: Nineta flava (assembly GCA_963920215.1). Lineage (NCBI taxonomy): Eukaryota > Metazoa > Arthropoda > Insecta > Neuroptera > Chrysopidae > Nineta > Nineta flava. The sequence continues at coordinate 95,829,441 of OY986040.1, forward strand.
AAAGTAAAAAAATAATTGCATATTCTTGTGGCAATTTTAGCTCACCTTAGCAAAAAATTTTTTAATATATATGTACAATTATTGTTATTTTTGGAGGCGGTGTCTAAAAGTTATATGAATTTCTCTATGCTGACACCGACTCCAAAAATAACAATAATTGTACATATATATTTAAAAGTTTTTGCTTAGGTGAACTAAAATTGGCACAAGAATATGCAATTATTTTTTTACTTTTTAGTGCATTTTTTTTAATAAAATATTTGGTTTTTGAAGTCGGGTTTCCATTTTGTTAAAATAGGTTTTATTTTCTATAATATTTTACGGCTATAAAAACATTTCAAGGTTACGAATATAAAACACGTTAGAACTTTTACATAATTGAATTTTTGATAAATTTCCGTACTATGTATGGTATTTATAGTATGGTCCCGTGCTAAATGACAAGAAAGACAAAAATTTAACATTTATTTTATACAAATCATATGTTTTCATATAGATTTTATACCTCATATAATAGTTGCTCCTTAAAAAGTGATGATATCCCATTAAAGAGCCGAGCTATTTAAAAAGTAAATAGCTTGGTAAACTATTTACCAAGAATATTAATGAGGGGTATATTGATTTAAAGTAAGAAAAAATTTGGTTGAAATTTATTTCGAAAGTTTTCCCTTAGTATGTTTTTAAAATTTTATAACTTGGCTAGTTATTCTTTCTTTTGTTTCAAATATTTTAAAACTTGCCGCGTTATAAAATTTTAAAAACATACTAAGGTAAAACTTTCGAAATAAAATTCAACCAAATTGTTCCTTACATATAAACAATTTACCCCTCATTAATTATCTTGGTAAATAGCTTACCAAGCTATTTACTTTTTAAATAGCTCGGCTCTTATATGAAGTATCACTCCCAAAACTCAGCCCTTTTTTTACATTTATGTTTTTGATCGGATATGACTACTTTTTGTAAGGCTTAAATATATAAAGCCGAAGGCTTTGCACAAAACGCTATATTTGAATAAATGTACCCTTACTTACTGTGTTTCGCTCATCAAGCCCTTTCATTGAATACCCATACCATAATATGGAAAATGTAAATCACCATTTTGCGGCAGCCGCCATATTGGCTTCAGAATGACGGTATTTTACTTACTGTGATGTGTTTTTCGAATTTTTTTTCAATATCAAGACAGATATACTAAATTTTGTGTTTAAAAAATTATTATTATCTCTCCATGAATTAGGGGTGTGTACATGTTTGTTGGTTTTTTGAACCGAAATAACTTTTTAACTATTTATTCCTTAACGGTGATTGAAGAACCAGTCTCTTATAATTCCTTAAATAGGATATATTTGAAAAATCAGCACTGTAGATCTTTTCGTTCAAAAGTTATTTCGGGGTCAGATCGACTCTGATTTTACGATAAGTAATAGTATTGTAAGCGCGAAGGCAAAAAAAACTCTTATACTTTGCTCGTCGCACTACCGTGCTCTTGATGTTAAATTATATATATACTAGCGTCAAATTAACATTTTTCAGGCAGGTTGCTTAGAACCGCAATATCTTCATTTCAAATGGCCATATTCTTAATGATTTTACATGCAGGCTTATGTTACAGTCAAATTGGCTTCAAAAAGAGGGTTTCAGGAAGGTTGCTCGGAACCGGATTTTTTTTAAATCAATTCATCTTGACGTCCTGAATATGACCCCAAATTTTTACGGTCCGACTGGTCAAAATTGAATCTGTTTTTAACAAAAAAGCGTTATTCTTAATATCTTTTTTAAAACTAAAAATTTTAAAAATAACCTAATATTATTCAATTCTATTTTTATATAGGGGTAAAATTGGGCACATTATTTTTAACATATAAAAGGCATATTTTGCTATTGTTAAAAAAACAATGAAGTAATTTTTAGATTTTTTATTTGAATATAAAATTTTTGCGTTTTTCGAATTTTGGGAATTTTTTTCTCGAATTCTACAGATTTTATTGTTCATGCGTGCATGTTCTCTTTTTTTATATAGAATTGAATAATATTATGTCATTTTTAAAATTTTTAGTTTTAAAAAAGATATTAAGAAAAAACTATTTTTTATTAGAGATAAATTCAATTTTGACCCTGTTCCGTCACGAGTTGGAACGTAAAAACTTAGGGTCATATTCAGGACGTCAAAATGAATCGAAAAATGCTAATTTGACTCTAGTATATAATTTAACATAAATATTATCTTATTAATGGAAAAATAATAAATAAATATAGTTTTATTATGTTCCCTTAGTGCTCTGTTTTGAGTGCTTTGGTGTATATCATATCTTTGAACATATCACGAGTGGTCTACGTTTGTTTCGGGGAGATGATCAATTTATCGATGTCTATTGAATGTTATTGGGGAATGGGAGCATCCTAGAAAGAAATGGAGGCGTATGCTATTAGACACCTGGTTCGATTCACCTGTATATATATATATATATATATATATATATATATATATATATATATATATATATATATATATATATATATATAATTAACCGAAACAGTTGAAAAAAAAACACTAAATTTTTGTTGACTTCGAATTAAGATACAGTTATTCAAATAATAAAACTTAGAAGTTATATTATTTGAATAACTATATCTCAACTCAAAGTCAAAAAAAATCCATTATATAACACATATTTTTATTATGTTTAGGCTTTCTATAGGCTTGTACGCTTTCAAACGAAAAATTTTATTACCCAAGACACATTACATCTAGTGAAAAGATTTCAAAATTTGCAGCCCTAAGCAGCTGTTTTCCTTGCCTGCCCGGTAAATCCGCCTAAAATTAAAAAAATTAAAATAAATAATATACAGGGGGTCCATTAAAGGTCTGTACAACGCTTGACCACATTTACAATGGCTTAAAACAAGACGATTGAGCGTTGTTCGCTCTTGAAGTTGCAGTTTTGAAATCGTTTTTTAGAAAAAAAATTACGACAAATTGCACGATCTTTTTTGGTATGGTGATACTGTTTTATCATACAAAACAACCAATATAAAAATTTTGGTCATATCAATTCAACGTGGGGATTTTGATAATTCAATTACCCTCAATTTCTACGCTCATGGAAACAAAGGATTTGGTAGGTATTCGTTATAAAAGTCGATTACTCTTACGGTTTACTCAATACTTGGAAATTAATCATTGGCAGCAGTAATTTCGCACAAAGATTAAACTCGGCCTGTCGCACAACCGTGCTCTAGACTACGAAAAAAATTTAATAAATTCTAGGTAATTTTGTATGAGTTATTTTGTAAAAAGTGATTATACTACTTATATTCTCAAATTTATCAAATAAATGATTCTTATCAAAATTATTTTTCGACATTACAATCGAGAAGGAAAATTTTTCCTCTCGACAAACGAGGCGAAATGAGAAAATTACGAGATGAGACGATAAATAGAAATTCTCGCCACATTTGTTTCGCGGCAACACTAACTTAAATTTCAAAAATAATAACTTTGTGATTATTTTGTTGATATAGTATTTTTTAAATCATAATGAGCTGCTTCATTTGATACGGTAATTCGATACGTGCTACAAAATGTATTCGTGACCATTAATAAAAATTAACTATTGAAATTAAAATATAAAAGTAATATAAAATATTATTTATTTTAAAATCAACGAAATATATATAAAAATAATCTACAATAACATAATCTATATGATAGTTTTAGGAGTATAAAAACGGTAATCGTTTGCAATACACTGTCAGCAATTTATCCCGAGCAGTTGTCTATTCCAGTTCACAAGTTCAAAAACGTGTTAATAAGACTAAATTAAAATATGGGAGTTCGTTCAATCTGGAATTATGTATAGAAAAATGTGCGAAAGTCTCATATTCGCACATATATAATTGCAAAAGTTGTAAACAAATAGAGATTCTAAAAACTGGGGTCTAGTTCTTTGCAAGTATCTCAAAATCTGAAAGAGTTAGGGATTATTTAAAAAAAGTTGATAACAGCTAAAAATACAGGTCTTTTAATTTATTTATAACAAATTTGATCTGATTCAAATCTGGTTCTTCAATCGGCATAAAATTACTTTTAGTGTGGCGCGTGATTTTATTTAATTGGCAAATCGGGCACGACCTTGTCAAATCATTGATTCGCGAAACAAGATTAAGATTTTCTTTTAAATGTGTGTGTACTTTTTTCAAAGTTTGTTTCACTGATGGGTGGCCCAGATTGGGGACAGCTTTCCAATCATCCTCGAGGTCAGCATCTGGTGTAAAGATTCTGGATAGTTTCCAAGAAATGGTATCAATGTTCAGACATATTACTTAAATGTCAAAGTAAGTAAACGCTAGTCACTTCCGTTGATATTGTAGCGGTATCGTCAGATAAACATTGAAAAAAGTATGCAGGTTTTAGCCTGTCAATCGAAATAGAGGTAGGTTTGTTATTGATATCAATAACAAAAAATTTAGGAAATCTCTTGATAACAGAGAAAGGACCTCTATAATTACAAGATAGTGGAGGTTTGACATGATCCTCGCGTATAAAAACTTTTTTTGATGAATCTAAATCTTTGGGTAAAAATACATTTTTGTTGGTGAACTGTCTGGTAAAGAAAAATTTTGCATTTATCATTCTATTTTTCAACTCTCGAGTAGATTGTTGAACAGAATGATATGTATCAACGTTTTCTGAAAAGAAATCATATGGTAATCGAAGAGGAATCCCATATAAAATTTCTGCAGAAGAAAGGTTAATATCCTCCTTGACCGAGGATCGCAAATTTAGAAGTACCCAAGGTAAAATTTTGTACCAGTTATTATTTTTTTGACAGCAATTTAAAGAAATTTTGAGTGACCGGTTAAACCGTTCAATAATACCGTTGCTGTTAGGGTGATAAGCAGTAGTGGAAATATGCTTAATCCCTAGAGAAGACAAAAAATCTTTCCATATATGTGATTGAAATTGTTTACCTTGATCAGTAGTGATCCTCGTAGGTAAACCAAAACGAGAGAACCAAGAAGCAATTAAATTATTAATAATTTCTTCCGACGTGATAGTTTTGATTGGAATAGCCTCGACCCAACGTGAGAAACGATCAATGATAGTGAAGATATACCGATATCCTTCACTAGGAGGAAGAGGTCCAACAATATCTAAATGTAAGAAAGAAAATTTGATACTTGGTTCTTCAATTGGCATAAAATTACTTTTAGTGTGACGAGTGATTTTATTTAATTGGCAGATCGGACATGATCGTGTCAAATTTTTGATTCGTGAAATAAGATTAGGGTTAAAAAAGAATGTGCGTACTTTTTTCAAGGTTTGTCTAATTGATGGATGACCAAGATTATGGACAGCTTTCCATACGTCTTCTACATCAATGTCAGGTACAAAGATTCTGGGAATTTTCAAAGAAGTCTCCACATAAACCTTAAAAAGAGAATTCGGAGGAGTACGTATTTCTAAAGAATATTTTTGATTTTTTAACAAATTAATAAGAAGAGGATCACATTTCTGGTGATCAGAAATCTTCTTAATATCAATCAAATCAATACCTGAAGGTAGTGAAATTGTATTAATTCGAGATAAACAATCAGCCGGAATGTTTTCACTACCTTTAATGTATCTAAAATCAGTTTTATATTGACTGACAAAGTTTAAGTGACGTATATCACGATTTAATAAATTTTCATTACGAGAATTAATAGCATTTATTAAAGGTTTGTGGTAAGTCTGAATGAAAAAATTTCGATTTGAAATGAAATGACGAAACTTTTTTATGCCAAAAACGATAGCTAATAATTCTCTTGAAAATGTACTATATCGTCTTTCAGTGTCTGTCAGTTTTCTTGATGTGAAAGCGAGTGGCTTCCAGACGTTATGAATTTTTTGTTGCAAAACTGCACCAATGCCAGTACCGGAGGAATCAGTGAGAATGCAAGTTTCAGCGTTCGAAACAGGATGTGCTAATTTAACAACATCAATTAATTTTTGTTTAGCTAAATTAAAAGCTGAAATTGCACGTTCATCAAGAATAACTGACTTCGTTGAAGTTTTACCGTGTTCAACAAGTTTATTCAATGGAGCTAAAATGTCACCACAATTCCGAATAAAACGATTATAAAAATTAATCATCCCAAGAAAATTTCGGAGTGATTTTTGATCGTTCGGAATAGGAAAATTTGAAATAGATTCAACTTTGGAAGGAATAGGGGTGATTCCTTCAGAATCTACGTGATGTCCTAAAAAATCTAATTTTGTTACACCAAAAATAGATTTCGAAGAATTTATTAAAATTCCAGCTTCATTGAGAATGTTGAAAACAGTTTTGAGATCTTGAGTGTGTTTTTCTTCGTTTTCACTCGCGATTAAAAGATCATCAAGATAAGTGAAAACAAAATCTACATTTCTAAATAAATCTGCCATAAATCTAGAAAAGGTTTGAGCTGCATTGCGTAAACCAAAAGGCATTCTCAAAAATTCAAATAGACCAAAAGGAGTGATAATGGCAGTTTTCGCGACATCATAATCGTGTACAGGAATTTGATAATAAGCTCTTTTTAAATCAACTTTAGAAAAGATCTTTTTATCATTTAATTTCACATTGAAATCATATAAATGAGGAATTGGATATCTGTCAGGTACCGTGATCGAATTCAGTCGACGATAATCACCACATGCACGAAAAGAACCGTCCGATTTCTTTTTCATGAGAAGAGGTGATGACCATTCAGAATCTGAAGGTCTACAAATACCCAAATCTACAAGTTCCTGAAAATGTTTTTTAGCAGCTGACAACTCTTCAGGACATAGCCTGCGATATTTAGAAAATATCGGATAAGAGTTTGTCACAATGCGATGTCGAGTATTATGTTTAGTATTAAGATTGAAATTTTCTGATTTGGTTAAATTTGGAAAAGAATTTAAGATTTTCGTAAATTGATTTTGAAGTGAGATCACTTCAACGCATGAATTAATAGGTTTTAATAATGTTTGATTTTTAAAATCGATATTCAAATTGAATTTCTTTAGAAAATCTAAACCTAGAATGCCATGAATTACATCCCCAACAATGAATTCATGACGAAAAACCAAATCATTTCCAAAATTGAGAAAAATTTCAGAAGTACCTAAAGTATTAATTTTAGTATTGTTTGCTGCAATTATTGAAAAAGGTAAATTTGTAAATTTACATGATTTACAATACGACTTTGGAATCACAGATAGTGAACTTCCAGTGTCAACTAAATATCGAGTACCTTCATGTAAGAGATCGTACATGAAGATTAAGTTATACGATGATGATGTTGTGTTATTGAATTGGGTTTTTTTATTGACAGAGCTACTGACCAACTCAACAGGAGCTCTTAGAATTTTTTTGAAGTTTTATTTGAATTTATACATCGCGTATTTAATTTACAAAAAGAACAAGGAAAAACACACTTACGTGCTTTGGTACCATATTTATTATGATACCAACACACAGACTTCACCTGAACTTTGTGTAAATTGGTTTTTGGAGTATATTGGATCTTTGAAGGTGACTTTTTTGAATTTTCCAGTTCAGTGACTTTATTTTTAAGAATATTTAATTCTTTATTTAACAAAAAATAATCTGTTTTATGAATTTCTGAAATGGGAAAAGAACTGATATTAGATACAGAATTCAATTTATAAATATCATTAGCGAAATTAACAATAGTTTTCAGATCAACATTATTGTCAACGGTGACAAGTTGAATTTGAATTTGTGTGTCTAATTTACCAATGAATAATTCACGAATGAATTGTGAATCAAGATTTAGACCACTTGATAGGGATATCATTGTATTATATAATAATTGAGGAGTATCGAAATCTTTTTGAGATAAATTTAATAATTTATTTAGACGATCTTTACGAGAAAGTCCAAAAGTTTCCTTTAGAATATTTTTGAGTGTATCAAACTTATTTTCTTGTGGTGGATTTACAATAATATCTCTAACATGAGAAGTGTAATCCTCAGGTATAGCTAAAGAAGCTAGTGTGAACTTAGTTTCATCGTCAATAATATTTTGAATAATGAAGAAACGAGAAACTTGAATTATCCATAATTCAATGTCTGTTACATTAAATTGTGGAAGTTTTTGTAAATTTGGAAGATGTATTGTAGGTGCATCTAAATTCGGTAACTCATTTCGATTTCTAGGCATATTAAAAATGAAATGTCAAAAATAATAATAAAAATATTTTTTTAGAAATCGAAATAGTTATAAGCGTAAAGCAAAAATAAGTATTATAACAGAAATGAAAGACTTATCTGTTAAATTTGGTGGGTGGTATGCTATATTTTGTAAGAATTACAATATTAAATAATAATTCATCCAAACCAATCATCCAATAGTCATCTGTTGGAAGATTTTGGAAATTTTTTCTTTAAAAATATGTTAATTTACCACCCTCTTCGCTTATTTGGGCTCGGGCGCCAAATTGTAGAGATAATTGATTGATAAAATGAATAAATAAAATTATAATAATAATTTAATGAAAATGCGATACCGCTACAATATAATATAACCGAAAGTCAACTATATTAACAATGGAAATAAATAGACGCTAGTTTACAAAAAACAATTTATAAATATGTGACAAGTAAATAAACATAATTAATATAATAGAATGGCATCAAAAATGATAGTGAAAGATCATATGCATAGCAGTACCATAACATCTAAGGTAGCTCTGTTGGTAGAGCATTGGTCTAGAATGACAGAGGTCGTGAGTTCGATCCCCATCCCTAGATGTGTATGATTTTTCATATCAAGCATTTGATGTCAAAAAAATAGTTTCCAAGAAGTTTCCACATAAACCTTAAAAATAGAATTACGGACAGTACACAGTTATAATGAATATTTAGGATTATTTAATAAATTAAGAAGATGGCACACTTCTGGTGTACAAAAATCTTCTTAATATCAATCAAGTCAATACCTGAAGGTAGTGAAATAGTATTAATTCGAGACAAACATTCGACCGGTATGTTTACATTACCTTTAATTTATCTAACATCTGTTGTACCTTTTTAGTTGGCAACGTCGCTACTCATAACTAAGTGACAACGTAGCATAGATGGCACCATTGAATGTAATATGGAGGATGTCAAATCAGTAATTATTTAATAGTATACTCATGAAGAATAGATATATTAGGAGAGCGAACGTAATGTTAAAAAAACGGTCAAGAATTGGTGTAACTATCTTTTATCAGTAGGGGTCACTGGTCTCAGTGCCGTACGGAAGTTAAATGTTTAAATGTAGGCGCCAAGAAATCACTTTCATTCAGTTAATAAGAAGTCTTAGTTTTATAGATAATAAAAAATTGTTTTCGATTATCAAGTAATAATTAAATAAATATTAATAATAGAGAATTCTTAATAATCTGCAATAAATTAAAAGATGAAGAATCATAGTGATAATTGCAATTAATAATTACAAATATATGTTTACAATACTAACATATATTAGATAAAGAAAGAAGATGACAACCGGTAATTACAGACCATATTCCTTTCATAAATGCAGACACGCATTCCTAACCTTAAACAACCTTCCACTCATAGATATATAACAGTATATCTATGCTTTCCCTGTACAACATCGTCCCATTTTTTCACATTTATAAAATTAAACAATTTTTATACTTACAATTTTTATTTGTAAGATGTGATAACCGTTGATTTTAATATGTAATAATAATAATAATTCCGTACGGGCAGATTCGCACTGCCGCTAGTGGCGAAAATAATAACTATGATCTCTACACGTTTTTGAGGACACAAAAACAGACGAATTGCCTATGTCGTTCAATCTCCTAATATATCTATTCTTCATGAGTATACTCATGAAGAATAGATATATTAGGAGATCGAACGTAATGTTAAATAAACGGCCACGAATTGATGTAACTATCTTTTATCAGCAGGGGTCACTGGTGTCAGTGCCGTACGGAATTTAAATGTTTAAATGTAGGCGCCAAGAAATCACTTTCAAATTCAGTTTATAAGAAATCATAGTTTTATATACAATAAAAAATTGTTTTCCATTATCAAGTAATAATTAAATAAATATTAATAATAGAGAATTCTTAACAATCTGCAATAAATAAAAAGATGAAGAATCATAGTGATAATTTTGCAATTAATAATAACAATATACAATATATGTTTACAATAACTGACATATATTAGATAAAGAAAGAAGATGACCAAACCGGTAATTACAGACCTTATTCCGTTCGTAAATGCAGACACGCATTCCTAACCTTAAAGAACCTTTCACTCATAGATATATAACAGTAAATCTATGCTTTCCCTGTACTACATAGTCCCATTTTTTCACATTTATAAAATTAAACAATTACTGATTTGACATCCTCCATATTACATTCAATGGTGCCATCTATGCTACGTTGTCACTTAGTTATGAGTAGCGACGTTGCCAACTAAAACTAAATAGGTACAACAGATGTTAGATTAATTAAAGGTAATGAAAACATACCGGTCGATTGTTTGTCTCGAATTAATACTATTTCACTACCTTCGGGTATTGAATTGATTGATATTAAGAAGATTTTTGATCACCAGAAGTGTGCCACCTTCTTAATTTATTAAATAATCCTAAATATTCATTATAACTGTGTACTGTCCGTAATTCTATTTTTAAGGTTTATGTGGAAACTTCTTGGAAACTATTTTTTTGACATCAAATGTTTGATATGAAAAATAATACACATGTAGGGATGGGAACCAACTGAGCTATCTAAGAGCTTGTTTAATGCAGAGTAAGCAACCAATCGCTTTTCCTTCAAGAATAGAAAATAAATTGCTATCCTGGGTGTTTGCAGTTAGAAAATTTCATTACTTTGTCTGGAGTGGTAAAATCGAAGCTTATACAGACCACAAACACTTCTAAGCATAATGACAAAAGAAATATCCAAAATCTAATAAACTTCAGAAAATACGAATTAATCTTCTTAACTATGAAATTGATTTAAAATATTTACCGGGCAAAGAAATGCCTGTTGCAGATTTACTCTCGCGTAACTACTTAAAGAATACAGGGGAATTGGAAACTGATTTAGAAGGGACTGTACACTGTATAAATAGATATAGTAATAAAATCTTAATAAAATCCTTGATATTAAAATGAGAACTAGAAATGATCCTTGGCTCTCTCAAGTAATAAAATATTTGACCAGAGAGTGGCCAGATAGAAACAGTGTTCCGGACGCAGTAAAACATTTTAGGATCAAATATGAGCTAGTGGTGAGTGAAGGTATTTTATATAATGAAGATAAAATTGTAATACCGACAAACTTAAGACCGGTGGTTCTAAAAATATTGAAGGGTAGTCACTTAGGTATAACAAAAAGCAAGGTTCGGACCAAAAGTTTATTTTATTGGCCTGGCATGCTAATGAGGTAGAGAATATGGTAATGGGGTGCACCATTTATGAAAAATCTAGTGGTTTCCAGACGTTATGGATTTTTTGTTGCAAAACTACATTAATGCCAGTACCGGAGGAATCAGTGAGAATGCAGGTTTCGGCGTTCGAAACAGGATGAGTCAATTTGACAACATCAGTTAATTTTTGTTTAGCCAAATTAAATGCTGAAATTGCACGTTGATCAAGAATAACTGACTTCGCTGAAGTTTTACCATGTTCAACAAGTTTATTCAATGGAGCTAAAATATCGCCACAAATCCGAATAAACCGATTATAAAAATTTATCATCCCTAGAAAATTTCGGAGTGAATTTTGATTGGTAGGAATAGGAAAATTTTAAATTGATTCTAATTTGGAAGGAATGGGAGCGATTCCTTCAGAATCTACGTTCTGACCTATAAAATTGAATTCGGCTACCCCAAAAAATTTCGAAGAATTTATTAAAATTCCAGCTTTATTGAGAATGTTGAAAACGGTTTTGAGATCTTAAGTGTGTTTTACCTCGTTTTCACTCGCGATCAAAAGATCATCAAGATACGTAAATACGAAATCTACCATGCTCGAAAATTCAAACAGGCCAAAAGGAGTGATAATGGCAGTTTTCGCGACATCATCATCATGTAAAGGAATTTGATAATAAGCTCTTTTTAAGTCAACCTTAGAAAAGACCTTTTTATCATGTAATTTTACAATGAAATCGCATAAATATGGAATTGGATATCTGTCAGGGACCGTGATCGAATACAGTCGACGATAATTCACCACCCTTTTGATTTTACGGATGTCCCCGAGGATCCAATGTAATTAGTTGAAGTATGGATGAATCCAATTATCTGTAATCTAATTCTAAAATAAAATTTCAAATTTGCCCTTTTACCTAGATCAGTTTTTGTATTATAAATACCTATTTCGATTACAAAGTAGTCATCATCAGTATAAATTAGCTAGTCGTAATGACAATTAGATAAGTTTTAGCTTTTAAATTATTAGTTTTAGTTTTAGCTTTTAATTAATTAGCTTTTTGACAATTAGAAATAGATAGAAAATCAAGTAAATTTACAAAAATAAGAATAAATAAAAAATTAAACAAAATAAATTAAAATATAATGAATTTTATTGAAATTACTCTTGTTAAAATTTCCTTCATTCAAGTTTACTCTTGTTAACCTCGCTCTTAATTTACTCTTATATTGTCTCAGGATATGTTATTCGTTGCGAATTTGGTGACAGTTTCAGAAAGAAATTTTAACAAGAGTAATTTCAATAAAATTTATTAATTTAAATTTAAATTTATTTTGTTTAATATTTTATTTATTATTATTTTTGTATATTGATCTCGATTTTCTATCTATTTCTAATTGTCAAAGAGATGATGACTACCTTGTAGTCGAAATACGTATTAGTCGAAATACAAAAACTGATCTAGATAAAGGGGCGAATTTGAAATTTTATTTAAAAAACTTAGAGTTCTCATTAATTATCATTTGATAATCTAATAATTCTACAATGAAACAAAATGGAATTCAAACCTTTATTTTTCCTGTTGATAGTTATTGAGATAACAACATATAGTTACCTAAATAACAAGGGGCATACGTAGTGATTCCGCAAAGGTATCTAAATATGAAAGTAAGTTGATATATATATATATATATATATATAAACATAACTAAAATTTAATCGTTTACCTGTCACTCGAAGTACAATTAATATATCCTTTCATTTAATTTACTGTAGACATAAAGTAAATTAAACAAAAAATCCTTGAAAAATTATTACAACTTGTAAGACTACCTACTTTCAATTGACTTACAATCCAATGATTTTTGTAAGCTATGTCGATTATTTACTGGATGACGTAATGGTGTAAATGTTCAGATAATTCATTATTGTTTTGTGATAAATAATACGTACATAATATTCAATTTCACTATAAAAATTTTATTATCTTGATTGAAAGGACCCAACGGAAATTCAAAATTTATTTATAGTAACAACTTGAACTTAGTAATTTCTTTCTTACAACCTTCAGAATTAAAATCATTACACTAAACAAAACAATATCATCAATGGAGTTTAATTTCCATTTGTTTGCACACTTTTTACATTTTTTTGCATCCCTCATCTTTCACAATGAGAATTTCGAAGTAAGATGGCATGAGATCCTTAAAATGATTTAAAACGCGGTATATATTATGTATGTAAACTTGGCGTCAAAAGTCGAGCTATCATTTCAAAATATTATAATTGATTTGTACCTTATTTATTCGGTTTTCGAAAAATTGGTTCGGATAAAAGTCGTTTATTATAACTATACTAAGAGCTTTTTCCGAAATCCGAATAAATTATAAACAAATCAATTGTAAAATTTTAAAATGATAGCTCGGCTTTTGATGGCATTTGTACAAGGTGATTTAAGTTAGTCCCGTCTTTGTAATGGTTGAAAATACTGATCGCAGAAAAAAATTTAGGTATAGGTGTTCATAAAATGAACTAATTAGTCCATTGTGTGTGTTCTAGACGTAAAAAGCGAGGTAAAGTTGGTCTAAATTACAGCGTGCGTGCCTCGAAACGGGAGAAATATTCATCATTAAAACTGTAAGAAAATTTAAAGGAGAAAACTTTGATTATGAGCTGAATAGTTTCACTTTAATTTCAGCTCAAGCATCTGTAATTACAGCTCAATATACCGGGTATTTCAGCAATTGAGTCAATTAGTTGCTATTTTTACTTGATTTTTTCTGTTAAAAGCATTTTTAACATACTTTTATTAGCTTCACTTGCACGAATCTGTGTATGTATGTATGTGTGAATATAATGGAATATTGTAATTCGGTTTTCATTATATGTTTTAGTATTTTAATTGTATGTAACTCATTAGTTACAATTGTATGTAACTCATCAGGAAACTTAAGAATATATCACGGAAAAGAAATTAGAATTTTGGTGGGAGCGGTGATAAAATATGGATTTGTATTTAAATACAAAAATGTATATTTATATACAGGTATACACATTCCGGTAACATTAAAAAGTAAAAAATAAAAAGTATAAGAGTGTTGGATCATGGTTGTTTATCAAAGGAATTTCCAACATAAAGCGCCTCACACTTTTACAGTCTAAACCAGCTATACCGACATCGTTTACATTGACGGATCGGTTATTACGACTAAATAGCAAGGTCCCGTTTGAATCCCTATATAAACACCTATGTAAACATTCCGCCTATAGCAACATCGGATACAGCGACGTATCGCTTAAAGTGACGAACCTTTATCGAAATTCATCGGCTATAACGACCAACCGTCATACTTTTTCAGTAAAACAAAACAATATTATGCACAGATTAAAAATTTGTTTGACCATGATGAAGGAGGGAAGTGAGACGGCTACCCCAGAAATATTTTTTAATAGCTTTGAACATCTCTCAAGGTGCAATCGAACAACGTAACAAACTTGGAGTGCTTTTACGCAAATAAATAAAGGTTATCCCTGACTTCAACTAGAACACAGCTATAATTTTCCGGTTTGACATTAGCAATAAAAATATCTTCCTTTACAAAACGTGAAACCAAACTGAATTTATAAAACATGATTATAAAATTTTTGCATCTCTTAATAAAACATAAAATTTTCAATAATTTTTATTTAATATAATAATACAGTTGAAATATTTTATATATTTTTATATTTTATAAGTTAATTATTTATTCCATATAATATTAATACATTAAAAACTGGTTACAGAGTATAGTACGTTCTAAGGCCACAATACCAGCTCAATATACCGTATGTATTTTTCGATAGTCCATCGGCACAGATTTCTATTGTGCCATAAACTCTTAATTATTAATTAACGACTAATAAAGTGTGTCACATTCAATGGCGGCGAAACCACAAATTATTTTCTATCAATAAATGTAACCATCGAATATGACAAACATACATACAAATACCTGACGTTTTTGTGAATTAAGTTATGTAAAAAAAGTATACACTGCACAACAAAATAAGTATCACACTTTGAAAAATTCTAAATTAAATTATGTTCTTTGCAATTTTTTGAATATCATCCACATTTTTATAAATTTGTAAATGTTTTTGTTGATATGAGGATCAAATTGCAAAAAAAATACTTTATAATTTACTGAAAGTTTTAAGAAGGGACTAAACTTTTAACAGTGATATATCCTCCTCTTGCTCTAATCGCTGCCTCAAGCATTAGGCATACTTTTATTAAAGTTCGCTATGACATCTTGGATGATTACCTCCCATTACTGCTAAAACTACTAAGAGCTCCTCTGAGCCATCAAGAGGAAAAAGCCATCTTCTTCTAACAAGTTCATTTTAAAGATGTTCTATTGGATTTTACTCTAGGCTACATTGAGGCCATCTCAAAATTTCAATTAATAATTATTTTTATGTGCTCTACTGCTTCTAAGACAGTCCAAACGGTCAGCATGGATCCTAGTATTGCTGATAGTGCAAAAACTGTTAAAAGAAGACTTTCTAAAACGAACTTACGACCCAAAAGCCCAACCGTTGAATACATTCATTACTGCATTTGAGTATTACCATCCAAAAACAAACACTTGGTCCGAATCACTAGAGTGGGTCAAATAAAGTAGGATAAATGAATAAAATAATATGCATGCAGATTGCGTTGCACGCTTGGTATTTATTGTGTATGTCATTCGCAAAATGAATCCTTTGTTAAAATTAATATCTAGACTATAGACATAATGCTGATAATAAACGGATTAGCGTTCAACACATTCAACATTATACATTGTCTAATTGCAAGCCTGAAATATGAAATTAAGACAATTGAATAAATTTTGTTTATTGCATCCATCATATCGATAGACCTTTTCATAGGGTTTTATACGCATGCCATTTTCGTTCTGTCTACAATAAGATGAAAAAAGACGTGAAGTAATGTTTATTCATTTCTCCACATTGATTTTTTGACATCTGTCCGAAACAAAAACAAATCGTGATTTGAAATGAAAAAGGTCTATTAATGTAGTAAATTGGTTTATTATGGCAAAAGAAAAGACTAAAAATGGTTCATACATTCTGAATTTCTCACAAAAAATTAAAAGCGTATCATATTGCAAGGTAATTCACATAAGAATACATAAGAACTCATTTAACTCACTTAAGAGTTTGGTGAAATTGAAAGACATTAAGCTGAGTATAAAGCGAGATATTCGCAATCAGTTGAGATTTTTAACGTTCATGGATACATAAACTGTTCGCGAGTACGCTATTTTTAAACTTTTCTATAAATTTCGTTCAAAAAAAAAATCTTTTAAAGTTAAACATATTAACTAATATAAAAAATTTAAAAAATCACATAGACTGAGGATTAAAAAAAAGTATTGAGTCCGGGACTCAGGGCATGATGGAATACATAAATGTTAATCTCCTATCTTAACAATGCCGCTTTATTCCGACAGCCACATAACCGGTCATTACAAAAGAAAACAACATATTATACAATCTGAAACGAAATTTCACTCCCCATATGAAGTCTTGTATAGTCTGGCTATGATGTTTTCACATCAAAAAAAATTTTGAATTATGACACCAAAAGTAACGAATAATCACTCTCAACTTAGTACTTAGGGTGCATTCGTCTTGGACGCTCACACGCTTTCAGCGCGCTCAATCGTCGTTTTCAGCGTTCGACTTGGCGCTGTGAGTGTCAAAAAACTACACTTGCGGCTGAGTTCATGGGGTAGATCTCGTGCTCACAGACGCTTATTCCACAGAGGTAGGGCAGCAAAAGCGTGAGCGCCAAATCTTACTATTTATCAAAACGAATGCAACGTGAGCGTAAGCTAACCAAACTTTTGTCATATTTATTTACTTAAAATTAAAATCGTTGGCAAATGAGTAAAAATGGCCTACTATTTACCCAGATTATTTAAGACCGATTTAACTGAATCTGGTAAAACGTATACTATTTCTGTTAATTCCGACGAAATAAAACGTTTAGAAACAGGTATGTATTTTGTTGTATTAATCTATCTTAATAATTAAAAATGTCTATGATTTTCTCTTATGTTGGTTTGAGGATCAAGTTGTGTTTCTAGAGGCTGGAAATATAATTTAGCTAGAAACTCTACTCTTTTCCACACTTTAATTAAGAGTGAATAAATTTATTCCTTCAATTTGAATGCTATAAAAAAAGAGGGTCCTATTTTTTGGGTAAAATATGTTTTATTTCTTTCAGACGTTAATTTCTTAAATTTTAAACTATTGGAGGCTAAAGCTTTAGAATACGCTCAGTTGATTAGCGGTAGGTTCAAGGCTCAAAAGAATGAGGATGCTTTGCAGTTTAAAAAAAGAGCTTTAGATTTATTGGAAAAGCTTATTAACTCTGAAAAAAAAAATTAACTTGATTCAATTTTATTAGTAAAACTATTTGTTGCATGTATAAGATAAAAGTTGTTTACTAGTTTTTGTATTGAATATTATATTGAATATTGAATATTTTTGTATTAAATAATTAGAAGAATGTTACTATAAAATAAATTTTTTTTTCATTTTGGAAATTCACGCAAGTGATTTTGTACAATTTTTATTGATAGAAAACTTTAATTACAATTTTTAAAACAAAAAAATAATCAATCTTATTCGATTGAAAATATCAATTATTAGTTATAAAAATTTACAATAATTATATTTAAATATTTTTAGAAGTTTATTGTGAATAAACTTCGTTGATACAAACTGACGCTCACAACGTCCAAGACGAACGATATTTTCAAATCGATTCTCAGCGTTCGTAGGCCAACATGAACACCAATAATTTGTGCTTATAAGCGTGAGCGCTCAAAGCGTGTGAGCGTCCAAGACGAATGCAATATAGTACAAAAGTGCAGGCGTTCTTACAAAAAGTACAATAAATGAATGTCTAGTTTAAAACCAGTAAAATTGCGATTGGTTACGCCACAAAACTGAATACTTTTATTATCTGCATGAAGTCTGATCATTAATCTTATTGACGGATTTATCTACCCATGAAATAATCATCAATACAAATATGTTTTACATTTACACAACCCCACATACAGCTAATGGGTGAGTTTGGGCGAACAAATATCTTACTATCCTAAGTTACTCTGAATATTTCTTAGTTACTTAGATACTCAGAATATCTAACTCAGTTTTCACCGGGACACTTTGCAGATACTTAGCAACTCAGACTATGGCGCCATTTTGCTTAGTATCATCTGTATTAGTATATAGATAAATTTATAACCGACAAAAAAGGCAGAAATAGATTTATATTATTTTTAACCCGACTTCAAAAAGGAGGATGGTTATCAATTCGTCTGTATTTTTTTTTTCAATGTGTATCGAATTATAATTAGTATATATAATAATTGTATTATAATTGTACGTAAACATAAACAAATATGGCTACTTAGTCAGCAAGTCTGTCCAGGTCGAAAAGCGCTGTAGGTACTCAGTCGCTAACATCTTAATTTATTTTTATGCTGAGTATCTAACTTAGGATACTAAGACCTTCGTTCTCCCAAACACACCCAAAGATCGATCATATATCTACCGATCTACTGATATATTCACGTGGATAAAGTATGGCGTGTTTATATTCAAGATCTTTTGAATAATTTATGTAAAATATGAAAAATGATGTATTGAAAATGAATCATTTTTATATCATAGACAATAAACTTTCTTAACAAATAAATGGTGGCGTAAATCCATATATCTGTCCCATAATCACTATTATAATATTCCATTGAAATGCTACAATATCTTAGACCAACTTTACATTTTAACAATTTGGCTGCCATTTTGGAAAAGGTGTGACAATAGTTTTTGCGCTATGTCTTCATAACGTGACATGTTACAAAATATTGATAGACAAGATTTGTTCAAAATCGAATTATGTACAAGTAAACACTTTTTGCCGTAATGTGGATAATTAAAAATTTATAAGCCTTATATTAGAATATAAAAATTTGTAACAAAATTTTGTTTAAAGTACTTTAAACTTTAACTGTTTAAGGATTTTATACATCTACGAAGCGACGAAAGTGACACATTATCTATGGATTTTCAAAGATAAAATTGCGATTTTTTTTAAAAATCGATAAACCTTAGAAAAAATGTATCAAGATTAAAAAGTATTTTTTTGAGGTCAATCAATAGCATTTAATCGGTTTTTTTCTTGTTAAAATAATAAAATCCTCTACACAAACCATTTAGTGTGTTTAAAACAAAAATCCTCTGTTTTTTCTGACATCTACTGTCACGAAGCTATAGCACAAGACCTATTTGCTCCCGTCTGCAAGATGAAAGTCGTATGGGGAAGTCTGAACCCAAATTCTCAATTATAAACTATTACGTTCTACCCAAAATGCAAGGTTTATGAAACATTTCAATGGATTATAAAGAATAATCGATAGAAAACTTTTATTATTTTCAACGAAGAAATATTAGTAGAACTATAATAAATAAGGATAATGTCAATATTCAGTCAGTATAAAATATAAATATTCACAAAAAAATATTATCAATTTCGATATGCAAGAGAATTAAAAATTAAGAAGATTTTCTCAAACATAGAGTAAGTAGCCTTTAGAACAGTTTAATTATTTTTAAGCGAGCTTTCGAAGAAACTGCAGCTATTGAAATTGTATTGATGAAATGTTTGATGAAAAAATTTCTTTAAGATCTGTAGCGACTCCCACTCATATAGCAGATACCTACGATGCAGTACACTTTGTGTTTAACATTGTACAATTCTAGAAAAAAAAACAAACAACAAGACAGAACGATACATTTACGTATACGCGCATATCTCTTTTTATATACTCACGTATAGAAACAGAATAACTTTTTAAGTATGTTCTGGAATGTAAAGAATATTCGATGCGATTCTCTCACCTTCTCAGAACGCGTGCATTTCATATATATAAAGCAGGACAACAACGGCTCACCAGTTCAGAAACAATTTAAAATTCGTTAAAATCAAAAATTTAATACAATTCCGAAGTATAATATAAAAAGTTGTAAAGTTTATAAAATACAAGTTTACAAAAATATACATTTCAAGTATTTTCTTTGTCACACGCACCCTTTCGTTACAAAATGGTGACCCAGACGTTCGTTAAAAATTATATTAACGACAAATTAACGGAAAACGACAACATGCTACAACTCAACGAAAAACGACAACCAGCTACGTATCAACGAGAAACGAAATTGGATATACGACACTATGCCAGGGACCTAAAATCAAGTACCACCTCAACAAGTTGGACCTAATCAACAACAATAACCGGGAACTAATCAACAACAACAACCGGGGGCTAATCAACAAGCTATTACCAATCACCAAGCTATGGGCAACCCCGAAGTGGCCCGAGTGGCAGTACGTATTCCACCGGTCTGGAAACAAAATATTCGCAGCTGGTTCCACCAGATCGAGTGCAATTTGGAAAACGCAGGTATAACGACGAATCAAACCAAGTACAATTACGTTGTAAGTACCTTAGAGCGATGTGCTGGAACGAATTTCCGACTTCTTTCAAAGCATCCCCACTGTGGTGCTACGAAAAAAAAACAATCTCCACTACTACGTCAAATTCGCAATATGGCCGGAGATATGGTCTCAGGAGAATTTCTCAAAAACATGTTCCTGGATCGTTTTCCATACTACGCTCGCCAAATTTTGTCAAAAAACAACCGCGGAGTAATCAAATTATCAGAAATGGCAGACGTACCAGCACACGTAGCTGCAGTTTCCAATTATAACACAGTCGATCCTACGCTACATCTTATTCAACAAAAATTCAAGCAACTTGAATGTAAAATCAACCGAATCAGCTCCTTACTCGAGCCAAATACAATTCCCATACGCGATCCCACTCACGCGCACCGTCAAGAGGCAAATTTCTCATGTGCTGGTACCACCGTAAATTCAAGAAGCAAGCACAGAAGTTTGTTGAACCAAGCAATTTCACCAAAACCCCCGCGTCGGAGAACGAGCAAGCGCGTCGTTAGCCATGGCGACCGACGTCAGCATTTCGCAACGCCACCTCTTTATAACGGATCCTACATCTGGTGTAAGATTTCTAATAGATACTGGAGCCGATTGGAGCGTCATTCCTCCAGTCAATCGTCGGCGCGAAAGGCCAGTAGATCTTAATCGCTCCGCGGCCAACGGCACAACAATCAAGATTTATGGAGATCAAACGCTTACTCTCACGTTAAACCTGCCAAAGCAATTCAAATTCAACTGCATCGTAGCAGACGTCAACACACCGATTATTGGAGCCGATTTTCTTTTATTTCACAATCCAATTGTCGATATACGAAACAAACGATTGATGGATCAAGAGACAAGCACACTCTACGATGTTTTCGAGTACGGCAGACTCTCAACCATAGATCGCAACTGAAACATAGCTCATCTTTTGCAAAAATTCGCGGACATCCCTAAATCACGAAACTTCGATAAATCGTCAACCAGCGGTGACGTCTTTCATTATATTGACACCAAGGGCATACCAGTCCCAACCAAACCTCGACGACTTAACCCGTAAAAGTTCAAGATCGCAAAGCAAGAATTCGAAGTTATGCTCGAACTTGGCATTTGTCGACCATCAAAGAGTAACTGGGCAAGTCCACTTCATATGATTCCCAAAATAGACGCATCTTGGCGACTGACAGTAGATTATCGCGCTTGAAACGCACAAACTATTCCGGATATGTTCCCAATACCACATGTGCAAGATATCACGAGTTTTCTGGCGGAAAAACCCGTATTCACGAAAATTTATTTAGTTCGCGCGTATAATTCCCATCCATTCATCCATCCAGACGACATTCCCATCGTCTGTCGGAATATAGGCATTCCCATCCACCTATTACTACGCCTTTTGGATTATATTAATTTCCATACATGCCATTAGGACTACGCAACGCTGCCCAAACATTTCAAAGATACATTCACGACATACTTCACGGGCGCGGATTAGACTTCGTCTATCTGGATAACACCCGCAAAACAAGTGACACACAAATGAAACACATGCAACACATCGAACAAGTGCTTTAACGGATACAAAAGAATACAATTTCTATCAACTTGGCCAAATGCTAATTCAGCAAAACCGAAGTACCATTTCTCGCATTTCACGTAACAGCTTCCGGTATCAAAACATTACCAGAACGTACGACGGCAATAACAGAATTCCCCTTAACCATAACTATCGCCGACCTAAGACGGTTTTTGGTTATGGTCAACTTTTACCGCCGACAGAAACAAGGCAACAATTATCAGCCGCTAGCATTTTTCTCAAGGAAACTCACTCCAGCACAAACAAAATACAGCGCCTATGACCATAAGCTATTAGCAATCGACCACGCTGTCAAGCATTTTCGCCATATGATCGAAGGTACCGACTTTACCATTTTCACGGATCACAAGCCAATTACGTATGTCTTCACCAAAAATCCCAACAAAGAGTCTACGCCTAGAAAAACGCGTCATCTAGAATATATCGCGCAGTTCACAATCGCAGTTCACAATGTCGTAGCAGATACGCTTTCGCGAATACACGGTATATCATTTCCATGTACCATTTCTTACTCGAAAATGGCCAACCTACAACATCAAGACGAACTTCAGCACCTAGTAAACAAAACAGACACTACGTTGCGTCTTCAACACATCAAAACTCCATTAGCGGATCAGACGATAATTTGCGACCTTTCAACAGGCAACATTCGACCTTTCGTACCTAAAGCTATGCGAGACGAAGTTTTCTAGTCGCTACATAACCTTGCACATCCAGGAATAGTGGCAAGCACTAAACTTGTACAAAATTGCTTTGTATGGCCCAACCTAAAAAGGGACTGTAAATTAGGACACGTTCATGTATCAATTGTCAACGAGCAAAAGTACAATGTCACACTTACAGCCCACTCATTGGATTCAAAATTCCTGACGAGATATTTTCACACATTAACGTCGATATTATCGGACCACATCCATCGTGTAGAGGACAAGACTTTCAAAACAGCACTCAAGTGTCACTTAACAGAGATTCTTCCTTTGGTTCTTCTCGGACTAAGATCGGCAGTTATTAAAGACTTATCGACAATTATTAAAGACGTATCAATAGCGCACTTAACCTACGGAACAGCACTTCGACTACCAGGGTAATTCGTCGCGGAACAACCTCGTGAAGAAACACCTACCACGGAACTCATAGCAAAGTTACAAGAACAAATGCGCAATATTCGAGTCAAAAACCAATCACACAGCATTCAAATCAAAGTCTACGTACCAAAAGAATTACATACCTGTACGTACGAGAAAGCCTTTACAACCAGAATACACTGGACCACATCAAGTCATTTTATATGGTCCAGTGTATTGTGGTTGAAAAGGCTTTCACGTCGCGTCTGTCCATAGGAAAACCGTCAGCCTTCGTGTGATCAAGCGGTTGTATTCATTTAATCTATGTGAATTTCTTTTCTCAATATAACTAATTACAATTACGTTGTTTATATTATTTTAAAAAATCTTAAAAGTATATATTAGAGCGTTAGAAAAAATAATCAGGTAATGAATTGTACTAAAGTTGATTTTTATTTCTTATACATTTTTCGATTTTTCTAATATTAAGAGAGGTATTCTATATTTTGTGTTTTCTTCCTTCTCTAAACTCCAACCAGAGATTAGTAGCTCCAACAGACAGTACACAAATACCTAAATACATATTCATTCCGAAAGAGGTGATGTATTTATTCTGAGGAAATTCGTAGTTAATGATGCTCCTGAATAACGAATTTTATTTTTTCAGTTATCATTTTTTTTTAATTATACCTATAAAAGTAGCGAGTTAAAAACATATGATTGATTAAATTTTGTAAATTATCGAAAGGAAATAATCACTTTATGACTATGAATTTTATTTATACAATAGACTAGACAAACCACTTAAAACGCAACATTTTTATACTTATACGGTTTTGTTTTTTGTTGTTTTTTTGACATACCCTGACGATTTTATCACAAAATTCAAAGAATTTTTATCATAAAAGTTTATCTGTTTTTTCGTCATTTTTATAGTTTAATTAAAATGATTCATAAGAAAATTGTTTAAAAAAATTTTGCAATCACAATGTAAACTTCAAAAACGATGAAGAAAAGAATTCAGATGGTCATAATTACAAATTTCTACTGAATCACAACGGTAGCTTATTTATTTATTAGATAAATAAAATAATAATTCAATTTTTTACGATAAGTTACTCACAAAGAAATTTTTTTTTAGTTGTCACATACCGAGCGCCATAAGATTTATATCCCGGATAGATAGAAGTATTTGGTTCGACTACTAGTGTTTGCAATAAATTTTTATTATTTTAATTTATGATATAAATTAAATAATCTAATGCCAGCTGTACACACCCGGCGAGACATTCGTAAGGCGAAGGGCCGCATGAAGCTCTGTACACTTTTGCCGAGTGTTCAGCTGGCAATACAGGTCTCGTCAGTTAGTCACAAAATTACGTTGGTATGCCTGAAAAATGACATTATTAAATTAAAAATTACGGAGTAGTAATTTTTTTATTAAATATTTATTATCCAAATGAGTAATGAAGGACACTAAAAGAATAAAAAAAGTATTCATAAATTTATACGGTTTTTATATATTTTCATGTTATACTATTCAGATTAATAGGTACAATTAAAGCGGTTGATAGATGAATAAAGGACAGTTGAACGTTGAATCGAATGTAGACGAGAGTGTCCTTCGTGCTCGTGACTTTTAATGGAGCGATGTCGAGGCGAATCACCGACACAAGGCAGACCGAGCCTTGTGAGTTCACTCTCGCGCTGGCTATATATCGTGTTGTCTCGCCGAGTGCCGCTGGCATAAAAAGTTGATATTTCGTGCATCAAATTCAATTCTTATTAATAGTATTTGATTTGTGTTGAAATTAAAAAATTTCAAGATTCGTGTATAATTATTCAGTTTCAGAGTATCAAATTTCATATTGATTGAAGGATATTCATATTTTTTAAACGTATAGATAGTATACAGGCCCACTATTTCCATACCCATAAAGATTTGATTTTCGTTTATGGATTAATATTAGGATTTGATCATTAATGTTTGATTCTTCCACAACTCCCTTTAGAAATTCATTTACGCAAAACCCATTCTTAGCAAATTCCTATGTATTATAAAGAACATACCCAAATTTCATATATGTAGGCCTAATTCCGAAAAATTCGTGATGATTGTTTTGTTTAATTATAATACCTATCTATCATGGTAAGAAGTTATTTAAGTATGTACCCAAATAACGAGTGGAAAATGATCTTGATCTAGGAAAGCGTGTGCACTCAACTTATTGTTGACCTGGCGAAGTATGGATGTCGGAAGGCAAGTAGAATGGTTTCAACTATTGCGGTTCAATGGTTTCAACCATCCCTTGAATGTACCCGAGGAAAATGTCTTTTCCCTTTGACTTTAATTACAAATATTCAACTGAAATAATAACGGTGATGAATATCCTGATCTACGTGGTATCTGTCTATTAAAGTACCAAACAACCTTTAAAGTTTATTTTTTTAATCATCAATAACAAAAATTTGAACTTGTTTTAATTCAATTCTTAATCTCTTTACTAATTCTTATTCCAGATAATATCATCAGTTGAGATTTTAACTTTCTATAGCTTCTTCTTTGGGAGTGTTCGTTGGTCCAATGTAAAACAAAGACAAAGGTTCACAATTATTTCCGCAGACTCACATAGTGGAAGCAATACAAAGTAAAAACGGTAACTGACGATATTTGAATTATTTATTATTCCTGAAAATAAGTAGTGTTGTTTTTCGTCCCCAGTGCATGTTGCTTTTGTCCTCGCTCCCCAAAGTAAAGTATCAATTGAAAAGCCTACAAAAGAGCCTTACAGTTCCTAAATACACTTCGTAGGATATTCTATTCAAACATACCTTGTATTTAAGTACAAAAAATGAACTCCAATGACGCACTTTGTTACGTTTCAGGTTTAACAAACTATAAAAATTCAGATATTTTACTTTTGTTACCGGGATCTCCTCACCATGTCAATAATAATTGTAAGTATATAACCATCACGACGATTGTAATATTAATAGTATTTTTGAATTAAAAAAAAACGTTAACTCTTTCTTTTCAGTTTGCTAATACGAGTATAATGTAATGAGAATATTAATACAAAGTAGTAATAATAATAATTAGCAAGAGGAGTACCGATTCTAGACCAAGAGGTCCTCTGTCAATCTGTGCCCTTCTTGAGAACAACCTGTCACCCGAAAGCGACACGTCTCCAAGTAAGAGGTGCTATTTTAAGCAGATGAAGGTATAGGATATTGTTGAGGCCAGACGCCGCACAGAAAGCCCACAGCTTCTCCGCCGAGATTGCTCCCAGGATTGATGGATCCAGGGTTTTGGACCGAAACATACTTAGCCTGACAACCTACAGGTTTCTGCAGGTGCAAATGACATGTATGGAGGTTTTATCGTCCACCATACAGGCCCTACAGGAGGGAGCATCAAAGATCTCCAAGTTATGAAGGTGGTAGTTCAATCGACAATATCCTGTCAAGAACCCTACCACCCTTCTCAACTGTATTCTATTTAGTTTCAATCGGACACAGTCGAATGGCCTAGCTGTGGTTATGCACAGCTTGGCCTGTCGCATGCCCTGCGCAGACTCCCAATAATAGAGATGAGTTTAGCGTAGCCACTCCTTTATTCGGTAAATTACGAAGCATCCTGCTATGGAAATGACAGGATCGGGTGAAAGGGGCATTTGAGATAACCCCTCTCGTGCCAACGAGTCCGCTGCTTCGTTTCCTTGAACGCCAGAGTGACCCGGTATCCAGATCAGCCTGACTGTGTTATTCAGTGCCAGATGGTTCGGTTCCTCGAAGCATTTAAAGACTATCCTCAATTTCAATCCCCTCTCGTGCTAACGAGTCCGCTGCTTCGTTTCCTTTAACGCCAGAGTGAAAAGTATTCAAAGAAGCATTCAAAGACTATCCTCAATTTCAATCCCCTCTCGTGCCAATGAGTCCGCTGCTTCGTTTCCTTTAACGCCAGAGTGACCCGGTACCCCGATCAGTCTGACTGTCTTATTCAGTGCCAGACGGTTCAGTTCCTCGAAGCATTCAAAGACTATCCTCAATTTCAATCTTGACGCCTCATGGGCCCAAAGTGCCGCCTGACTATCTGAGAAGATGCTGATATGTGCCCCATTGTAACATTTCGTTTTATAGATCTGGACACCTTTCAGCATTGCAAGGACTTCCGATGAAAAAACCGTCGCAAAATTGACCAAGAGGAATCGATTCCTTTATTCCAGGGCCTTAAACCCCACACCAGATAAATCTCCGGCCCTTGACTCATCCGTATAAAGATATAGATCGGGAAGGGGTGAAAAGTTAGGTATGTCTGGATCCCATTCCTCACAGGAAGGAACGATAATCCTAAATTTGCGGCCAAAACGGTAAATCGAAACAGTAGAATCTTGTACCATTTCCACAAGTGGGATCGCAGTCTCCAACCTGTTCATTATACTCGCATGGCCTGTGTTTGTCCTACAGTATCACTGTCTGCAACTTCTAAGTCAGTAGGCAGCAGTCATTGCCTCCGCTTCAATCATTAAATGAATCGGCGGAATACCTAGAAGCGCACCCAGCATAGCAGTAGGAGTTGTTCGCATGGCTCCAGTGACACTAAGGCATACAATTCTAAGCAGGTGGTCCAATCTTTTCTTGGCTACGACCAGAGAGGTTCTTGTCCACCATACTACACAGCCAAATGTGAGTATTGGCTTTACGATCATTGTAAATAACCAGTGCACCATGTGAGGTTAGAGTTCCCAAGACTGCCCAAATGCTCTCCTGCACATCTAGAAGACACTATTTGCCTTGGTTAGTCTCCAATCCAAATAATCACCCCAGTTCTGGTTTGTGTAAGCAACTTTTCGTCTCCTTGCAAACAGTACACATCCCGTTTTTTTCCGGTTTGACAGAGAGTTTTTTTTAAATGCACCAACGCTCCACGTAACAGAGCGCTTGTTGCATTAAATCATAGATAGTGCCCTCGTCCCTGTCTTTGACAAGTATGGATTTGTCTCAGCGTAGCCTTGATCAAATATCACTGATTCCGTGAGACCGGTTAGTTAGCTATCCACGACGAGGCACCACAGTAATGGCGAAAGAACTCCACCCTGCGAACACCCTCTACCCACAAAACCTCTAACTGATTGTTGTAATTCACCCCTAAAGTTGTGGTAATTCACCTAACTTAACTTTGAGCTTTGCAGTATTATTCTTGGATATTATCTTTTTCAGTCTAAAGAGAAAGGGCATCGTGTTAATGTTACCACAAAACTCTCTCCAGGAGTCTTTTTTCGAGTTTTTCACTGACCTTCTATACTATCGCTGCTTCTTCCTAAATATTAGCCAGTCTGGTAATTTTCGCTTTGTTGAAGGATGCTCTAGTGTCATGGCGTAGTCTATCCAAATTTCTATTGCACCACGGAACATTCCTAAAACCTATAGTAACACTTGCAGGACAGTTGTTTTCATACGACGAAATCATGGCATCCTGAAGTTAACTAAGCGCAGATTCCACATCTTCCTTCTTGCCTGTAAGCATCCCAGTCAGTGCGTCTGGAATTGAGATACGAGATTACGGTACACAGTTTGGTGTGCATATTAAAAACAATGTGTTTATGATCAGATAGGGAGGGTACATTTGAAATTTTCCATCCCGATAGAAACTGTAACAGCCTCGGGGAGCAGAGAGTAATGTCAATGACCTCTGACCAAATTCTGTTTGTAAAGGTTAGAGATTTGCCTCTATTGACAATCTCCAGACCGGTGGTTGAAATGAATTCCAGGAGAACTTGACCTCTTGCAATCACGCTAGAACTGCCCCTTTGCGTGTGGTGCTAGTTTGCGTCACAGCCAAGGATCAATGGCAAACCCCGAGATTCACAGTATTCGACCACCGTCTCCAACTATATTGGAGGAGGAGGTGATTCTGAGTCGTATGGAAAATACGCTGAGCACAGAATCACCTCTCTCTCTTGTCTAGGAGATTAACCTGTACCGAGGCCACTGCCATATCTCTACCACACAAGCGCGGAATAGGTAATGCGTCAAGACCCCTGTACACCCGGCAAGCTCTGGGGTTATTAGTCGCGAAAATAACTTTAAGCCCCGACCCATTTAGACCGCTAATGCCGTTTACATATATATATGGTTTTTGCACCAAAGCAATGTTAATATTGTCGGAGGCTAGTCTTTTGCTTAAGATTGCTGCGGCTCTTGAGCAAAACACCATAATTATATTACCTTTATAGGGGACACTTCACCTTCCCCTGCTGATCGGCCTTGCGACGTCCCGGAGGGTCCAGGTAAAGCATCTGATGATGGAGGTGTAATGTTTCCAGTTCCTTCCAACTTGGGATTATTTATAGTGGTATCCATATTTGGTCCCACAATTAAATAATATATATAAAAGAATTGAACTTTTACACAGCCTGAGCCGTCCTGGTGTCAGAGCGGGGATCGCTTAGTACTAACTTAGTTCCCTTACTCATGGATCTCATCGGCACAATACCAGACCTTAGGATTAGGGGAGGTTTTTATAGAGGCTCCCATCCTCGCGTGCCGGGCGACTAAGCCAAGCACCTTGAGTCTCTTGAACATTCGCAAAACGTAACTGTTGCTATGCCAAGAGGTTACGGTATCTTTGAGCAACGACGGTATGTGTAGGTATGTAATCGGTCTACAAGTGTAAGAAAAGTGAGTTGGTAGATTTATTTTCATAGTTATTACAGGTCAATCTAATAAAAGCATATTATATTAAGTATCGAAATATTTATTTACATAATTACAAAACTATATATTAAAAAAATACCTATGTTTACCCGACTATGTGCAAAGCCAAAAAAAGAGTATCGTTTTTTTTCTTAATATACACAGTACAAATTTAATTAACTAATTTTAACGAAAACTTTTCGTTATTATTTTTGGGATGTAATTTTATTTTAATTCCTTTTTTTGGAACTAACACCGTATTTGGCACTACAATTAAATCTTCTCGTTTGTCACGTGATTCAATATAATATTGCCGTAGAATTGTTGAAACAACTGTTTTTACAGCCAATTGTGCAAATTTTTGTCCTATACAATTTCTTGGACCAGCACTAAATGGTATATACGAATATGGATGTCTTTTACTAACTCTTTCCGGTAAGAAATTATCAGGATCAAATGCTTCTGGATTCGGAAATTGTACAGGATCTCTATGTAATACATATGGTACAATTAGTATATCAGCACCAACAGGTAAACGATATCCATCAATATTTTCTTCATCAGTTAATTGTCGTGCAATTACTGGAACACTTGGGAATAAACGTAAGGCTTCTTTTATACACCGATCAAGGTATCTAGTTTTAAAAAAAAATTAAATTAAATTAACATCATTTCAAACATACACTCTTATTTTACGTACTTCATGTCTTTTAAATCATCCATTGTTGGATCTCGTAACGAACCATCAAATATGGCACTCAATTCTTCGTGAACTTGATCTTGAATACTTGGATTCTCTCCAAGTAAGTATAAACAATAATTAATAGCTAATTGAGTTGTGTTTTGACCCTAAAAATTCACAAGTATTTTAGAAAATTCATTTAACGAAACAATTTTTCTAGAAACAATTTTTAACCAAGAAGCTTCCTTCAGTGCTTGGTAAAAATCAATCTAAATTTGCTAAAAAATTTTCCTTCAATTTAAATGTTTTAAATTCAAGTTTCTAATACCTAATTATTTATAATCAGGGGCGGTTCAAGGCACGATGCAAGTAATACACAGCATCAGGGCCATAGAAGATTATTTTTATAATTAAAATTAGTTGTTTTGTAAATTTTATAATGATTTTATTAAATAAGATTTAATTTCATTTGAAATACTACGTATCATAATGTATTCACTATATAGTCTAGCACAAGTCGGTGCATGAGTTTCGGAAACTATTCGGAAGTAATTTTTTTTGCGAATGCCCTCAAAATATGCTAAATATTATAGAAATGCATGTTTGCCACGGTGCATTGTGGTCCCAATTTTTTTTAAACTAATTTTTAATTTTTGTCAACTCGAATAACCGAATATTTTGATCCGAGTAGGATTTTTCAACATATTTTGTGTCATTTTAAACAAAAAAGGCCTGTTGATATATTTTTCGTAAACTTGAACGTTTTTGAGTTATAAACAATTTAATGTTTGAAAAAGATCAAAAACGGCCGTTACATATTTTACGTCATTTAAAAAAAAATAGGCCTCTTAATATATTTTTCGTATGTTTGAAAAAGCAGAAACGGCCGTTTTCGAGGCTGAAAAAGAACATTAGAAATGATATTTTTGAGTTTACTAATTTTCTTAAATAATCTTTGAGCATCCTTTAACAAAATCCTGAAGAGTAATTACAGATTATTTCATTCTAAAGCTTTATTTTTTAATTGTCAAATAGACAATTAATACTATTACATTTCTAGTTTTAGGCTTTTCATTAGCAACATCTATAATTAACACTTTTCTTTAGTAATATCTTTAATTAACAAATGGGTACACAGGTAGTAATTGTCAAAACTAACCATTGTGATATGAAATTAGCTACAGTGTATATTATGAGTATAACCGTGTAAAGCTAAGTGTACACCTGAGACAAAATCTCGAGAGAAATTCTCGAGACCAGTCTAAGGGTATTGTCCATTTGAGATCATTTTTGTCTCTGTGACAACTCTCTGAGACTCGATAATCATTGCAGTCTCGAGACAAGGATATTTCGTTTCCACCTCAGAGTCTACTCACAGCTGTGACAAGTTAATAATAATAATAACAAGTAATGTAACAACTGAGTAAACTGTTTGAATACCCAGTATATACTTGGTACAAATTTGTTTTCTACATCTTACGGTTTCAAAGATTTAAAGGGGGGAAACACGTTCCGGTTTCGCCCATTAACGAACACAAACAAAATTTTCAGCTCGTTATCTCTTTTCGTTCTTGAGTTATCCTGTTCACAGACGGGCGGACATGCGGAAATGACCGAATTAGGCCATTTTATAAATACCTTTGTGAAGCATTTTTGTCAAGGATTAATATTTTCAAGCGTTACAAAGTCGGGACTAAACTTAATATACCTTGTATATTTACAAATATACTGGGTATAAATATTATGACATAAACAAATTGTATTTCTCTATGGATATGAACCATAGATAAAATATAGTAGTGGGTGAACAATAGTAAAGTCTCCGAAAGCTCACAAACTCTTCCAGCACGGACGGAAGACTGAAGACTGAAGAGTCTCGAGAGCATTAATATTCATGTCTCTCTCGGAGATCTGTTCGGACTTATCTCCGATACTGCTCTCAGCCCCCTATCCATTTGTGAGTCGAGTCTCGAGACTACTCTCGAGACTGTTTTGTCTCAGATGGACACTTACCTTAAGACACACATGCATTTATTTGTACGACTGTCTGTTTTTTTCTTTATAAATAAATGTATGCGTGTCAAGCTAAGTGTACACCTGAGACAAAATCTCGAGAGAACAATCATTTACACTCTTTTGCAACTTTCGTATCTTAATGGCTTGTATATATAACTGACAATAACAGCCTGTAAAAACTACGAACACAATTTTTTTTATTTAGTTGGGATTGAAAAATTATAGCTTTGGATTCTTGTTCTTTGACTAAGTTAAAGGCGCTTATAAAGAAGAAATATATAATATTGTTATTAAATGATTGATAACAGCATAATATTTAGACATTATATTATTATTTTTAACTACTCTAGAGCCGGCCCTGTTTGTCATACTAATACAGTAGAGTCCCGGTAAATTGAGCTTCAAGAGAGACGCAAAAAAATTCAATTTATAGAGATTTATAAGTTGTAGGGTTTTCTGTCATATGAAAGTAAGAACCGGAAGAGTTTCTTAGAAAAAATGTTTATGATATGTACTATATAGGTAACATTGTTCAAATTTTATACACAATTTACATTTACAACTATTTATATTTACTAGTTAATTTTCGGTTATATTATACTAACGGAAGTGACTAGCGTTTACTTAATGTGACATTTAAATAATATGTCTGAACATTGATAACATTCTTTGACATCAATTGGGATTGAAAACTTGCATCAAAACTGACACGTGTAAAAAGGGTCTGAAATAATACTTACAGCAAACATAAATGTATTGACTTCTTCACGAATGTCTTGATTTGTTAAGAGTTCACCATTCTCCGAACTTAATATTAACAAATCCATAAAAATAGCTTTACGTTTGCCTTTATGTACTTCATCCTCATAATCGGCATTTTGTTCATCATTATTTTTTTTACTTTTTAATGCCTTACGACGTTCTTGAATAACTTCATCAGTGAATGTATGCAAAATATTTTTATATTTATTTTGTTCACGATATTTTAATGTAAAACGAAATATGAAATCAAATAACAACCATGGTCGAATCATACGATAAATACCAATTTCTTCCAGTCTGAAAATAATTAAGTATTATTTTCAGCTATTATTGACAGCTCTAGACTAATCGGAAAAACTAACTGAGTTAATTGTTTAAATACCCTGTATGTTTTAAATATTTATATGAAAAACTTCCACCAGGTATCGGACTCTGAGCCTCTGGATTTCATTCCCAGTGTGCTATCCGTTACAGCACGGATGATTAGCTGCATGAGTCAATTTTTTATGTCATTAACAGTATTACTTTGAATTCAATATTAATTTATTACTTCACTTATTATTATTTGTGTTACGGTTAAACTAAATTAGTTGTTTAAATATCCTCTATGTCCTGATTTTTTTATAAATGCGTGTAATGTTTATTTTACTTCTACACACATAAAGTATAGGCTACAAAAATAGCGATCTTTTTTTAAAATTTTATAATTGATGTGTCTTATTCATTCAGTTTCTGAGAAAATTGTTCAAATAAAAGTTGTGTATTTACAATAAACAACTTTTGGTTGAAGTATTTTTTCGAAAACTGAATAAATTAGGCACAAACCAATTAAAATTTTGAAAAAATAACGCAACTTTTATGGCCATGTGTATAAATAACTATATATGTATGTACAATAGTCGTATGCATCTGTAATCTACAAGTAATAGCAGATATTTGCGCTTAAATTACGGCAATTATTACGACCCCCATACACGATCAAAGCATTTGCGCACCAATCGTTTGTGCAACACCATGGTTACGTAAAAAAGGTCTCCATACACGATCAAGCTTTTGCCCAACGTTTTTTTGTGTGCAATGTTTGTGCGGCATCATGTTTCCGCCGTTGTTGTTGATTTTTCGAGGAAGGAGGAGAAACTAAAACCAAAAAAGTTACAGAGGGTCTAGGTATTCTCATTCGGCCGAAGCTTGTCAAACACTGCCATAGACGTTCCAGCCGCTTGTCAAGCATGGAGGTGTTGTGTAATAATAATAATAGGCCTCCATACACGATCAAACAGTTTGCGCAACAACCCTGTTTGTGCATACCTCATTTCATATTGTCAAATAATGCCATACACGTTCAGACCGCTTATCAAACGCGGAAAATCTTTGTATTGGATCTTTTCTTCTATTTCGTAAGGTTTAAAAAATAATAGATTTTTATGCACTCCAAAATGAAAACAGATGACGAGTTGGAAAATAGAGACTTAAAGTTCATCATTTGGAAAAAACGTATAATGCGTTCACCAGCTAAGGAGGTTAATCTATACATTTAAAAATCGTAACTTTTTTTCATAAGCTGAATTATGCCAGAATTTCAGCTTTAACATATTCAATCATATATTTTTATAAAAAATGCAAACCATATTTTTATAGATATATGTAGAATAAAACTAAACAGTCCATAGACTGATAATGAACTCAGTATATACAAGGTATTTAAGCAATTAAATCAGTTACTTGATATTTTCACTTGTTAATCTCACATTTTGGAATACTTACCTATGCATTGCTGATACAATTTCAGCTTGTTTTGATCCTTCAGATTTAATGGGAGTACCCATTGCCGTTTCTACAATAGAAGAAAAAGTATTAGTAATATAAAAGTCATATAGTTGTCGAAACAACTATACATATAGACCTTTTCATAGGGTGTTGTGCGCATGCGATTTTCGTACTGTCTACAATAAGATGAAAAAAGACGAGAAGTATTGTTTATTCATTTCTTCACATTGATTTTTTTGACATCTGTCCGAAACAAAGACAAATCGTGATTTGAAATGAAAAGGTCTATTGGAATGGCTTCCATAATAGACTAACTAATTAATGTACCGAAAGAGAATGATATGTTCGTTACATCTAATAATATGAATTAGAATAAGTAGAGGAATCCGGGATAGAACGGGATACGAAGTTCAAAATATGGTTTAAAAGTACAAAAAGGTTTATGAAAAGAGCTGCAAATTTTTCTATGAACTCATTATAATGTTATAATCACAAAAATTCAATAATATTGTAAGAAAATAAAATAACAATATTTTTTTTTATAAATAGAAAATTATCATTGCCCCATCAATGTCATTTGCCCCATTCTTACCAGAACGAGGTGGTAAGGACATATTATAATAACATATAAAACTACAAGTTATGTCACGGGGTACAGTTTTAAATCTCAATCTACATGAGAAATTGAAGCGAAAACATTGTTGGAATGAGCGTCAAAAGAAATATTATTACCAGTTTCACATGAAGTTGATACCGATAAATAAACCGCTTGATTTTTACCTGATTTTGTAGTAATGCTACAGAAAGATTAAAATTTTGAAAAACTCTTTCTCAAATGCGTTTCAGATAAAAAAATCCTAATAAAACAAATTTTGTATAGTGTAATTTTTAGATTCCGTGGTTATTATATTATTGATAATACAATGTCTAGATAGATAGATAGATTGTAGCGGCTGCCCTGGACAGGCTACACTTCGACCATAAGGTTCATTGTGATGCCTACGGATGTGAGAATGTGAGTGGGGTGGAGGGAATTTTGTGTGTAGACTAGGAATTGGTAGGTTGTGCGGCTGCAGCCGACTCTGGTAGGAACTATGCCGATATTCATCTGGAGGTCGTGAAGTAAACTGCAGAAAACCTTCACAAGCATAGCCGGTTACTTCATTCATATCTATACGCCGACAGTTTAGCATTGCCTCCGAGTTCAAAGTAGACATAACGCCTTAGACCGCTCGGCTACTTGGGCGGTAAGACAATGTCTAGGCGGTGCCCAAAAAATTTTCACAAAGCGCAAATTAGAAAAGTTTTAAAAATATATATTTTCAGAAGTGTAAATTAAACGGCAAAACAAAAATGTAGCGATAAAACTAAACACAGTTTAGTAGTATTTTTAAGCAACATGAAATAATGTTACGACAATGCTAAACTGTGTTTAGTGTCCCTACATTTCGTTACTTAATTTTTCGTTGAAAAGGAACAACGAACGACATAATGTTACACTATACTACGCAGTAGCCAGATACTCTACTGTAATTATATAAACTACTTTTTCTTATTTTATATGTTAAATACATGCTTTGCATTAATTCTCCAATCATATTATTTAATATTAAATTAATGTATACATAAAAATATACACAAAATATAATATTTTCCATATGAAATTAGACTAAGAGAATTTTCTATGAAGAAGGAATCATAATGTATATGAAAACGATTACCTCTTGTGACATTCATTATTATAAGTATTAGAAATTTTAAAAGCATAAATATTTCTGTATCAGAATTACAGTATAAAAATTGAGTACAGAATATTTACTGAAACTTTCTCATCATAAACTTTTCCATTTTATTAATGTTAAGAGTGATATTCCAAATTTTATCTATTTATATTAATATTATAAAGCTCGATAGTTTGTGTGTTTGAGCGTACTAATCTACCAGAAACTACCAGTTCGATTTAAAAAATTCTTTTTGCTTTAGATAGATTGTTGATTGAGGATAGTTGAGGATATGCTACAAAGTTTGCATTTAATGCGAGATAGAAAAGATTTTTTAATATAAAAAATGTTTATTTTATAATACCAAACAACTTTTGTATATTGTTATTAGGATAGTTCACTCACTCACGAAAACCCACTTATCTTAAGAATTTGATAAAATGGAAATATGATAATGATATATATGATATCTAAATGATTTGCGTTTATAAAAATAGTATTGTTTTTGACCGATTGTGAAGCGAGATGTTCGCAATCAAAGTTCCAACTCGGGGTATGACCGATGAAGTGCAAGATTGTAGTATTCTGTTGTAATAGTTACCTTATTTCATTTCAATAATTTTTGACTCTGTAACTCAAATATATAGAAAGCCTTTTAGTGCTGGGTCCAGAAACACGCAAACCCGACCAACTCGGGTATGTCCGATGAAGGTAAAGATTGTAGTACTCGGTTGTAATAGTTACCTTATTTAATTTCAATAATTTTGGACACTATAACTCAAATATATAGAACGCCTTTTAGTGCGAGGCCCAAAAACACAAAAACCAGACCAACTCGGGGTATGGCCGATGAAGTGCAAGATTGTACTCGGTTGTAATAGTTACCTTATTTAATTTCAATAATTTTTGACACTATAACTTAAATATATAGAACGCCTTTTAGTGCGGGGCCCACAAACACGAAAGCCCGACCAACTTGTTAGGAAAAAGGACATTTAGTAATAGGAATTCCATTAGCCCGTTTACAATAATTCTAAGCTATGAATTCAAGACTTAAACAATGTAGACTGCTAGGTAATATAAATAGTAGTATTAATAATAATAATAATGATATAAACTAAAATTTACAATCTGACGTTTCATTTCACGCTGTTTTACGTAACGTCTAATCGTTGACTCGCTGCATTGATAAACGCAAAACGTTTAAGCAATATTACGTCTTGAAGTTCAGTAATTATGTAAAACAGCTAAACGTCGTTCAGTTGTTTTACATAACAGAGTTGTTATGTAAAACAACTAGCGGTTTTTTAAAATAGCGGATTCGAATCCATCTGCAACATATATACATTTTACTTATTAAACGGTTATCCTTTCATGAATAAATCGGCATTGTATATAATCAAACTCTTCTAATAAGATAAAGCCATCCCATTCCCATTTTACATATATCTAACGTTGAATAAAATTTACTTACCACATATAAAGTCTAACGTAAGCCTTTGTGTAAATGGACTAATATCAACAAAATTTCCAGTTTCAGATAATGTATGCAATTGATCCATCATACCATTTGTACGTTCGATAAATACTTTAAGGAAACTTTCTAAAATATTAAAATGAAATGTTGGTGTTACAAGACGTCTATGTGTGTGCCATTTTGAACCTAAACTAGTAATTAATCCTTCTCCTAAAAGTGGTTTTAGTCCTTCATAGATAAATCCTTTTTTGTTGTGCTTCATTTTGGATATAATGGCCTGAAATAAAAACAAATTGTTTTATATTAAAACGTTTTTTTCGTAGTGTGGTTTGCTGGATAAAGAAGATCACGATATGTTTTTTTCAGTTATAATGGTTCAAATTTTGAGGAATCTTTTTTAAGTAAGGAAAACAAATACTTTAAGTAAAGAAAACAAAAATCAAAAATTTAAGTATTTATTTCCTTAGAAAAAATACTTAAATCACTTCTCGAAAATAGATCTTAATTAACTTTTATCTTATTAATAAATGTTCATGGCGACTTTTTTCAATATCATCAGAATTATATTTCGTATCACATATATCGATCCATCGATTTTACCTAGTAGATCAAAAATCACCATCTCAAAGAAATTATTACGAATTCATGTTATCGGTATAACCTCAATAGCTATATTTTCTTCGAAAATTCGGTAATCAATGTATTCACAATTTTAGTATGTATTCATTCATTTAGTATGTATTTAAATGTATTCAAAAGTGGCCACAATTTTATGTGTATTAAGCTAGCAGAGCAACCTCAACAGAACATAATGATATAATTAGACGATAATTAAATGCTAATTAAATGCCCTAATTAAAAATTAAATGCTCTTTTTTTGTATCGTGTAACCGCATGCTCTGCTAGCTTAATGTTAAGCTAGCAGATCAATATCTAAAAAATAAATTAATTATATTGTATTTGATATCAAATTATTAAACTAATTAAATGGTCTAATAAAAAATTAAATGCTATTTGTTGTACTGTGTAACCGCATGCTCTTCTAGCTTAACCAGCACAGGAATATTTAAAAAATCAATTAATTATATTGTATTTAATATTAAATTATTAAGCTAATTAAATGCTAATTAAAAATTAATTTCTTTAATTAATTTATTGTACTGTGTAACCGCATGCTCTTAGGGTTGATCTAGCAGAACAATGCTTTAAAATTAAAAAAGTAATTATCCAATAATCGTAATGTGCTTCAGATAATTAAATACACTAATTAACAATAAATTGTTCTTTGTTTAAGAGAGACAAATAAACCCCTCTCCTAGATAAATCCTATTCAATGCATGAGCATTCAATGAGTGTGTACCGACATATTTTATTTTTACTAGGTACTTTTACTATTTTATAAATACGTATTTCGACTACAAAGTAGTCATCATGAGTATGAATTAGCTAATGGATTAGCTAATCCAAACTGATGATGACTACTTTGTCGTCGAAATAAGTATTTATAAAATACAAATAATTGTTCTAGGAATTGAGGTAAAATCTTAAATATAATTACAAATAAAAATTACTCTATTTCCTTGAAGAGGAAATTCGCTACTATCACTACAGTGTTTTATATACCATAATATACGATGTATAATGATTATATATTTTGTGGGCAACATCTAATACATATGACTATAGTAAGTTGCCTACAAAAATTTTTAGAAGACAATATGCAATTGATTACTCCACTCAAATAAGGATTGAACCTCGGAATGAAAGTAAATTAACTGAATTTATATATATACATTTATCTTGACATTCTATAAACTGGCAAAAAAGTATCAAAAGTATCATGTCCGCGAGTCAAAAATATTGAATAGTAAAATCGATTTTTTACAAATGTCTCATTTCATATGTAAAATTTTCTACAAACTTGGTTCTATACATTTTTTGGTATGATCTAATCTCATGATACAGTGCGAAGTTATCGGATACATGATATACTATAACTATCCGTACAGCCTGTAATCATCTACCCAGTCCCTCAATGCTTAACTACGATTCTTTACCTTCGCCAAACACTACAAATAACCCAATGGAATAGTATATTCAAGGCAATGGCACGTCAAATTTGGACGGGAGGCAACCGGATGGCGAGTGGTAATCTGGGTCTAGAAGTGATACTGAACCACCCCGTACCGTCCGAATGGACCAAATGGGCGTCCGTTTGGGGTCCAAAATTGAAGGGGGCGGAGATACAGAGGGAGTGCAAAACGTAAAAATTTTTTAACGAGGCAACCGGATGAAAATGCGGTTGCTTTGTAGTTTATACTCTATTTATATAATAACATTTTCTTTTCTATCCGAAACACGCGGGCCGTTTTTGCACTAGCGAATTTAGAAAAAAAAAGTTATGAGGCGACCGATCCATGAGGCATCCAAAATTGGTGAGCTTATTTATTGGTTGAAAGAACTATTTGACTGGGTCAAAATGTAACTTGAATTTAGAAAATCAGAATTAAAAATACTATCAAGTGCTCTTATAAAATTAATGTTAATTTTTACTGATATTAAAAAAAAGTTGGCCACCTAAAATTCATCGAACTTAACACTGACCCATCCGAATAAGTAAGGCTCGCGACGCCACTGCATTGTATTACGAAATTTGCAAAAGCCTATATCTGAGTATAATAGACCGTTTTTACACATGTAAAGCTAAGTGAATTTCTGTGTGTGTATAGCAATGTAACTTTAGTTATATCAACTTTTTTTATTGCGATTGAAAACTATCATCAAAACTTGCACGTATAAAAACGGGCATAGAGAATAATTCTATTTTGACCATTTATTTCATAAAATGTTACGTTACATAATGATATGTAACGTAATATGTAAAGCTAAGTTTAGACTAACACAATACACCGTACACTCAGTGTATACACCGACTGTCTATATGTGCACACGGGTGTCTCTAATTGTGACATTTATTGTGACACCATAATTAGTATCGAATCAGCGGCTGTGTGAACACATTGTGTCCAAGTGTCTCTTGTTGTGTCTCAGTTTTCAAACTGGTTCGACATTTTTTCATACATTCCATATACATATATATAGTAATAAACAAAAAATATTATTGTACAACAATAAAAAAATTATTGTAAATCTTTTATTCATTTACCTGAAGCTAAAAATCTCAATGTTAGTGGTAATGGTTCACCTGGAGTGATCGGCGAACTCATTCCCGTATCTTTTTTTTTTTAATTATAGGAGTACCGTTTTCTTGTAAATATACGAAATCCTCATATTTCATTCGACAGAAGTTTTCGTAAGATTTAAGATTTTTCTTTGCGCAACTCACTAAGCAATCTATGGTAAACTCCTAGTTCTTGCCTTTTAGCGAATTTCCTGAAAGGAAATAGAGCTATTGGTCCCGTACCGAAGTCAAAATTTCGCAAAAATTTCTTCAAATGTCCATCGATCCTATCTAGTAGATGTCAAAAATCATCATCTGTAAAATTTATATATATATATTTATATATATATCTATGGACATATATATATATATATATATATATATATATATATATCTGTAATCACTCTAGCGGTCACAGTTTTATTCCGATTGGAATGAAATTTGGTATTTGAGGCGCTTTTGGTTTTCAAAAGGTCAAGATCGTTAATGGGTAAAGTCGGGCAAGGGGAAAGGGGGGTTTAAAGGTAGGGGGAAACATAAAATTTGACATATCTCCCTTAATATTTGAAAAATCGAGAAACTTATAAGTAAAGCTGCAGGTATTAAGTTTTACTGTAATTTTGCTTCTTATCATTTTTTCTGTTACACTAATATTTACAGAAATATTGACGGTTTAAGCTTGAAAATTAAATTCCTTAATATCTCTGTACACATTAGAGTTTGAGCAAAAATGATAAGGTGATGAATTGTAGCAAATTTAATTTTCGACAAGTTTATTCCTTA
Organism: Nineta flava; assembly: GCA_963920215.1. Taxonomy (NCBI): domain Eukaryota; kingdom Metazoa; phylum Arthropoda; class Insecta; order Neuroptera; family Chrysopidae; genus Nineta; species Nineta flava. The sequence goes on from OY986040.1 coordinate 95,872,203, forward strand.
CGCATTTTTCGATTGTTCTAATATTATGAGAGATATTTTTTTATATTTTGTGTTTTCTTTTTTCTTTATACCCCCCCCCCCTCCATTCCTCTCGACGTAAATCATTAATTAATAAAATTGACCTTGCAAATACTAAAATCATATACGACATTTCATTTTGATCAGACTAAAATTGTGACCGCTAGAGAGTGATTTATGAATTCTAAGGAAATTCGCTGAGTTGAAACAGCTCCTGCGTAACGAATTTTTTTTTTTGAATCCACTGGTGAACCCAAATACTTCTTTTGCGTTAACGTCATTGTTTAATTACAATATAAGCAGCAATAGCGGTCGCACGACGCTTATTCATGATGACCGAGCTCTAACTGTTTCGTTCTTTTGTGTGTTTACAACTCGGACACAAGTTCCGTACATTTTTATATATTTGTGTCTGGATAGTGTCCGAACACAAAAAATCTGTTAAAGTGTGAACAGTAAAGAAATTTTTGTTTGACATTTGTGTCGCAAGTTCTGTCATAGTCTAAACTAAGCATAAGGATAGTGTGTACGATATGTTTATATCCTACTTCCTTGTGATTGGTATACTCTAATCATGTGACTGTAGTGGTTGACAAAAAAATAAATAGTAAACAAGGCGAGAGTTATAGCTGTTCACAAAAGAAAAATACTAACATATTTATAATTAAATTTAACGGTGTCACCAGAAAATATAAAAATAGAATCGTATATACCTGTACTGCTTCTGGAGATTGCATTATAATTAATGGATGAAACAATATCGAAGTCTTATGGAAGTTTTTAAACTGTTCCCGCCATTTTGCAGAATAATAAAAAAATTCTGTAAATTAATATGAAAATGTATAAATGCAACAATCTTTAAATATTTCTAAAATACAAATACTCACTTTCTTTGGATAGATATTGTGCAGCATTACCGAAAAGCCAATGACCTTTTGGACCAGGAATTTGTCTCAAAATCATAAACATTTTCGACCATGCATAAATTTTAAGAATGACTTTACCTACTAATAATAAAACACCTGTACAGGCTAATATTTCTATAGTTGCAATACATTGTTCAATCTGGAAAAAAATATTTATTGTATGATTATTGACAAATTTACAAAGATTGCGTTCGCATAAAATTACTAAACAAACTCCAAACTCTAAGCCTATCGAAAATTTTCAAGTTGAGTATCAAATAATATGTTTCCATCAAAGTATAACGTAGCCAGAAATATTCGTCCAAAGTACATTTAAGGATGTTAGGTAAAGACAATCGAAGGCAAAAGTACTTTAAAAAGGAAACAAGAAATAATATGAATAACTTTTGGCAATGAGAATGTACCTTAAATTTATATCAATAAACACATTTATCCTTTTTCTGTCTATACCATATACGTATAAGTGGCAAAGAAAGATTTTGTTTTTATTTCTATTTATAATTTCTATTTATAATTTAAAATTGTGCAACATTGTTTTTATAGAGTTCGAGTTATATAATTTTAAAATTCAGGGCGCTTCATAGCTTTGTTAGATAGATAGATCGATTATAGAGGCTGCCCTGGACAGGCTACACTACGATCATAAGGTTGTAATGCCTAAGGATATGAGGATGTAAGTGGAGTGGAAGAAATTTTTGTGTATAGACTAGGAATTGGTAGGATATGCGGCTGCAGCCGACTATGATAGGAACTATGCTGATATTCTATCTGGAGTTCGTGAAGGAAACTGCAGAAAACCTTCTCAAGCATAGCCGGCTACTTCGTCCTTGTCCATACGCCGTCAGTTTAGTCAATTAACCGCCCTTTTTTTTCTTAATAATTGACAAACTTCCGATGTCGGGATTCGAACCTATAACCTCCCAGTTTCCAAGTAGGCATATTACTCAGACATAACGCCTTTGACCGCTCTTTTTTTTACATTTTTATTTTGCTTTTGGGGTGCAGGTTTTTTTATTGGAAATTTCACAGGAAAAAAAGTGATCAACCTTTGTTCCGTTATTAAGATTAAAGACGACGGACATCCTTTTTCTGAAAATCTATGTGTAGGCGAAGTTTTTGAAAGTTTTCTGTGCATATGTAGGCCTCCACAAAATTTTGCCCACAGGCCTCCACATCGATAAATCCGACCTTGTACGGCCCTGATACCAAGATGGTTCTTAGCTATGTTATTAATGTATTACCGAGCTCATTGATACTTGAAATATAGTAAAAAAGTGGATCTTGGAACACAAATAAATGGAAAATCTACTTTTTGGTTATTTTTTTCGTATATTTATATGTTTTTGGTCGGATCTAATTTTCAAATTAGAATTAAGTATCATTCGCGTGAGTGAAACTCAAAAACTTATTGTAGCTTACGGTAGCGTGTACTTAGATATAGCGTGTAATTAGACTTGAAAATAATGATCATATGGTGTTCAGAATAAATTTAAAGTTTGTAATACGTAAGATATATTTCAACACTTGAAATTAGCGATACCATAATGTAGTTGAACTTGAAATAATAAATATAATACTTTTTAAAATGAAAGAACCTTCTCAATACTAAGAATACATTTTTTTCTTCAACATTATTATTCAAATACTTGTTTCGCAAATATTTAAAGGTTTTTGTATATCAAGGAAACAATCATTTACTTCTAAAACAGGTTACGCTTATTTGGTGATATTGAATCTTTTCTTTACAAAAATATAGTGATGTTACAAAGATATTAGCAGCTCCGAACATTCAGACGAATTAACAAAAATTGATGCCTTCTCCCATAAACAAGCTTGAAACTTTTGGAGGTACCCAAAACTAACAGCAACCAGTCCAAGTGGCCGAGCGGTCTAAGGCGTTATGTCTGCGCAGTATGCCTACTTGGAAACTGGGAGGTTATGGGTTCGAATCCCGACATCGGCAGTTTGTCAATTATTAAGAAAAAAAGGGAGCGGTTAGTTGACTAAACTGTCGGCGTATGGACAAGAACGAAGTAACCGGCTATGCTTGAGAAAGTTTTCTGCAGTTTCCTTCACGAACTCCAGATGAATATCGGCATAGTTCCAATCATAGTCGGTTGCAGCCGCATATTCTACCAATTCCTAGTCTATACACAAGAATTCCTTCCACTTCCCTTACATCCTCATATCCTTAGGCATCCCAATGGACCTTATGGTCGAAGTGTATTCCGTCCAGAGCAGCCTCTTCAATCTACCTATCTATCTAACTTCCAGCAAAATTAAAAGGTACACAATACATCTGCCCAATACTATGGCAAAATACACTAGAATCCGGGCAAACGCAAAGTTTCTTTAAATAACACTAACACGGGCTCTTTGAATGAACTGCACAGCGCTGGATTCCTTGAAGTTTGGAAAAATCAGACTCATAACAGAATTATTCACAGAATTTTGCCTCGACCAACATAAACACAGGCTTGAGTTTGATGGGGTTACAGCAATTGATCAGGCAGAATTTGTGACCGAGAGGCAACTTCAATACACATACGATATGAATTTGAGATTCCTGTTCAAAGAATCTGCAGGCTCAACAAAGCCACGAAGCTCTTTTAAAAGCTATAATCTAGAAAGAAAACACAGAAGCATTTCATGAAAACTTTTCACACCGCTTTTCTATTTACTATTCGAAATCCGCATACGATAGCTATTTCAATAATGGAAAGTAAACAAAAGTATAAGATACAGGTTATTTGATGGTTCACAAATGATCGTATTTTCAATAGAAAAATGTTTAATTTAAATAACGGGAAAAAAAGAATTTTCAGATTGTGTGACGGTAAATTAACGAAACGTGGTGATTATACGGTTTCTCCAAAAATGTGCAATTAATTCAAATAGGAAGTGTCAGAGCTCTGGATCTCTTCCGAAGCATATAAGACTCTGTGCTGCTTTAAATATTAAGCACTTATAAAAACTACGAGTTAGTTGATTGCTTTCTTACTATAAATTTAAGTATGTATAAAAATAACCAAATAAATTTAATTGATGGTAAATTCAAAAAAATTATTTTTTAAACAGAAGTAAGCATTCTATAATTCAATTCATTCTAATCTCAGCCTATTCAACACCCAAACATATAAGGACTACCGTAAAAGCATACGACATATCTATAACTACAAAAAATGTTAATTACTCTGGTGGAGAGCTTAAGTTTTCTCACACTTAGGGCAAGGCATCATTACCTTCAAGTTTATCATCTTATAAGATAGCGTGGCATAGAACACTGTTGACATGCGTACGAAACTTGCCGGTCGCTTCCCGTATTTTATCTATGACTAAATTTTGACGAATTCGAAACGTCAATTTTTTATATTTTAAATTTATTTCCAAAATTTTGTTAATGCAGTTATTTCTATAGAAACTATAAACTATAGATAATATATAAACTATATTAGAAATTTGGGCCGTCAGAAAACGGCTATAACTTTAAAATGGGTTGGAATTTTGAACTTCTGGTAGTTTTTCTGAAGTCTTAAGGAAAATTTACCTAAAGTTTTTGTCCTCATTATTCCGCCATCTCCTACAGTTTTATCTAAAAAATTCGGGCAAACATACATACACACACGCACACACTCAACAGTTTTGGTGAAAAATTTTCTTTCGCGGAAATTGTTATTTTTTAAACAGTTAGTAGCTGACAATCTATAAAAATTAAACAAGAGTATACGAATAATCCGTGCTCAGAATTTAACAAGGATATTCAAAGAATATTTAAAGAAATTTTAAAAAAAATTTTTTAATTCGCCTTATAAACGAAGTGTTCAAAATTTGACGTTACGAAATATTAGTTTTCTGTTCAGTTGTCTTAAGAAATCACGACGAAAAAATTATTAAATGATTTTTCATGATGATCACTTTAAATGATCATCATGATCATTTAAAGATAATCAATGATATCATGATCATTGATACTTTTCATGATTACACTTCTTTAAAATCGAATTAGATTTTCATTATCTTTAAAATTATCAAATCTGTAACATTTTTAAGCAAACATCTACGAAGGGTTAAAAATACGCGAGCGGTGATAACCTTATATTACAATTTAGTAATCGCCTTGAGGTTTTTGTGTATCGCTCAACCGGATTACTTGATTCCTTGAACAGTGTGTGCTGTTTTCTTAAACAAAATTTGTTTCTAACTATTCTATATGATAGTACCTACACCGTAACAACATATTCGAAAAATATCTATTTAAAAATTCGTCAAGTAAGAGATACATAGACTAAGACCATTTTGCCAGAGGAAGGCTATATATACCGTCTGTTTAGTTTAAATCTTCGTATAATAGATCTCCCACGAGTATGAGAGAGTACATATGTATACATTAAGCAATGTGTATGAGAAGGAGGTCTTATAGGTTTGAGTGGTTGGTGACCACTCGAACAGTTTTGAAAAATATGCTTGTTTATCAAACCTATAAGACCTCCTTCTCATACACATTGCTTAATGTATACATATGTACTCTCTCATACTCGTGGGAGATCTACTATACGAAGATGTAAACTAAACATAGTGAATATATTCATTTTTAGAAGTAGTAGAACACTAAAATCGTATACACTATGTTTAGTTTACATCTTCGTATAGTAGATCTCCCACGAGTATGAGAGAGTACATATGTATATAAATAATATTAAAGAAAACTCTAGGATTTTTCGAAATAAATTTCGATTTTTGCCCCACTTTCCTAGATCAAAATTTTTTGTATTTTATAAATACGTATTTCGACTACAAAGTAGCCATCAGTAAGAATTAGCTAATTGTAATTGTTCTCCGAGGAGATGTTACTTGTTGCTAATTTGGTGACGGTCTGCACAGGTTGGTGACCACTCGAATAGTTATGATAAATATGCTTGTTTATCAAACCTATAAGACCTCCTTCTCATACACATTGCTTAATGTATACATATGTACTCTCTCATACTCGTGGGAGATCTATTATATATATTATATATATATATATATATATATATATATATATATATATATATATATATATATATATATATATATATATTATATATATATATGTATGTATTAAAGAAACAGAAAACATGATCAAATGATGAATTGTAGTAAAATTTATTTTTTGATTATGATAAAATTTTCATTTTCACTATCATGTAGGTATTAAGAAAGATATTCCAAATTTGTATTTCTAAGCTTTTCTATCCTATTGACTGTCTTTATCCATTAACGGATACCGAAAGCACATCGCATATTAATTTTACTAACCAATAGCACTGTAGTTCCTTAAGAATAAATATTCGCTAGTATATATTGGTATGAACTATAAAAGTAAACTTATTTCTCCGAGATAAAAAAAAAACTAGAATCTTTAAGATGAAATTTTTGGAACTAGCTGCGTCCAAGAGAATGCCAACCAGTGTGGACTACACTCGCCGTATCATGAGATTTCATTTTTTATAACATTTCTTCGTAAAAGAATGATAATACATGAAAGTTAGTTTTTGATGAAATAAAATTGATTCTTGAAATATTATTTCATTCATAATATTATTTCCAAGCTTTATTTTGTGGATTATAATATAATTCCACAAATTACCGCTCTCTAATATAAATTACACGATAGATTGTACGTATATGTAATTAATAAAAATTATTAATTACAAATTAAATTATTAAAAGTTTTCTTTATTCCGAAAAACTTTTAGCCATGATTATGGTTTGCCACTGCGTTAATCAACCCATTATAGAAATATATTAACTTAAAAAATTAAAATCTTAGATATAGGAAACTTGATAATAACAAATGAATGATGAAAACTTGATTGTTATGGTCGAATTAAAAGTGAACAATAAAACTCACCATTGTAGCATCTATAATAATATAATAACAATTTAATAAAATCCACTAAGCAAGTAAAACCACTCTAATACCACCACTGACTACACAGCAATGACTAAAACACATTATCATCCTTTTTTCTACCTTATATATATAGATTCTAAGTATAAACATTTATGACGGTGGAAATACTTGAATTTGTATTGCTAAATGCTATATACGTCCGTTATTAATTGTTGCAACAGAATCATTGATGTTTATTTAATGGTCATAGGCGTCAATCTTATGAATGGCTATAACTACCCGCGGTTTCGCATTCGGCGTTTTTTGAATATGGCACTCTTATCTTTCTACTAAAGAAATGTTAATAATATCTCCAAATCTACAATGAATGTCAAATGATAAGCAATTTATTTTTAATCCCGATTTTACCCTATTGAATACACTATGTAACGCTAAAAAATTCACCCATATATCGAGTTCGATTTATCAAAGAAAACAATATTTGATTCACATTTCATAACATAGATAACCAGTGTTTCGTTTTATTTACTCTTTGTAAAAAATTCAACATTACTCTTAAATATGCAAAATGCCACCCGTTTGTGTTAATTCTCCTAAGCTATTTGCTATGCGTTATTACTCTTAAATATGTAAAATGCCACCCGTTTGTGTTAATTCTCCTAAGCTATTTGATATGCGTTATCAGGGTAGATGGGAAACTTCTGTTGGTACCTTTAAAGGGATACTGCGAGGACTAACTACAGGAGGAATGCAATTCGATCAAATAAATCAAATACTTTTCATTATGACACCTGATGTAGTTTCATAATTAAAACCGTTAAAATTTTTATCTCACTAAAATATTTCACTAAATATTACATATTTGACATCCTATTTTACCCACAGAGAGATTTAATTTTACAAAATCCCAAAATAGATCTTTTATTTATAAACAGAATCCTAAACACCAACTTCCATATTACTAACTCCAAAAATGACGAACTTCCATACAAACTTTCGTCCCTTATTTAACGCCCTTAAGGGATAAATTTTCAAAAACGCCGAAACAACTAAATTATATTTATAAACAGAAGCCTAAACACCAACTTCGACGTTTCTAACTTAAAAAATGACGCACTTCCCATACAAACTTCCGCCCCCTATTTTACCTCCTTAGGGGATGATTTTCCAAAAACGCTGATACAACTGACTTCTATTTATAAACAGAAGCCTAAATATCAATTTCCATATTCTAACTTCACGAATGGCGAACTTATAAACAAACTTTCATCCTTTATTTAAGCCCCTTAGGAGATGAATTTTAAAAATCCCGCTCTCACAGTTCACCTACTTTATAAAAGGAACTCGGATGCAAATTTTCATGCTTCTAGACCCACCGGTTTAGACTGTGCATTGTCTGTCAGTCGGACTGAAGATTTTTTTTAAGTAGATACATTTTTTATAAATATAAATAATCATCCCTTTTCACCCAATGGAGACATAGTAACATTCGTGCGTGCAGATGAATGACATTTTTTTTCTCCGCCACTCGAATCGCCTAGTGTGTCAATGATATTTTGAATTGCTCAGAGTTGTTTATAGATAGATAGATAGATAGATGGATTATAGAGGCTGCCCTGGACAGGCTACACTTCGACCATAAGGTCCATTTTGATGCCTAAGGATGTGAGGATGTGAGTGGAGTGGAAGGAATTTTTGTGTATAGACTAGAAATTGGTAGGATATGCGGCTGCAGCCGATTATGATAGGTACTATGCCGATATTCATCTGGAGTTCGTGAAGGAAACTGCAGAAAACCTTCTCAAGCATAGCCGGTTACTTCGTTCTGGTCCATACTCCGACAGTTTAGTCAATTAACCGCTCTTTTTTTTTCTTAATAATTGACAAACTGCCGATGTCGGGATTCGAAACCATAACCTCCCAGTTTCCAAGTCGACATAACGCCTTAGACCGCTCGGATTATTCTCAATCAATTATTGCGATTATTTTTTCTCTGTATGGAATATGGGGTGCTAAAATTTTTTCATGACCTTGAAAAAAATTTAAAACATCGAAAAAAAGTTTTTATCGCTGACCAAATAATGGGGCTACCTGACCATTTATGACCAATTAGTGACCAATTAGATGGTATAATTCGTTTTTCGAAATCCCATGGATGAGGTGCAAAAAGTTTTGTATGACCTTGCAGAAACTAAAAGATCAGTAAAAAATTTTCTATCGCTGACCAATTAATGGGACTAACTGACCATTTATGACCAATTAGATGGTATAATTGGTTCTTCGAAAATCTATGGATGGGGTGCTAGCATCCTGGAGCCAGTTTTTGTTAGTTTGATGTAATTTTACTCAATTTTCGTTCTGTGACAATTTGTAGTTTAATAATAATTCAAGTGAAATACGTGCAGCGAAAAAATATCGAAGGACAAAATAACCGTGCCAAAATAACTAAGTCGAGTTCTTCCGGGCGAGTTGTTAGATGTTGATCATGCCATGTGGATGTTTTGAGGTTTTCGCTAGTTGGTGACATTAAATTAACCTTATAATCCATAGTTCTACTTTCTTGGTCATGCTATTGTGATTATAAATCGTCTTGTTTTTCGGTTATTTTGTCACTTGGTTATTATGTCGTCGGATATTCTGTTACGGAACCGTGAAATACACTTATTATGTATGCTTCTTAAAAGAGATTCCAGTGATTTTGTTTGTCTATATGTAGAGTATGTAAACAGAACCACATATACGATTTCCAGTAAAAAACCAATGGCAGTCAAAAAATCAAGGTGATTTTGAGATTGACAAAAGCTAGGTCGATTTTTAGTCAAACGTGCTTAGGCAAAGATAACACAAAATATTTGTTTCGACTGTCCTGAAGATTATAACGTTAGAATTTTGAATGACAGTTGTGTTCAATGCATAAAAAAAATTTTGACAAAATGGAAACCCGACTTCAAAAATCACTAAAAATGCACTAACCAATGCAAAACCAAAAATGCACTAAAAAGTAAAAAAATAATTGCATATTCTTGTGTCAATTTTAGTTCACCTAAGCAAAAATTTTTAAATATATTTGTACAATTATTGTTATTTTTGGAGTCGGTGTCAGCATAGAGAAATTCATATAAAATTTGGACACCGCCTCCAAAAATAACAATAATTATACATATATATTTAAAAATTAAAATTTCTTTGTAATATTAATTTACTTTGTAAATAGCTCGGTCCTCTCTTCCATATCATCACTTTTTTAAAAGCATCTATTATATGAAGTCTTGAGCTATTTATTTTGTAAATAGCTCGGTCCTTACTCTCATATCATCATTTTTAAGAAGGAACTATTACATTAAGGATTTCCCCGAAAACTCGACCCATTCTTACATTTATGTTTTTGATCAGATATCAGTCTTTTTTGAAAGGCTTAAATATACGAAGCCGAAGGCTTCGCACAAAACACTACGCGTTTTAGAACGCTTCGCGTAACAAAAATGCATACGCTTCGTTTGTTTTTTTTATTAAAAAAACAATTAAATGTGTAACACTTGTATGTTTATTGTACAGAATCTAATATGTTAGGTATTAACCAATAGTATTCAAGAAATTTTCTGAACCAATCAACGTACAGCATTTGTATGTGATGTAAAATCGGTTTTCATATATGTATATCATAAAACTTGACAAATATACAATAATATATATATATATATATATATATATATATATATATATATATATATATATATATATATATATATATATATATATATATATATATATATATTCGATGTTAGATGTTAGATGTTGACACTGTGAACATCGCTGTATCGAAACAATTTTTCTCAAATTTTTACTGAGATTACCTACCTGCTATAATCTTACAATATATTTATCTATTGTCGGAAACCAAAAATTTTCGTTTTGTCTGGGTTTTTTTCACTTCATTGAATCTATTGATAATACTGTATTATCTTGGATGCATGCTGAGTTCTAAAAATTCATAAATAACGTAGCGAGGAAGGAATTTTTGTCCTTTGTTCTCTATAAAATAATCCTTGACAATAGAATCTGTTTATAATAGATTTTATTGCTGGGGATTTTGTAGGAGGATTGAATACAAATTTTTTTTTATTTAAAATAACATATATTTCCTGATTGTACCTTCAAACAGTCATTGAATATTTTTATTTTATAACCCAGGCATATTACATATTTTATATTTAATCAACTAATGTGTGTTTCTTCTGTTTTATAGATTGGAGAAAAGTTTAGCTATGCCTACCACCGCCAAGCAGGCGGTGGTCCCTAGGCCGAAGATGCGCCAAGCAGCTCCAGCCCCGACAACATCATCATCATCACCATCGACGCCAGCCACATCAACAACATCGATGCCAGCACCAACAGCAACAGAACCAATGGAAGCAGACTTCCAGGATGTGAAGAACGACAGCGATACACGTATCGAACAGGTTTGATACCTTAATTGACATTTGCGATCAAGCTGCGTCAGCAACTCAAGTGAAGCTTAAAAAACCATCGTCCATAGTTGTACATATGGGCCTCACCAGCTTCATAAAAGTTGAGGAAGCTATAAAAGCGGCAGCTAAAATTAGCGTCCAGTTTTACCTAAAACTATTAGTGTCCACTGCGAAACAGACCAAGATTACACGAAGTGCAAGGAATGATTGGAATCCTTGCAGATGCCTCACCATTTTTATGGTTCCAAGGGTGATTACGAACCAATATTCGTAATCCATGGTACCATGCACCACCATTCAGACAATATGGTGGCTGAAGCATTGAAGAACTTCGGCCTTGAGCCCAATAAGGTCGTAAAGTTCAGCCGAACAGGTGAGAAAACCATTCGCGAATCGCGTCTGGTTAAATTCACCAAGGGGACGCAAGCGTAAAGCGTCCTCAAGATTAAATGGATCGGTGGGGTACCTGTGAACGTCGAAAGGTACGTAAATAAACGAGGTGCAGTTTAGTGCTACCGATGCCAGCTCTACGGCCACGGTTCACGGAACTGTCGCGGACTTGTACGAAATCACACTTCACGGGAATGCGCAGTCCCGCGGTCGGAGCCGGCGAAGTGCTGCAATTGTGGCGCTGAGCATCCGACCAGTTCCATGGAGTGTCCAGCACTCAAGAATTACGTGGCAGCAACGGCATCCCGAGTAGCAGGAGCGAGGCGCAAGGCCGCTCCGTGCGGGGCGCAACGCCGCACACCACCATCATTCCAGGCCAGGGATTTCCCGGCCCTCCGTCATGCAAATGACGGCAACACCCCTAGCAGAGGCCTCCCAGCGCAGCGGATGACTCCAGCACCAGCACCAAGGACGAAGTTTGTTCCAGCCCCACCTCCAAAAGTAAACCGTGGACAACCAGGAAGACATCAGAAAACGAGGTAATTGAGATTTTGTCCACTGCCCCACTTTCTCCAACAAACCCATTTTTTGAGTCAATCATAGACTCTCCACTCTCTCCGTCTCCATTGGATTTCATGGAACTCCTGAAACTCAGGATCGACGTGGAAGTTGCATGGAAATCTTGCACATCGAATTCCGAAAATGTTCTCAAGTTTTTCCAGATGATTGCTCATTTATTCGAAAATGGCATTCCATCCTTCAAATTCTAGGTCCCAAATCCGATTTTGGCAATGAAACTCCCAAAGTCTCCTGCACAAACATCCCGAGCTTCACTCATTCCTCCAACAGCAGCAGATCCATGTTGCAGCCATCACGAAACATGGTTAAAGCCGGAAAAGAAATTTAGAATCCCTGGATTCTATACCTACCGCCGCGATCGAGCCACCAGAAATGGCGGTGGGGTCGCCCTTCTTGTTCGACATGACGTCAAATATTCTTTATTGGCTCCCAAAGACGGCAGCCTTGAAACCATCTCTATTCTTATCTCGGCCAATTGTGGTAATTATAAAGTTACATCTTTATATAGCCCTCCTAATAGACTCTTACATGGAGTGGATATTGATCGTATTATGAGAACTCATGATCGCGTCATGATCATGGGCGATTTTAATGCGCGTCACATATCTTGGAACTGTATGTCTAACAATTCCAACGGAAGCGCCCTCTTTGCGCATTATCTCAAACGTAACTTCATTGTTGCGTATCCGGAGGAACCCACCTACTACCCAGACGCTGCCCGGCGCCCGCCGCAAACCATCGACTTAGCATTATTAAAGAATTTCGACCTCATGTCGGATCTAGATGTTCACTTGGATCTGCAAAGCGACCACCGCCCCATCAGTTTCACTTTGGGCGAATGAGGGGCGCTGCAACTTTGCAAACCCAGTTGAGCTTTGAGAAGGCAGACTGGAAACTTTTCAAAGAGTATCTCAATTTCGAAACCTTGATCACTCCACAGGTCAAATCCGTTAACCAAATAGACTTGGAGGTTAGTAAACTCACGAGAAACATCGTAGTTGCTACCGAAAAATCTATTCCTAGGAAAGCCAGAATCTTCGGCTATCGACTTAACTTAGATGGTGACACACTACGACTAATACGGACTCGGAACAAACTACGCAAATTTTGGCAAAGAGTTAGGCTGCCAGAGCTTCATGACGCCATGAAGCGAATGTCAGCTGATATTCGAGCAAAAGTCACGCGCACCAGAGATGAAATGAGGGACGAGAGGATTTCGGCTCTGACCACTCGTGACAATAATGTATGGAAAATTGCAAAATGTTTGCGTAAACGTTCCAACAGACTGCCCCTCTCTCGTCAGAAAATGGGTACCTTTACTCAGATTCTGACAAAGCCCAACTTCTTGCTGATACCTTCTCTAAGGCGCACAGCTTAACTGATGGCGATGAATATCACGACGAAGAAACGGCCCGTCTGGTGTCCGAATCCTTGGAAAGTGTTCGTTCTTCCGTCATTAACCCCATCGATGTCGAATGCGTGTCACCCCATGAGGTTTCAAACATCTTGAGAAAACTTAAGTGTAGGAAGGCTCCTGGTGATGATGGTGTAACTAATTTTGTGCTCCGCTATCTTCCTTGAAAGACGGTAGTGCAGCTCAGTTATATCTATACTGCATGCCTGAGACTTGGTTATTTTCCTGACCTCTGAAAATCCGCTAAAGTTTTAGCGCTTCCGAAGCCGGGGAAGCAACTTAAGTCACCTTCAAGCTACCGACCTATCAGTTTGCTGCCATCTCTCAGCAAGGTCATGGAGAAAGTAGTTTTGAACCGGCTGCAGTCGCATGAAGATATCCACAGACAGCTTATCCCCCAACAGTTTCAGGTCAAACCATTCAACAGTGAGTCAGCTTCACCGACTCACTGACCACATTGCTACCGGATTTAACTGGAATAAATCCACAGGCATGGTCCTCTATGACATCGAAAAAGCCTTCGATACGGTTTGGCACGATGGACTTATCCATAAACTATCCAAACTCGATATACCAACCTATATCCTGAAATTCCTGATTTCATATTTATCAAACAGAAAATCTGAAATCCCAAATTCATATCCAACAAAGTAAATCGAACCAATACCGTGTCAAAGCTGGTGTCCCTCAAGGGCCCCTGCTTAGACCCCGGCTCTTTTTATATTATATCAACGATATCCCGAAGGATCCAGCTACTGAAGCAGCCCTCGTCGCCGACGATACAGCAATCTATTGCTCTTCTTGGCAACCAAAAGCTATTTCGAGTTGCCTCCAACCCCATCTATCCAGGCTTGAAAACTATTTCAAGCTGTGGAAAATCAAGATAAATCCCACGAAGACTCATTTGTTTACTAGAAGGAATAAATTTTCCTCCTACCCACTTGAATTGAAGATGTTTATCACTGAAATCCGGCAAACTCAAAGTGTTGAGTATCTAGGAATAACATCTTCAAAGGCAGTTGAATTGGGCACAAGCCGCCAAAGGGCGTCTTGCCCTTGGAAACGCATCCTTTGCAGGACTATACCCGTTACTCAACACCAAGAGCAAGCTGGACGAACGCTTAAAACATCGACTTTACAAGCCATGTATCCGGCCCATACTCACGTACGCAGCCCCAATATGATCAAACGTTGCTCCTTCGCAGCTTGCGAAAATGCAAAAATTTTTTAAATCGTTGTCTTTGGACGATTTCGAAAAAAACCCTAAGATATCCGTCTGAAGCTCTCCACGTTGAAACTGGACATCCTACTATCCGTAAATTTATCCAAACTACCTTCAAATCCGTTTTCCAATCTTCCCGCGAAAATCCTTTCCCGGAAATCAACATACTGGGTCAATTTGACCCGAATACGTTGCTCTTCGGGAAAAGATTCCGCATGCCACATGATCTCGATTACAACTAATACTGTTGTTTTCTAAATTGTACATATTTTCTTTTCGTATTTCTATTTAAGTTTAGTTTTAGGGATGGCTTATCCATCCAATTTAGGTTAGGTTTTATGTCAATGGTTTTTGTATTAAATTTTACCCATTTCTAAACGATGTTAAAACGATTCTATAATCTCGATGTATATAATTTAATAAGATGATATATTATAGGTAAAGCATAGGCTAGGAACTATACATTAAGATGTGTTGTACTACAAGTTATGTAAAATATTGATGCTAAAATATACTTATTCTACTACTACTACAAATATACAAACATAAAATATAAAATATCTCTCTTAATATTAGAACAATCGAAAAATACGTAAGGAATAAAGTTGTATGAAATCAAGTTTGCTACAATTCATCACCTTATCATTTTTGCTCAAACTCTAATGTGTACAGAGATATTAAGGAATTTAATTTTCAATCTTAAACCGTCAATATTTCTGTAAATATTAGTATAACAGAAAAAATGATTAGAAACAAAATTATAGAAAAATTTAGTATCTACAACTTTAATTATTATAAATTTTTCGATTTTTCGAATATTAAGGGAGATATGTCAAATTTAGTGTTTACCCTGCCCTTTAAACCTCCGTTTCCCCTTGCCCGATTTTACCCATTAACGAACTTGACCTTTTGAATACCAAAAGCACTTCAAATGCCAAATTTCATTCCGATAAAATGAAAACTATGACCACACTATGTAATAACTATTTATGTTTTATGTTTTCTACATGGTAGTTTACTCATTTTATGGTCTTAAATATTTCATCCAATCAAAAAGCACTCACCCAAATATCAAAAAGCATATATGGTTTATAATGTTAATTTAATTAAAACGAAAATTGTAAAAATTTCCTTTTTTCCGAAACAAATTTACAGTTTTCCCATCGGTATGGGTACTAGATCTACCTGTATGCCAAATATCAACTTTACAGGATATCTGGAAGTAGCGTAGAATTATGATCTACTAGTCGCCAAGAATTATGGGTGTTCCCGTTATTTTTGCATTTTTGAAGTGAAATAACTTTTTAACGGTTAATTCGTCATTGAAAAAACAGTCTCTAATAATTCCCCAAATAGCTTATATTCGAAAAATCAGCACTGTGGCTCGTTTCGTTCAGAAGACATTTCGGAGTCAAATCACCTCTGATATTTCCTGTAGTAATAGCACTGTAAGTGAGAAGGCCAAATGTCCCTTAAACTCGGTCTTGCGCACTACCGTGCTCTAGATAACAAAAATTTAATAACAAAAAATCTTCTTCTTTTTAAAATAAACAACTTTTGTATGAAAAACTTTAAACTCAATAGTTTTCTCATAATTTGTACTCAAAAGTTCCCCAGAAAGCGATAAATATGCCCATCTTTATACAAATAATTCATATTTTATAAACACTGAATAGGCAGAATTTTTAACAATTCAAACATTGATATACAACTCAGTATATACTGGGTATTCAAACAATTAACTCAGTTAGTGGGCACATTACTTGTTTTTTATAAATTCAGTATATAACGGCTTTTTAAGCAATTAACTTAGTCGTTATTTCACTTGTTAGCCAATTTCCTCTTCAAGGAAATAGAGCTAGGTATTAGTATTGCACCGATGTCAAAAATTTCGTAAAAATTTCTTCAAATGTCCATCGATCCTACCTAGTAAATTTCGAAAATCAGTATCGTTAAGATTAATATTGTTATTAATATTAATATTATATTGTAACGGTTGAAATGAGTTCAACCTTCGATGAGTGTCTTTTTATTTATTTTTATTCTTTTTTTATTATTGGCGTGGATTTGACGCTGGTGCCACCTGAAGGACACCGGGGCCAGAAACGAAAGAGACGGCTTCGAAATCCGATGTCGCTGTCGACATTATAATTATTTTGTATTTATTTATTATTATTTGTTAAGTTAGCCGCACGCATTAAGTAATTACCGAATTCGCTTCATCATCGTTCGTCGACATGGAAGTTGGAATGGTGTACGAGGAGCTGCCTGTTTGTATGGAAGTCTGTAACACCAACTACCGCTCGTCAACTGGTTGCTGTATTTGTAAAGCTAAATCACAGTCCCGTATTATGAACTGGTTGAAATAGTGACGTTAAAATAAATGTTACAGTGTATGATTGTTTTGAACTCGCTACTTTTATGGTGCACAATGTAAAATAATAAATTAATTTGTAACGGTGTAAACTTCGTTTACATAAAACCTATTTTGACAAAATGGAAACCCGACTTCTAAAATCAAATATTCTATAACAAAAGATGCACTAAAAAGTAAAAAAATAATTGCATATTCTTGTGCCAATTTTAGTTCACCAAAGCAAAAATTTAAATATATATGTACAATTATTGTTATTTTTGGAGGCGGTGTCAGCATAGAGAAATTCACATAACTTTTGGACACCGCCTCCAAAAATAACAATAATTGTACATATATATTTAAATTTTTGCTTTGGTGAACTAAAATTGGCACAAGAATATGCAATTATTTTTTTACTTTTTAGTGCATCTTTTGTTATAGAATATTTGATTTTAGAAGTCGGGTTTCCATTTGGTCAAAATAGGTTTTATTTCTCGCTTTTTAGTGACTTTGAAGTTTTATAACTGATTTTATTTGTCTAAATATGGGTAGACCTACTAAACGACCAACTAATTTTTAGTGAATTTTTTTATAACACTTTTTTTTAGCCGTTTTTTTTTTTTTTATAATTTTTAGTGCATTTTTTTATAATAGATTTTCAGTTTTTTTTACAAGCAATTTGTTTTTTTTTTTGTAAAAATTTTTTTTTTTGGGGTCGGTTTTTTTTTTTGTAAAAAATTTTTTTGAAGTCGGTTTTTAAAAAATTTTTCTTATTTTCCCATTATAAATGAGTATATCCTTTCAAAAAAAAAAAAAAATTCGCAGAAATCGGTTATCACATATAAAATGAGGATTTTCCTCGATTTCCCTGAGATCCCCTCATCAGAATGCGACAATGGGACCAATGGGAAACCAAACCCATTAAAACAAAAAAAAAAATTCAAAATCGGTTCATAAATGACGGAGTTCTGAGGTAACACACATTAAAAAAAAAAATACAGACGAATTGAGAACCATCCTCCTTTTTTGAAGTCGGGTTAAAAAGTGGTTTGTAGCGCATCCAAACAAAGTGAAGAAAAAAATAAAACGAGAATTGGTAGTATTGATGTTGGGTGGAACGCCAGAAATGTTTGGTCTTGTCGAAGAAGAAGAATTAAAAATAGTTTATAAACGATATGCAAGTATATTTCTGCTGTGCGATGGATGGAAATGATTATGAATTGTTAAAATTGGAAGCAGTGCATCGTTTTGTTGAGTTATTGGATGAAATACCAAATAGCATCAACAACATCATATTGGCAAAGCAAATAAATATTGAAAAATATTAATAATTCAAATTTTGCGTGTGAGCGTGTTCACGAAAGTAATTTTTTTATTCTTATTATTGCGAAACAAATTTCTTTTTTTAATTAGTTCATTTTTATTAGTAATTTTTTTCTGTTGTTTGATGTAAATCTTTGTTAACACGTTCTGGTACCGCGGTTAAATTTTTTTTTTACTGTTAATTTTTTTTATTGTTAAATTGGAGTATATTATTATTTTTTTGTTGTTGTTTCACATTTAATTTTTTTTGTCATAAATAAATAATTTTTTTTGTTTTGTATTAATTTATGTATTCGAAATCTTAAAAAATCAGACGAGTGTCCACCTTTAACCTGCCACCAAACAGATGGTGGCTTCATCACCTCGTTGATTCCGAGGTGGTGAAGCCACCGTCATAATATATATTTATATATATATATATATATATATATATATATATATAGGTGAGTCAAAAGTCATGGAGTTTATTGAAAGGGTGGATACTGGAAGTCCTTAGAAATTTTTGCACCTGGCCCACCGTTAATTAGATTTTAATTAAATAAGGTAACCAATTAGAGAAGCGCGTTAACGGAATAAGAAATGGTGGGAAATGCACTAATCGAAAACATATAAGATATATAGTTGTAGAAATTTAATTTGATTACAATTCTGTTTCTTATAATTTTTTTCGGTTTCTCTAATTTTAAGTGAGATATTTTATATTTTTTGTTCTCCTCTTTCTCTATGCTCCCCTTTCCTCTTGACCTATGCCGCATATGAACGGTGAGTCAAAAGTCATGAAGTTTATTGAAAGGGTGGATACTGGAAGTCCTTAGAAATTTTTGCACCTGGCCCACCGTTAATTAGATTTTAATTAAATAAGGTAACCAATTAGAGAAGCGCGTTAACGGAATAAGAAATGGTGGGGAATGCACGCAGTGGCAGCAGAGATGCGTGAGGGGAGCGAGCTCTCAATTCAATGAATGAACTCAACTCAAATTGAATGATTCATTATACTTGAAAATTGCATTTTTCGTTAAAAAATTTAAGCAATGAATCACCCATAATTTAGCTCACTAAAATGTTGAAAAAAATTATACTTAAGTATTTATTAATGTTTTTTGCTCTGATCAAATCAATTGCAATTTAGACTAATTTTCAACTTTTCGTTAAGTAAATTGAAAGTTTTCAAATATTGGGTTCAAGTTTTAGATTTCAATCCGATTATCGAAAACTGACTTTTTATAAGATCTTGAATATTTGAGGTCCTAAAAAACTATCCTAATCAGCTCTTAACTTTAAAAAACAACGTCAAATGCCACCGTAAAATTTCATCGTAAGAAATTTAATAAAAACTGAATAATTCAGTTAATTAGATTTTTCGAAAAAAAAGGAATTTTTTTTCCAAAATTTTTTAAAACTCTACTATAAAAACTGTACCTGAATTGTATTTAAAACGCATAAGATAAGACTCGCTCTACGGTAGTGGAGGGGAGAGCTCACTCCTCTGCATTATTCTGCTGCCGCTGCATTAATTCCCCACCATTTCTTATTCCGTTAACGCGCTTCACTAATTGGTTACTTTATTTAATTAATATCTAATTAACGATGGGTCAGGTGCAAAAATTTCCTAGGACTTTTCATCTTAGAATTTCATCCCCTATCCACCCTTTCAAGAGACTCCATGACTTTTGACTTATCCTATATATGTGTGTGTGTGTGTGTGTCTGTAAAACCTCTAGCACTCACAAGTTTCATTTTATCGGAATAAAATTTGGTATGTGACGTGCATTTGATATTTTAAAGACCAAGTTCGTTAATGGGTACAATTGGAAAGGACAAAGGGGGAGTTTAAAGAACGGGGGAAACACAAAATTTGGTATACCTCTCTTAATATTGGAATAATCGATAACATATAAGATATAAAGTTGTAGAAATTTAATTTGATTACAATTCAGTTTCTTATAATTTTTTTCGGTTTCCTAATTTTAAGTGAGATATTTTATATTTTTTGTTCTCCTCTTTCTTTATGCTCCCCTTTCCTCTTGACCTATGCCGCATATGAACAAACTTGGCCTTGCAAATACCAAAAGCATACAGATACGACATTTTATTTTAATCAAACTAAAATTGTAACCGCTAAAGAGTTCTCAAATACATGGAAAATATATTTATTAGCGAGCTATTGAGGTTGTTCCGATGACACGATTTCGCAAAAAAAATTTCAAATATCCCTCAATCCTTCGTACCTAGTAGATGTTGAAAATCATTATCTTAAAAATTTATTTCTATAAAAATTTATGTCCTTAGCCACTCTAGCGGCCACATTTTAATCCGATTTCAATGAAATATTACTTTTTGCTAAAGTTTGAAAAAATGACCATGTAATGAATTGTAGTAAAGTTCAGTTTCTGCAACTTTACTGCTAATACATGTTTTGTTTTTTCTAATATTAATTTAATTCAGAATTTGATGATATTGAAAAAAGTCGCCATGAACATTAATTAATAAGATAAAAGTTAATTAAGATATATATTTCCGAGAAGTGATTTATTTATTTTAAGGAAATTCGCTAAGTTGACGCTGCTCCTGCGTAACGGATTTTTATTTTATAATCATTAGATATTACTTAATAAGTCACTTGATTTTATTTACCGTTCCTGATTTCCTTGGCTTTATTTATGTTGTTGATTTGATTTGTTGATTTATTTTGTAATTATTATTTTACTTTTTACCATAGACCAAACAAATATTCATCTGAGAATAAATACTTACATTCTGTGTGTATTTTAAATATGTATTCATTTAAATACATACTAATATAATAATAATAATTTTCTGTATTTTCCAATTAAGGTTTACAGATGTTCGTATCAATGCATTAACAATTAACAGTTAGAGAATATATATAAACATTTTTATTTTATTTTATATTTTTATTTTTTTTAAATTATTATTAGGTATGAATATGACATACTTTTTTTGTAGGCGTTTCCGCTAATTTTGCATTTTTGAAGTGTAAAGAACTTTTTAACCGTTTATTTCTTAACGAAAACCATACACTTGTTCTCTTATAATGCCCTAAATAGCTTATATTCGAAAAATCAGCACTGTAGCTCTTTTCGTTTAGAAGATATTTCGGGGTCCAATCGGCTCTGATTTTTCGTGCAGTAATAGCACTGTAAGTACGAAGGCCGAAAATCCCTTAAACATGGCCTTGCGCACTTCCGTGCTCTAGATAACTAATATTATGGTATTAGTATTAGGTGGTAATGCTATTTATCGAAACTGCGCATTTTTATTGCTCCACTGACGTAGAAATAAATGTCCTTCATTTTTTCTGCTGTCAAGTCTGTTAAAAAGTTAAGTAGTTCGAGGTTAGCGAAAGTGCTGTTGAAATACTGTTTAAGGTAATGATTTTGAATGGACTGGTAAATGGGGCAGTTCAACAAAAAGTGAATGAGTGATTCGGGTTCGCGTTTATTACATATCTCACATAGGTTTTCCTGATTCCATTTGTATATTATTTCGTTTACCCAAATTTTAATAGTGAATTTTCCCATTAGCCTAAGTTGACTTATTAGCTTTATTATTCTGAAGTTGCACGCGTGTTTCAAAATACATCCTAATATATGGATGTTAAAATGCAAAAAATATGAGTGGATCACAGCCTAACAATATTATTAACAAATATACATGGGTGATGCAAAATTATGTTTCATTATTCTAGGAAGAAATGATAGAACTAATCAAAATGAGAGAAAAGTTCATTTTAATATTGGCCGGAGAATGCAAATTAATGAAATAGAGTCTAAGGAAATAGAGATCTCCGAAGCACCACATCTTAGGAATTTCTAATTAAGAATTACACTACCTTACAAGTCAAAAATTGCTCAGGTATTCCCATTAATTAGTTAGCGATAGAAAATTTTTAATTTATGTTTGTAATTTTTAAAGGCCATAAAATTTTGTTTGACAGATCATCTAAGGAACTTCTATTTAAAAATATAAATGTTCAAAAATGTATATTTTTTAACTACGCATCTATTTCTGGTTTATTAACTTAGATACCACATTCACCAACGCTTCCATCACATTTTTGAAGAATATTTTCTAATTCCGGCATAAGTTCCTTTAGATGGCTATATTATTGTAAGGTCATCAGAATTTAACACATCAAAATTTCCCGATCGGATAGTAGGAATTTTGAACAGGCAAGACTTAAGTACATATCTACATAAATACAAGTGGCTTAAGTTGAAAGTTGATATATACAGGTGTTCTGAAATTCATTCAAGAAAACTATACCACGGTGTTGAGCTGGAAAAAACAAACAAAAAAGTTTTATAAAGTTTTTCGATTTGACGCTTAGTTTTTAATTAAACATTAATAATAAATTCAACTAATCACATATGCATTTTTGGATGTCGCTACACTACACCTATCACAGAGCGCATAGTGTAAGGAGGTGGGGTCACAGTAGTGGAGTAGGGTGGCCTACTCTAGCATGGCGACAATCAGAATTCTCAATAAGTGTCACCCACAAAATGGTGGAATTTATTATTGTTTAATTAATTATATCTCAAAAACTAAACGTCAAATCGAAAAACTTTATTAAACTTTTTGTTTTTATTTCCAGCTCTACACCGTGGTACAGTTTTCGTGAATGAATTTTAGGACAACCTATATAATATATATATATACAGTGTCCGTCCGTCCGCCTGTCTGTCTGTGGATGCGATGACTCAAGAACGAAAAGAGCTGAAATTTTTGTGTGTGTTCTAGAGCAAAAAAGTAAGATCAACTTCATTAATGAGCAAAATCGTAACCATATTTGGGCAAAATGAGCAAAACTGCCTATCTTTGAAACCGTAAGAGATATAACAAAAATTTAATAACAAAAAATCTTCTTTTCCAAAATGACAACTTTTGTTTCAAATAAAATTTCTAATTCCCCCTTTACCTAGATCGGTTTTTTTGTATTATAAATAGGTATTTCGACTATAAAGTAGTCATCATCAGTATAAATTAGCTAATCGTTTTTAAGTCGAGATCAATAGAAATAAAAATAAATAGAAAATTAACTAAAATAAATTAAAATATAATAAGTTTTAAATTTTAAAATATAATAAATTTTATTAAAATTACTCTTGTAGGTAAAGGGGAAATTTTAAATTTTATTTCAAAAACCTTGAGTTCTCATTAATTATCATTTGATAATACAATATTTAACTTTTGTTTGAAAAATTTTTCCATAAACTCTGCATACTCAGTATATATGGGTATTCAAACAATTGACTTAGTTAGTTGTTACATTACTTGTTTTAATTAACTTAACAAATTGTTAAAATCATTTACAAAAATTTACCAAATTATTTCCTTATGTTTTAAATAAAAATATGTTAATTTAAACTATCTTAACTTTATTGTCCGAAACTAATTCTCCTTTGAAACTTTTATATATCTATAAATAATATTGAGATCTGCCTGAGGGCAGGGCATTAAACACATGGCTGGCATTTGTATGCAACGAAAGAATAATCTATTTTTATGTCAAATAATTTTTTCTTTCCAAATTTTGCAGTTCGTAATTTTTATATATTTTAAATTTATTGACACATAATTTATTACCAAAATTTTATATTTGGAACCGTCAGAAAACTGCTGTAATTTTTTAAACGGTTTGCAATTTTGAACTTCTGATAGTTTCTCTGGAGTCGTAAAGAAAATTTATCTAAGGCCTTCTCTTATCATTATTTCGCTATTTCTTATACTTTCTCCAAATAGTTCGGACAAATACAAAGCTGATTTCCTTCTATATACAGAGATTACTCTGCACACTAAAACTGGTTTCTTTTTTGGTCACCAGACGTCATTTTCCATTATCATTTCTAATTAAGTACGTATTAATAAATCTAATTAATGACACATTGGAAAATTACGCTTGATGTAAAAAAACTTAGGAGCCGGATACAATTGGTGATGTTGTGTATGATGACGGTATACTGATGGGAAATCAATAAACCAAATTGATCTTGCAAATGATACAGGGAAAAAACTTAGTGACTGTCATAATTATACTTTATTATGAATATTTAATTTATAACATTGCTAACATTACCCGTTGCGGCCTCGCCTGCGAAAATTTTAATTGTACAGAGTACACTTTTAATTGACATGATTTATACTACCAACCATGGTACTATGAGCCGCAAAAGTAGAGTACATTTTTCAAAATTTTATAGTTGATTTATACCTTATTCATTCGGTTTTCGGGAAAATGTTTCGAATAAAAGTTGAAGTGGGAAAAGTGATACAAATGAAGTTACTGTTTTGTTATGTCGGCACACTGGTTGCAAAATGTAAATTTTATCAAACAAGTAGTTTGTTTTATATAACTGTGTAAACTTGAATACCGTTCCAAAATTGTTCAAGGAATCTGCACCTTCGTTACCAACAGTAAACAAATTGAGCAGCAAAGTTCCCTGTGGAATGATGTCGTGAGAGTAGCGGTTGTAGAGAAAAAGAGGGCGTTTAACAAACTGAAAAGACGCTTCACGCAGGAAAATTTGATAGCCTTTAAAAGAAAGAGATCAATAGCAATCAGAACTATTCGAGATCAGAAAAGGCTATCTTGGGAACAATATGTTTCGGCCATCAATACCTCCACACCATCTTCGGTGGTATGGAGGAGGGTGATGGCAATTTCGGGGAAATTTTCCTCATCACCGGCGCCTGTCCTCAATTTGGATGGCCGGGTCATATCGCAGCGTGCCAAAATTGCTGAATGTTTAGCGGAGCATTTCGATCACGTCTGCAGCTTCCAAAATTACAACCCGGATTTCCTGCGAATCAAGATGCATCACGAACAACATGTTCGTGATGCATTCTCAAGGCGAACAAGTTGATGACGGATCAACTTGTTCGCCTTGAGAATGCCATTCACGACAACTTTCTCCGGGGCTTTCACTTTGTGGGAGTGTTCTTCGACCTGGAGAAAGCATATGATACGACTTGGAGGTATGGTATTCTCAGGAAGCTGCATGACTGGAGTCTAAGAGGATCTCTGCCTCAGTTCATTCAAAGTTTTATGTGTGATCGCAAATTTCGTGTCCGGGTGTGTGGTACTGACTCTGGGATCCATTTCCAGGAGAATGGTGTTCCCCAGGGCTCGACACTTAGTGTCACCCTTTTTGCTATAGCGGTCAATCACATCGCAGCTTCAGCCCCGATTCGTCAATGCCTGTATGTTGATGACCTTGCAATTTTCTATGGAGCTCCATCAATTGATATAATTGAAACGAGACTCCAGCAGGGCATCAACGAAGTGGTGCATTCTGCAGAAAGTGTTGGTTAAATTAAATTAAAACTAATTAAAACTAAAGTGGTCCATTTCTGTAGAAACCACAAGGCACATCCTGATC
The DNA here is from genome assembly GCA_963920215.1 of Nineta flava. Lineage (NCBI taxonomy): Eukaryota > Metazoa > Arthropoda > Insecta > Neuroptera > Chrysopidae > Nineta > Nineta flava. Next base: position 95,898,199 of record OY986040.1, read on the forward strand.
CGATCCTTTACTTAAAGGAATCCCGCCTTGGATATGCCGACTCTCTTAGGTTTCTGGGACTTGTCTTTGACAAGAAATTAACGTGGCGTCCGCACCTCCAATCCCTAGCAGCGATTAGTCGCAAGGCAATGAATGTGCTTAAGGTATTGGCTGGTACATCGTGGGGTGCGAACCGGGAGATGCTACTTTATTCATCGCTGTGGCTTTATTCATCGCTAGTTCTTCCCAGGATGGATTAAGGCTGTGTAGTATTCTCCTCCACCCGGATGTCAACGCTCAAAATCCTAGATCCTATTCACCACGCACGCATTAGACTTGCTACAGGAGCCTTTCGAACGAGTCCTTCTATGAGTCTATGTGTAGAGTCGGGATTGCCCCCATTGAGCTCCTTGAGTGCCATTGAGGTTGAGGCGTGAGTGCCTGCTCCTCAATTATGTCGCGGGGGTATGGGCTAAGCCCAATCATGTCAACTTCCCGGCTCTCTTCAGAAAATCCAGATTTCTGAGGAGACTCTATGAGAGACGTGCCACGGTCAGCAGACCTTTGGCCGTTCGAACGCAGAAGCTTTTAGAGAGTCCTAATTTCGAATTCGCTCAGGTACTCCCTATAGTTTTCATGAAGTACCTCCTTGGCTGATCCAAAAGGTAAAGTGCCACTTTGACCTAGCTGGTCTCCGTAAAGAAGAGACCAGTTCCCAGTTCTATCGGACCTGCTTCCAACAGCTTATTAGCGAATACAATGACTCTCTGTGCGTGTATACGGATGGATCTAAAACCGATTCTGGTGTGGGGAGCGCTATTGCCATTGGCAATAGCGCATACACTTGGTCGCTCTCCGTATACACTGCTGAATTATATGCAATTTTGCAAATCCTGCAATATTATGAAGAGTTTTCGAACCTTCACAATACATTCCTCATTTGTTCCGACTCGTTGACCGCGTTGCAAGCACTAATGTGCACGCTTTCTTAGGACCCTCTGGTGCAAAACATCCACGCGATACTCCACGTGCTCCAGTACATGTCCATCGTTTTTGTATGGACGCCTGGGCACGTGCGTATACAAGGAAATGAGGTGGCTGATGAAGCTGCACGGGTCGCAGCTGATTAAGACCACCTGGATTTAATTCCAATACGCCCAGAGGACCTGAAAGTGTGCATACGTTTCAAAATTAATGAAAATTGGCAGCGTGAGTGGAACAACCTCACGGAAAAGCTCAAACAGGTCAAGCCAAGCATCAATAAGATGCCGGCACCTGTAAATCTGAGCCGTAGAGAGAGTGTGGCCCTTACACGTTTGCGAATAGGCCACACTCAAATCTCGCATGCATATCTTCTCTGCGGTGAGGATCAGCCAAGGTGCACTATTTGCAGGACAGTGCAAACCGTGAGGCATATTGTTGAGGAATGTGTTGTCTTTTAACCTTTACGGCAAAGACTACGGCTTCGAAAAAATGTAGCACGAGCATTATCATATAATGCGAGCTCCGTGAAGAGGATGATTACATTTTTTAATGAATCTCACCTTTTACGGAGGCTCTAGGGCAACAAACATCTCATATTTTTAAAAAGTCGTCTTTTGTATGTTTTTTACATACAGCCTCGTACGATTTTATCTTCTTTTTAAATGTTTTGTGTTTTTAAATTATTTATTGATTTTATCTGTGATATTATGGGCCCTTTACTATTACACCACACTATTAAACATTGTTATATTTTTTGTTTTTAAAACTTTTTATTGTTTTCTAGTTTTTAAGTTTTAATTTTTTTATATTGTTATCTAGTTTTTAAAGTATTTTTATTTCTTGCAGTGAAGGCCTCTTGCAGTGAAGCCAAAGAAGTGATAAAACCTATGGAATGGGTGAAATTTTATCAAACCTTGTATAGTAAAAGAAAAATAATGGAGGAAACAGATGAAAATAATGGCAATGGAATAATATATGAAGGCAATATGATATATAAAGTAAATGATCCTATACTAGATAAACCCATTACAGAAGATGATGTAAAATTTATAATTAAAGGGCTAAAGAAGGGCAAAGCACCCGGGATTTTTACAAAATCCTCCAAAATCCTGCAGAATTTTTACAAAATGATTTAAATAAAGAAGAAACAGTAATTAATTTGAAAGAAATGTTTAATACAATTAGAAGAACAAAAGTAATACCTACAGAATGGCGCACGGGAATTATATGTAACATATTTAAAAATAAAGGAGAAAGGAGTAATCCTGCGAACTATCGGCCAATTACATTGTTGCCTGTGATAAGTAAATTATTTTTAAAGACAATTGCAGATAGGATACAAGAATGGGCATCAAGCAAAAACATCATATCCCCATTTCAAGCTGGCTTTAGAAATAATTATGGAACGTTAGACAATCTTCTAGTACTACAAGAAATCATAAAGAAAACAATAGAAAAAAAGGGAAGATAGTTGTACACATGTTTTATTGGTATAGAGAAAGCGTTTGATTCGGTGGATAGACAGATACTATGGGAGAAATTAGAAAGGTTGGAAATGTCTAAAAATATGATAGATTTAGTTAAATCAATATATTCGGAATATAAGTTTTGCGTAAAGACTGATGCTAACGAAGTTACAAAAGCATGTAGCACAGAACGAGGTCTGAGGCAAGGATGCCAGATGTCTGCCATTTTATTTCTCCTCTATGTCAATGACTTACCACATTACCTAAACGGAATTGAAACACATGCTCCATCGATAAAAAACACAGAATGTAAGTTATTGTATGCGGATGATATTGTAATAATGTCGCAAACCCCAATAGGGCTTCAGAGAGGTTTAAATGCTATAGGTGAATACTGCGATGGTGTTAAATTGAAAGTTAACGAGAAGAAAAGTAAAATTGTTGTATTTAGGAAAAGATATAAATTGAAGAAAACAGAAAAATGGAAATTTAATGAAAAAGAGATAGAAATAGTAGATAATTTCAACTACCTAGGACTATATTTCAATTGGGATGGGAAATGGAACGAGCATATGAAAATGGTCCCATTCTATTTCTGCTTATACTTCACAGTGTATAATAGAACACACTCTAAATAGAAATATATTTTGTGCGTTTTCCATTACAGCACTAAAGCGCATTATGCGGCATAATGCTCAACTTGAATGTTTCAACCATAGACACTAAAAGGATACATAACTCCATGTAAACAAATAATTGGCAAAAATAAGATGTCAGTAGTGTTCCTTCGGCACCGGACACAAAACAGAGAATATAAGGTGCGAATGTATTAATTGAAAAACAATACGCATTTATAGTATTATAAAAATTATTTCCAGCCAAAGTATTTTTCCAATAAAATATTTTTTTAAATAAATGATAAGTAATTTCAATTTTTCAATAAGGAATTAGTTGAAGTTGAAGTGATAGTTAAAATTCGCAAAATAATTACATAAAAATTAAAAAAACACATCAAATAATTAAATAGTAACCTGTAATGTTGGAATTGTAAAAATGAAAATAAATTATTGAATCAGATATTAAATTAAACTTTTATTTATTAATAATAATGCTGAAAATTAATATTTAATATAATGTCATACAATTTATACTCGTTTTTGATACTTTAAAAAGTCCTGGTTTTTTAAACCCAATTGATCCCGTTGCTTATTGTCACAAGCACTACCACTTTTACAATTGTCTACTGCACATACTCTTCCCATTTTAAATGTTTTTTAAACAGTTTTTTATTTAATAAATTTTTTTAAACAAATTTCATACTTCAAAATAATCACTTCAAAATAAAACTAGTTACTTTTGGCTATTACATTTCTATTTATTATACTATACCGTACGTTTAGTTTACATCTTCGCATAGCAGATCTCCCACGAGTATGAGAGAGTACATATGTATACATTAAGACCTCCTTCTCATACACATTGCTTAATGTATACATATGTACTCTCTCATACTCGTGGGAGATCTGCTATGCGAAGATGTAAAGTAAACGTACGGTATTTCACTTCGGTACAGATGAGTTCCTATCAAAAACTAGCGACCCTAGCTGCATAAAAAGTAAATATAACTTCTACCATTGCGTTGCCATATTTTGTCAATTTTCCCGTTTGAGTTAGATCTCCTTTATATAGTCTCCATGGTTTCAACTACAGCAACGCTTCGCATACTCGAACACTTTGAAAAGTACTGCTTTCGCGTGATGCGCGCAATGGATACCAACTCAGTAGCAGAAAATATTTAATATTTTCAATAAATATATCACTTGATGATGAACTAATTGATTGATTTTAACTTGGAGTAATCGATAAATCGTCATCATCACTATCATCTGGATAAGATGATTCAATTAAAAAGTATATAATTTTTTTAGAACTCATCTAAAAAAATGATTAGTCAACACAAACAAATTTTACTGAAATAATAAAAATCGAAATTACTTAAAATAACCGTAAAAAGTTTTCGACCAATTGTTATTGTATACCACTTTATTTATACATTAATGAGGTTAAGTCCATGAATTTTTTTTTCTTTCAACCATATATTTTAAATATATGCTTTCAACACCGAACCTAGTGCACTCTGCTGGTGTACTTGAAAACTAATGCACGTTCCATTGAGCATTAGCACACTTCGGCATTGTGTGTCACTGAGTCGCATTATGCTCTGTAGTTGGTAAACTACCTTTATGTAAAATTTGTTAATACATCACGTGGATTAAAAGTTATAAAATAGATTAACATAAATATTGTTTTGTCAAAATTTTGCAAAAATATTAAAATGGATTCAAATATACACACTGAATTAATAATTAAAGAAGAAATATCAGAAGAAAATGATTCATATGGATATGAACTAAACCACGAAAAAAATTATATGTTAATCAGAGACAAAAATATTGAACTTCAACAACATTCACAATTGATATATAATCTTAGAATGTTAGACGAAAATCGTTTGGTTAAACAGAGTGAAACTTATACTGCAAACAGTTTAGTTGTTCCCAAGAAAATGCATACTTATGAAAAACCATTCTCTTGTAATGTGTGCGATAAAAAATTTAGACTGGAATTAACTTTAGTTGTACATATGAGAATTCACACTGGAGAAAAACCATATATGTGTGATGGTTGTGATAAAGCATTTAGACAGGAATCCAATTTAACTGTACATAAAAGAATTCACACTGGAGAAAAACCCTTCTCATGTAATATTTGCAATAAAACATTTAGACAAGAACCTAATTTAACAGTGCATAAAAGAATTCACACTGGAGAAAAACCCTTTTCGTGTGATGTTTGTGGCAAAGCATTTAGACAGAAAGCTAATTTAAAATCTCATAGAAGAACGCATACAGGAGAGAAGCCCTACTCATGTGACAGTTGTGAAAAAACATTTACTCAACACCAGCATTTTATTAAACATGCGAGAATTCATAGTGGAGAAAAACTCTTTTCATGTGATGTTTGTGATCAAACATTTGCACAAGAATCGAATCTATATGTACATAAAAATACTCATACTGAAATAAAACCTTTTTCATGTTATTTTTGCGGTCAAACATTTTCACAGAAAAATGCTCTGGAGATACATTGGAGAAATCATTCAGAAGAAAATATTTATAAGCAACTTACGATAGCATGAAAAATTCAAATAGGTGAACAAAATTTTCGTGCCACATTTGTCTTGAAACAATTTATTAGAATTTAATTAGTTAGAATTTTTTAGATCATTTGAAATTTTTCTCATATTGTAATAAATTTTATTTACAACATTTATGTGACAAATTATTTGTATAAATATAAAATCTAGTTTTTGTAAGAAAAAAACTGAATGTGTAATTATTTTATTCATATCTTATACTATTATAGTAAGCAGAACCAGAAAAATGTAGTCAATTCCCAGATAGTTTTTAGGAACAAATTATGTGACAGCCCTTTGCATCTTCGTAATACTTACGGTGAGTATAGTTGTGCAATTCGCTGTATTTGCGCCTCTTTCATCACGCATCTACTCATTTTTCATGGTAAATCTAGGAAACTTGTAGTCTCCGTTACTATGAGGAATTTGAAAGCTAGGCCAAAAAAATGTTGGTATATGTGTTCATAAATTGACCTTATTAGTTCATTTCCGTATGTCCGACCGCCCGTGATTCAACGAAAGAGATAACGAGCTGAAATTTTCAATTTCTTGATTGGGCAAAATTGGTCTATGTACCCCCGTCAGGGAAGGGGGTATCTATCTTTGAAACCATAAGAGAAAACTGTGGGGTATATGAAGAAAAGTTTTTTGTTAGGAGAAAAAACATTTTTTGTATTTAAAGATGTTCCCTATCTTGCACCGTTTAAGATATAAGTAATACCACGCGGCACGAATGCATTGAATAAAAATATAATTATTGCATTATGTTTCCCCCTTTAAACTGTGCAAAAATTATATTTTTTCTAAAATGCATATTTTAAAAAATAATTTGGTGAAAACTTCTCAAATGAACACACTGTATACATATGTAATATATATATATATATACAGGTGTCCCATAAGTAGTCGAGTTTCTTTAGAGGGTACGATTTTGGAACGAAAAGTCCTGAGACATTTTTTTATTAGACGCACCGTTAATTAATTATTAATTAATCAAGGAAACTAGGTTGAAACCAGAGTTGCAAAAAGTGCATTTTTTTGATAATTCATCTTTTATTTAATTATCAATTTTTGGAAAAATGTATTGCTTAAATTTTTCAAATTATTAATTCCTTGAAAAGTGCATTAATTAAATTTTTTTATTTTTTGAAAAATGTAATAAATAAATTGTATTAATAATAAATTTAAATAAAAATGCGCAAATTAAATTCGTTAAATTATAAAGTTTTCTCAAAAGTGCGTTAATAAAATTATTTTATTGATTAATTTTTTTAATAATGCAATAATTATTTTTGGAATTATCAATTTTTAGAAAATCGTAAGACATATGCACCCCCATAAAACAAAGATCCCTTAAATTTTACTTTCCTGTTTCTGTGGATAAGAGCGACAGATAAAATTCATAGTAGCTTTGGGACACAAGTTATAGTGAGCAGATATATTTTTTTTAAGGATGCCCAAGCCTGTTAAAAAATCACCAGAGACATGCGCCTCTATAAAACGAAGATCCAACCCTTCAAATCTCAACTCTTTCATTTAGGTTTCGAACTCAGTAAAAAGTCACTTATATTAGCCAAAAATAATGAATAAATAAATTCGTTATTACCAGAAGCATTTCTAGCTGGGGGAGCCATTTTCTGGAAAAGTCGTTTTGCTGTAATAAAATCTTATTACTCTTATTTACTAGTTTCCTTAATTAATAAATAATTAATTAACAGTGCTTCTAATAAAAAAATGTCTCAGGACTTTTCGTTATAAAATCGTAGCCTCTACTTACCCTCTTATGGAACTCGACTACTTACGGGACACCTGTATATATATGTATATATAGTCAAAACCTGATATAACGACATTGAAGGGACCACATAAATAAGGACGCTATATCCGATAGTTGTTATAAGCGATATATATATGAAACCTTTCAAAATCCCCACGCTTTTTTACAATCAAAGTAATTATTTTGTTGATAAAAATTATTTTCTACTTTTAAGTTCGACTAAAAGCGGGTTTTTAGTTTTTTTAAACTATTATTTATTTTTGCTTTTTTAGTCTTGAAACGAACTTTGGGATTAAAATTTTCAATCTTAAACCGTCAATATCTCTGTAAATATTAGAGAAACAGAAAAAATAGTAAGGAACTTAACTATAGTAAAACTAATTTTTTATAACTTTGCCCCTTATATCTTTTTCGCGTTTTTTCAATATTAAATTTATTAAAAGAAAAACGCACAAGGTGGTTTGTTTCCTTGCGAAGAATCCCTCCTCAATCCTGCATATTAGGTTGTGGAGGGCTGATACACAGGATTTTCCCACCTGATACGCATGCTGTTTGGCATGAAGCAGATTTCTCGACAATGCCCCCTGAGCCAAATGAAATCCTATTAGTTTTTCCATTGTTTTCCTAAAGTCCTTTCCCGTGGAGTGGTTGAGCCACCCCGGTTTTGGCAAGAAGGTCACTCTTACTGGCTTCCATACGGTTGGGATATAACCCGTAGCTAGGCTTGCCCTGAATATATGGCCAAGCAGAGTTAATAGATGCTCTGCTCCTTTTTGTAAAAGCACTGGGTATATGGCATCTGGTCCCGGTGCTTTATAGGGGTCGAATGAGTTTATTCCCCATTCGATCTTTGAGCGGTTAATGGCAATCGCTGCTCTTCTCCAGTCCTCGCTTGTCGGTAGGAGGCCTTGATTAAATTGCTCTTGAGAAGGATTTTCACTGTCCATTGCCACCGAATCTGGAAAATGAATCCGGATCAGTGTCTCGAGTGTATCCTTCGCGGAGCTAATACACTCATCATCGAGTTTATGTAGTGACCCGATGGTGTCAGCGGGTTTCTTCGCTAGTTTCTTTTTGTATTCAGTAAGGGCTTCATGGTAGTTGTCCCAGTTCCCTATCCTTCTTGCTCTGTTAAATAGTTGGCGAACCTTTTGCCTTTGATTCATTAGGCCTTCATTCCACCAACAAGTTGGAAGGAGTTAATTCGAGTTCTGTTTCGGGCTTGGAGTCCCCAGATCTCAAATAAATCAATGTCAAAAAAATCAATGTAAAGAAATGAGTAAACAATACTTCACGTCCTTATTCATATTATCGTAGAGTGCCCAAAAACTAATCTTTAAATTCAACTAATTTTTGCTTTGAAACAATGAAACAACAATTTATGAAGAAATAGGTTGCCAAATTAAAACAAATATAATATTTCATTAAAGCTCTTTTATTTGATTTTTAATTAACAGTGGTCCAAGAAACTAAATAGATAATAGGAAAAAGATATTGTATTTTAAAATGGTCCAATGACTTTAGTGGGTCATCCCTATTCATTTATTAAGTACTATTTATGCAAAAATGCAGTTTTTTTTTAATTTTTGCAGTCAATTTGTACTGAAAATTCATTTGGTTTTAGAAAACATCTCTCAAATAAAAGTAGTTTATCATAAAAACGTTAACATCATTTGTTTTGAGCATTATTTCGAAACCAAATATATTCGGCACAAATCATATGAATTTTTGAAAAAAGAACGCTAATTTTTCTGTCAACAACTTTTCTGTACAATAGTTAGATAACAGAAAGTTTTTTTTTAATTTGTATTATATAATCGTGTGTCTTATAATTGTCTACTGAATATTCATCATCTAAATAACCAAGTTTATATTCATAATTTAAATCAAATTCTTTAGATAAATCCTTATACGTAGTATTCACAGATTTAACATCATTTGTTGTGATTTCATCCGATAAATGATCACCAATATCAATACACTGTTCAATAACTTGTATTAAGTTGTTATTTTCTAATGCAGCAGCTACACGTTCTTTATCAGCTAACTGTTTATTAACAGCATGTTCGGATGCATGAGAATCAGGTGTAATTTCAACTAGTACTTTATAACGTGACGGTAATGTCCGTAACAGTAGTACACGTATCGATAAACCTATTAATGTTGCCATGCTACAATGTGGTATTGTTGGTGTAAAATACACATGTACGGTATTGGTTTTATTATCGACAGTTATGTTGTTCTCTTCTATTACATGTAATTGTTCTAACGTTAAAGGATGTTCTGGATCATTTATATTACGTAATATATCTGGAAAAAAAACATAAAATATTTGTAGCCTCTATAAATAATTAGTTACATGGATATCTGTCTGCCTGTCTTATTATTGCATCTTTGCCCCGCACATTTCTTATGGGAATCGATATGTTATTCCTTTTGTGATCCTGATCAAAAGTTAACTTGGTCTCACGGTCTGAAAATGGACAGTTCATGTAAGACTCGAATGTCATTATCCAAAGAGGAAATAGAGCATGATTTAGTAGCAATGCAATAGGAAATGTTGTTTCGACATTAGATTTGAAATCAGCTATCCAAAAAACCACAACCTGATGATTCTGGTCTAGAAAGTACGGTGATTAGACAGATAGACCTCCGGAGAAATGAGACACAACACATCAAGCTCCGGTGAAAATTCAACATCGATTTTGAATATCTAACAATTACTTCTATTTTATATAATACGTTATAGTCTGTATATAGAGGAAACCAAATAGTACGACATCTCTGACCAATGTCCTTGATGCTGTGTAGCCAAATAAATAAATCAACTAATGGCACAGAAAATACAATGAACGTGTCATGGATATTTTCATATGTTCACAAAACGATTTACATCTATTAGGCTACACACAACACTTTTTGAACTTGCCTAATATCGCCCAAGATAAAATATTTACCAAATATTTCCCGTGCATCAATTTCATCGTAAATATTTTCATTAAAATCACTTTCTGTTTTGACACGTTCTTTTGATTTGTTGTATACATTTGGACTTGTGTTTTCTAATCGATCCATCTTTGAAATTCAATTACTACAACATATATTTTATCAATTAATTTCGTTGTACAATTATTCTCAATTTAAAAATTTTTAAATGACGTTTAATTTACATGCCATATATATAGATATTATTCTCAAATGACACTTCTAATCATGGAGACTAGACACTTCTTCTAATCTCTATATACAGGATATGTTCCAAATTTGCTGCCAGCGCTGTGAGTGTTAACGCCATGAATCACGCTGTGAACAGCATTCCAAAATTGCAAGCGCACTGCTACTGCTACTGCAGCCGTGAAAATTGGAACGCGGTTCACAGCACTTACAGCACGCCACCATGTTCATTGCTTTCACTGCTTCACCTTTTCAGCGGCAGCAGTCACAGCACAAAATTCATGACGTCATTTTTTTTTCACAGTACTGCTGCTGCGTGCTCTCATGAATTCAGGAACGCGCGGTGAAGCACTGCCAGCGCTCACAGCAAATTTTTTAACATACCCACCATGAAGAATAGATATATTAGGAGATTGAACGACATAGGCAATTCGTCTGTTTTTGTGTCCTCAAAAACGTGTAGAGATCATAGTTATTATTTTCGCCACTAGCAGCAGTGCGAATCTGCCCGTACGGAATTATTATTATTATTACATATTAAAATCAACGGTTATCACATCTTACAAATAAAGATTGTAAGTATAAAAATTGTTTAATTTTATAAATGTGAAAAAATGGGACGATGTTGTACAGGGAAAGCATAGATATACTGTTATATATCTATGAATGGAAGGTTGTTTAAGGTTAGGAATGCGTGTCTAAACATATATTTGTAATTATTAATTGCAATTATCACTATGATTCTTCATCTTTTAATTTATTGCAGATTATTAAGAATTCTCTATTATTAATATTTATTTAATTATTACTTGATAATCGAAAACAATTTTTTATTATCTATAAAACTAAGACTTCTTATTAACTGAATGAAAGTGATTTCTTGGCGCCTACATTTAAACATTTAAATTCCGTACGGCACTGAGACCAGTGACCCCTACTGATAAAAGATAGTTACACCAATTCTTGACCGTTTTTTTAACATTACGTTCGCTCTCCTAATATATCTATTCTTCATGATACTCACAGTGCATTCCAGTAGACGCTCACAACCATAGACACTAAACAAGGATACATAACTCCATGTAAACAAATAATTGGCAAAAATAAGATGTCAGTAGTGTTCCTTCGGCACCGGACACAGAACAGAGAATATAAGGTGCAACTTTTAATTGAAAAACAATACGCATTTATAGTATTATAAAAATTATTTCCAGCCAAAGTATTTTTCCAATAAAATATTTTTTTAAATAAATGATAAGTAATTTCAATTTTTCAATAAGGAATTAATTGAAGTTGAAGTGATAGTTAAAATTCGCAAAATAATTACATAAAAATAAAAAAAAAAACATCAAATAATTAAATAGTAACCTGAAATGTTGGAATTGTAAAAATGAAAATAAATTATTGAATCAGATATTAAATTAAACTTTTATTTATTAATAATAATGCTGAAAATTAATATTTAATATAATGTCATACAATTTATACTCGTTTTTGATACTTTAAAAAGTCCTGGTTTTTTAAACCCAATTGATCCCGTTGCTTATTGTCACAAGCACTACCACTTTTACAATTGTCTACTGCACATACTCTTCCCATTTTAAATGTTTTTTAAACAGTTTTTTATTTAATAAATTTTTTTAAACAAATTTCATATTTCAAAATAATCACTTCGAAATAAAACTAGTTACTTTTGGCTACTCATTTCTATTTATTATACTATACCGTACGTTTAGTTTACATCTTCGCATAGCAGATCTCCCACGAGTATGAGAGAGTACATATGTATACATTAAGACCTCCTTCTCATACACATTGCTTAATGTATACATATGTACTCTCTCATACTCGTGGGAGATCTGCTATGCGAAGATGTAAAGTAAACGTACGGTATTTCACTTCGGTACGGATGAGATCCTATCAAAAACTAGCGACCCTAGCGGCATAAAAAATAAATATAACTTCTACCATTTCGTTGCCATATTTTGTCAATTTTCCCGTTTGAGATAGATCTCCTTTATATAGTCTTCATGAAATACCGCTTCGATACCGCTGCTACATAAATAAAGCGGTAGACTAAGAAAAAAACGGTAGATCCAAAAAGTAAAAATTTCAATTTAAATAAATACTTTTATTTAATATAAACAATAAATGTAATATTAATCCGATCAAAAACACAAATGTAAAAAAAGTCCGAGTTTTCGGGGAAATACTTCATATAATAGTTGCTCCTTAAAAAGTGATGATATCCCAATTAAAGAGCCGAGCTATTAATAAAGTAAATAGTTAAAACTAAAATGTAAGAATATAAGTGCAAAGAAAAATGAAAAAAAAAAATTTGGTTGAAATGTATTTCGTAAGTTTTCTTTAGTATATGTTTTTAGAATTTTATAAATAAAAATTTTATAACGCGGCAAGTTTTAAAATATTTGAAATCAACAGAAAAAATAACTTACCGCTTTATAAAGTTTTAAATTATAAAATTTTAAAAACATACTAAAGAAAACTTACGAAATAAATTTCAAGCAATTTTTTTTTTCATTTTACTTTGCACTTATATTCTTACATTTAGTTTTAACTATTATTTACTTTATTAATATCTCGACTCTTTAATTGCGATATCATCACTTTTTAAGGAGCAAATATTATATGAAGTATCTCCCCGAAAACACGGCCCTTTTTTACATTTATGTTTTTGATCGGATATCACTACTTTTTGAAAGGTATATAGCCGGTGTAGACCGTATTACTCCTGAAATGTTAAAAAGAAATCCAAACCTTACAACAGATATTTTCTACGGGTTAATAAAGGAGATATGGGAGAAGGAGATAATACCAGATGACTGGAGGAAAGGGTTGCTGATTAAGCTGCCAAAGAAAGCAGACACTTCTTTATGTAACAATTGAATTTAAACTACGGAGAAAACAAACAGGCTTTATGAAAGACCATTATCTTGCGTTGATATGATCAACACTCTGAGGATAATAGTCGAGCAATGCTCAGAATACCAGTCGCCAGTGTATCTGAGCTTTGTAGTCTTTGAAAAAGCGTTTGACTCCATCGAAAGAGAAGCAATATGGAGATCATTAGAGAGTTTTGGAACACCAAAGAATATTATAAATCTAATCAAAGAAATTTATAGAGGCTACAGATGCCAAGTAATCCATGAAGAAAAACTCTCAGACCCAATTGAAGTTGGAGTTGGTGTCAGACAAGGATGTTTATTGTCATGAAAAAGGTCACAAATAAACCAAGAGGTCTACAATGGGGATTGGTAGAGAGACTCGAGGATATAGAGTTTGCAGACGACCTATGTTTGATGTCTCAAAGCCTTAAAGACATTAAGGAGAAACTTTAAGATCTCCATACCCATGGGATTAGTGTAGGTCTTAAAATAAATTTTGAAAAAACAAAAGCCATGAGAATAAATCCCAGGAGCAACCAACCGTTAGAAGTGAACAACAAAATGATTCAACAAGTTGACCAATTTCAATATTTAGGAAGCATTGTGTCAAAGACAGGTGGAACGGACGAAGATGTCGCAATCAGAATAAGGAAGGCCAAAGGAGCATTTACACAACTTGCACTGGTTTGGCGGTCAAGCCAAATAAGAAGAAAAACTAAATTAAGAATATTTGAAACAAATGTAAAGTCTGTACTCTTATATGGTTGCCATACGAGCATGGAACATAACAAAGACTATAACAAGTAAATTACAAGTTTTTATCAACAAATGTTTTCGAAGGATTATGAACATTCATTGGCCCCACAGAATAACTAATGATGAATTACTGAGAATAACAAATCAAAGTCCAGTAAATGAGACCATCAAGAAAAGAGAGTTTGGTTGGATTGGCCATACGCTAAGAAGGCCAAATTACACCATCAGTCGCCAAGCCCTCAAGTGGAACCCTCAGAATTAATAGTTGGGCGGGCATGAAGTTTTACATACTTCTAACGAGAGAGAGTGAGATAGATATTATTTGCGGCGGCCGCCATATTGGATTTAGAATAACTGAACTTTACTTATTGTTTTTTTTTTAAATTAAATACTGATATGAAAAAATTAACTCGTCAACCAGGAATCGAACTTCGGGCCTCTGGATATCTAGTCCAGTATGCTTCCGCTACACCAAAGACGACTGTGACGTAACAGCCAACCTTTTCATATCATTCTTATTTTTATTTATTTAGACAGTATACTTCTGTCGAAGTTATTATTCATCTATATTTATTTGTGTATACTTAAGCGTCAACATTACGATGTTTGTCCAAATTCCTTTCGGTTACGTAAGACAAACTGTAGAAGACTTTAGCGTATACTATTTAGACAAATGTCATTGTCATTGAATTTTTAATTAAATACTGATATAAAAAAATTAACTCGTCAACCAGGAATCGAACCTCGGACCTCTGGATATCTAGTCCAGTATGCTTCCGCTACACCAAAGACGACTGTGACGTAACAGCCAACCTTTTCATATCATTCTTATTTTTTAAAATTTAGACAGTATACTTCTGTCGAAGTTATTATTCATCTATATTTATTTGTGTATACTTAAGCGTCAACACTACGATGTTTGTCCAAATTCCTGGACTAGATATCCAGAGGCCCGAGGTTCGATTCCTGGTTGACGAGTTAATTTGTCATATCAGTATTTAATTTTTTAAAAAAATTCAATGACAATGACATTTGTCTAAATAGCATTTTAGCATTTCTGGAAGTGGAGCAACAAAGTTTTAAAAAATCGCGCACACCTCTCACAAGTGGTATGTGCTAACATTTTACTATAAATATAGAAATATGGACCAACATAGAGCAGCAATATTTCCTATGTTAATTTTATCAAAACAAAAATGCAAAAGTTTTCTCATTTCCCGATATAAATTTCGTGATTTCATAATTTTCCCTGTGCCTTGGGTACTAGACTTAACTATATGCCAAATATCATCTTAAAAGGATATCTGGTGTAGGCTCTACGTTTTTATCCTGTCTAATGAAAATTATGGGCGTACCCGCTATTTTACTGTTTTTGAACCGAAATAACTTTTTTACTGTTTATTCCTTAACGGTGATTGAAAAAACAGTCTCTCATAATTCCCTAAATAGCACTAATATTCGAAAAATCAGCACTGTAGGTCTTTTCGTTCAGAAGATACTTCGGGGTCAGATCAGCTCTGATATTTCCTGTAGTAATAGCACTGTAAGTGAGAAGGCCAAATGTCCCTTAAACTCGGCCTTTTTTTAATATTAAATTAGTCTAAAACTGTATGCTATAGCCATACTATAGCCATGAAGAATAGATATATTAGGAGAGCGAACGTAATGTTAAAAAAACGGTCAAGAATTGGTGTAACTATCTTTTATCAGTAGGGGTCACTGGTCTCAGTGCCGTACGGAATTTAAATGTTTAAATGTAGGCGCCAAGAAATCACTTTCATTCAGTTAATAAGAAGTCTTAGTTTTATAGATAATAAAAAATTGTTTTCGATTATCAAGTAATAATTAAATAAATATTAATAATAGAGAATTCTTAATAATCTGCAATAAATTAAAAGATGAAGAATCATAGTGATAATTGCAATTAATAATTACAAATATATGTTTACAATACTAACATATATTAGATAAAGAAAGAAGATGACAACCGGTAATTACAGACCATATTCCTTTCGTAAATGCAGACACGCATTCCTAACCTTAAACAACCTTCCACTCATAGATATATAACAGTATATCTATGCTTTCCCTGTACAACATCGTCCCATTTTTTCACATTTATAAAATTAAAAAATTTTTATACTTACAATTTTTATTTGTAAGATGTGATAACCGTTGATTTTAATATGTAATAATAATAATAATTCCATACGGGCAGATTCGCACTACCGCTAGTGGCGAAAATAATAACTATGATCTCTACACGTTTTTGAGGACACAAAAACAGACGAATTGCCTATGTCGTTCAATCTTTTAATATATCTATTCTTCATGGCTATAGCTATCTCATATGATAAGAACACGTAAAATAACTACATTCGTATAAATAATATCAAAGAGAATTCTAGGATTTTTCGAATTAAATTTCGATTTTGTCCCAATTTCCTAAATCAAAAATTTTTGTATTTTATAAATACGTATTTCGACTACAAAGTAGTCATAATCAGTATGAAATAGCTAATTGTAATTATTCTCAGAGGAGATATTACTTGTTGCTACACAAGTTGCTTCTACATTCGTGTTTTAAACTTACATCACCTTGCTTGCGCCTAACCCATAAAGAATAGATATATTAGGACCCCCAGGAAGTTGGCCCGACACTTTGGAATATCCCAATAAATAATACACCAAATAATTGCTCCCGATTTGCTCCTAATTGCTCCGCAGTTTTTATTATTTGCTCCTTCATAGATTTTGAGAAAAACTCAAAAAAGTAAAAGTGAATACTACTAGATCCTAGGGACAGATCTAGAACTAGATCCTAGGGACATTTTGAAAAACCGATTTCAGCTGAACCAAGACGCTTTAAAGAGTTTTTTATGAACCAGACAATTGCTCCCTGTTTACTCTTAATTGCTCCACTATTAGATATAACAAATTCACATTCGTTATATGAGAAATAATCGAAAAACATGAAGTGGCTATGGAAGTGGTGGGGGGTAGGCCAAATTCACAACCCGAATTTTAATGAATATAATAAACGAGACTTAAAAAGAATTGAACTGATCAATTGCTCCCGAATTGCTCTTAATTGCTCCGCAAAACTCATTATTGAAGATTTATCCAAATTTTCAACCAGATCTTAAGAAAACGAAACAACGATTAACTACCTAAATTTACAAAATTAATAAATTTTAATTTGACAAATGCAATAATCGTTTTTAATTAGCGTGAAAAATCCTGTATTTTATTTTCATGAGAATTGAATGCATGAACATCAAGTACCTAGATATTTTGCTTGGCTGATGAACGCCTCAATGAATTGTTTGCAAAAATGTATCCTGTTGCATTCGACTTCGGCAGTTACTTTCATTCGCCAATTTTGATGCCCTTGTTAACGACAAAGAGACGCTGTGTCGTACTCAGCGAGAAGCGTTTCCCACGCAGATGGTGCCGATAAGAGAATGGCTCGTCATGAGCCTATAGTCGCCACTTTGGTACACCAACGTTGATATTGAGCGGAAACGGTTTATGGGATCATCTCGGAACGAGATCCCGCGAATGATTCCTGAATAATTTTACGAAGGAGCAATTAGAATTAGAGTCGGAATCAAGCTCTCACGAATGATTCTCCAGCAGTCGATTTGTATTTTGTGTTTTTGAATTGGCGCCTTATTCTGGTGGTTCTGCTTTGCGTCGTCCGCCAGCAATGTCTCTTCCGTCGAATAAGAAAAGTGAGGTTAAGTTCTGTTCAAAAATTCATTTTAATTAGCGAATAACATCGCAATTACGGCGGAGCAAAAATAAGGATGGAGCAAATTGAAGCGACAAAAGAGCAATCGTTTCTGCCCTTATTTTATTCATTTCCATCCAGAATATCTATTCCCCACTTAGTTCCAAGGTGGTCGAGCTGAACATAGCGATAGCTCATTCAACTGGCGATACATAATTAATAACTCGGTAATTATGAGGGAACAAATAAAAACCAGCTTCCACTAATGATTCCTGAGAAATTATGAGGACGTCATCAGTTCCAAGTCAAAATAAGCCCTTGAGAATGATATTCCAAAGTAATTCTTTTCGTATGTGTTTGAATTACGCGCTCAGAATTGCACTTGAATGCTCCATTAGTTTGGACCCAATTGAGGAGCAATTAATGAGTTTTGCGGAGCAATTAAGAGCAATTCGGGAGCAATTGATCAGTTCAATTATTTTTAAGTTACGTTTATTATATTCATTAAAATTCGGGTTGTGAAGTTGGCCTACCCCCCACCACTTCCATACCCGCTTCATGTTTTTCGATTATTTCTCATATAACGAATGTGAATTTGTTATATCAAATAGTGGAGCAATTAAGAGTAAACAGGGAGCAATTGTCTGGTTCATAAAAAACTCTTTAAAGCGTCTTGGTTCAGCTGAACATCGGTTTTTCAAAATGTCCCTAGGATTTAGTTATATTTCAATGTTAATTTTTTGAGTTTTTCTCAAAATCTATGAAGGAGCAAATAATAAAAACTGCGGAGCAATTAGGAGCAAAACGCGAGCAATTGATCAGTTCAATTCTTTTTAAGTTTCATTTATTATATTCATTCAAATTCGGGTTGTGAAGTTGGCCTACCCCCCACCACTTCCATAGTCGCTTCATGTTTTTCGATTATTTCTCATATAACGAATGTGAATTTGTTATATCTAATAGTGGAGCAATTAAGAGTAAACAGGGAGCAATTGTCTGGTTCATAAAAAACTCTTTAAAGCGTCTTGGTTCAGCTGAAATCGGGTTTTCAAAAAGTCCCTAGGATCTAGTTTTTTTTCACTTTTACTTTTTTGAGTTTTTCTCATAATCTATAAAGGAGCAAATAATAAAAACTGCGGAGCAATTCGGGAGCAATTATTTGGTGTATTATTTATTGGGAAATTCCAAAGTGTCGGGCCAACTTCCTGGGGGTGCTTATTAGTCTAACCAGAGGGCAATAGTATGTACTTACTCTAGTAGCAGCACGATTCGTCGCATATTCGCATCATTCACTGGCCAGTTGTCATCTGAATCATATCGAAGTCGGGGTGCAGCTAATTGTTTCTTTTTTTAAATATAGTTTATTATTAACCCGACTTCAAAAAACGAGGATGGTTCTCAATTCATCTATATTTTTTTTTTTTTTTTATGTGTGTCACCTCAGAACTCCGACATTTATGAACCGATTTTGAATTTTTTTTTTTTGTTTTAAAGGGTTTGGTTTCCCATTGGTCCCATTGGCACCAAATCGCATTCTGATGAGGGGATCCCCGGAAAATCGAGGAAAATCCTCATTTTATATGTGATAACCGATTTCTGCGAAATTTTTTTTTTTTTTTGAAAGGGTATACTCATTCATAATGGGAAAATAAGAAAATTTTTTTAAAAACCGACTTCAAAAAATTTTTTTACAAAAAAAAAATTTTTACAAAAAAAAAACAAAATGCATGTAAATAAAATTGAAAATCTGTTATAAAAAAATGCTCTTAAAATTAAAAAAAAAAAAAAAACGGGTAAAAAAAAAATGTAAAAAAATTCACTAAAAATTAGTAAGTCGTTTAGTAGGTCTACCCATATTTAGACAAATAAAACTAGTTATAGAACTTCAAAGTCACTAAAAAGCGAGAAATAAACCATATTTTGACAAAATGGAAACCCGACTTCAAAAATAAAATATTCTATAACAAAAAATGCTCTAAAAAGTAAAAAAATAATTGCATATTCTTGTGCCAATTTTAGTTCACCTAAGCACAAATTTTTAAATATATATGAACAATTATTGTTATTTTTGGAGGCGGTGTCAGCATAGAGAAATTCACATAATTTTTGGACACCGCCTCCAAAAATAACAATAATTGTACATATATATTTAAAAATTTGTGCTTAGGTGAACTAAAATTGGCACAAGAATATGCAATTATTTTTTTACTTTTTAGTGCATTTTTTGTTATAGAATATTTTATTTTTGAAGTCGGGTTTCCATTTTGTCAAAATATGGTTTATTTTTAAAAGAAGATTATATATACAATTTTTCAGGATTAAAAATAAATAATTCTTTTTATTATTTAAGTTATTTAATTTAATTATTACCTAAAAATAAATAAATAATTGTAGTTTTTTTATATTACTTTTGATATAATATTGTTGTGTAACTTGGTAATACATTTTTAATTTTTTATTAAACTTATTATTTAACTCTTATGAAATTGTAAAAATTTTACATTCAAAAAAATGTATTTATTAAAATGATATTTTTTCAAAATCAACAAAAAAAAGTCTTTTAAACTTTTTTATATCCAGTATTATGTAAATATACACGGTATATTAAGTTTAGTCCCGACTTTGTAACGCTTGAAAATATTAATCCTCGACAAAAATGCTTCATAAAATGGCCTAATTCGGTCATTTCCGCATGTCCGCCCGTCTGTCCGTGAAGCCGATAACTCAAAAACGAAAAGAGATAACAAGCTGAAATTTTTTATGTGTTCTATAGCAAAAAAGTAAGGTCAAGTTCGTTAATGGGCAAAATCGAGCCATGCTTGGGCAAAATGGGCAAAACTTCCTATCTTTGAAACCGCAAGAGATATAACAAAAATTGAATAACAAAAAAATCATAAAAATCATCTTTAAAATCATAAAAGATTTTTTTTTTAATTGTGGGAGAATTCAAAAATTGTTAACAATTCAAACATTGATGGACAATTCAGTATATACTGACTATTCAAACAATTAACTCAGTTGTTACATTACTTATTTAAAAACAATTGTGAATCAACTCACATTTAGATTATAGATTTACAATAGATTTTGTAGTTCACCTATATATATATATATATATATATATATATATATATATATATATATATATATATATATATATATATATATATCTTTAATTTAAATAAAGTGATTTCTATTGGTTTACAAGAAAAAAGCGTGGCTATTTGCCTACGTATTGTGGTTACAAATACGTCGATCTGGCACCTTGTAATCAAGCATATATATATATATATTTATTAAAGTTGTTGTTACATCTATATATATATATATATATATATGTATATATATAGATGTAACAACAACTTTAATAAATATTTGTTTTTAAGTGTAAATAAAACCTATTTTGACAAAATGGAAACCCGACTTCAAAAATCAAATATTCTATAACAAAAAATGCACTAAAAAGTAAAAAAATAATTGCACATTCTTGTGCCACTTTCAGTTCACTTAAGCAAAAATTTTTAAATATATATGTACAATTATTGTTATTTTTGGAGTCGGTGTCATAATTGCACAAGAATGTGCAATTATGTTTTTACTTTTTAGTCCATTTTTTGTTTTAGAATATTTGATTTTTGAAGACGGGTTTCCATTTTGTCAAAATAGGTTTTATTTCTCGCTTTTTAGTGACTTTGAAGTTCTATAACTGATTTTATTAGTCTAAATATGGGTAGACCTACTAAACGACCTACTAATTTTTAGTGCATTTTTTTATAACACATTTTTTTTTATCCGTTTTTTTTTTTTTCAATTTTAGTGCATTTTTTTATTACAGATTTTGAGTTTTTTTTATATGCAATTTGTTTTTTTTTTTTTGTAAAAACTTTTTTTTTGGGGTCGGTTTTTTTGAAGTCGGTTTTTAAAAAAATTTTCTTATTTTCCCATTATGAATGAGTATACCCTTTATTTCCAGGGGATCCCCTCACCAGAATGCGATTTGGTGACAATGGGACCAATCTGAAATCAAAACCTTTAAAACAAAAAAAAAATTCAAAATTGGTTCATAAATGACGAGTTCTGAGGTGACAAACATTAAAAAAAATTTTTTTTTCTGTTTCTGGTAAGAAATAGAGCTAAGATTTAAATTACTATATTAGATTGATTACAAAGATTCTAAAAATCTATTCGAAACTGTTTTTCGTTTGAATGAATTTGACAATTATTGAATGTAAAATCTGCATAACATTGTATTCGCAATTTAAAGCGATGTAGAAGTGTGAGCATTAATAAACTGTGTATGTCTTATCGGTCGTACAAGTAAATTAATGCAAAAGGATTATAAATTATTTCATATTATTTTTTTGTAGATCCTTCACATACGGCGACTTTCGATTCGAACATCAGATGTCAGTCACTTTGCTTTTAAATATTACATGCCGTTCTGATTTTACATTCAATTTTTTCCGAATCCATTGAGGACCAATTTTATAGTTTTAATTGTAGTTCTATATCCTACCGTTTTCGAAATAAAATTTATAAGGGTGGGAAGTGAAAATAATGAATAACTGAACTGGAATTTAAAATTTAGCCCAGCAATATTATCAAAATTTTTTAACTCGATATCTATCTTTTGGCATTAGGTCACGGTCTGTTGAAGCTACGATAGCGAAGCAGAGAAAATAAAAAAACGCACAATAGAACTGTTTATGTTGGCGCATCACGTTTACTCAATCTTTGGTATCGGCTAACGATGAGAGTTATGATAATGCTTCAATCTATTTTCACAGCTAGTATCGAGAATGGATATTGATATTTAAAATATTTCCTCTTGTAAAATTGTTCCTTTGTGGCAATTGTATCAGTTTTCCAGATATACACTCGTTAATATATTCTGCAGAAGTTGTGGAATGATGCCTTAAATATTTATACATGTGACGATATTCCCCGAATACTTTCCTTTCAATATTGATATTATGTGACCAGTATTCACCTTTGCAAGTAAATAATATTTAGTAAATTTTGAAAATAAAAGCAGAGCTTCTGCTAGACACTGGCTGTTATTATATCGACTCAGGCGTGAACACCAAAATCTCAATGTTTTTGTCACAACTATAATTAGGCAAGTAGAAAACCTCACATTCGTCCGAAAAATTTTCCCATTTTTGTATATTCACGTTTGGGGCATGCTCCTGAACATGGATCAAGTTTCTGTCGCATTAAAATCTGGTCCTAATTTTTTTAAACTAAATTATTTTTGCCAAGCCGAATGACCGAATATTTTTACCCGAATGGAGTTTTTTTAGGTACAATAACAAAAATCCCATGGCATAACGATCTGTATTTTAGAGCTCGATGAGATGAGCTGAAATACTATTATCTTCCTTAGTCTAAAAATAAATTTACGAGTAAATCTCACTAATTTTCATTTCCAATAATCACAACCGTTTTGGGGATATAATTTTGAATTTTAATAGCACAACAAATATATCAAAATCTATACTAATAATATATAAATGCGAAAATAACTCTGTTTGCTACCTCTTCACGACTAAACGTGGAAGGACATAGGCTACTTTTTGTCTCAAAAAAATCTTGAAGGGGGTGAACATAAAAAAAATACATACAGTCAAACATAGAATCTCCTCTTGTTTTTTGAAGTCGGTTAAAATTTTTGTTGATTTTGTTAAAGAAACTACTAGGAAATTATTTTATTAAAATTTTGTTTCAATTTTGAAATGTCAACTTTGATTGTCGTTTCCATAGTAACTATAATGACACACTATAAACCGTTATATATATATAACGGTATATATATATATCCACCTGTATATATATATATAACGGTATATATATATATCCACCTGTATATATATATATATATATATATATATATATATATATAGGTTGGACCATCTAACGTTTGGAATTTGAACTATACGTTATTTTAAGGAAGGTTTGATGACAGTTCCGCGTGAGAGAAAGTTAGTTTTTTGTTTGAAATTTACGAAATGGGTCGCTTTTCGCTTGAACAAAGTTGGGAAATATTAAAAACTTATCTCTAACGTGGCGAGTCTTCTACTCAAGCTGTTAGAAATTTACGAAAAAAATTTAACAAAAAGGATGTGCCAAAAACGCAGTTTGTGGATCAATTTGTGAAGCGTGTTCGTGAAATTGGATCGCTGTTGGATAAAAAAAACCTTGTACGTACTCGTCCAGCCCGCTCAACCGAAAACTTGGGTCGTACTGAAAAATTGGGTCGACAGAATGGGCTACTGTAGAGCCAGCTATGGCGGTCATTTGAACGATGTTGTGTTCCATGTTTAATTTCAAAGTATACTCTTTTCAATAAAGCAACAACCTTTAAAAATATCCATGCGTTTTCATTTTATAGCAAAATTAAATTCCAATTTTTAAATGGCCCACCCGTTATATCATATACATACAACATATAGCGTGATTATTATTATTTTCAATACATATATTTAGCTTTCATATGAATGCGAACGAAGTCGCGGGAAACAGCTAGTTAGACAGCTAAGTTAGTTATAAACTTAGAACTGTAATAAAAAGTGTGTATTATAAATAATTATTTAAATATTTTATTAATAAAAAAAATTTACATAAATAAAAATAAAAGTGCCTAATAAAACTAACTTTATTTTCTAAAATCACTTCGTGCATTTATTAAATTTAGTTTAATTATTCAATTGAAATATGGCCTTACAATAAATAAAATATTTGAAGAAAGAATTAAGTACGTCAGTTTTCTAATGTATACACCTCTGCAAAAAAAATTGAACCGATCTGAAATTTTTTAGCTAAGTCCAAGATTTTGATAGTGTATATAGAAAGTTTAAAATATTTATTTGGTACTATTAAATATTGCACATGAGTGCCAATAATCTAATAACAAAAAATGGGTATGTATGGCGTATACAAGCGGCTGCCAGCTATTGATAGCGCTTAGCGACGACTGAGTGAATTACCCATGGATACTACACATGTGTAGTATCCATGGAATTACCAACCAGGGACACGACTGAGGGCATGGATATTTCTATTTTGAATAATTTACCAAAAATTTATCTAATTTTGTCGACAACGCGTTTCACACGACTGAATTATGACAGACTTTCATTATGTACGCAAAGGAAGCATATTGAGCCCCTCAGATGAATATTCAATTCTTAAGTACGCCACTACAGAAAAGTTCATTTTGTAAGCAAGTAGGATCCAAAGTGTTATTAAGATTAATTTATAACAATATCACGGATAAATGGCACTTTTTATTTGATTGGGGAACTGACAAAAGGACGTGGCTTAAAAAATATAGCGGAGTTTAAGTTTTAATCCAAAAGTAAATTTATAATTTAACAAGAAATGTAACAACTGAGTTAATTGTTTAAATGCTTAGTTATATTAATAATTCCAATTAAAATCATCGATGCAATCATTCGTATGGTATTAATATTAATAATAATATTCGTATGTTCTCTTAATTTACGTTCACATATAGCGATGTAAATAAAGGTATAATAAATAAATTTCGGTTTACATTTGACGATATGAAACTTCATTTGATGTCCTAAAAATGTATTTTCTAAATTTTTGTCTATTAAACATCAAGTACTTAATTCTTTTTTTTTTATTGAATTAATTGAATTTGTTCTCACGTTCATTATTGGAATGCATTTCTTTATACAGAGACATAATTTAGTTTTCAGCGTCATGGAATAATTAAAATTTTGCTTAATTTCAGAACGAAAATACTCATTTTTAATATAAAAGTTTCAATCGTCATTAAACAAAAGCATTTAAATCTAGCTAGTAATCAAATAATAACAATGATAATAATTTACTATTGCAGTATCATACCATAAGGATGTTTTGGAGATATATCGAAAATGCTACGAAACGAACGATTTAGTAGAATGTTCTTCACTTTGCTAAAGTTACTGTGAAAATTTCAAAACTATTTACTAAGCCGTATAAAAGTTATTGCAATTTAAAAAAACTATAATTTTACATGTGTTCTTATGGAGATTTGTTCACTCAAAAAATTCATTCATTTCAATTACCATTAAAAAAGCTACGAAGCGTCCCAAATTTTTTAAATATATAACCTGAACTCGATAAAAAAAATTTTGCACAATTTTATTAACATTCACTAAACGATTGTTGAGAAAAAAATTATAAATAGAAATAAAAAAAGAAGTCTTTGTCACTTATATGTATGTATATGGTACAGAAAGATGTTTTTGTTGATTTAAATTAAAGATCATTCACTGTCAAAATTATGTCATATTTTTTTAATTCAACACAAGAGGTAAATTTCTTTGCCTTTTTTAATTATATATAGATGGTGTAATTATCTATCGATTACAACTAGCTAATTTATACTGATGATGACTACATTGTAGTCGAAATATGTATTTATAATACAAAAAAACTGATCTAGGTAAAGGGGGCGAATTTGAAATTTTATTTCAAAAACCTTGAGTTCTCACTATCATTCGATAATATAATGTTCATTAGTATTGTTAATAAATAAGTGTTTCATCCACTTTATTTTTCGTTCAAAATTCAAATAAAACTATAGCTTTGCCCATGATAAAAATAAATTATGATTCTTATATTTAAGTTTTTTTCTCATATTATTCGAGATAATTTTTTTATTGCATTGTAAAGGGAATATTTTGTACTTCTAAATATGCATTTTACTTCTAAATATTTAATACTAAAAAGATATCAGATCCAATGTTGATTGCTTTCGTTGATGTCTCCATTCATTTAAATCAGTGAGTATACGACGACTGTACGCAGTATGAAGTTCACGAAATGTAATCTTTGGTGTTGCCGCATTTGCTACAGTTGGTGTACTTTTATTGAAGGGATTATGCCGTCTAGGTGGAGGAACTGGTGAAGTTACCGAACCTACAAAATTACTCATTAATATAACTAAGAACAATGTCTTATTTTAATTTTTAATATTTTAATTTGTATTGGTTAATAATATAATAGAGATAAGTATTTACTAATAGTTTAATAATATCACAGGGTGGCCACAAAAATCGCTTAAGAAAATTCCATTACTTTTCCATGTCTAAAACGATAAATTTCCAGGTCTATAAAAATTAAAAATACCTTAGAATATCCATAAGTTGGTAATATATTAACCAGGGATGGATAATGTTAGAAGTGATTCTGTTTTAAGTACGCATTATAATGTAAATGGCATTTTCTATTTTAAATGTATTTTGAAAAATCATTTCCATTTTACATTTAAAATAGAATTATAGATGCATTAAATCATTTTAAAATGATTAAATGGTTTAGATAATCCCACTAATTCACAGCGAGATAATGTGTTTAATTATTTGATGGATCAAATTGTCATGCCTTTACGACGGGCATGCATTTAGGTAGTATTGCAGCGCAAACTAATAGTTAATATTTGGTCATGCGTGACTGCATACCACTCTTTTCTTAAATTTGATATTGCAATATTGTAATTCAAGTGGGAATCGCGTGTGTGAATCTTTTATGAAGCATCTTAAGCGAAAACATGCCAGAAAAAACTGTAAACTTGCAGGTAATATGAATTCAAATATCCCTTAAACTCGGCCTTGCGCACTACCGTGCTCTAGATGTTAATAATAATTTTAAAAAACCTATTATATTTGACGGAAAAGCTTTTAAAGTTGTGAAAGTTGAGAAACAAAATGAACAAGCTTAATGATGTTTAATTAATATTGATACGAAAAAATTAACTCATCCATCAGGTATCGAACTATGGACCTCTGACTTTCATTCTCAGTGTGCTACCTTTTCTCCACGGATGATATAGATGGATGAATCAATTTTTTCATACCATCGATAGTATTACTTTTGAAGTTAACGTTAACTTATTATTCCACATATTTTATTTATGTATACTTCAGCGTCACAATAATATAATAATGTCAATTTTCCATTAAAGTTACGAAGACATGAAATAACTAGCGTATCTATATATATATATATATATATATATATATATATATATATATATATATATATATATATAAATCGATGTATGTACACTCCCGTTCAATAAAATTGAACAGACTAGAAATGTTAATTTTCATACATTTGATAAAACTCCTCACTTTTGTAACTCTCTGTATAATGATTTATTTATAAACAAAGATAAGTAGTATATATTTTAAGTGTGAAAAAAGAAATGGAAATATAGTAAAAAACATATACTACAAGAATTATCAAAATTGTAAGAGACTGATTCGGTTCAGATCTGTTCGATTTTATTGAACGGGAGTGTATGTATGTTCCCAATGGACTCCAAATGAGTTGGACCGATTTTGATGGAATTTTCAGGCAATATTCAGATTAGCCCAGCGGGTGATCCTGTGAAGTTTGGTAGCGATCGCATCAACATAAATTTTGTTTGTTTTTTGAGTTTTGTGTCATATTTTCCCTACAAATTAAAAAAAAAACTTTTTTTTTACAAGCTAACACTTTATACGCTATTATATTCAATTTGAGTTTATGATATTTTACATATCTTTTCAGATTGATTTTACATTATAAATTTTCCTTTTTCGTAGGTCATTAATTTATTTTAAGAAAAATAATAATAAAATAAAATTTTTATAAAAATTTAAATAATATTTTGAATTTTATATTAAATGTTAGCTTCTGAAAAAAATTTCCACAGAAACTATACTAAAAAATAACTATAAGATTATTTTATTAAAATTTTGGTTCAATTTTGAAATGTCAATTTTGACTGTCATTTCCATAGAAACTAAACTATACTATCACACTATAAATCGTTATATATAAGTTAGAAATATGCAAATTTGTATTTTGGCTATTAATAAATTTAAATTTTTTATAAATGAATTAATGTTAGCGCCATCTAAGCAGAATATTTTAAAGTTAAATATTATTTATTACTGGCAGGCCGTGTGGTTACTATGTGGAGTCAGTCAGTACACATGTAATGAGTACACACTCTTAAATGAGTCAGTACACACAATACACACAGTCAATGTGTCAGTACACACTCTTAAATGACAAGCAAACTACCATACGCATATGAGATGACTTTCATTACATATGTACTAACTGACTCCGCATAGTAACCACACGGCCTGCCAGTAATAATAATATGTGGAACAAGTTAATATTGACTTTAAATTTAATACTGTCAATGGTATGAAAAAATTGGCCATAGGTCCAAGGTTCGATACCTGCTGTATGAGTTAACTTTTTAACAAGTTTGTCTATATAGTATACACTGGTTCTTTCATACTATGTCTTCGTAACCTTAATTGACATTAGTAATAATATATTGTGAATATAAATATAAAAATTTTACAGAAAACCATTTTACATTTTGTTAATAATTTATAATATATATTTTGCATTTTAAATGCCTTCCTGAAAAAAATAAAAATATTTTAGATGGCTAAATAGCACTGATCTATAATAAAAAGGTCAGTGCAAAATAGATATAATATAATGCGTGCGGATGATAATTTTAGTTATTTTATACATCAATTAATTTTACCTTCCAAAGATATTTTTTACTTGAATAGAATAATGATTCCATGGTCATGAAAAAAAATATCCATATAATTTTCAGATTTTTTCTTACCTAAAAAAATTGCCTGACTGTCCCAGGTATGTGGCCACCCTGTGTAATATTTGCATGAGGATTGCAAAAGTTTACAAAACTAATCGAAATAGTCTGTCGAAATCTTCATATGTCATTTTTACGGTCTAATTATTTCGAAATTTGAAAAACTATACCGTCCGTATATGTACCAGTCTGTAAAGAATATTTTCAAAATAATGAATTTTGAGCTGTTTTGGTCCATCGGTATAGCTGTAGTTCCGAAGGACAGATACGCGGACAAACATTTTAATTTTTGTGTTTTTAGCACTGACCTCCATTATATAAAATAGTCGAGGTCAGTGGTTTTTAGGTTCTACCAATGAAATAGAATCGATTTTCATTAAAAAAATCAAATTCGAATTTTTTTACGACAGCAATATTTTCTTAAAATTTTTAAGAGCGTTCACTACAAAATTGCTGTTTTTAGATTATGAAAACTCTTTCCATCCTAAAAAGTTTTAGATTTATTACCAACTTTCTACATAACCATAAAAAAGACGCTTTCTATTCAAAGTGTTCGATGGCTATTTTTAAATTTAGTGTTCGGAAAAATTAACTTAAAAGATTAAATGTAGCGGCCGAGTTTATCGATAGACGGAAAAAAGTTCATATGAACATGGATTTGAAAATGCTTTATTTTTCTAGATACAAGAGTGAAGAAAATATCGATATGAAAATATGAATCCGAGTTCATATAGGTTTTTTGTCATACTAGATAAATAATGTCGACCTTAGATGTTTAATGCACTTTTGTTCACGAAAACAAATATTTTCACCTGTATCTCGAAAAACATAGTATTTTCAGATCTACGTTCCTGTATGAACTTTTTTTCTTATATCGTTAAACTGCAGTTTGAAAATGATCGTAAAGATAGCAACATGTCACGAAAATTATTATTGAATAAAGTGGAGCCGCAAAATAAATATTTTTGAAATTATTATTATTGTTCAAACTCACAAAACAAACCTCGAAATAATAAATAAATTCCTAACATTGCACATTTTACCTATAGAATTGGATGGCGTAATTTCTGGATACATATCTGTTTCATCTAATTGTCGTTGTAATTCAGATACCATTACTTTCATATAATCATAGCTAGCACAAGCCAATGTTTTCATCCATTGTTCCATTGATTCCTGACTTTCAGCACCCAATACGTAACATCGATTATTAGTACCATGAAAATTAATTTTAAATGCATACTGTTCTGTTTGTTCTTCATCATCTGCTAATTCTACGGTACAACCTTCTAAAATAATAACACCAACTGGTTCTTTGTCACCACGACGATCGAAATAAAAGAGTAAATTTCCTTTTAAAACAAACCATCGTTTTTGAAATGATTTATTGACTTCACCACGTTTAGTTAACCATCCTTCACGATCAACGGGTGTTGCCGACGTTGCAAACGAGCATACATTTTTTTCATTGATTTTCATCATTTTTATCGGATATGTATGTTTCTATAAAACATTTATAGTTAGATTCTATATAAAAAGTGTATACAAGTTGGGCAATAAAAAACTTAGAAAAATACGTATCAAATTGTTATTCAATATTAAAAATATTGCAAGAAGCAATGTTATAAATTAAAAAACAGTTGAAACATAGCTTTTTACTTTATTATAGTATAGTAAATACAATGCAAATTAAACTATATTCTTAGACTAACATTAAAGAAACAGACATTTCCTGCTTTTAGCCTTACTAAACTCCTTAATGATTGTGCCGTAATTCAGCTTAGATGCTATATCTGCTTCAATAGATTAAACTGCCAAAGCTGAAAATCTTTCCTGACCCATCGTACTTCTCAGATAAGTTTTTATTAGTTTTAATTTTGAGAAGCTTCTTTCAGCAGAGGCAGTACTTACTGCATTGCTGTATGGCTGTGTACTCGGTATTGTTAACAAAATTCGATAGACAATGTAAATATTTGGATAAATCTCTTTCAAGATATTTTCTATTATGTATTGAAGCTGTTATGTTATGTTCTTTCACATCTTTAATTAAGTCTGGTATATTTAGGATCATAGTTTGTGATATTATTGAAAAATACAATAATATCACATACGTATATGGCACAAAACTGCGTGTGATACTTTGATTGGCATTCTAGCCCTTGAGGAGTGACTGGAGAAAACAGAACGAACGCCAAACAGAAAGAGAAATCCCCAAGTCTGGTCCCAAGAGGTTCCCCGCGATAGCAACGCCAACAAATGTTGCTAGACTAAATTAAACAAATTTGATATGGCAATATATTTATTGTTTTATGACGAATACATTTTCACGTTGCGTCCTAGTTATGCATAGACCATTGAGGCGCGAGGCCCCCCGGACCGCGAGGCCGTAGGCAGTGACCCACGTCGCCCACACCTAACGCCGCCTCTGCCTAGCAGATATGGAAAATGACTACTAACATTTATATATATATATATATATATATATATATATATATATATATATATATATATATATATATATATATATATGCCGGTACGCGCTCTGGAGGCCTTAATTTTAGGATGATCGCAATGAAATTTGGTATAGCATGTACCTTTAATATTTGAAAGGATAAGTTCTTTAATGGACAAAATCTGGAAGGGGGAAAGGGAGAGATAAACATAAAATCTTTAATTTCTCTCTGAGAATTAATAAAATAGAATTTTTTAAAATCAGTATACTTGTAGTACATAAGTTTTACTACAATTCATTATCTGACCAAATTTTCTGTAGCTCGAATATAATATTTGCAATTTAAATTTAATAGTAAAGTTGAAGTAAATAAATTTTTCTACAATTCATTGCCTGACCATATTTTCTGTAACTTTAATGTTTACATAAATATTTGCAATTTAAATACAATATCCATAATAATGAATATTTCAAATGAATCACCATGGTTACTTGATTTTATTATAATGTATTTAAATGAATTTTCTGGAAAGAAGGACGTTTTTTTCGGAGATTAAATGATATTATTTATTATTCTCAATTTCTGCGAAAATTCGCTTAGTTTACGCAACTCCTGCATAACGAATTTTTTGTTTATAAAATCGGAAAACTGTTTTAAACATTTCGTTCAAAAACAAATATCAAATAACTTATTTTTTGGGTTGTTTAATATCTAATAAAGTTAAACTTAACAAAAAGATATTAATATTTAATATCTCATTTAGTATTATCATCTCTAATATTAATTTAAGAGTGATAATTTGCAACTGCGACACTAAAAATAGTGAATAGCCACAATCAACACAAGTCTTGCAAGTACCTCAAATGTAATATATTTGAAACAGATTTTATTGTATACATATAACATATATAATACTAGCAATACCCGTCGTAACTTCGCTCGCAAAAATTGTAATTGTAAAAACCTTGTATTACTCTGAAACACGTATTTATTTATTTTTTATTAATAGACTTTATACTATGTCTTCAAAAATAAAATGGAACCTCAATACAAACTCTAATCTCCTATAACTAACCCCAAGGGGTCGATTTTCTAAACAGGCAAAGCACGTTGTTTTTTTAAAAATAAAATAGCAAGTTTCAGGTATTTCATTTAAAAAAATGAGTTCCCAATACAAGAAGTAGTAGTAGCGAAAGGTAGGTCGAAGCCTGGTAAGCAGACCTTTTTAAGCATTTTTTACCGATCCCTAAAGGACAAGAAATTTGTATGTAGACTAGGAATTGGTAGGTTGTGTGACTGCAGCCGACTTTGATAGGAGCTATGCCGATACTCATCTGGAGTTCGTGAAGGAAACTGCAGAAATTCTTTACAAGCATAATCGGTTACTTTTATTCTTGTCCATACGCCGACAGTTTAGTCAATTAACCTATTAAGCGTCCCATTAATTTTTTTAAATTTAATTGTCAAACGGCCACCGGAATCGAACCAGCAACCTCCCAGTTCCGAGCAGAGCGCCTTTAACAGTTCGACCATATGACAGCGCCTTTAACCTCGGACTGTTTTCCCAAACTTTACAAACTTTCTCCGTCTATTTCGCCCCCTAAGGTGTAATTGGTTTTCTAAAAACGCTGATTTACATATTTGTTTTTTTTATTATTAATAGTCAAATTATCAATTTTCATGTCTCTAATCTCAAAAAAAAAGGGACACCAAAACAAACTTTCACCGCTTATTTCACCCCTTTATTCGGTGTTGATTTTCCAAAAAAGCTAAAGCGTGTATTTCTTTATTTATTATTTCAAGCCATCGAACCCATCCATTACCCTAAATTTTAGTTCGAAAAGAGTATGAAGTTCACCAAAATTTTTAGTTAAGTATTCCTTATATACTAAAGTTCGAAAACAGTATGAGCAAAATTTTTAGTGAAATG
This sequence comes from Nineta flava, assembly GCA_963920215.1. NCBI lineage: Eukaryota > Metazoa > Arthropoda > Insecta > Neuroptera > Chrysopidae > Nineta > Nineta flava. The sequence continues at coordinate 95,932,197 of OY986040.1, forward strand.
TTCCTTATCAAAATACTGACAGTTGTTATACCCTTTTTATTTAAGTCCCTGGCCACTCAGAATGTGGACATAAAAAAAATTACATTCTGGCATCGATTTGGCAGATGTGAGACCAAGTTACGCTATATTTATAGGTCTAAAAATTTATAGGTTAAAATAAACTTCAAATATTTTACAAAATATAAACTCAAATAGGAATTAACACTTATTTTTCTGTTATTAAAAAAGACAAATAAATCAATAATATTTAATAAATACAGTTGATTTTATTTTGAATTTGGTGTAAATTTGTAAATAAAAACACTTGAAAGTGTCGTCCATTCTAATTGGACAATAAATATTTGCTAGTAATAAATTGTATTGTATCGAACAAATTAAATGAATACCTTTATTGATTATTGAATACTCGCTGTCATAATTATTTCAAACCGTACATCAAAATAAATTCTGTAAAATTGCCCGTGAATCTTTTTCACTGTATGTTATGGTAATACTAAAACAATTCGATTTATTAACTTTAAATGTTGGTAACCATATGATACATATATTTTTATGGAATGAACTATATCCAATCACATTCATTTGTTCATAGTTCATCTAAGCACGCACGTGCAGCGTCTTATTGGGAGGTGTGTGGTGTATATTGTTTCGGTCTTTTTATCCATCTTTTTGATTGAATTTGTGGAGTGATTATGGCTTTAGGAACGGATGAAAATGAAATCGTTAAAACAAAAGTGCAAAATAATGAAGATGTATCAAAAGACGATTCAAGTATTAATAAAGGTATGTCCTCAATTTTTATTTTCAATTGCAGTCCATGCATTTGAAGTTAGAATTCTAACCTTGTGAATGATGTTACGTAATTTTGTAAATATTTTATAAATCATGTGCATTTAAGTATTTTCTTTTTTTTTTCAATTTTAAATTGGTTTATTTGTATACGTTTATTTGTACAATTAATGGTTTGTGATTGTCACGTGGTATCAATCTTTATTCTTTATTTGGAATATAAAAAAAATAGAATCATCTCGCATAGAAAATGTATCGATTAAAAGTTGTAGTGTTTTCTAATTATTTTTAATTTGTTATTATTAACGCAATATTAATCTACTCTGCACACTTGCATATGCAGCGTACAACTATGTATAATTTTTTTTAAATTGATGTTTTCATTAATTAAGCCAATTATTACTTTAATTATTATGAAATTCTAAGTTTTACATAATACTGAATCAGCTAAATTGAGTGCGAATTTCACAAAAATCATTTATCAAGAATTCAAAATTGTTAATAGAATTATGCGTATTTTTTTCGCAAGAAAAAAATTTAAAATTGTTTCGTGCTATGCAATTTTATAAAGTCGATGTTTTCTTTAGCTTGGATAATTGCATAACTAAGTATATTTGGCGGTGTAATAAAAGCCGTATCTTATATAAATAATTGATAAATGATTTTTCGAATGACAGGATTGTTATAATTTTTAATAGTCAAATGTATTATTGTATCGACAATACAAAAAACTATTACCAATAGTAGAGCCATCTGTTGGTTCTGCGATTTATGACTGTTTAAATACAAATCGTCTTTTATTTGTCATAAATGTTTTGGTCGTATCAAAGAATACATATATACAGTCGTATTCAGAATTCAGCAAAGCACTCCAATCTCTTAAAAACCTTCTAGCTAACTTTGTGAATTTATTGTTAATTAAAAGTATATGATATAAGATATTCAAATCGCGGATTAAAGCGTAAAATTTAGACCTTAAATTTCTCTTAATCCGAATAACTCAAATACTAGACCGCCAATTACATATTATGCTGACTTAAATGCTTCTGGAGATATGGCAAGTGATAAGTTTTATTACACAACAAAAAAGTTTGATTGAAGCGTTAGGAAATGGATATACCATAAAATGTGAAAAATTATTAAACATAATGGGTTTACTTAGCGAATATGACGCGCATTGCTCAATAATGAAATTAGATAGAATTATAAAGAAGATAGATAGAAAAATAAAAAGTAATAATAATTGGACACACTTCCTTCATATTTAGGAATAAACTGCCATAGGATAATAAATTTAAATACTATAAAAAGATAATAATAAATATTATAATAAGTATGATAAAGAGAAAATAAATACAATAAATAATTAATAAATATAATAGGCTATTGCAGTATGTACGGTCGCATTGACAAAGAGCAATAAGAGGTCGTAGGATGCAAATTAAACAATAACAGTGGATAGTAACGTGTTTGGTTTTCTTATCACATAGCAGGGTAGTGCGTCATGAAAAGTTTAAGCATACCAACTATGTTTACAGTAAAGGCCCAATTTTACAGTTTACAGTAAAGACCTACCGAGTACTCGGCCGAGACAGCGCACTCGGCCGAGTAGTCGCAATGTAATCGGGCGAGCGCTGGCAGTGCTTCACCACGCGTTCCCGAATTCATGACAGCACGCTGCAGCAGTACTGTGAAAAAAAATGACGTCATGAATTTTTTGCTGTGACTGCTGCCGCTGTAAAGGTGAAGCAGTGAAAGCAATGTACATGGTGGCGTGCTGTAATTGCTGTGAACCGCGTTCCAATTTTCACAGCTGCAGGAGCAGTGCGCTTGCAATTTTGGAACGCTGTTCGCAGCGTGATTCATGGCGTTAACATTCACAGCGCTGGCAGCAAATTTTGGAACATACCCAAAATATGGCAACGAAATGGTAATAGTAATATTAAATTTTTATGCCACTAGCGTTGCTAGTTGGTTCATCCGTACTACAATCCGTACCGAAATGAATATAGTATAATAAATAGGAATGAAGTAAGCTAGTAACCACCAGTCCAAGTGTCCGAGCGGTCTAACGCGTTATGTCTGCGCAGTATGCTCTACTTGGAAACTGGGAGGTTATGGGTTCGAATCCCGATATCGGCAGTTTGTCAATTATTAAGAAGAAAAAAAAGGGGGCAGTAAATTGACTAAACTGTCGGCTTATGGACAAGAATGAAGTAACCGGCTATGCTTGAGAAAGTTTTCTGCAGTTTCCTTCACGAACTCCATATGAATATTGGCATAGTTGGCTATCATATTCGGCTGCAGCCGCATATCCTACCAAGTCGTAGTCTATACACAACGATATATAGATTATTTTAACGATAACTCAAAAACGAAAAGAGATAACGAGCTGAAATTTTGTGTTGTGTGTTCTACAGCTAAAAAGTAAGATCAAGTTCGTGAATGTGCAAAATCGGACAATTCTTTTCCTAGTCAGGGGGTTAAATACTCATCTTTGAAACCATAAGAGACAGAACAAAAATTTAAGGACAAAAAAATGTTCCCTTTTTAAAAATAAACAACTTTTGTTTAAAAATTTTTTTACAAACCCTGTTTATACTGGGTTTTTATACAATTAACTCAGTTGTTATTTTCACTTGTTTTATGTTGATATTTATTGTTAAAAAAACGTATATATCATAATGGGCTTTTTGTGTGTAGTTTATCGTTACAGTGTGGGCATTTAACAAAAACTTTAAATATTTATTTTTTGATAAGAGATAAAACTATGTAGATAAAAATTATTAAGTAAAATCATTGATTCTCAGTGCGACTTAAAATGTGAGTATAAGAATCTTATGTTGGTATATTGTAATATGAGTGTTTTATAAGATGCTATAAATACACCAAAACATCTGATAACTCCCAAAAATAATACATATGTTTGAATGAAGTTCAAAACTGCTCATTATTTTTACTAAATATAATTTTATTATTTCTTCAATTATCGTCCATATTTTGTATACAGAAACTTTTTCCTCTGAAGATTTTTAAAAAATCCACCAGAGAGAGGATGGATTTTTTTAAAATCTTCAGAGAAAAAAGCATGAAGAATAGATATATTAGGAGATTGAACGACATAGGCAATTCGTCTGTTTTTGTGTCCTCAAAAACGTGTAGAGATCATAGTTATTATTTTCGCCACTAGCGGCAGTGCGAATCTGCCCGTACGGAATTATTATTATTATTACATATTAAAATCAACGGTTATCACATCTTACAAATAAAAATTGTAAGTATAAAAATTGTTTAATTTTTTATAAATGTGAAGAAATGGGACGATGTTGTACAGGGAAACCATAGATATACTGCTATATATCTATGAGTGAAAGGTTGTTTAAGGTTAGGAATGCGTGTCTGCATTTACGAAAGGAATATGGTCTGTAATTACCGGTTTTGTTATCTTCTTTCTTTATCTAATATATGTCAGTTATTGTGTGTGTTCGGCCGAACTCAGAAGTAAGAAATCTTAGTAAGATGTTCTGAGCATCTGAGTCAGCCAGTTTCGGCCAGGACACACTTTCTTTTTCTTCTTAATCAGTGTTGCCAGATATCTCGTTTAACAGTAGATCTACTGCTTTGTTAGTATATCTACCTTTTTTTTTGAATAAATAAAAAAATTTTTGAATTTGTGTCATTTTTTTCAATTTTTTATAATAATAATAAATTTAAAACTCCCCAGTCGTGCAAATACAAAATCAGTCATTACAGAACATATTCCATTATTTGAAATAATAGAATATGGTTCTGTAATTACTTTAAGGTATTATTTTATAATGGGATTTTAAACAATTAGTAATGCCATATATGACAAATAAAAAGAATTAATATTATTTAGTATTTGAAGAAAAAAAATTCTATAATATATTAAATACTAATGTAATATAATTTTAATTATTCTGAATAAAAGTATTTATTTCAAACTATTTAAATTGGAATTTTCACTTTTTGAATCTACCGCTTTTTTTCTTAATCTTCCGCTTTTTAAGAAATCGGACTGGCGACACTGATCATAACCTATTTGTTTATGTATCAAATTCAGAACATTTCTCATGTGTTGACAGTTTTTATTATTGTAATAAGTGAGATAAAAATTTAATAAAAAGGATAATTTTATAAGGAGTATTTTAATGGAAGAACTTCTATATGACCCAGCCGATTTCTTTTTTTCTTAATCTTCCGCTTTTTAAGAAATCGGCTAGGTCATATAGAAGTTCCTCCATTAAAATACTCCTTATAAAATTATCCTTTTTATTAAATTTTTATCTCACTTATTACAATAATAAAAACTGTCAACACATGAGAAATGTTCTGAATTTGATACATAAACAAATAGGTTATGATCCGTGTCGCCAGTCCGATTTCTTAAAAAGCGGAAGATTAAGAAAAAAAGCGGTAGATTTCTTAAAAAGCGGAAGATTAAGAAAAAAAGAAATCGGCTGGGTCATATAGAAGTTCCTCCATTAAAATACTCCTTATAAAATTATCCTTTTTATTAAATTTTTATCTCGCTTATTACAATAATAAAAACTGTGAACACATGAGAAATGTTCTGAATTTGATACATAAACAAATAGGTTATGATCAGTGTCGCCAGTCCGATTTCTTGAAAAACGGTAGATCTACCAAAATAGATTAGATATAATAGATATAATATATAATAGGTAGATTCAAAAAGTGAAAATTCCAATTTAAATAGTTTGAAATAAATACTTTTATTCAGAATAATTAAAATTATATTACATTAGTATTTAATATATTATAGAATTTTTTTCTTCAAATATTAAATAATATTAATTCTTTTTATTCGTCATATATTGCATTACTTATTGTTTAAAATCCTATTATAAAATAATACCTTAAAGTAATTACAGAACCATATTCTATTATTTCAAATAATGGAATATGTTCTGTAATGACTGATTTTGTATTTGCACGACTGGGGAGTTTTAAATTTATTATTATTATTATAAAAAATTGAAAAAAATGACACAAATTCAAAAATTTTTTTATTTATTCAAAAAAAAAGGTAGATATACTAACAAAGCAGTAGATCTACTGTTAAACGAGATATCAGGCAACACTGATTAAGAAGAAAAAGAAAGTGTGTCCTGGCCGAAACTGGCTGACTCAGATGATCAGAACATCTTACTAAGATTACTTCGGCCGAACACGACCATTGTAAACATATATTGTATATTATTATTATTAATTGCAAAATTATCACTATGATTCTTCATCTTTTAATTTATTGCAATTATTAAGAATTCTCTATTATTAATATTTATTTAATTATTACTTGATAATCGAAAACAATTTTTTATTATCTATAAAACTAAGACTTCTTATTAACTGAATGAAAGTGATTTCTTGGCGCCTACATTTAAACATTTAAATTCCGTACGGCACTGAGACCAGTGACCCCTACTGATAAAAGATAGTTACACCAAATCTTGACCGTTTTTTTAACATTACGTTCGCTCTCCTAATATATCTATTCTTCATGCTCATTAACACTAAATCTAATTGTTTTTTATCTCAATCGTTTGATGGTTAATGATGACATTTAATAGGCAGAACAAATAAAACGATCAAGGATAATTGACACAATTAGAGTACCAAAGATGTAATAAAATTATCACCGACTTATTTATGTAAAGCAGAGACTGTAGAAGTCAGTGATAGTTTGAAATGAAATGATTTATTAGACACTTCGTATACAACTTTTTCCGATATTTATTGACCTGCGTTATGTTTGTTCCCCGACTCCATTTTCCAGAACTTTTCTTTATGCAAATCGTTTGAGAGAAAACAAATTTTTTTTGAGAGTTAATATTTTTCACGTAAAAACAGTTCCATAAACATTTAAATTCCGTACGGCACTGAGACCAGTGACCCCTACTGATAAAAGATAGTTACACCAAATCTTGACCGTTTTTTTAACATTACGTTCGCTCTCCTAATATATCTATTCTTCATGGAAAAAAGGCTAATTGGAGAATTGTAGCCGTGTAGTGTTAATCATGTCATCGTCCGATAACATATATTAGGCGTGACCTACTGAAACTAAAAATCTGGACTTTATTCTCGATAACGAATGTGCGCGTTATAGTTATAGCAAATAAGTACTCTTATTGAGTATGAATTACACGCAAAAACCCCATCGAAATTTTAACATGCCTTATGCTTGGTGTTTTCTTGTATATGGGGAAAATAACATTTGGTGTGAAATACCGCACAACCCTTATATATAGACTAGCATTTTTTAGCGAATTTCCTCCAAAGGAAATGCAGCTATTGTTTTTGTACCAATGTTGGAATTTCGTAAAAATTTCTTCAAATGTCCATCGATCCTACCTATTAGATGTTAAAAATCACTATCGCTAAAATTTGTAAATATGTGTATAGTTTTTAAAATGTCTGTGGACTCTCTAGCGGTCACAGTTTCATTCCGATTAGAATGAAATTTGGTCTTTGTAGCGTTTTTGGTATTTTAAAGGTCAAGTTCGTTAATGAGTAAAATCGGACGAGAGGAAAGGGGGTTTAGAGGGATGGGGAAATACAAAATTTGACTTATCTCCCTTAATATTTGAAAAATCGAAAAATTAATCAGGAGTTAAGTTGTAGGTACTAAGTTTTACTGTAATTTTGTTTCTTATAATTTTTCTCTTACACTAATATTTACAGAAATATTTACAATTAAAGATTGAAAGTTAAAATTCTAAATATCTCTGTTCACATTAGAGTTTGAGAAAAATGATCAAGTAATGAATTGTAGCAAACTTGATTTTCTACAACTTTACTTATTATACATTTTTCGATTATTCTAATATTAAGAGAGATACTTAATATTTTGTGTTTGTTTGACACGAATTCATGAAATATATTTTATTGTAAAAAACTTTAAAAAAAAAATTCAACCGACTTCAAAAAACACAAAAAGTCACTATATTAAAAAGCTAAAATAACAATTTACAGATTTAATCCAAAAGACTATTCTTGCCAAAACGTATTATATATAATTTAGTATATGTAAATATACAAGGTATATTAAGTTTGATCACGACTGTAACGCTTAAAAATATTGATCGTAGGCATGAATGTTTGTTATTATATGTGTTCATAAAATTTGGCCATTTCCGCATATCCGCCTGTCTGTCTGTGGACACGATAACCAAAAACGAAAAGAGATAACGAGCTGAAATGTGTTCTAGAGCAAGAAAGTAAGGTCAAGTTCGTTAATGAGCAAAATCGGACTATATTTGGGTAAAACTGCTTATCTTTGAAACCGTTGGAACGTTTTTCACTTCGCTCGGAGGGGGGGGGGGTATATATACATCTTTGAAACCGTAACAGATAGAAAAAAAATTTGTTAACAAAAAATCTTCTTTTTAAAATAAACAAGTTTTGTTTGAAAAAGATTTTTATAAACATATAGTCCAGTTAAGATCTACATCCGTGCTTGCAAAAGGTCAGGTCGTTCTGAATTTTTTATATGTTGTTAGGACCTAAACCAGTATTAAAAAACCAGATTTGCAATTTCCAAAGTGCTGTGCGAGCGGCGGTGTACTTTTAAAATAGACTAAATTTTTAACAATTTGAGATCAAAACAAGCTCTATACAGCTATTGGTTCCCAAGATACAGTTCTAAGAAAATAGGCCATTTTTTCCAAAAAGTGAAATTTTTTCGAAATGGTCACTTATTTCGTAAAATATCTTCTAAAATACGCATCCCACGTCAAATATTATATGTAATAAACTTGTAGTAAATTTAATTAGCTTTCATTTGAGATCAGACTGGTACCTGTATGCCCAGCGATTCTCTCAAAAACGGCAGATAACCAAAAACAGTCATAAGTTAACCAGCGCAGATTACCATCGCAGCGCACATATTTACCAGATGTTTGTATCCATAGTTTCGGTAAAAGTAGGTACCAATTCCAATCAGAAGGAAGGAAACAAAAGATCGAGGTCGTACAGCAGTTATCAGAACATGAGAAAATGACACACACTTCTTCTTCCATGCTTCAAGGGGCCACGCTTGTTTTTGAGAACAGTCAAAAAAAAATAGCCGTACTGAGTGTCCCTTTGTTGGAGCCCATCTCCACTATGACTATGTCATCGACAAAACGTTTTTGGAGGTGAGTTTTCGTTGTTCTCACATCAGGGATACAACCACCCTTAATTTTCTGCAGAAGGTGTGATAAAGAAAACTGGCATTCATCACTGTTTTCAACAGGTAATCGTACACACAAGCCATCGCTTCTTCAGTATTTCTGGTTAGACGATACTCTCTCTTATTCCTAGTAGCTGGTGGTAATATAAACAGGCTCCTGTAGCACAATCTGTGGTACGCCCCGTCTGCAGCAACCAGGTCGTCAATGGTCGTCAATTATTATAATAATAATAATAATTTATTAGACCAGAAATGATGTACAAATGTAATACATATTGGTTTGTCATATATTCCTAACATTATAGGTTGTTAGAAAAATATTCATCCACATTATATGGACAATGATCGAGCAGTAAATTCTTGCAGGCGGTTTCAAACTTCCTTTGGTTACATTCAAGCTTTATATGAGATGGTAACTTATTGAAAAATTTTAAGCCATTGTAAGATAGACCATGTTCGAAGACATTTAAGTTGTGCTTGGGTACTCTTAAGTCGCTACCATGTCTTGTATAATACGTGTGATTAAAGTTATTTTGATCTACCGTGTGAATATTCTTCTTTATGTGGGCGAGACAATGGAGAATGTATATACTGGAGAGCGTCAAGATTCTCAGATCCTTAAAATATTGTCTACAGGAAGTTTGCCGGCCAACACCAACAATTACTCGTAATATTTTCTTTTGCTTTATGAAAATTTGTGTTGATTGAGAGGAAGACCCCTATAACAAAATTCCATATTTAAGTCTGCTATGAACCAATGAATAGTATACCATAGCAATTGTTTTTTGACTTAGATTCTCTCTTAAATTTCTAAAAAGAAAAGAGTGGTCGTGGAATAAGAGACGGTATCGTCCTGCCAGTAATACTGAAGAAACGATCGATTGTGTGCACGATTACCTATTGGAAAACAGTGATGACTGCCAGTTTTCTTTATCAGACCTTCTGCAGCAAATTAAGGGTGGTTGTATCCCTGATGTGAGAATAGCGAAAACGCACCTCCAAAAACGTTTTGTCGATGACATAGTCATAGTGGAGATGGGCTCCAACAAAGGGACACTCAGTACGGCTATTTTTTTTGACTGTTCTCAAAAACAAGCGTGGCCCCTTGAAGCATGGAAGAAGAAGTGTGTGTCATTTTCTCATGTTCTGATAACTGCTGTACGACCTCGATCTTTTGTTTCCTTCCTTCTGATTGGAATTGGTACCTACTTTTACCGAAACTATGGATACGTTTTGTTTGAAAAAGATTTTCATAAACACAATAGTTTTCTCATTATTTATGATTATATGTTCCTCGGAAAGAATTGTTAACATTTCGAATACGCAGAATTGTTAACAATTTAATCATTGATATACAACTCAGTATATACTAGGTATTCAAACATGTAAGTCAGTTAGATGTTACATTACTTAACAGTCGAACATAGAATCTCCTCCTTTTTTTGGAGTTGGTTAAAATAAACTATAAAATTATTTTATTAAAATTTTGTTTTAATTTTGAAATGTCAATTTTGATTGTCGTTTCCATAGTAAATATAAACTATAATCGTTATAAATCGTTCTATTTTGGCTATTAATAAATTTAATTTTTGCAAATACTAAAATCATATCAGATATTATATTTCATTTTGATCACACTAAAATTATGACCGCTAGAGAGTGATTTATGTATTCTAAGGAAATTCGCTAAGTTGACGCAGCTCCTGTGTAACGAATTTTTTAAGCATAAAATCAGTTAACAAACAAATCGAAATGGAACGTTATAATGTTGATAAAATCGAAATGGAAAGTAATAATGGTCGCTTTTAATTTAAACACACAGTAGTCGAGGAGTGTGTGACACCCATCAAAGCACACTGTGTGTGGGAAAGTACGACAAATGGAACGTAATTAAGTTCTTCACGATCTCTAGATGATGCTAATAAATCAGTTCATAAACATTTTTCAGAAAAAATCTACATAATCTGTTTAAAAGCGTAAAACTGTCAAAACGTTAGAACAATAAATAAATAATATTTTAATTATTTTAAAAGATTTATAATTATTATTAATAATTATTATGATACTTAATATTAATCATAATTAATTATTATGATTTTGTGCTAATAAACAAAGTGTACCAATTTTTGAAAATTATTGGTAGCACTGTCGTTACAAGTTTTTCTTGTCTCTCTGTGTGCACACCACTTGCCCCTAAATAACGACAAATTGAAACGCTCCTCAACTACCCAAGGAACTAAGTTTTGCTTCAGCGCGCCTGCACGGCATGTATATGTATTAGGTATGTGTGTTAGGGTTTGTGTGGCTGTCACATGTATTTCCACTACACACATAAAGTTTTAGTGCCTTGGCTAGTTGAGGCGACGCTGACTATCATTAAGTTGAAACCGTTTTTTCACGTTTAGACCCTTAAGCATACTTTGTCCAGTTATATAGAGGTCAGTGGTGCACACGGTATAATGCGATGTTTTAATAAACATATAATGCTTATGGTCTAAGAGCTGGGCTACATAAAAGTGAACTGATCGAATATAGTAGTGAACTATATCTTATGAGTTCATTTTCAACTTTACCGCTTCTGGGAGCGTTTGGTCCTCAACCTACACTTCTGGGAACATTTTCTTTCAAATGTTATACTACACCAATTTTCACTCTCTGTCTTCAATGAGACTTCTGCAAAATGCTACTTTTGCTTTGACGATATCATTGGAAACTTATGAGAAAAAATCACGACTATATTCGATCAGTTCACTTTTATGTAGCCAGCTCTTAGTCTATTACATACTGGGTGCATTCGTCTTGGACGCTCACACGCTTTCAGCGCGCTCAATCGTCGATTTCATCGTTCGACTTGGAGCTGTGAGTGTCAAAAAATCACTCTTGCGGCTGAGCTCATGAGGTAGATCTCGTGCTCACAGACGCTTACTCCACAGAGGTAGGGCAGCAAAAGCGTAAGCGCCAAATCTTACTATTTATCAAAACGAATGCTAGGTGAGCGTAAGCTAACCAAACTTTTGTCATATTTATTAAAGTGCTTAAAATTAAAATTGTTTACAAATCAGTAAAATTGGCTAACTATTTACCCAGATTATTTTCGATCGATTTAAATGATTCAGAATCTGGTAAAACGTATCCTATTTGTGTTACTTCCGACGAAATAAAACATCGCCATGTTGATACAAACTAACGCTCACAACGTCCAAAACGAACGATATGTTCTGATCGATTCTAAGCGTTCGTAGGCCAACATGAACACCAATAGTTTGTGCTTGTAAGCGTAAGCGCTCAAAGCGTGTGAGCGTCCAAGACGAATGCACCCACTGTGTTACACTCCGTGGCTGTGTGTTAAATGGAATGCAACCAATGTTGATATTGTTGGTACGCATTTCTAATAATTAACACATGTCAAATTTATAGAATAATACAACTCGTTTCTGAAATAGATCTAGATCTAGGTATGATTTCTTTAAATTAGAATGGTAATACCATGAATTACAGTTTATATGTATACTAATTATTAGTTATAATAGTGCTTGAACACTTCCATGCAAAAAAATTGAACCAGTTGGACATATTAAAATTCCTAATTTAATAAAAATCCACCGTGGACTCACCATAGAGGGCATATATATATATTATCATATATATAGTATATATATTTTGGCATATATTTATTATCTCTATGGGACTCACACGGCTTCTATATGAGTACAATTGAAAAATATGTATAGACAACTCAACATACCACTTAAACATTAAAAAACAAGTCTATGTACTGAACGAGCCAATCTTTTCGTTTTCTAAACTAAACGAAAATATTTACAAAAACAAGTGAAAATAACAACTGAGTAAATTGCTTAAATATCCGGTATATACTGAATTTATGGGAAAAAAAGTTTCAAACAAAGGTTTATTTTTAATAAGTTTCTATTAAAAAAACAATTTTAAAAACAAGCTTTTTATAGTAAAACTAATTTTCTACAACTTTACTTCTTATGTGTTTTTCGATTTTTTCAATATTAAGAGAGATACCAAATTTTGTGTTTCCCCCTCTCTCTAAACCCCCCTTTCTCCTTGTCGATTCATGCTTACCATAAAAATGCATTGTCATCGGAACTGAACCAACATGTAAAAATTCAACTCCGTAGGATAAGAGGAAGTGGTTCTAATTCAGCTTGCAAGATTTGACCCGAACATACATACATTGCAAGTTAAATAAAAGCTTGTAAAAAAGGACCATTTTTTGTCATATTTTTGTTCTATCTCTTAAGGTTTCAAAGATAAACAGTTTTGACCAAACATGGTCGGTTTTTGCCCATTCATGAACTTGACCTTACTTTTTAGTTATAGACACACATACGAAATTTCAGCTTGCTGTCTCTTTTCGTTTTTGAGTTATCGTGTTTACAGACGGACAGTCGTGAAACTTTGCGGAAATGGACTAATTAGGTCATTTTATGAAAACGTATACCAATATTTGTTTTGCTATTAATCTGCTATTAATATTTTCAACCGTTACAAAATCGAGACTAAACTTAATATAGCCTGGTAGGTACATATTATATACCAGGTATACAAACAATCGATACTCCATAGCATGAGTTTAGTATAGATTCCAAATTGCGATTGTATCGATGTAGCAGTTTCACATAAATATTCATCGATCCTACCAACAGATGTCAAAAATGACCATCATTAAAATTTACATACTGTGTGTTCATTTCAATAGTAACCAACTAAATATTTTTTTAAATATTCATTTTAGAAAAAATGTTTCAAACCATAGTGCATAGTTTAAAGGATGAAAACATAATGCAATAATTATATTTTTGTTCCATATATGCTTCCGTGTCCGCATGGAATATCTTATCTTTTAAACTATGCAAGATAGGAAAAATCTTCAAATACAAAAATTGTTCATCTCATCAAATCAAACAACTCTTATTTGAAAGTTTTTTTTCATGCATCCAATATTTCTGGCGTAAATACAAAATTTACATCCCCTATTTATACCAAAACTATGGAATGTATTTAAAAAAGTTTGTTTTTATGAGATAAATTATTTCGAGTATTTTTTTAATACAACAGATAATAGTTGGGCGGACATGAAGTTTTACATGCTTCTAATGAGAGTGAGTGAGAGAATGATTACTTTACTATTAGTTATCTCGCGTTCTAAACGGAAAAAATTCTGGAACTTCGGGATTTATTAGAATACGTAATTTTTAGCTTGTGAAAAAAAATGAGCAAAATCTGTCGAAAAGTGGTTTCATGCTGGAACATCCTTAAACAATTTCTCTATCTTGCACAGTTAAAAATATAAGTTATACTACGCGAGCACGGATTCATGGTATAAAAATATACTTATTGCATTATGTTTCCTCTTTAAATTGTTAACTTTTAAAAATTTTTTTTCATTAAATGCATATTTTAAAAAATATTTAAGTTAACTTTTCAAATAATCACACGGATAAATTTTTTGTTTCATACATCCTTGTTTAACCTATCTTTTAAACGGTGCGAGATAGAGAAAATGATTAAAAATAAACAACTTTAGTTTGAATCGTTTTTTCATGTATCCAATATTTTTGGCGTAAATACAAAATTTACGTATCTATGTTCTAATACTTCAAATAATGATAATTATTTTAACTTGATTTGATATGCATGACGATGTCTTTCTGTGGAAAAATTGGCTTATACTAAACAGCTTTTATTTTTTTTCAAAACTATTGGGTGTGTGCAAAAATATTTCAAACAAAAGCTTGTTTTTTAAGAGATAAACATTTGTGTGTTTAGATTTTTCTCTATCTCGCACCTTTAAGAGGTAGATTTTGTGCAAGTTTGCCACCTGAATCCCGGATAGAACATAAAATTTGTATAACAATGTAGTTATCCGACAAACTTCAGTGAAAACGCCATCAAAATCGGTTTATCCGTTTTAACGTATTGCAGGAACAAACAATTTTAAAAATATTTTTCACATACAGAATTGAATAGCATAATCTGTACACAGAGGTTGCGTGGCGTTTACACCAGATTTTAAAATTTTGTATTTTAGTAAGACGTCGTTTGATTTGGTTTATCTATAAATAAAATTAACACTCGACAAGCCTACTTACTTACCATTTCAATATGTTTTTATTTATCATATTCACCTTTGCTATTTAACCTTTTTTAACGAAAACAAATACAAATTCATGAATATTTTAGAAGGGTGTGAAGCATAAAATCATATATTTACGTACATTATTTATTTACTTTAACTAGATGTATATTTTGTGACTTAGTGCATGATAAATTTTCCATAAAAGTATTATTCAACCATAGAATATTCCTCTCACAGATCAAAACATTATGTCTCATTGGAGTTGTAGAACGTTTTTTGAAGGGAAGTAGGTTTACAAAGAAATACAAAAGACCACGTGGGTTTTTAACGTACCTACATCAACATGGGTTTTTAACCTCTAATCAAATTTAATGGAAATTTTAAATATAACAACCCTCCCCCCTTTTTTTTTTCTAAATTGTTTATAACTTTTTTAAATTACAAATCGAATGACACCTTTGTCATAATTTTCTGAGAAGGTGAAGTGGAATTCGAAAAAGGCACATTTACTAGTCTAGTAAACTCAATTCTGTGATTACCGCTTTGTACACCGTGCCCGGCTCGGTGTTCCATTAAATGTTAAAGAGGCGCTAACACACGTCCTGGATCATTGTATCCTCCTTCCAAGACCGTTTTTCTCGTGCGGTCCTCCGAGTGCTGTAATGAACATCAACAAACAAATACCTGGCGGACGTAGTAGGCTGATCTGGTGGTTCTTGATTACTCTAGCAAGGAGATAAAAATCGTCGATATTTACATTCGATTTGAAGGTGCTTCAGATGCTCTAGCGGTTGCTCGGCAACTTGCTGTCGAGTTATTCTCGAAGGGCTAAAGAGGGTTTGATGCATTTGTTGTCGGTTCACTCGGTGTCTGGCTAGCTTAGATACAACCGGGGTGCGAGGTCATTGGGCATTGCCTCAAAATATATGCAGACCATGGCACGGTTGGTGGCGTCGGACACGATCCTCTATTTAACCGGATAGAGGCGATACTATTACCAGCCCCCGCGACCAAGCACACAGGTACTTGATGGCGCGAACATCTAAGCCTTCCATCCATGAAGACTAGACACTTCCATCCCTCAAAAATTGTAATATTTGTGCAGTGATGTGCATGTATTAAGTGATTACTTCTTTTGTGATATATTTATACTCAGATATTATGACACTTATGATTTTAACCAGTTTTTATTTTTTTAAATGTGTAGTCCATTCTTTTTTATTTATGTGTTAAATTTTAACTTTCTAATGTTTTATTTTTTATACTACAGTACTACACTTGTGTGAATATTGTACTTTTCATATTTTAATCTTAAATTTTATTACAATAAACGCTTTAATTTATCCTCCAACTACCCCCCACTGTATTGTGGCTAAAAATAATTATTTTTATATAATACATAAAAACATATTATGCGAACACACCTACACCCTTGTTTATCTTGTTCAGAAATGAACCGAATTCCTTAAGGTTTTTAGTTTATAAGCTTATTCGCCATTTCTTTCTTAAAAACATAATTTACATAGAAACGTGATAGCAGATAAAATGCTTCAGCGTAGCTGGAGCAAGTATCCGTCATAAATTTTTTCTAATCTCTTTATCTAATTCTAAATTTTAAAGGTTTTCTTCAATTTTAAAAATGTTTATCATATTATTTTCATCTTTTTTTTTTAAATTCCATATTCCTACATATTAAAGTGCATATATTCCTCTTTTAACATACTTTTTTTCTGTTTATAGATAAGATAAATTCAAATTCTAATGGAAAAGATGAAAGTTCTAATTGTCAAATAAGTAATGAACATACGACTTTAAATGGATACACAAATGGTACAGAAGATGGTAAATTAGATTTATTTTCTTTAAAACTCACTGACCTATATAAATGGGCTAAGATTTCTTTTGCCAAAATTAAAGCTTACATTAGAATCGCAAAGGCGTATGGCGAAAACTTAAAATAAATTATTTACTTATACTCCCGTCACATGATTGCGGCGCCAGTGTCTGCATCAAATTTTCCCATTTCTAAAGTACATAACAGTCAGTCCATATATGGAATATATATGTGATAGCCATATATTTATTATTACGCAAGTTTTGGCGGTACGATTTTTTTTGCAATTGTAATCAGTTTAGATGATGAAGATCCTCAGATTTAGTTTCTCTCTAGTGTTTTAATCATGTTATAATTTATAGAAACGCAGAAGACCGAAGAAAATGTGGTTAATGGAGTATCAGACGATTGTGAAGATGATAAAAAAGAAGAACAAGAAGTTGTGTTTATACAAGATTTAGGATTTACAGTCAAAATTGTTAGTCCAGGAACAGAACCTTTTGATATACAGGTGAGGTGATAATACCTGATATCTCTTTATTATTTTCTATTTAGTGAACTTTCGTGTAAACCAATTGTTTATCTCAGGTATCGAGCATGGAGTTAGTTCAAGAAATTCATCAGCTTTTAATGGATAGGGAGGATACATGCCATCGTACTTGCTTTTCATTACAACTTGATGGAAATACACTTGATAATTTCGCTGAATTAAAAAATATTGAAGGTCTTAAAGATGGTTCAATAATCAAAGTAATTAAAAAATTTTTTTTAATGGTCTCCAGTGAATATAGCTAGGAATTTAGTATGGTCCAGTTCAAATGATCCTGATTAAAAGTTTAAATGGATAAAACTCTCCGAAAACACCTAATTTCAACATTTCAATTGCAATTACTGACTTATCTGCTGTGATAAATCACGCTCACATATTTCTTTCTATCAACAAATGGTGCTGTAATTGAAATTCCAATCATGAAGAAATACAATAGAAAAAATAACTCCTATGCAAAATATCGGGAATTACGGAATTTATAGAGTATTGCCTACTAAGATGTTAAATCAGGATCATTTGAGTTGTAACACCTGTAACAAACTATATTTTCAATTATTTTCACTGGAGCAACTTTTCATAATTTGGTTGATTTCCTTTAAAGCATTTCTATTACATTAATATTATCTCTTTAAAGGTGGTTGAAGAACCATATACAATGCGTGAGGCACGTATTCATGTTCGACATGTTCGTGATCTATTAAAGTCTTTGGATCCAACAGATGCATACAATGGCACCGATTGTAATTCACTTGCATTTCTGAATACGATAACACAAGGTGATATTTTGGAAAAGAAGAAAACACGTCCAGAAAGTGTTGATTGTACGCCATCTGATTACATAATACCTGGAAATAAAGATCGACCATTGTTGCCTCTACAACCACAAGCAAAAGATCAAAAAGGTCCTCAATGTATAAAAGTTTTAACAACATCCGGATGGAATCCACCACCAGGGTATCGAAAAATGCATGGTGATCTCATGTATTTACATGTAGTGACTTTGGAAGATAAACATTATCACATATCAGCATGTTCGAGAGGCTTTTATATAAATCAGTAAGTTTTGTTTTAAATATATATCACTATCTAACCACATCCAATACCAATGACATAATAATAATCAGATTTTAGATTTATTTTTATCAACGGATATTAACCCAGTAATTAATTTTAAAAGATGCGAAATACGAAATTTTCGCTTTGAAATCTTCAACTCTTAAAAAATCTGTAGCATTAAAAGGAAAAGTATAGTAAAAAAATTGGTTATAAAAACCATATAAATATATTAACAAATTTGAATCTATATTTTGGGCAAATAATACGTCAAAAATAATACCAGTATCTCAATTCGTTTCAGAAATGAAATATGAAAAAAATAGATTTTGATACTATGGACCACAAAGGTTGATGTCATATTTAATCGTACCTGCGCGGCATTTACGTGTAATAATTTAGTATGTGTGGCTGTCACATGTATTTTCATTACACACAAAGGTTTTAATCACGCAACCGCACTGAAGCAAAATTAAGTACCTTGGCTAGTTGAGGCGGCGATGTCTACCCGTCAATTGTGTACGTTATTTCACGTTTAGACATATAAGCAAACTCTGTCCAATTATATAGAGTTCAGTGTTTTAAACCAATACAATTTTTAAAATAGAAGAATGATAAAAAATAAATAATAAACAGCAGCTTTTTTCTATCGATTTTTAAAAAAATTTTATTAACGTATCAGTCTAGTGCTCGACGAATATTTAAAAAACAATCATATTTCGCCAGACTATGAACCACATCAGTTTTATTGACTGTTTCTTTATTAATTTTTCTTAGATATGATCTGTGTTAATTAACACTGCAGCTACTCCCTTCTCCCATCACATAACGCCCCTCTTCCAAAAAATGTTACGTAGTTTATGGATAGCCTTCAACTGTACAATGTCTCACACTTTCATTATAAACTACTGAATTACTTAATATCAAGTGTATAACAACCGCACTATACACATTTGGTAAAGTTCGTATTAAGCACGTGAATATAATTAAATATTTTAGCGTTCTTTCCAATTTTTTACTTGATTATTAATTTCTAATAACAATCAAAACTTTTTTCCATAATTACAGATCAACAGCAGAAGATTTTAATCCAAAAGCTGGATCACCCAGCCATTTATGTCATTCGTTAATAGAATTGTTGTCACAAATATCACCTGGATTTAAAAGAAATTTTTCTCTTTTACAAAAAAAGAGAACTGCACGACATCCGTTCGAAAGAGTAGCAACACCATATCAATTATATGCTTGGGCTGCACCACTTTCTGAACATACAATTGATGCAATTCGTGCTGAAGATACATTTTCATCAAAATTAGGCTACGAAGAACATATTCCTGGCCAAACTCGCGATTGGAATGAAGAGTTACAAACCACAAGAGAATTACCTAGGAGAAATCTACCTGAACGATTACTTCGAGAGCGTGCTATATTTAAGGTTAGCTTTCGGGTTCAAGCAAGAAACCATGAACTTTAGTAACTATGTTTTATGGGTCTGTTCACTATTACAACTAAAAACCCTTGAACAGATTTCAGCTTATATTGATAACTTTCTATTAGGAAATTTTCTCGATCGCCATACGGGATATGCATTGCTACTATGAAAAATATAATTTTTATAAGTAAATTGGTATTACTTTTTTATACCCGGTGTATATAATATATACAAGAGTATGGTAAGTTTAGTCCCAACTTGATAACGGTTGAAAATATTGATCGTAGTAAAAAAAATTTGGTATGGGTGGTCATTTCCGCATATCCGTCCATCCGTCAACATGATAACTCCAAATCGTGAAATTTTGTGTGTGTTCTAGAGCTAAAAAGTAAGGCAAGTGCGTAAATGGACAAAATCGAACCGTGCAACCGTGTATCTCCCGGTCAGAGGAGTAAATAACCATATTTGAAATCTTAAGAGATAGAAGAATATCAGGGTTCGATTCCTGGTGGATTAATATTTTTTCATATCAATATTTAATTAAAAATTCAATGACATTTTTGTCTATATAGTATACGCTTGTTCTTTCATACCATATCTTACGTAACCTTGATGGAAATTGA
Source organism: Nineta flava (assembly GCA_963920215.1). Lineage (NCBI taxonomy): Eukaryota > Metazoa > Arthropoda > Insecta > Neuroptera > Chrysopidae > Nineta > Nineta flava. The sequence goes on from OY986040.1 coordinate 95,952,805, forward strand.
CATTAGTAATGTCAATGTATTGTGACGCCTAAGTATACATAAATAATAATATGTGGAATAATAAGTTGATGTTGACAACAAAGTAATACTGTCAATGATATGAAGAAATTGATTCATTTACTAGAATCATCCGTAATATAACGGTTAGCATACTGGGCTGGAAGTCCGGTTTAGTTCTTGGCGGATGAATTAATTTTTTCACATCAATATTTGATAAAAGACTAAAAAATGTTTCTTTTTTTTAAATAAACTACTTTTGTTCTAAACTTTTTGTCACAATTTGAGGTCAAAAAGTAAATTAACAATTGACGCACTGATGATGAATTCAGTATATACCGGTTTTAAAAGCAATTAACTCAGTTAGTTGTTATTTTCACTTGTTTGAATATTGGAATTTTAGTTTAAAAAGAGGAAAGTGCAAAATTCGTTCTGTTGATTCAGTGCTCTATAAATTGTTCCGCTTTATAAATATTATGCTAGATGATTTCGAGGCAAATAGATTGAGAAAATATAATTAGGGGAACGAAATAAAAATAGGGTTAAAATTGAATCAAACAGAAAAAGTTTTTAAACAATTGTGGTTTCGGTGTAAATATAATTAGGAGAACGAAATAGAATTAGGATTAATGTTCGGAAAATATGGAAATCACCCCTACAGAAAAAGATAAATAAATATTTACGTCTTTACAAATCTTAAAACTAATAATAATCATGTATTATTTTCCTTGCAGGTTCACAGCGATTTTGTTGCAGCTGCAACAAGAGGAGCAGTAGCTGTTATTGATGGAAATGTGATGGCTATAAATCCGGGCGAAGAACCAAAAATGCAAATGTTTATTTGGAATAATATATTTTTTTCATTGGGCTTTGATGTACGTGACCACTACAAAGAATTGGGAGGTGATGCTGCCGCGCACGTAGCACCTCGCAATGATTTACAAGGAGTTCGTGTTTATAGTGCTGTTGATTTAGCTGGATTGTACACTTTAGGTACAGTTGTAATTGATTATCGAGGATATCGGGTTACGGCACAATCAATAATACCAGGAATATTAGAACGTGAGCAAGAACAAAGTGTTGTGTATGGTTCAATTGACTTTGGAAAAACCGTTTTGACAAATCCTAAATATTTAGAACTTGTAAGTATTCAAATAATTTTCAATATAAAAAAAAAGATCTTTCATTAAGGATGTACATACACCACTTTGCGACAGATTTTGCTCATTTTTTTCACAGGCTAAAAATAACGTTTTCTAATAAATCCCGAAGTAAGTTTCGAATAAATCCCGAATAAGTCCCGAATTTTTGATCATTCTCTCTCACTCTCTCTCATTAGAAGCTTGTAAAACTTCATGCCCATCCAACTATTATCTGTTGTATTAGAAAAAATACTCGACAGAATTTTTTTAAAAACTAGGAGAGTATTTCTTAATATTTCTTATGTAAAATTTTTTTTTTAAATCGTGTGTTACCGTTTTGTTTTCGAAATATAATTTAAAATATTAATTTTGTCCAATTATAACACATTCCGTTTATGGTAAATAGTGGTCTAACAACGTTGTGCGCCAATCTCTCTCAAGTTGCATCAACTAAAGACTAGGGAATTGTTACTGTTTACATAAACAATAATAATATATAGGTATATGCACTGAGCAACGTTGCCAGATCACCGTACCGGAAATATTTGAAAGTATGTGTAAGTACCTGTGTGCCAATAATATGTGTAAGTATGTATACACAGTGCTGGAACATCCTTAATCATGATACTATGTTAAATTGAAATAAAACAAAAAGTATGAATGGTAAACAAGTTATTTTTATTTAATTTTGAAGAATGTTCCTATACATTACATTTTGAACAATAATTCATTTATATACACAGTGCTGGAACATCCTTAAGCATGATACAATGTTAAATTGAAATAAAACAAAAAATATGAATGGTAAACAAGTTATTTTTATTTAATTTTGAAGAATGTTCCTATACATTACATTTTAAACAATAATTCATTTATATGATAACCACGGCTACGTTTGACCAAGTCAATTCGATCAACCCAATTTTGCACACTTTTTCACATAAAGCTGGACGAATATCAATAGTAACTCGTTTGATGTGTATTTCGAGTGCATCAAATGTTTGTGGTTTATCTGCATAAACCAATGACTTGTAGCATACCCCCACAAAAATAATCTAATGGTGTTAAATCACATGATCTTGAATGATCGATTGATTAATATCGGGGTAAAAAATATTGCACTTCGACCTTATGGTCCATTGTGCTCCCCCTTCTACTTCAGTCTGACGAGACTCGTTGATCACCTGTTTACATGCAGTCCTTGGAATTCCTAAAATAGGCTCTGGGTCTATGAAGAGCATTCCGACTTCCTTCTTTGCTAAGGTATCGGCTTTTTTCCGCAAGCCAGTATGGCGTAAACTTCTGCTTGGAAGACCGTGGCATATTTCCTCCAGTTGAGGCTTATGTTTGCATTAGGTCTCTCACCGTAGATTCCCGCCACGGTCCCTTCTTCAGTTTTGGATCCGTCTGTATACCAGACGATTCCTTTCTTGAGGTAGGGTGGTTCTCCTTCCGACCACATGGCCCTATCACATACTACAGTGAAAGGTTTTGAGAAGGAGTATGTCTTGGGAAGTATATCTGTGCCCATTTCAAAGACGGTCTGAGATAATTGATGTTCCCACGATACTTGCATGTCCAACCTGATTTTTATTAATCCAGTTGTTATTGCCAGACAATCTATAGGCGCTGGATCTCGCTTTAGCTGTTACTACAATGCTTAGTGGAGGCAGCCCCAGTATGACTTCCATGGCAGCTGTAGGTGTACTGTTCATGGATCCAGTGATGCACAAGCAGGCCAGTCTATTAATCCAGTTATTATTGCATCACATGATCTTGCTGACCAATTGATAAGTCCAAGACGTGAAATAATCGAATCATTAAATTTACCACGCAAAAAATCCATTATTTCACGAGCTGTATGATACGTAGCACCGTTTTATTGAAGCCACATATCATTCAAACCATCTTCATCAATTTTTGGAAAAAATAATTCATTCAGCATTTCTTTATAACGACCTCCATTGACAGTAACGTTTTTTGATAGTAATATTTTTTTTCTTCAAATATGGTCTGATGACACTACCAGCATGAAATGCACACCAAACAGTTAATTTTTCTGGATGTAATGCAGCTTTGTCAAATGCATGTGTATTATTTTTATCCCAAATACGGCAATTTTGTTTTTTAACGTATCGATTCAAACCCAAATTTCATCCATGCTTTTAAACCCAAAGAGAGATCGGCGTGATTCTTGAAATTGATAAATTTGGATCTTCAGCAACATAATAATAATATAAGTGCAAATAGCTAGTACTTACAGCATTGTGTAGAGTAAAATTTGTTTCAAATCTATATAAAATTCGACGTATAGCTTGTATAGTACGTCGATTAATTGGACCATAATATAAACGAAGCGCTCATTGATTTTCAACAATTGAACGCGAATTTTGATAAAATAATTGAACGATTTGTAAACGTTGTTCTTTTGTATAGCAATCCATGATGATTTGTATGTCTATAATGAAAAAAAAAACACAACTTGACATATGCCATCTTTATAGGACGCAACCCCTTTAAAATTCATCAAATAAATTCTAATTGTAATAATTTTAATTTGCAGTTAAATAAAGCTGGCCAACAATTAAAAATATTACCTCATAATGTGTTCAATGATAAGAGTGAATCAGTGGAATTATGTTCAAGTGTGGAATGTAAAGGAATTATTGGAAATGATGGACGTCATTACATTTTGGATTTATTACGCACGTTCCCACCAGATGTCAATTTTTTAAAATGTACGGTAATCACATATATGTTATCTATTTTTTTCAAAAATCAATATCGAAATTTTAATAATTGTAATTAATGTTTACGATGTGTATTCACTCTGAGCGCAACCGTACTCAGCGCCATTGATCATGAAGTTGTTGTTTTGACCGCGCATGGCGCTGAGTACGGTTGCGTTCGGAGCGAATAAGTGATTCACTAAAAATAATACACATGAAATCATAGCAAAAAAAGTAAATTATTATTTGTATAATTAGTAGGAGGGGTATCAAGTTTTATGAGACAAATTCATAAAGTTGAATAAATTTTTCTAAAGAAAATTCCGTCATCCAACTTTTTATTGAAAATAAAGTTGAATTAGAAAATTATAGAATACTTCACAAGAGTAAATCATTTAAAAAAAACATTATCTTAGATATCTTCATCATTTAAAAAACATTATTCTAGATATCTTAATCCCCGAGATAATTCAATTTGAACTAATATTTTGGTTTGCATGTTCCAAATTCCACATAGCACCGCTTTCGTTCGAACAAGCATAGTTAAACATTAACAGTTAAGTTATAAATAATAGACAACATGTATTACATCTACTCCTTTTCATGAATCATACATACAATCATTATTAATATCAATATAAAGATTTATCAAAGATTATCAAATACACCAGTCAGTAGAGATATTGTAAACTAGGAAGCAAAAGGTGATGTAGTTCTTTTTATTTTTTCTAACTTGTATATCTTCCACGGGCAACCTCGGGACAACTTCTGGCAACCAACAACCTCGGAATTTATGAACTTTTTTAGGATTTGCACCTATAAATCCTTATGATGCGTCCTATCGAAAAAGTATAAATGATTAGAGAACATTGAATTCTGCATCGAATGAGTACCACAACTTAATAATTCGGTTAAGTGGTATGGTCGATAGTTATGGTAAAAAAACGACGATTTTTGTCAACTTTGTTAAAAACTGAGATTAGTACTATATATGAGTCTGCAGCCTGGAAATGGGTACTCTAAGAGAAATATTGAAGTGGTAACTTTCCAAATGCTTAACGTATAAATAACCAGTTCAAGTAGCCGAGCGGCCTAAGGCGTTATATCTGCGCAGTATGCATACTTGGAAACCGGGAAGATATGGGTTCGAATCCCGACATCGGCAGTTTGTCAATTATAAAAATAAAAAAAGGCGGTTAATTGACTAAACTGTCAGCGTATGGACGAGAACTCAGTAACCGGCTATGTTTGAGAAGATTTTCTGCAGTTTCCTTCACGAACTCCAGATGAATATCGGCATAGTTCCTATCAGAGTCGGCTGCAGCCGCATATCCTACCAATTCCTAGTCTACACACAAAAATTCCTTCCACTCCACTCCCATCTTCACATCCTTAGGTAGCCCGTCCAGGGCAGCCTCTACAATCTATCTATCTAACGTATAAATAACTTACGTATAAATTTTTTGTTCCATGCAAGACTGCCAGTAGCCCAATATATAATAATATAAAAATAATTTTATTCTTTTAAATTGGTACAATGATAAAACATGTCGTCTCATTAACAAATTCCTTTATATCATAGTAATTCCTTGTTAATAAAAATGCTTTAGCTTCACCATGTCACCTGTTTTTATAAATAAAAAGGGTGCATTTGATCCGAGACTAATAAATCTTTTTTTAAATGAAAGGTATTCAAAATATCTATAAAATGAAAATTATTTTTTTAACTGTATTTTTACCCATTATTTTTCAATTTGTTTGTTTATAACACGCTATAAACAAATTTATAAAAACCCGTGAGACACGCATCAAATTCGCATAGTTGAAATACGTGTTTATAAATACAAATAATTGATTTAGAAATTGGGGCATATTTTTTAAATTTAATTATTCATATCATTTAGTTTGTGTGTGTCTCTATTGTTAGAAAGAAAAAAATAACTAGTCTATTTGAACCGCATCCGTTTTAACAAATTAAAAAGAACAAAAATGTGTATATTGGGATCTCTGGAAGGGGATACCTACTAGCAGTAGTTACGAAGTTTTTCACCAGAGTGCAACCACAAACCTTGTTGGCCAAAGGGTATGTCAGGGGAGTTGGAGCAGCAAACATTGATCTACTAACCCTAGTTTATAATTTACCTACCAGAGAACATATCCTAGATATGTTTGAGTGGCACTAATTGTATATGTATGGACAATAAAAATAGCGATCATCTTTCAAAATTTTTTACTTCGGTTTTTTAGGAAATTTTTCAAATAACAGTTGTTAGTATATTTATAATGAACAACTTTTATCCTAAGCATTTTTTCGAAAACTGAATGAATAAAGCATATATCAATTATAAAATTTTGAAAAATAAGCGCTACTTTTGTGTCCATATGTAAACTTACATCAACTTGTGTGGGTCATAGCACACTGATATTATAAGATGCATGATCAATTAGCTTTGGTTCAATTCTATTGCAACTAATTATACACATAGTATAAAAGTACCAAAAAACTTAATTCTAAATTACCGTTGAAGACTTACATGGTATAACATTATCAAATCAAATAACTTTTCAAGACTGTTTAAATTATTAATAAAAATTTATATTCTTTTTTTATTTTAGTGGAAGATGAAACTTTAAGTAAAGAAGTAACTGCGTTAGGCTTCCCATTAGAACATAAGCATAAATTATGTTGCCTTCGCCAAGAATTAATTGATGCATTCGTTGATTCTCGATACATGATGTTCATAAAATATGCTGCGTTTCACTTACAGCAACTCAGTATAAAAAAACAGGAAGAAAAAAATTCTAAACAAAATAAGACTGAAAAACAAATAACAAATAGCAATACTGAAAAAGAAAATGATATTGAACAAAATGAGTTGGAGGCTGCCGAAGCAAAGAAAATTGTTGAAAGTATTACTGATGGAAACAAACAAGAATGTAAGTTTCAAATAATATTATTTTTGTTACTAAGGGGTAAACATTTTTTTTATAACTCAAGTGAGTCATAAATTTTGATGAACTCTTCTGTCAAAACACTTTACCTAAGTTTAACTCACAATAGCATTTGATCCTCTATGACGCAATTTAAATTGCTTCTTAGCCTTCTTATTAATCAGTCAGTAATTTTACTATTAATTGATCGTTTGGTTTTTAATAAAAAACGAAATGTATATGCTAGTAAAATGTAAATACGCTAGTAAAGTATTTTTGGCGGGCGACCTCTCGTGTTTTTTTATCGTGTCATATATTACAAATGCGTTTTAATTATTGAATAAAATTAATATAATAATAAATATAATATTTTATTAGTTATTGAATAAAATGAGAAAAAAAACTATCAAATCGAAAGTGTTATGTTGTTAATTGTGAAAATACAACAACTTTTTTATGTAAGCAATCAGAAAAGCATTTTGATAATAAGTAGTTGATATTTGTTTATTTCTTGTAGTTGATATTTGTTTTAAACTTACCTCAATTACAACATTATTATAATTTGTGTTATTTTTTGAGCTATTTTGGCCTGGTGTTTCTCTTAAAACTGCTCTTCATTCATACACATTAGAAACGTGAAAACTAATACATAATTTTGTACCTTTAGAAATACTTTTTTTTCTAAAAATATCTAATTGTACTTCTTGAAAGCCGCTCATAAATTTTTTTACCGACATTGTATGTAATTATTCCTTTATCGTTAAAATTAAAGTTGACATTTTACATATCTATCCGTATGTTTACTAGTTTTGACAGAACCAAAATTTAAATTAAAAAATACGAGACGGCGCAGAGGTCGCCCGCCAAGATTACTTTACTAGCGTATATATGATATGCAAACAAAAAAATCTAGGAACTTTTTTAAGGTATTTCCAAACTATTAGGTTGTTAAGAACTTCACGAAATTCACAATATTCGTAAAATGAATCCTCAGAAAAAAGCTGAATTTTTTTGAGAATTTATCCCCATGGCGTTTTTGAGAAAATCGTTACGTAAGTTGGAGAAATTTAACACGCATCTTCATAAACATGGTGAAATAAAATGCACGATTCTGACTGTTTTTATTTCGAATTCTCTCAATATAGTCATGGTTGTTCTGAAATTCGACATATACTTTCCTCAATTCCTTAGAAATATGTTTCCTGAAAACTTTGGGAGAATGCCCATCGAATTGTTAAGTTTTTTGATAAAAGTGCATTTTTCATGTCCGCAGCAGAAGGTTATTTTTTATGGTTCAGTTTGCGTCCTGAGTACCGGCGCACTGTTTGAAATTATATACTAGTATATGTATGATCTTTTATTGCGGAATCTCCCTGATTCGCTTGTAATTTTCTATATAGTTCTTCTCGCGCAGGTACCCGATCAGCTTGATATAGTTTGGAAATATCTTAATCAACATAACAAATTAATTAATAATTTCCCAGAAAAAAATTTTCAATCAAATGATACTAAGTGTATTGCCGAGATATAGGAATTCAAAGTTAGGTAATTTATCCCTATGTTTTCTCAACTGTACTCGTCCTCTTTAGGCTTCTTTATGTTGAGTTTAACACACCATAAGACGTTGACACATTAAAACTAATGAAAACTCTTAGTACAAAATAAGATACGGTTAACATTTGATAATAAGACCTATCAATTATATTATAAGAACTATTAATTTCATTTTAATAGTTTTTATTAATATTGGTGCCAACGAACGTTTAAATAAGCTTGACATTGTACAGGGACAAATATATCGAACATATTGTCTATTGGTTTTTGTTCATTACACACGCGGGTCTCTTCCGTGTCTTCAACGTGAAGCGTTTAAAGCCATTATAATAAATTTTTCATCGGTCATACCCCGAGTTGGTCGGGTTTGAGTGTTTTTGGGCCCCGCACTAAAAGGCGTTCTATATATTTGAGATATAGTATAAAAAATTATTGAAATTAAAAAGGTAACTATTACAACCGAGTACTACAATCTTCCGATTGCAGTACTTTTACGATTTCACGGTTGGGTTGTGTTGAATTGTTATCCGGTTGAACTGTCGTTTAGTTGAAATTTTGCAGTTTACTTGTTACAGAACTATATATATATATATATAGGCGCAAAAATGTCCAAGAACTTTTCATCTTAGAATTTCATCCCCTATCCACCCTTTCAATGGAGTTTATTGAAAGGGTGGATAGGGGATGAAATTCTAAGATGAAAAGTTCTTGGACATTTTTGCGCCTTACCCACCGTTAACTAGATATTAATTAAATAAAGTAACCAATTTGAGAAGCGCGATAACGGAATAAGAAAAGGTGGGGAATAAACGCGGCGGCAGTAAAGATACGTGAGGGGAGCAAGCTTTCAATTTAATGAAAATTTAATGATTCATTATACCTGAAAACTACATTTTTCGTTAAAAATTTAAGCAACGAATCATAAATAATTTAGCTCACTAAAATATAGAAAAAAATTATACTTAAGAATTTATTAATTCAACTTTTCGTTAAGTAAATTGAAGGTTTTCAAATATTGGAAAGTTTTTGATTTCACTCCGATTATCGAAAACTGAGTTTTTATACGATCTTGAATTTTTAAGATCCTAAAAAACTATCCTGACTATCTTTATGATAATCCCTAAAATATTTTTTTAAAGAATTTTTACACCACTGTACCGATCGATTCCAAAATCTAATAAGCTCTTTACTTTAAAAAAACAACGTCAAATGCCGTCGTAAAATTTCATCGCAAGAAATCTAATAAAAACTGGATAATTCAGTTAATTTGATTTTTCGGAAAAAAAAAGGTAAATTTTTTTCCAAGTTTTTTAAAAATTCTACTATAAAAACTGTACTGGATTTGAAACGCATAAGGTTGACTCGCTCTACGTTAGTGGTGGGGAGAGCTCGCTCCCCTCACGTATCTCTGCTGACGCTGCGTTAATTCCCCACCATTTCTTTTTCCGTTAACGTGTTTCTCTTATTGGTTAGTTTATTTAATTAATATCTAATTAACGGTGGTTTAGATACAAAAATGTCCAAGGACTTTTCATCTTAGAATTGCATCCTCTATCCACCCTTTCAAAAAACTCCATGACTTTTAACTCATCCTGTATATATATATATATATATATATATATATATATATATATATATATATATATATATATATATATGGGCAGATCCATCGACTAAAACGTGCGCACTCATGTCATCGATTTGGCAGCCGATTTTTTTATCGATAGTGCTTAGAAAAAAAAGACGATTTTCACAATATGAGCTTCATCCATTCAAATCCGGCGAGTGTGGAATTTTTTCACATTTTGAAAATGTCAATTTTTTAGTCATTTTCAGAGGCTCATATCTCCGTCTCTGAATAACGTAGAAACTGAAACAAACGTCATTTTTTCTCGCTTATTTTATATTTTAAGAAAAGCATACAAACTTAACTTAAAACCAAAATTTGGTTCCACAGTTAGCCTTTATCTGACCCACTGTTTTAGAAAAATTTTTGTCTAAATTTGATACAAATTTTAAAATGGAAGAAAAAAGTTACAGCTATCTGAAAATAGCGATTTTTCAAAAATTGATTGACTTTGAGAGACCATATATCAAAAGGGAAGAGTCAATAAGGAAAACTGATGATAGTTGTCAATAGACAAAATTTTTCTAAAACAGTGGGTCAGATAAAGACTAACTGTGGAACCAGATTTTGGTTTTAAGTCCAGTTTGTATGCTTTTCTTAAAGTATAAAATAAGCGAGAAAAAATGGCGTTTGTTTCAATTTCTACGTTATTCAGAGACGGAGATATGAGCTTCTGAAAATGACTAAAAAATTGACATTTTCAAAATGTGAAAAAATTCCACACTCGCCGGATTTGAATGGATGAAGCTCATATTGTGAAAATCGTCTTTTTTTTCTAAGCACTATCGATAAAAAAATCGGCTGCCAAAACAAACGATGGCATGAATGAGTGCGCATGTTTTTGTCGAAAAGTAAGGGTTCTGCCCATATATATATAAAATAAATTTTCTACATTTTTTTAAAATTGAGAACATAATGTCGAATCCGCGAATGAAACAAATTCAGCCACACTTAGAAATTTCAAACCTACTTTTTACTACTCAAAACTTGTATTCATAGTATTGTAAGTATAACTTGAAATGTAGCCAGCCTGGTTAAAGCAACCATCTTGGAATAAGATGCCATTAGTAACTTTACGAATAGTCCACTTAAGACCGAGCTATCTTCCCTACCATATCAAGTTTCAACACACTACTAGATTCCAAAATAGTACTCTTTTCTGGAATGGCGAGCGATAGGACTTAAAAACCGGTATCAATTATTAGGATTAGGGACCTTCATAAGGTCTTTAATTTCAATGTGTTTTTTAAAAGCATGTATTTACGAGATAGTTCCTTGCAGAATTTCCAGCTATTATCTTAGTATTTTTTTTAAAGTCTCTAGTTAATGGGTTTTTATTATTTTAGTGGAAGAAAGTACAAAGGACATAGTCCGTACGGCTGCCTTGGCTGTTGGTTCTTTGAAAGATACCGAATTTGATATACGTTTCAATCCAGATGTATTTTCACCAGGAATTAATCATGATGATTCTAAAGGTGCAAGTATAACAAAACAACGTCAATTGGTTAAAGATGCAGCTGATTTTCTGCTTACAGTACAAATACCAACATTTGTAAGTTGACATTACAACTTTCAATTGTAATAAAATGTAAATTTTTTTTAAAAACATTTTACAGATTCGTGATTGCCTTGATCATTCGTCAGCGCCTATGGATGGAATTACGTTATCAGATGCATTACATAGTCGTGGTATAAATATACGTTATTTGGGGAAAGTAGCGATACTCTTATCAAAAGTTAAACAACTTGAATATCTGCATAGTATTGCTTCTGGTGAATTATTACTTCGCGCAGTAAAACATATTTTTACACAATACATGCAAAGTACTGAATTATTAAATTTAGCAGCCGCTGTATCACATTTTTTGAATTGTTTTCTATATGCTGGAAGCGTACCTTCTCCTCAATTAGGTGTTGACGAGGTGAGTAACAACAATTATTTTGTTTTATTTCCCCTTCTAGTAGAGGGAAATATATGGTTTGATCTAGACCACATTCCAATAAATGATCTGTGAATGTTTGTTGCTACTATACTAAACTCAAGATTCAGAGTCCATCGATGTCTACAAATATTTTCACTGAACACGTGAACATATATTAAAACCGGTTAGCTTCGTTGTATCGTTTTCGTTTTTTATTCATATTATTTTGTTGTGAATATAATGAATGGAAACAATCGAAATGTTGGATCACAAAAATGATGGCAGTAAACACAATTCGCATACGAATGAACTGTTAAAAGAATCAATCATGTTACCCCATGTGCTATGATCAAGCGATTTCGCCTGTTTGTATGGTTGGATTCTGTTTATATAGTGGGTGTACTGATCACCATTACTTAACTTGACAACTATAAGGTGTAAGCAAATGTTACCATAGATAAAATTAAAGCCTATATAATTTTGTATAAAAATTATATAGGAATGTTTTCGCAGGTATTCAGAGGGGTAAATTTTAATATATTATATCGAAATTGGTTTATTTCCAACATTTTCAGCATTTCAAATATATCGGTATACAAAATTTTTGGGCGTTTTTTGTTGGACAGAATGTAAACTCTAAATTGGTTAATACACCTATTTGCATCATCCCCCACCCTATTTCCTAAAAAGTAAACTTTTGTGAGACAGTCTCCAAATTAGCAATGAGTAAAATATCTTCCCGGAGAATTATTAATAGCTAATTCATACTGATAATGACTACTTCGAAGTGCATATTTATATAATACAAATAATTGATCTAGAAATTGGAGCTATTTTTTAAATTTAAAGGACACGGAGCTTGTATTTTGTATTTGAATTTCATAAAATTTTTAAGAAAAATGAATTTACGAGAGAACTACTATTACAATTATTACTCATGTTCAATATCATTTTTCGTAAAGATTATTTCTTAGAAACAAGCAGATAGTAAAATAAATATGTGTAATAGCAAACATAAGATGTACTTTCCTTCAGGTTTTTAAGCCAAAATTGTGCCATATTGACTTCCGGTCCTTTTTTTCAGTCTCGAACATCCAAACGACGAAATAAAAGAAAAGGGCGTGGAAATGGTACACTTTCACAATCAGAAGGAAATGAATGGGCTAGTTTAACACCACGTGGTTTGTGGAATCAAATACGTAGTGAATTAAAATCATATTATGACTTTGAATTAGCTGGTGATAACATAGACGCAGTTGTACAAACTTATTCGTTACAAAAAATATCATTATTACGTTCATTTTGTGTAAAAACGGGTTTACAAATTTTATTACGTGAATACAATTTTGAATCGAAAAATCGTGTTACATTTTTTGAAGAAGATATATTAAATATATTCCCAGTTGTAAAACACATTAACCCACGTGCATCGGATGCATACAATTTTTATACAACTGGTCAAAGTAAAATTCAACAAGGTTATTTAAAAGATGGTTATGAATTAATTACAGAAGCACTGAATTTATTAAATAATGTATACGGTGCTATGCATCCAGAAATTGCACAATGTTTACGAATGATCGCTAGGTTAAATTATATTATGGGTGAACATGCTGAAGCCATGGCATACCAACAGAAAGCTGTTTTAATGTCAGAAAGAGTGAATGGTATTGATCATCCATACACAATCACGGAATATGTAAGTATTTTCGAACACATTACAATTTTTAATTTGTAACTTCATTTTTTTCTTCCTGGGATTCTAACCGTTTAATAAATGTTACGGTTTCGGTTTTGAAAAATTAAACAGTTATGGTATTTGTTTCTAAAATTCTAAAATAAAAAGTTAAAATATATACGTTTAAAAACTTTGTTCGCTTATGCCAGGTTAAAAGGTTACATTATAAAGAAAAATCATTGTAAAATTAAGATATTCTAATTAAATTCAATAGCCGCACAACCTACCAATTCTCAAAAATATATCTGATATGTATATTTTTATAATTATGCTTATTCTGTTTTTATGGAATCTACATTTTAATTTATGTATTAACCCTATAACTGAGTGAAAAGGTTTGTGCTGTTGTCTTCGGCTTGACGATTTCTATAAAAAGCTCACTACTTTCAATTCTTGAGAAATAATCGCTACTAGTACTCGAATAATCCTTTGTTAAACCTTTACTTGGACTATGAACTATCGGCTTCGAAGGTAGTTTACATTTTTCAAATTTCGAATACATTAATTTTGGAAAAAATACTAAAATATTGGAAATAATAAAAGTTGATATCATAACAAACAATAGTCCAAACCAGCTTTTATAGTACATTTTGTCATAAAAGTAGCGCTCATTTTTCAAAATTGATTTGTACCTTGTTCATTCGGTTTTTGAAAAATGTTTTGAATAAAAGTTGTTCATTATAAATATACTAACAACTTGTATTCGAAACATTTTCACAAAAACCGAATGAATAAGAAACAAATCAACTAAAATATTTTAAAAAATGAGCGCTAATTTTATGGTATATAGTACATCGACTTCAAAAGTAGCGTTTATGTTTCAAATGTTGTCGATTTCTATGGAATTCATTTAGTTTTCGAAAAAATGTTTAAAATAAAAGTTTTTCGTTATAAAAATACTAACGAATTTTGTTTTAAATAGTTTTTCAAAAATAGAAAGGATTCCGTACAAATCAACTGTAAAGTTTTGAAAAAAGAACACTATTTTTGAAGTCGAAAGAATAACAAATTTAAAATGAATTAACAATAGGAAATCAGTACCTACATTGACGATGTATTTGAAAAAAAGATATATTTTTTAACTTTCTATGACTGTATTAATTAGACTTCGGTTTATACGTATTTGCATACTATTTTATGACTTAAACTTACTTAATGCACTTATCTTTTGCAATACCACATTTAAATTACTATAATTGTTTTAATAATAGACCTGACCTGATATATTAATGTAACAGTCGTGCCAAGAGCCGCCTATCTGTGATAGTAATCCACAATTGATTATATGACACATCGTACAAGTTTTGTATGAAAAAATGAATTCAATTTAATCAGCTACTTGTCATAAAAATAACTATAAAAATTTATTTTGTTTCAGTCTCACCTAGCATTATACTGTTTTGCTAATAGCCACGTTAGTTCTGCATTGAAACTTCTATATAGAGCACGTTATTTGGCGTTACTAGTTTGTGGTGAAAATCATCCAGAAATTGCTCAACTCGATGTAAGTATTTTTATAATAAAATTTACTTATTTATACTCTACTGGTTATTGAAATTATTTTATTTTCATATGTTGTAGAGTAATATCAGTTTAATATTACATGCAGTTGGCGAATATGAATTATCTTTACGTTTCTTAGAGAAAGCGTTAGCTTTAAACATTAAATACTATGGTGCAAAATCGTTAAAAGTAGCAGTTAGTTATCATTTAGTAGCACGAACCCAAAGTTGTATGGGTGATTTTCGTTCAGCACTTAATAATGAAAAGGAAACATATGCCATTTACAAACAGCAGGTAAAAATTATATATATTTGCATAATCAATAGGTACGCATACACAAGCGAATTTTTGGAACATCTAATCCGTTGATTCAGATTTCGTAATCAACGAAGCACATTATCCGCCGGACTTAACCCTTTACTGTGTCTATTAACGAATAATAAGTATTTAATATTTCCTAATTAAGGTAATATCCTTATGAGAGTAATTTCAAGATAAACTTATGAAAATTTTGTAAAATGTAGAAGAGTAGAAGAGATTGGTATTTAAAAGAATTTGTCAATGATGCTTGATCCTGACGATCCTTTACGGCGATACGGTCATTTATTTTAAAAATTCTGCAGAATTATATAGTATCGTATTCAATAAACAACATATTGAAACACCTTTTGGCGAAATATTTCAGTACAAATAAACGAATTCAACTACCCATTAATTGGCTTTATTATTCCCGTTACTAATATAATTTGTATGATTATTTAGTTGGGTGAAAATCATGAAAAAACTCGTGAATCATCGGAATGTTTACGTCATTTAACGCAACAAGCAGTGGTTTTACAGAAGAAAATGAATGAAATATATACTGGAAAAGCTGGTGCTTCGTTACCTCCAATACAAATTCAACCACCATCAATGGGTTCAGTACTCGATATGTTAAATGTTATAAATGGAATTCTTTTTGTACAGATTAGGTAAATTATTTTCAAATATGTTTGGATGGTTTTGTTTTCTTTAAAAATAGACTATTCTGAGACCACAAAATAAAAACAATGTTGACAAACCAAAATTGTAGTTAGATAATGTAGACATCTTCTAAGGAAGGATTTATCGAAATTCGAAAAGTAAAGAAAAAAAACTATCAAATTACTATTACATCCCAGGAATTATGGAAAAAATTAGGTTTTTCAAAACGTCTCGTATATGAACATTGGTTATTAATAGTTTGTAATTTTTGGGAAATGAATGTCCCACATAATAGTTTCTCATTAAGTGTAATAAAAAATTCTAGAACCAAGTTAAATTATGCTAATATTTATAGTCCAAGAACTCATGGTAAGATTGCTTTTCTAATCGCATACCCTCAATAGAATAGTAAATTAATAAGTATATATAATCGTCTTTCGGGGGCAATCGGTCGCCCTGCGCCAATCCTGTGCAAATTACTGTAATTAAGCTAATTACAGTCGCAAAATGGAACTTTCACTCCGTCATAAAATATACGAATGAAATTAACATAGAATGATAGGGAAATATGAGTAGTTTCATAATATATTGGTCCCATTTACCATATCTTGAAAGGTTAATCGGAATCTTATTTGCGTCATCAAACATCCTTAAGTTTTTTTTATGCTTGTGAAGGTTTTCTGCAATTTCCTTCACCAACTCCAGATAAGTATCGGCATAGTTCCTATCAAAGTCGGCTGTAGCCGCACAACCTACCAATTCCTAGCCTACACACAAAATTCTTTGTCCTCCACTCACATCCTCAGGCATCACAATGGACCTTATGTTCAAAGTGTGTCCCGTCCAGGACAGCCGCTACAATCTATCTATCTACTCATATTTTCCTATCATTCCATGTTAATTTCATTCGTATATTTTATGACGGAGTGAAAGTTCCATTTTGCGACTGTAATTAGCTTGTGAATGTGAATTCCTGCCCTTGTATCCACTTCACACATTAATAAATCAATTTGTATAAATTTTCAGTCAACAAGACATTGAAAATTTTAAAGCTGAAATAGAAAAACGACAGGCAGCTGAAAAATCACCATTTAAAGAAATCGAAAACGGTACAGAATCTGAAAATTCAGAAAATACAACAAGTAATCCATCAGGAGCTATAGAAGTTGAACCAATATCTAGCTGAAGTAGAAGAGTGTAATATTTTACATTCATGATTTTTATTTGTAAAACTCAAGTACTGTATAGTGTTATTATTATTATTATTAATTATTACTGTCCTTGGTTAGTGAATCGTTATTTTTGTGTAAATAGCACAAGTTAGTCGCGCACAAGTGCTAATAAATAATTCATGAAAACAAACTATATATAGCCCCTACAATACCTCATTTTTTAAAATATTTATGCTAGTCGATGAATATTTGTTGCAATATGTTAGATATTTATATTTTATAGCGCAAATATTTATGATAAAATGACGTTCGTTATTCAAGTTGAATTTTGGAACTCATGGTAATATTGTGTTGTGATGGACACTTATCGCTAAGCTTAATAAAAACGAAAAGTTTACAATTTTTATTTATGTTATAAACACTGTTTTTGTAAAAATTGTCGTTCAAAGTTCATCACACCGCAAAGCCTTCAATTAAGAAGCCTAAATATAATTTAACCAGGCTTATGAATATTTATAATACTAAATGAAACAAAAACAATTTTAGTGATATTTTTAAACCAAAAATTGTTACCATTAATTATTAGATTTTATAAATACGTATCATATGCGCATCGATGTATTCAAATGAAACATAAACATCTCTTTTATGCACAACATTGAATATTATTAAAATTTCTTCAATGTACTTTTTTTTAATATCTGGAACAATATTATGTAGACGCATACAGTGGTCGATATTTAGTTTTTGATTATTTTTTATTTATGAATCAAATTTAGAATTTTAAATTCATTTGGTTTCATTTATAATGGAAGGCCAAATTATAGTGAAATTATTTTAATCGCAATTGGCAACAGTGGAAATTTACTTTATAAGAGGTCTATTCATAAAATACGTCACCCAAAATTCGTATGATTCTTTATAACTTCTACAATTTTCGTAAAAGGATATCTATATCCATTTTCGTATTCTATGTAAAAGTATCATTCTTGTGCAAATATCAGCAGCACATAATGTAATTCTCTTATCTTTTTAAAAATATTATACTTAAAAAAAAAGGATATGTACGTTCTTTAAATGTGACATCATAAAATTAACCCACCTCTGTCACACTTGATGAACTCTTTTATTCTTTTGATACGTAACGTATTGTATGAATTGTCTCTTTAAATTATTTATGTTTTATTTATTTAAAATACTGAAAAATTCAAAAATCTATTAAGGGGGTTGAGGCATGAGGCGTAATTTGTTTAGTAATGCACGTGCAGAGTTTAAACACAATTGTGTATACAGTTATCGGGAAAAAAATTAACAAATTTAACACTAGATTGGCTTTAATGGAAATATACCAAATAGTAATGAATAATTTATTATTGATACAGCGATCAGATAATTACATAATTTTACTTACATATCAATTGTCAGACTTCATACCATGAGAATGATATTAGTAAAATAAAATATAAATTAATTATAATCGAACGACATTTATTTATTATTTTTCTAATTTCCAATGTCTTTGACTCGTTATTAGGCCATATCAAATTTTGTTTGTATAAATTTTGTTTTTGTAAAATTTGTTATAACTAATATGCTCTATACATTAACAGGTTAGCGTCCCCCTTCGCACCTCAAACATCGTCTCTATAAATCCCAAATTTTGTATAAAATAAATTTTTTGAATTTACTTTTGTTGTAAGAAACGTGCAATATTTTTTTGATTAAAATCGTAAGGTGTATATACCGCAGAGATTATGGTTTTTCTATTTTGAGTGCTATACTTCAAGGATAGTACTACACAAATGACCACTGACTTCCAAGACTTAAGCAAGAGAATTTGATATGCGTTTTTCCAGTTAAAAAAATTAAGACAAATCAATTTTATAATTATGTATATCAGCATTTGTAGGGCTCTGCTAAACAATTTTTTGATAAAATACATAATCGAAAAATAAATTGTAAAATTAATTGTATTTTGTTCTGTGAACAAAGATAATAAACATAATTTACACAAAATAGTTTTAAATTGAACTAAAAAAGCAAGATGTGATTAATATTGCTTTAATAATTCAAACAAAAATCGATGAATGCGCCATAAAGAGATTGTTTGAATTAGGACTGTGTATTTAGATATCCTATCTTTTCTCATCGATGTGCATTTGTTGTAATTATGTTATACGTACTGAATTTTGTTTTGTTTTTGTGTGTATGGGGCTGTAGTTTGCCATATTTTTGTTATGCCATCATGATAATATTTTTCCCTTTTTAATTTGTTGTTGAGTTCCTCCATATAATGTCAATTGGTAATGTATTTTTTGCACATGTTGAGTTTTCATTAAATATATTACAAGTTTATAAGTAAATTGTTATAAGTTTTGTGCCCCTAAAATTTTATCAAATAATAGGAAAAAGCAATTACACATAAATGCGAAAATTCATTTAGTAAATTTGTCGCGACAAGTACTTGTTTTCATATCCTAATAAGTGTACTTTTGTGCACTTCTTCTTATTTCCAGTGTACTATATGCAGAGTTAAACCACAAACCCTAATCAATTCAGTTGGGGATCACGATATATTTAGGTTTAAATAAAATTTTTAAATGACTTTAAAATCGCGCTTAAAATAATTTACATAATCAACAACACGTGAATAAGGATGCAAACATCGACGGTTCGATGTATCGATTAAAAAAAAAAACTTTGATGACAAAATCATCGGGCCTTGAAACATCGATGTTTTTTTTTAAATTTTTAAAATAAATTTAAAATATAAAAGGAGAGTTAAACACGCAATAGCACAATTTTGGTAATACAAAGTGCATGTGCATGGTTTACACATTAACAAGGCAGTCAAAATTATAAAATAAATCACGATACATATAATTTCAAAGATTTATTTAGTATTTACTTAGGTGAAACATTGGAATAGAAATCAAAGAGAAATTGGACCAATTTATTTCGTGGAATATGAAACAATAATATGCCACGATGTAAGAAATAAATAGTGATCTTTTTAAGTATCAACAAACAAACAACAGTTACAACACAAGAACTTTGAATTTGTAACAAATGAACTAATACAGGTGGGTGAGCAATCTAATCAACTCTTTGGTACGTCCTTTTCATTCATTCTATAGTGACAGTTTCAGTCAGCGCCGCTAAGCCATGTGGACTGTTAATGAATTTCCGAACATACTCGGTATTGCAAATTGCGTATTTAGTTCGTAGAATTTGTAATAAATGGCTCTGTATGTATTAATAGGTCGGTGCCGCACCGGTCAAAACATCGATGTCAAACATCGCTAGTAATGACATCGATATTTTTAGGCAAAAACATCGATGTATCGTTTGCATCCCTGCACGTGAAGTACAGTAGAACTCGAATTATACAGATTAACTGGCACCAGACCTCTGTCCGGATAATTGGATAAATCATGAAAAATGTTATTTCTTTAAAAAAAAAGAAGCTAACTTTGTGTATACTGTTGAAGAATGAAGACAAACTTGATTTTCTCAACTAAAGATTTTCTCGACTTGTTCGCAAATAATCGGCCTGAAAAAGGGGTTCCCAATGCTCACTGCTTGAAAAATCACTTGAATACAGCCTTTTTTTCTCAAAGCGATCTGGATAGAGTTCTAGTGTATTAAAATATATTTCTCTTAAGTAAGAAAGACAAGAATATCTATAAATCCAAGCGGGGACCGTAAAAATCTTTACCCATTTAATTAGAGGATGAAACTTTCAGTACTTCAATTACTTTTCTAGGCAACTCTGCGAGAACCTGATCCGACATCGAAATCTTTTATCGCGCATAACTTTTTTTCTATAATAATTTCGAGAAAAGCACATTAAAATTTTTTTTCATAAAATTTTATTTCCATCAACTGTTGTATGAAACTTTTTTTTATTTCTATTATATTTTCTCAGAAAAGAAATAGATAAAGATATTATCTATATATAAAGATATATATGTATATAGATTATATATATATATATATATATATATATATATATATATATATATATATATATATATATGTATATATCTTTATTTCTTTTCTGAGAAAATATAGAAATAACTAAAAGTTTCATACAACAGTTGATGGAAATAAAATTTTATGAAAAAAAATATTAATGTGCTTTTCTCGAAATTATTATAGAAAAAAAGTCATTATAGGTAGATTATTATAGATAGACCGATATATATATATATATATTGTAGAGGCTGCCCTGGACGGGCTACGCTTCGTCCATAAGGTCCATTGTGATGCCTAAGGATGTAAGTGGAGTGGAAGGAATTTTTGTGTATAGACTAGGACTAGGAATATGCGGCTGCAGCCGACTATGATAGGAACTACGCCGATATTCTACTGGAGTTAATGAAGGAAACTGCAGAAAACCTTCTCAAACATAACCGTTAACGTTACTTCGTTCTTGTCAATACGCCGACAGTTTAATCAATTAACCGCAATTAACTGCCGATGTCGGGATTCGAACCCATATCCTCCCAGTTTCCAAGTAGGCATACTGCGCAGACATAACGCCTTAGACCGCTCGGCCACTTGGACTGGTTAACCTTCACAACCGGCTATGCTTGTGAAGGTTTTCTGGAGTTTCCTTCACGAACTCCAGATGAGTATCGGCATAGTTCCTATGAAAAGTTGGCTGCAGCCGCACATTCTACCAATTCCTAGTCTACACACAAAATTCCTTGTCCTCCACTGACATCCTTGGGCATCACAATGGATCTTATGGTCGAAGTGTGTCCCGTCTAGGATAGTCTCTACAATCTATCTATCTATATACGATATTTTCTGAAAGTTTCATCCCCTAGCGCTCTGGCGAAACGGAAACAGAGAAGAATTAAATCTCAAGACGGAACTGACGTATTGCTTTTCATACTTTTTCATTTTGTTTGTGCCAAATTTTCTCAGTTTTCGATTAAATATTTTGACTAAGAGTTTTACTGTTGGTTTTTTATTTTACACTTCGAAATAAAATTTAGGAGTGTAGGAATTATATTAACATACTTGCTTGATATTTCGGGTAAATTTAATTTCTGGCGGTAGCTTAATTACCTGAAATCTCATATCGGAATTTTATTGGATCAATCTCTTTTAACTATATAAGATTTTGAAGAATTTTATAAATGGACTATATTTAGTGCTCGTACATCCTTACTACGTTCAGTAGGTTGAAAAATACGACATTTTTTGCTTAAAATATGATTTCGAGGTCGTTAAAATGAACAAATATTTTTTTCAACATTCAATTTATTCAATCGAAAAGATATGTACACAATGAAAGTTTACATGTAAATTATTTAAACACGTATGTCTTTTAATTGTCTTGCTAAATCTTTCTTATAGTTAATAAACAAATATATGGAGGGGATGATTGGCGCATAATTAAGTATACAATTTAACTAGAGAGTAATCAGTTTCTTTTCAGGATTTTATTTATTAATAACAAAGATCGAAAATTGTTCAATTTAGCTTCAAAATCAGAACTGGCCTGAGTGCGGGACTTTAAAAAATGGCTGATTATTGTGTGCAGCGAAATAATAATCTATTTTTTAATGTCCAATAATTATTTTTTTCTAAGTTTTGACAGTTAGAAATGTCAATTTTTGTATATTTTAAATTTATTGACAAATAATTTATTTCCAAAATTTGTTTAAAGGTGGTATTTTTACGGAAACTATACACTATATTGAAATCTGGGCTTACTATAACTTTAGAACGGTCAGAAAACAGCTACAACTTTGAAACGTTTTGGAATTTTGAACTTTTTATAGTTTTTTTAGAGTCGTAAGGAAAATTTACCTAGATTCTTCTCTCATGATTATTTCGCATCTCCTGTAGTTTTCTCCAAAATATTTGACATTTTCTCTTTTATATGTAAAAAAGATAATACTGCACACTAAATTTGGTTTCTTTTTTACCACCAGCAAGTAGTGTCCAATAATTGACCATGTATTATACTCTAACTTATTGAAAATGACTTCATAACTTACTATGCGATTATGAATCAACTGATTCGTTTATTTACAACTGTATAAGTTGTTAAGCCTATTTTTGTCTTGTGAGTACTAGAAATCTTTTATGAATGTTTTCCTTGAAAATTAAATTGAACAGTTTTCATTCATTACTTGGCCTTGAATCTATCCGTTACAAATTTACCAAGTTTCTATTACTTTTTGAATAAAAACAGAAAAATTTTTTTGCGCTATTTAAACGATTATAACACTTATATTTATATTATAACGATTATTTATGCGCCACTTGAAATGTCGTTGTAGAAAATATTAAAACACAATTCCATAGGATCGTGTTAAATCGTTAAAAAATGGGCTTCAAATGGTTATGACATTTCTTCATTTTTTAAATTTGAGTTTAAAAATAATAGTTAAGGAGCTGGTGGCCTTTCATCTTTATGATTTTATCGCCCCAGTCACTCAATTCGTAACTAAAATTCTTTACTTTGGCTGAGTTACTATACTGAGTTTATGAAAAAAGTTTCAAACAAAAGGTGTATATTTTTAAAAAGGGCACGTATAATGTATTTTTATTCTATTTTTTACGGTTTCAAATATGGAGGAAAGCACGGTCCGATTTTGCTCAATTACGAATTACGAAGTTATTTTATGGCTCTAGAACACACACAAAATTTTAAATCGTTATCTCTTTTCGTTTTTGAGTTATCGTACCCACGGACAGAACGACATGCGGAAATGGACAATTTTATGAATACCTATAAGAAAAATTTCTGCGATCAAAATTTTCGACCGTTACAAAGTCGGGATTAAACTGAATATAACTTTGTATATATTATATATACCGAATATAAAAATACTACCAAGTGCTCTTAAAAAATGTATTAAAATTTTAACTAATATAAAAACAAGTTCATCGCGCCGCGCCCAATACTAGCCCATTCGAATAAGTCAAGCTGGCGACGCCACTACCGCCTGGTCTTTACATTTGAGATTATTACCATCTTAGCTCCAGTTTCTACCTAACACAAAATTATTAAACCAGTTGAAAAATTAAAAATTGATTAAAACCTTCATACTAGCTCTTTATTGAAGTATTTTTTATCTCTCGTAAAATAATTGTTGTCACCAGTTTCAGTGGCGGAACCAAGGGTGTGGTCCAAAGAGCACCCCTTCCCGCTAGATTAAACAAATTATATACATACATACATGTTTTGTATAGATTGTAACTAAAAAGGCCAGGGTGTCTAGTTATCTGGAAAACCTGGAAATGTCAGGGAATTTTTAGTTTCTTGAAAAGTCATGGAATTGTCAGGGAATTTCGCATAATCGTATTTAAAATCACTTATTTCTTTATTATTAGATAAAAATCCGTAAAAATTATTACTGATAATTATCTGTTTTGAGATTTTTGAAAAAATTTTATGTATGTTACTCATGAAAAATAATGTTTAGATTTTATCATATTATCCATAAAAAATAAAAAAATGTATACTTTTCTATCAATAACAAAATATTATATGAAAAAATGGTCTGGAAAAATTCGAATTCAAGTCTGGAAACCTTGGGAAAGTCAGGGAATTTTTTACCAAAATATTACTAGACACCTTGAAGGCCTAGATAACCTTACTGGCTTAACTTCGGCATTCCCTTGGCCCCTACTCTTAGGTTAGAGCCCTATTTAGAACCTAAACTACAATTGCGATAGAGAAATCTATGGTACGAAACCCTCCGTTTTCGTCCCAAATTTAATTCTAAACCCACGATTCTACCAGCTCCCTATGTACAATAAAAATTAAACATTATTATAATACTGACTAATGAGGTAATTATCAGACAGTTTATGTACGTAGTACAAATAAAACTCGGCCTTGCGCACTGACGTGCTCTAGATATACAAAAATATATAGGATGTTTTTTATGTGAACCATTGGGATTTATATATAATGTTACTGTTCTTTTTAAAATGAACCATAATCTGTATTACATAACTTTGTCTCTGTCTAAGCAGGCGTAAAACATTGCCAATTTTATCATTACTGAAACCTACTTAATAAACGAATCCAAAATAATGCAAATATGACTCCTTAAGATGCTAAGATACTAAGTTCTTAAAATTTTCTTGCAAGAATAACTCATCCTGCTCTGGTTTCCAGAATATGTAAGAAAGGGAGAAAGTAGCAAATAGCATGACAAGGACCACTAACACACCACTTATACAATCATTTTTACCACTGACAGCTTTCGAAAAGGAAGTAGCTAACAGAGTCACGCTCTGGAACCTTCCATGACTCAGGTAAGTAAGGAATCTCAGTTTCAATCGTAAAAAATTCAATATATGTATCAGTTTGAGTAAAAAAAGGCTACGGCTAATGTCAGATTTTCTAACAGACACCTGCAGAAGTTGAATCTGGAAAGTGGAGATGATTGTATATTCTGTGAAAAATGGTGAAAACTCCAGAACATCTCTCCTCAGGATATGCGACGCCCTTACACAAAGGAAAATCCTATGTTTGTATAGCAGATTGCGGAGGGAGAGCTACCATATTTGTATTCAATGCAACTCCTGTCCTTTTTAAAGGAAACTGATCTGGATAGGGTGTTCTAAATTGAGGCTACTCATCAGGAACACGGAGGAAAAGCACAATAGAATTTTAGATCTTGGAGTACTAAATCATCCTTCTCAACACAAATTGATTAACAGTTACTGGATGACAAAATAATATTTTTTCAAAATTTTTATAGCTAGTGTGCTCTTCGGTAATGATATCTTAAGGTTCGTTTTAAAAAGAACATCCTAAAACTTTTTTTTTTAAAAATAAAACAGTAAAATTACATAATATATAAATTTTGACGTTTCACGTTAAAAAAGACCCTGCATAACGCCATTCCTTATTACTTCCGTCTTTTGTTTCGTGTACGAGATCGACGTGACGACGAACTTATAACATTAGAATTTTGCCTAGGTATGCGAATTGGAGCACCAAGTGGATGCTGTTGCACAAGTTCAGCTAGTTGTCCTTGTTGCGCTAACATTTGTAAGAATGTACATATAAATTCATCATAATTATGCGTTCGACGGCAATCATCGACCTTGTATTTGTTACGCTTATCATTTTCATCTTTTAAACTTAATTCACATATGGTAATTTCACTTTCTAAATTTCTTAATAATGCTAATAGGTCTTTCGGTGCAAATGTATGTGGCTCAAATAATTCAGCATATTTATTCTCATTAAGTGTTGTTGAATCCTTTTTATCATTTTCCAAACATACTTTTTTTGATGTAATCCCTGAATCGGGCATTGGTCGCTTACCAGTTAATCGTCCATCACTTGCAACACGAATTACAACAAATTTTTGAAAATCTTTTGATGAATTTGGACTGGCTTCTGATGAAATCCAACTCCATGATTGTGTGGGTGAATGTAATGTTGAACTCATTTCAGATGATGTATCCGTACTGGATGTACTTGGTGCTGGAGATGTTGTGATTGTTAATGGTGATGCGTAATCCAATGGACTTAACATCATCTGTAAAATATAGAAATTTTATTTGCTAATTTTTAGATAAGCATAAATTTTTATGTACCGAGGATTCCGTACAGAACAGACTGAGACAATTGAAAATTACTTGAAAATAAATGATTGATCATGTTTTGTGGTGATGTAACTATGAATGTCTTAAGGATGTTTGGGAGATACAATCGGAGGCGTAAGTACCAAAAATTAGAAATTCGTGAATAAGTTTTGTAGCATAATAGTGTCAAATGAAATATATATATTATTATTTGTGAATACTTAACCGTCACAATACAATACTAATGTGAATTTCCATTAAGGTTACGTAAGACATAGTATGAAAGAACTATTTTATACTATATAGACAAACATGTCATTGAATTTTTAATTAAATATTGATATAAAAAAATGAAATAATGATATGAAATATATATAATTTAAAATAAAATAAAATTTTACCAGTAATGTTGAATTAAATAAGAGATAAATAATATGCAAAATTTTTAACTAACTTTTGGCATTGAATGTACCTTTAATTTAAATCAACAAAAACATAAATCCTTTTTCTTTCTATACCATATAAGTATAAGTTACAAAGATATTTTTATTTCTATTTTTTTTTTCTCAACAATCGTTTTTTGAATGTTAATAAAATTATTTCTATTGAGTTTGTAGTGGACTCGCTACTAAATCTCAATTTACTTCCATATTTAGATACCTTTGCGCACACACTACAATATTTAAATTTTATTCCTATTTTTTTAAAACTTAACTTTTATATCTAATTATTCAATCAATAAGCACGTATTTATGCAAATAATTGCAAATCGTCATGATAAGTACTAATAAACGTCTAAGAATAAAAATAATTTTATATTCATAATTATTTTTGTTACTAATAATCATAGAAATAATCAATAATGTGATGGAGCGTGGCGAGGGAATGAAGGGGGGACGCGTGACGTATTTTATGCATAATTTTATAAATGGCCCCTTTGTGAAAAAAAATTATTTGATTAACTTATTGTACTTTAATTTAATATTATTGGCAATGTTTACACCTAGTAATAGCAAAAAACGTTCACGGATCGTTTGTTAGAATTTGTCCTAGGTGAGATCGCATATTGTCTCTAAAATTTTTGGTATTAGTATACAATTTTTTATTGTGCCTTTCTATTAATAGAGAGCTTTTAACTTACTTTTTCAGTTGATTTATCGCCATTTGAATCTTTGTCTAATGTTTGTACAATATCAACTACGGACTTATCATCAGTTAAAAGTTTCATCTTTTCGTTATCAGGATCTTTCATTTTAACTAATTGTTGCAACGCATCCAATACAATTTGTCTATTAGTTCGTAACATTTTTAATTTATGTGTAATTGCCAATCGTCTATCAGGTACCACTGCCATTAAATTAAATCTAATATCATGATCTTCTGTTGTAACACCTAAACGTTCACTCATCACCCGTCTAAATTTCTCTGTCCAATCTTCTGCAGACTCCCATGGGCCATGATCGATCGGAAATGGTTTTAATCCGTCTAATTCAAATAAATTTCCATTAATCGGTACATAGCTGACAAAATGAAATGCTTCTGCAGTACATCGACCAGTAGACACGCCTGATCCCTTATCTAATCTACGTTTAGCTTGCGGCATTGCATGTGCATTATGTGCACACGCTAATTCAGGAGTGTTTCCAATAGCCCAACCTTTATTTTCCGGACACATACCTGTGGTGTGAATTTTTAGCCGTTGCAACGTATCACCTAAATGGATAACAGGACAATTTAGTAATATTGATAGCAAAGCATGAGTTGCACAACTGTTTGGAACCATTTGTTGTGCAAAAAAAATATTATTAACTATTTCTTCATCTTTAACAAAACTTTCTGTCTGTTCAATAATTTTTCGACGAGATCTTCTCTCTTCAATCCAACGAAATAAAAATATAAAACCGTAAACTGGACCTTCTAATGGCTTTTGTAAATCATATATTTCCTCAACTTGAACACCTTTTACACCGAAGTCTTCAAGTAATAATGTAAATAAACCTGGGTCACTTTCCAATTCTAACCACCCTTCTGTTAATCTATGAATATCAACAGGCATTGTTGGAAAACAATATTTGTTAATACTTAATTTTTAACATTTTTTTGACAATTACGGAGTAAACAAATTTGTCGAATGTATAAAAAACATTAAGTAAAATAAGTTCCTAGACAAAACTATAGGGTGCTCTGAAATATGTAATGATACATATAAAAAATATACCACTTTTTGTATTTAATAAAAACATTCATATTGACCGTGTTCAGCCGAACTAAGTCCTTAGTAAACTAAGTTAGTCAGAGTCATTTAAAATAAAACCTATTTTGACAAAATGGAAACCCGACTTCAAAAATCAAATATTCTATAACAAATGCACTAAAAAGTAAAAAAATAATTGCATATTCTTGTGCCAATTTTAGTTCACCTAAGCAAAAAATTTTAAATTTATATGTACAATTATTGTTATTTTTGGAGGCGGTGTCCAAAAGTTATGTGAATTTCTCTATGCTGACAATAATTGTAGATATATATTTAAAAAATTTTGCTTAGGTGAACTAAAATTAGCACAAGTATATGCAATTATTTTTTTACTTTTTAGTGCATTTTTTGTTATAGAATATTTGATTTTTGAAGTCGGGCTTCCATTTTGTCAAAATAGGTTTTATTTCTCGCTTTTTAGCGAATTTCCTGAAAGGAAATAGAGCTATTGGTCCCGTACCGAAGTCAAAATTTCGCAAAAATTTCTGCAAATGTCCATCGATCCTAGCTAGTAGATGTCAAAAATCACCATCTGTAAAATTTATATATATATATATATATATATATATATGTATATATATATATATATGTATATATATATATATATGTATATATATATATATATATAGTGTGTTTACTTAAGTTGGCTCCATATGGAAAACTTTTTTATTATAAGATTTACAAAAAAAAGTTATCCTTTATAAAAATCTCTGCTTTCGAAAATATTAACATTCAGCTATTTACTTTTGACATCGAATGTACAGGGTGTGCAGAAATTGAAAAAGTTCGATAGGAATTTTTTTTTCCACTTCAATTTTAAATTAAATTTTGCAAATCCTACTTATAAAACACGTTATCTGTTATTCTAATTAACCAGTCATCGTACTTCAAATGTTTATTTGCTGATTTGAAACATTTAATGAATGATATGTAACAAAATAATGAATACAGAACATTTATTTTTCATACATTACATTACAAATACAATTATTATTGTTGACGTAAGTAACAACAGTTAAGTAAGTAATCATCAGTTCGTTTTTGCCTCAACGTATCCACCTTCGCCTTCCATACATAATTGTTATTTTACAAAATTCTTTCAATCCACTCCTACATATCTCGGGAGTGATTTCTTGAACCGTTTCCCGTATAATCTGTTTTATATGGTCTACATTTAGAACAAAAATATACAAAATTTAATTTAAAATTGAAGTGGTCAAAACATTCCTATCGAACTTTTTCAATTTTTAGGCACCCTATACATTTGATGTCAAAAGTGATAGCTGAATCATGGAGGCTATATGTTTAGTGTCTATGAGCTGAATATTAATATCATGGAGGCTATATAAAGGAGATATAAGTCATACGGGAAAATTGACAAAATATGGCAACGAAATGGGAGAAGTTATATTTACTTTTTATGCCGCTAGGGTCGCAAGTTTTTGATAGATACTCATCCTTACCAAAGTGAATATAGTATAATAAATAGAAGTGAAGTAAGCCAAGTAACTATTTTTATTTTGAAGTCATGGAGGCTATATAAAGGAGATATAAGTCATACGGGAAAATTGACAAAATATGGCAACGAAATGAGAGAAGTTATATTTACTTTTTATGCCGCTAGGGTCGCAAGTTTTTGATAGATACTCATCCTTACCAAAGTGAATATAGTATAATAAATAGAAGTGAAGTAAGCCAAGTAACTATTTTTATTTTGAAGTGATCATTTTGAAGTACACGATTTGGTTAAAAAAATTTATTAAATAAAAAACTGTTTAAAAAACATTTAAAATGGGAAAAGTATGTGCAGTAGACAATTGTAAAAGTGTTAGTGCTTGTGACAATAAGCAACGGGATCAATTGGGTTTAAAAAACCAGGACATTTAAAGTACCAGAAGCTAGTATAAATATTCCAAAATTAATTAAATTGTATGACATTATATTAAATATTAATTTTCAGCATTATTATTAATAAATAAAAGTTTAATTTAATATCTGATTCAATAATTTCTTTCATTTTTACAATTCCAACATTACAGGTTACTATTTAATTATTTGATGTTTTTTTTTTTTATTTTTATGTAATTATTTTGCGAATTTTAACTATCACTTCAACTAAATCCTTATTGAAAAATTGAAATTACTTATCATTTATTTAAAAAAATATTTTATTGAAAAAATACTTTGGCTGGAAATAATTTTTATAATACTATAAATACGTAATGTTATTCAATTAAAACTCGCGCCTTATACTCTCTGTTTTGTTTCCGGTGCCGAAGGAACGCTACTGACATCTTATTTTTGCCAATTATTTGTTTACATGGAGTTATGTGTCCTTGTTTAGGGTCTATGTTTGAAGTGATCATTTTGAAGTACACGATTTGGTTAAAAAAATTTATTAAATAAAAAACCGTTTAAAAAACATTTAAAATGGGAAAAGTATGTGCAGTAGACAATTGTAAAAGTGGTAGTACTTGTGACAATAAGCAACGGGATCAATTGGGTTTAAAAAACCAGGACTTTTGAAGTACCAAAAGCTAATATAAATATTCCAAAATTAATTAAATTGTATGACATTATATTAAATATTAATTTTCAGCATTATTATTAATAAATAAAAGTTTAATTTAATATCTGATTCAATAATTTCTTTCATTTTTACAATTCCAACATTACAGGTTACTATTTAATTATTTGATGTTTTATTTTTATGTAATTATTTTGCGAATTTTAACTATCACTTCAACTAAATCCTTATTGAAAAATTGAAATTACTTATCATTTATTTAAAAAAATATTTTATTGAAAATACTTTGGCTGGAAATAATTTTTATAATACTATAAATACGTAATGTTATTCAATTAAAACTCGCGCCTTATACTCTCTGTTTTGTTTCCGGTGCAGAAGGAACGCTACTGACATCTTATTTTTGCCAATTATTTGTTTACATGGAGTTATGTGTCCTTGTTTAGGGTCTATGATTAATATTTTCGAATGCAGAGATTTTATAAAGAATTTTTTTTTTTCGTAAACCTTATAATAAAAAAGTTTTCCATAGGAGCCAACTTAAGTAGACACTGTATATACAATATATATATATATATATATATATATATATATATATATATATATATATATATATATATATATATATATATATATATATATATATGTGTCTGTAATCACTCTAGCGGTCACAGTTTTCATTTTATTGGAATGAGATTTGGTATTTGAGGTTAAGGTATTCGGAAGGTTAAGTTCGTTAATGGGTAAAATCGGACCAGGGGAAAGGGGGGTTTAGAGGTAGGGGGAAACACAAAATTTGACATATCTCCCTTAATATTTGAAAAATCGAAAAATTTATAAGAAGTAAAGTTGTAGGTGCTAAGTTTTACTGTAATTTTGTTTCAGATTATTTTTCTGTAACACTAATATTTACAGAAATATTGACGGTTTGATATTGAAAATTAAATTCCTTAATATCTCTGTACACATTAGAGTTTGAGCAAAAATGATAAGGTGATGAATTGTAGCAAATATAATTTTCTACAACTTTATTTCTTATGCTTTTTTCGATTGTTCTAATATTAAGAGAGATATTTTATATTTTGTGTTTTCTTTTTTCTCCTCCTTCTTTATACTCCCCCCCCCCCCCCCATTCCCCTCGACGTATGTCATTTATTTATAAAATTGGACTTGCAAATACTAAAATCATATACGACATTTCATTTTGATCAGACTAAAATTGTGACCGCTAGAGAGTCATTTATGTATTCTAAGGAAATTCGCTAAGTTGAAGCAGCTCCTGCGTAACGAATTTTTTTTACATGCATTTTGTTTTTTTTTTTGTAAAAATTTTTTTTTTTGGGTCGGTTTTTTTTTGTAAAAAATTTTTTTGAAGTCGGTTTTTAAAAAAACTTTCGTATTTTCCCATTATGAATGAGTATATCCTTTAAAAAAAAAATTCGCAGAAATCGGTTATCACATATAAAATGAGACTTTTCCTCGATTTCCCGGGGATCCCCTCATCAGAATGCGATTTGGTGCCAATGGGAAACCAAATCCTTTAAAACAAAAACAAAAATTCAAAATCGGTTCAACAATGACGGAGTTCTGAGGTGACACACATAAAAAAAAAAAAAAATACAGACGAATTGAAAACCATCCTCTTTTTTGAAGTCGGGTTAATAAATTAATAGAAGTTATGCCCACTGCCGGACGTAGGCCTCCCCCAAATGTAACCAGGTTTTCTTATCCTGGCGTAGTCTTTGCCACAATGGACCGCATTTCTTTATAAA
Source organism: Nineta flava (assembly GCA_963920215.1). Taxonomy (NCBI): domain Eukaryota; kingdom Metazoa; phylum Arthropoda; class Insecta; order Neuroptera; family Chrysopidae; genus Nineta; species Nineta flava. The sequence goes on from OY986040.1 coordinate 95,986,212, forward strand.
TTCATCCCTCCAGCTTACAATTTTCCTACCTCTTTGTCTCTTTTTCTTTATTGGACACCATACAGTACACACCTTGTCGAACGGTTGCTCATAGGGTTGTCTTTTAAACAAAACAAATGACTAGTCCAGTTCCACTTAAGTTTTTTAATAAAGATTATAACATTGTCCAGCTTAGTTTTTTCTCATGGTGAAATTTCTAATTTTATCTTTGCGTTGCATATTGAGTTACTCTGAGCTGGTTCATCTGTTTCTTTGATAATGGCCATATTTAACAACCATAAGTTAGACAAGGTATGATGTAACTGTTTGATAATAGACATACAATCGGAAACATGCCATGAAGTTTATTTGTTATTTCATTTTTTGTAAAATTAATTGGAAAAGTAAAACATTTACTTGAACAATTTTTTTCATTTTTAATTAATGAAACATTAAAACATTATATTGAAACCATTTTGTTTAGTATATTGAAACAAAATATCTTTTTAAAACAAAAATTATTGAAATTAGCTAATGCATAATCGACATTAAGTCTCTCTTAGTTATATGATCACGAATGTAGTATTTAAGAACCCCTTTTAGTAATTCGATTATGGCCACGTCGGCGAGGTAGTTAATAGTTTTTCGCAGCAGTAGTAAATGGTAATACTACTGCTGGACGGATATGTAATCACTAAGAAGTATTCAATTATTCTACGTAATTCAATTATTATTGTTTAAATAAAATTAATAGACCATCAATCACCATCAAATGTCTTTACGTCGATTGGAAAAAAAAATCTCAAGAATTTTGTAATTGGGTTTAAAAAAAATTTAGGTCAATTAGAAAAAAATTTTTTATAAACTAACCGTCAAACGATTTAAATAAACCATCAAACGATTGAGATAAAAAACAATTAGATTTAGTGTTAATGGTGGGCTAAATGAATGGAACTGTTTTTACGTGAAAAATATTAACTCTCAAAAAAAATTTGTTTTCTCTCAAACGATTTGCATAAAGAAAAGTTCTGGAAAATGGAGTCGGGGAACAAACATAACGCAGGTCAATAAATATCGGAAAAAGTTGTATACGAAGTGTCTAATAAATCATTTCATTTCAAACTATCACTGACTTCTACAGTCTCTGCTTTACATAAATAAGTCGGTGATAATTTTATTACATCTTTGGTACTCTAATTGTGTCAATTATCCTTGATCGTTTTATTTGTTCTGCCTATTAAATGTCATCATTAACCATCAAACGATTGAGATAAAAAACAATTAGATTTAGTGTTAATGAGCATGAAGAATAGATATATTAGGAGAGCGAACGTAATGTTAAAAAAACGGTCAAGAATTGGTGTAACTATCTTTTATCAGTAGGGGTCACTGGTCTCAGTGCCGTACAGAATTTAAATGTTTAAATGTAGGCGCCAAGAAATCACTTTCATTCAATTAATAAGAAGTCTTAGTTTTATAGATAATAAAAAATTGTTTTCGATTATCAAGTAATAATTAAATAAATATTAATAATAGAGAATTCTTAATAATTGCAATAAATTAAAAGATGAAGAATGATAGTGATAATTTTGCAATTAATAATAATAATAATATACAATATATGTTTACAATAACTGACATATATTAGATAAAGACAGAAGATAACAAAACCGGTAATTACAGACCATATTCCTTTCGTAAATGCAGACACGCATTCCTAACCTTAAACAACCTTTCACTCATAGATATATAGCAATATATCTATGCTTTCCCTGTACAACATCGTCCCATTTTTTCACATTTATAAAATTAAACAATTTTTATACTTACAATTTTTATTTGTAAGATGTGATAACCGTTGATTTTAATATGCAATAATAACAATAATTCCGTACGGGCAGATTCGCACTGCCGCTAGTGGCGAAAATAATAACTATGATCTCTACACGTTTTTAAGGACACAAAAACAGACGAATTGCCTATGTCGTTCAATCTCCTAATATATCTATTCTTCATGTTAATGAGGGGCTAAATGAATGGAGCTGTAAAAGCGATTTCAATGTTTTATGTGAAGTTGGCCCCATCTGTAGGTCACTTATAAGATTCACGGTTGGTATTATTTGGAAATATTACCAAGTTAAAGTCAAAAACACGTGCGTAATTTTGAATTAAATGGAAATGAGTTTAGTAATTAATTAAATAAAATGAGTGGTAACGAAAATGAGAAAAGTGATCAACGTAGAATAATTTCTCGTTTTAAAAATAGTCAGGGAGATGAAACAGATTTAATTGATTTGCCTATAAACTGTACTGTTGAACAATTAACCTTAATATGTAATGCCATATTACAACAGGTAAATATTCTACGGCGATATGTTAAAATTTGGAATATATTAGCCTCTGTCTCATAGAAGACAAATATCTATCCGACTCTCATGTGGGTTGGCCTCATATTTCATTTTGTATTTTCGTGGGAAAATTTTTTTATAATATCTTCATATTTATGTGACGTTATTTTAGATAATTCTAATTTTAGGAAGAAAAGGTACCTTATCTGTTTTTTGTTGATGATAAAGAAATTAAATCAACTCTAGGAGATGTAATAAACGAGGATAAATTTAATACTGAAAATGTATTAGAGATTGTGTATCAACAACAAGCAATTTTTCGAGTTCGAGCTGTTTCTCGATGTACAAGGTAATGCTTGCCGATGTTTTTGTTTTGTGGTTTAAAAAAATGTATTTTTAACTGGTATTAAAAATAGTTCACTTCCAGGACATGCTGAAGCTGTCATTTCAGTAAATTTTAGCCCAAATGGACGATATCTTGCGAGTGGATCTGGTGATACAACAGTTAGATTTTGGGATATTAATACGCAAACACCCGAATTTGTTTGTAAATCGCATACAAACTGGGTAAGATTTAGATTTTATTAAAAGTCCTATTCAATAATACATTCAGAATGAATTACATTTACTAAATTCCTGGAGTGTATACTAAACTAACATAGAACCCTCATCTGGAATACATAACAAATAAGAGCAAATCTTCTCTCATGCTCTGCAAGAGATCATGTGGAAAAATCTGGGGTCTAAAACCCAAAATGATCTACTTGCTGTACACAATAGTAGTTAGGCCAACCTATACTGCTTTAGTGTGGTGGTCAAAGGTTAATCAAATAACGGCATGCACAAAGCTGTTCTGGATCCAAAGACTGTCCTGTTTGTGCATTACTGGATCCATGAACAGTATACCTACAGCTACCATGGAAATCATACTATGGCTGACTCCGCTAAACATTGTAATAATAGCTAAAGCGTGATCTAGCGCCTATAGACTGTCTCGCACTAATAACTGAATTACAAAAAATCAGGTTGGACATGCAAGAATCGCGAGAACATCAATCATCACAGACACCGTTTTTTAAATATACTCCTTCTCAAAATCTTTCACTGTAGTCTGTGACAGGGACATGTGGACGAATGGAGAACCACCCTATCTCAAGGAAGGAATCGTTTGGTATACAGACGGCTCCAAAACTCGGAAAGGGGTCGGGCGGGAATTTACGATGAAAGACCCAAGGCAAACATAAGCCTCAACTTGGGGAAATATCAGACTGTGAGGCGAGGAGGAGGAAACATCCAGCCTCACAATCTTTTACTGTGAATCTCTCGGTTACAGCAGATACAAGATATTCGGTGCATGTCACCCTGAATATATGAACCTTCAGGAAAACCTGATAAGCAAGCTCCTGGCTCCTGACTGAAGTAGAAGGGGGAGCACAATAAGTCATAAGGTCGAAGTGCAATACATTTATATACCCCAAGATATATCCATATATTTATCTATAAATCTTAATTTTTCAGTTTCCTTTATAATATCTTTTAACCTGCCATAAGCGAGAAAAGTTTATATTTTAACTAGTATTATAGTTACTTGGAATGGCTTTATTTTATAAAATTTACTATTTAATATTAATAAATAACCGTAAACGAAACCGGTTCATTTATTAAACGGTTAGAATCCTTGCTTTTTTTATTTTACATACCACGAGAGGGCGAATATTTTTCTTTTCTAAACTATCAAATATTTTCTGTGTAAATTTAGGTATTATGTATCGCATGGTCACCAGATAGTAAAAAATTAGCATCTGCATGTAAAAATGGTAAAATATGTGTGTGGGATCCAGTTAGTGGAAAAACTGCAGGACCAGTATTGTCTGGTCATCGTCAATGGGTTACTGGATTAGCATGGGAACCATATCACAGTAATACAAAATGTGTTCACTTAGCTAGTTCGTCTAAAGATGGCAGCGTAAGAATATGGGATGTCATTCGCGGAGTTACTGTATTTTCATTAACTGGTCATAATAAAAGTGTTACATGTATAAAATGGGGTGGAACTGGATTAATATATACGGGATCACAAGATAGAACTATTAAAGTTTGGAGAGCGGCTGATGTTAGTATAATTTTTTTATGGGGTTTTGTATAGTCAGCTGGGTCAATAAAATCTATTTTTATATTTTCTTTTAGTAATAATTGTAATAGCATAATGTAACGATTTTGCTAATTTAACACAATTTCTGTTTAAGGGCACGCTTTGTAGGACTTTAGAGGGACATGCTCATTGGGTGAATACATTAGCTCTGAGTACAGATTACGTTTTGAGAACTGGTCCATTTAATCCAGGCGTTGAATATAATACAAATTCTGTTGGTTCGTAAATATCCTTCACAAAGTTCACATTTCCAAGGCAATATTTAAATACTTTACTGAATTTTTTTAGAATCCCAAGAAGTAGAAGTAGCATTGAAAAGGTATCAAGACGCTTGTCTTGATGGTCAAGAAAGGTTAGTATCTGGATCGGATGATTTTACATTATTTCTTTGGTATCCTGAAAAACAGAAAACACCTATAGCGCGATTAACAGGACATCAACAGTTAGTTAACGATGTTAAATTTTCACCAGATGCAAGTATAATTGCTTCTGCATCATTTGATAAATCAATTAAATTGTGGCATGGATCTACAGGAAAATTTATTACTTCATTAAGAGGTCATGTTCAAGCTGTTTATGTTATTGCATGGTCTGCAGATTCACGCCTTTTAGTTAGCGGTAGTGCTGATTCAACCTTAAAAGGTACTTATTTTTTTAAAAATCTATTTAAATACTAAATCTTTTACCACAAAACTTAATATGCAATACCACAATACTTCTAATATACAAAATTGTACACCAGAAAATATAATTTAAAAAATATACATAAAACTTACATCTAGACACTGGTATTTCGATTGCAACGCAATCATCGTCAGTAGTTAAATCCTCGTATAACACATTAAAAAAAATAAAATTTAATCTTGTGAAAAAACAAATTCGTAAATACACCAAGTGAGCTCTTAACATGGTCACTGAATAAGTCATTTAGTGGGAGTCTAAACTCGAAGTCAACTAGAATTCATTTTATTAATCTTTAACACGTTCACTTCCTTATGTTAGCGTTATCATTTGAATGTACCACTTGGCGGATTGAGCTAGAGGCACGCTCTTTGCATTTTTTATGAAGCCGTAATAAAATATTGCTGATGATACCATTAAGTCATGTAACAAACCAAATGTTAATAATTAAATAGACCATAATTTTTGGAAGTTATTAGATTCAAAGACGCTTTTATGTCAAAAGTTCCAATTATTTATACCAATCTAGCCAATCAACATTTTTTTTTAAAGAGGAGAAATTTCAGCTAGATTGTCACTAAATCCTTCGTAAAATCTATCGTTCTTACCCTTGATAAGATTCGATTCTGTGTTAGGATAATTAACGAGTTAAGCAATTCTTGTCCCGTTGTAGAGAACGAAGCCTAGGCTTATCGCAGAAAATTCTCTCTTGCAAGTTATTTACGTAAACACGATTGTGAGGATTACACAATAAGCGACGTGTAAGTTGGAGTATGTATTAATGCGCATGTTATATTGTGACAAAAGTTCACATGTATGTACATGATATGCAGCTTCTACAGACATCCAAATCATTTCGAGACAAACAAAAGCGTTCTTTGCTGTTTGATCTAAACTATTTTCGTAGATCTATTCCTACTCTTTTTACTTCTTCTCCATGTATGAACAATTTTGCGTGTGGGTTTACCTCCTGGGGCCCACGCAGTCTACGGCACGGGTAGCAAACGCCACCCTGACTCAATGGCCAGCCCCACACTAACTACATTTAATACTGATTGAAAATTATCTAAATTTTTTTAAATATTTAATATAGTATGGAATGTAAGAAATAAAAAAATTGAGTTAGATTTACCGGGACACGCTGATGAGGTATTTGCTGTTGATTGGTCACCTACTGGTTTACAAGTGGTTTCTGGAGGCAAAGATAAAGTATTGAAATTGTAAGTTATCTTTTAACATTTATTTAATTGCAAGTAATATTATTTATGGTGAGGAAAGACGATATTTCGTGCGCCTTAATAAATATGTGATCGTTTTACCTGGTCACTGTAGCTACTAAAAGACTAAGATTTGATTTTTTTCATCAAGTGTAATTTAATTATTTGTGAATCGGTTTAGAAAATTTGGTTACCTTCGTTTGAAAGAAAGTAAAAGTGATTTTTTTTAAAATATTTATTTATTATGTTTGTTAGTTTTAATACATTAAATCATATAAAAAACGGTATATTTTGAGTATTTTCACTAAAAATAAATGAAATAACAACTTAGTTAATTTCTTAAATAAGCGGGGTATATACTGAGTTTATAAAAAAAGTTTCGAACAAAGGTTAAAAGTTCTTTAAATTTCATTCTAATTTCGTGATTCGCGAATTCGAGAATCGTGATTTTGCCAATTCACGAACTTGATCTTACTTTTTAGCTCTAGAATACACACACAAAATGTGGGCTCGTTACCTCTTTTAGTTATTGTGTCCACAGGCCGACAGAGACATGTGGAAATGAACTAATTAGGTCATTTTATGAACACGTATATTAAAATTTTTTTTCTGCGATCAATATTTTTAACCGTTACATAGTCGGAGCTAAATTTAATATATATATCCTCGTATATCTATACTAATATAATAAAGCTGAAGAGTTTTTTTTTTGTTTGTTTGAACGCGCTAATCTCTGGTACTGCCAGTCCGATTTGAAATTTTTTTTGCGTTAGACAGCCTATAATATAGGCTATGTACAAATTTAACGCGGGTGAAACCGCGGGGGATAGCTAGTATAATATACAACGGGTATAAAAACTGTAAGAAATTTTATACAAAATCTTCCCATTTAACAAAAACAAGCTGATACTCAAAAAACCTTGAAGTCCAAGTTCAAATCAAAGTCTCCATAAGATGTCCTCTTCTGAACAAAACAACCATTATTCGGGTCATTTTTTCTCAAAAACGATTCCTGAAAGAAATATTCAAATGCATTTTTTTTAAATAAGGCCCCTTGTATGTGTATTTTTATTTAACATAAGAAAATATAATGTATTTATTTTTAGGTGGGCGCATTAAAAAATTCGATTTTCTATCGAGTACTACATGTTTTGTCTAGTTTATATCAATTGTTTTAAAACTATAACTTTAGTTAAGCTTTCTTTTGACAAAATTTTTGTGGCTACATCCAATGTAAAAATTTAATTATGATTAATATTATAAACTGTATTTTGATAAAGAAAAAGTTTAAAATAAATATAATACTTCTTTTATTTAATCGAAAACATTATCCTTATCCTTTTGGTCAACTCAGTATAAACAAAATAACTTTTATAAATAAAAACTGAAATATATCTGAAAATTTGGACTTCTGGATCAAATCGATCAAAATATGAAACGGCTATACTTATGGATCTTAAAGGAACCACTGTCAGAGTCTCGTATAATCTAATTAAAACACATATTTGTGATTTGATATTTGTGGCACCCGTTACTATAAAAAAATTATATACCAAGATTTCCTCCCTAATCGAACACCCTCAATATAAGTAGTAAATTAATAAGTATACATAATCATCTTTCGACGGCAATCGGTTGACCTAAGTTAATCCTGTGAAAATTACTGTAAGCTAATTACAGTCGAAAAAATGGAACTTTCACTCCATCGTAAAACATCCGAATGAAATTAACATGGAATGATAGAAGATTATGTGTAATTTCATAATATATTGGCACCCTTACCCTATGTGCAAACTACTCTGGCGCCCGGTTCAATAGAGAGGTTGGTTAATCGAATCCTTACATTCTTCATCGAACATCCTACGTTTTTTTAAAATCAGTTTTTATCCTCCAGAACATAGACACTAAACAAGGATACCTAACTCCATGTAAACAAATAATTGGCAAAAATAAGATGTCAGTAGTGTTCCTTCGGCACCGGAAACAGAACAGAGAGTATACGGCGCGAGTTTTAATTGAAAAATATTACGCATTTATAGTATTATAAAAATTATTTCCAGCCAAAGTATTTTTCCAATAAAATATTTTTTTTAATAAATGATAAGTAATTTCAATTTTTCAATAAGGAATTAGTTGAAGTAATAGTTAAAATTCGCAAAGTAATTACATAAAAATTAAAAAAAACCATCAAATAATTAAATAGTAACCTGTAACGTTAGAATAGTAAAAATGAAAATAAATTATTGAATCAGATATTAAATTAAACTTTTATTTATTAATAATAATGCTGAAAATTAATATTTAATATAATGTCATAGAATTTAATTAATTTTGGAATATTTATACTCGCTTTTGGTACTTTAAAAAGTCCTAGTTTTTTAAACCCAATTGATCCCGTTGCTTATTGTCACAAGCACTACCACTTTTACAATTGTCTACTGTACATACTGTTCCCATTTTAAATGTTTTTTTAAACAGTTTTGTATTTAATAAATTTTTTTAAACAAATTTCATACTTCAAAATAATCACTTCGAAATAAAACTAGTTAATTTTGGCTATTTCATTTATATTTATTATACTATACCGTACGTTTAGTTTACATCTTCGCATAGCAGATCTCCCACGAGTATGAGAGAGTACATATGTATACATTAAGACCTCCTTCTCATACACATATCTTAATGTATACATATGTACTCTCTCATACTCGTGGGAGATCTGCTATGCGAAGATGTAAACTAAACGTACGGTATTTCACTTCGGTACGGATGAGTTCCTATCAAAAACTAGTGACCCTAGCGGCATAAAAAGTAAATATAACTTCTACCCTTTCGTTGCCATATTTTGTCAATTTTCCCGTTTGTGCTAGATCTCCTTTATATAGTCTCCATGCCCTAAACCATGGAGACTACATAAGGAGACCGAACTCCATGTAAACAAATAATTGACAAAAATAAGATGTCAGTAGTGTTTCTACTGCACCGGAAACAGTGGAGAGAGTATAAGGCGCGAGTTTGAATTAAAAAACATGACGCATTTATGTAGTATTATAAAAAATTATTTGCAGCCAAAGTATTTTTCTAATAAAATACTTGTTTTAATAAATGAAATAAAGTAATTAGTTAAAGTGATAGTAAAAAATTCGCAAAAAAATTACATTACAATAAAAAATAAAATAATTATAAAACATCGAATAATTAAATAGTAACCTGTAAAGTTGGAATTATAAAAATGCAAATAAATTAAGTAGAAATAAATTATATTAAAATTATTAAAATCAATTTAGAAGATTATTGAATAAGAAATTAAATTAAACTTTTATTTGTTAATAATAAGTCTAACAAAATGGCAAATATGTACTTCACTCCTATTTATTATACTATATTCATTTCGGTGAAAAATGAAAAATAGCGACGCTAGTGGCACAAAAAGTAAATATAACTTCTACCATTACGTTGCCATATTTTGTCAATTCTCCCGTTTGAGTTCGGACTCCTTTAGTCTCCATGCTCGTTAAAAATGTAACTTTTCAGGCATGCCAACTTAACTTTCAGCAAATCTATGATTATTAGCGCGAGAATAATTAATACACTACTGTCACGAAAGCATGGTAGTACTTACAAACTCAATCTATTATCTATGCTTACAAACAAAATTGGCAATATATAAGTAGTAACTAACAATATAATCAAATTATAATATAAAGTGCTGTTTTAAATCTTGATAAAGAAGTACAACTCAGTTTATTATTTTAATATTCTTTGTTTTTAAAGAAACCATAATTGTCTGAAATTTACTTCAAATTCAGTTTTCTCAGCAATGGACAAATTAATACTTCCACCATGTCCTAATTGGACTAATAATAATATTGCAACATGTTCACCGGATGGTATTTTGATTTATGGATCTCGAAATAATAATATTGTATTAATATATCCCGCCAAAAATCCAAAAGAGGCGGCTGATGTAAAATTGATTTATAATGTTACAAATCAAAAAGAAAGGTTAATTGGAGTGGCAATTGATTATGATAATTGGGCAAATGATAAGTATGTTGCATCTGCTGGAACGGATAATGTAGTAAAATTATGGGATGCCGAATCATTCACCTTAAAATTAGTAAATAACGCACATAAGGAGTCAAAAGGAAAATGTGTTGGAATAAATTATCTAAATAATACAGTGATTAGTATAACTGATGATGGTCAAATTTCCATATGGGATATATTAAAAAATTCTGTACGATTGTTAAAAAACAATTTATGCAATAAGGTGAAAATTTCATGTATATCCACTAGTCGACTTAAACCAAATTTATCGTGTGTTGCAACTATATATGGTGATGTTTTAGTCATTCAAACTACAGGTAAAGGTAAAGTGTTACATCGTGTAAAATGTGAAGAATCTGAAATAACATCATTATCATTTTGTCCGGTGTTGTACAAAAACCTTGAACAAAATCAAAATATCAACAAACAAGAATTAAAAGAAATTAATTCATCCAGCGAAGTTGAGAATCTTTCAAATAAATTACAAACAGATTGTGTATTAACTAAACCCAATAATAAATTCACAAAACTGACTAAAGAAAACGTATGGTCAAATTTAACATATCCTGACGATGATGAAAATATAATGGGTGATGACGAAAATTCTACTGACGATAAACGTTCTTTACCTAAACTGGATGACACATTAAATTTTCTTGAAGAATGTTCAAAATTACAAAAAGATATACGAATGCTGAATGAACCTCCGAATGATGCCACCATGTATGATTTCCTGGATAATAGTACAGATAGTGTAGTTGTTGATGAAGATAATGTGGTTTCAACACTACCACCTGCCTGTAATGCCAATCAATATTTGGAGAATTTGTTGTTGTTAAAAACATTGGGGGGGAATGCTGAAGGGTCTGTAGCATCTTCGTTAGTGGTGGAAGTAGATAGATCTATTGATGATGAAACTGAATTTAGCGAACGTGACGAGTGTGTTATTGATGCGCAATTAAATACATCTGACAGTATTTGTGAAATTGAAAATGAAACAATCTCATCAATCAAAGATTTAGATGCATCATCTAAAACTCTCTTAACTCAAACAAATAACCAAATAAATTTGTTGTTAGCAGTTTGCGGCAAAAATAATTCTCCAGCAATATGGCGTATTGATGAAAATGGACGCATGAATAAAATATTTCAAATACCAGTCACTAAAAAAAAGAATAAACCAAAACGATATGAAGGGATATGCAAAAAATCTACATATTGGGCTACACCAACGTTAATATTATATTCAACAGATACTGGAAGTTTATGCGCTTTGGATTATTTCGTTGACAAAGAAGATAATAACCAGAAAAGTCGTCTCGTACATTCTGATCATAACAATAAAGGAATTTATGCAATTTCGACACCCTATTATATGGACGAAGAAAATGGAACAATTAAAAATTTTTGTGTATGGACTTTTGGTATGGACAAATCTATAATATGTACAAATTTATCAGTGGATCGTACTTGTCTCTATTACTTTCCAACAGCGAATGGTTTTATTTATAGTATATCAATATCACCATTAGATCCTTACAGAGTTGCAATTGGATGTGGTGATTATACAATTCGTTTATTTGATTTAAGTCGACCTCATACTAACATTGTTAATATGACAAAAGTCAATCAGAATATTAAAACAAAAATAATGGTAACAACTTGGCATCCAACCAAAGAAAATTGTTTAGTGTTTTCATTATATGATGGAAAAATTGGTTTAATGGATCCAAATGCACCCACAAAACCGGTTGTTTATCTGAAACAATATACTTATTCACCAATTTATAGTCTTACATGGGGTCCACTTTCATCATTACAGCCAAATCAAATGTTCCTGTATGCCTGTGCTGAAGGTGTTTGTATTGCATATGATGTGAAATGCAGAGAAAAGGGACCGATTGTAATTAATTTTGATAAATCTGATGCATTTAAAGTGTCAGAAGTGGCATGGAAACCAGATTATACAATATTATCACTAGGCTCTAAAGATGGTTCTATAGTATTTTTAACACCTGATTTCAAAGTATTATGTACAATTTACGATTTAAAAAAACCTGTACAATCTTTATCGTGGCATCCACAAATGACAGCCGAAGATAATGAAGAATCAAAATATTCAAAATATTTAGCTGTGGGAACATTTGATAATAAAGTATATGTTTATGATTGTGAAAAAGTTCTTTCTGGCGAACGACCAGATATTATTACTAAATTGGAAGGTCATACGGCAAGTATCAATGTTGTTACATGGAGTCCTCATACTGGTAATATATTGATGACAGGTGCATCAGATGGAACAGTTCGAATTTGGAATATAACATCAAAAATCCAAATTAGTACATTTTATAGTGGCAATAGTCATATTTATACTTCGATTTGGAGTCCATTTAATTCTGATATAGTGATGTCAGGTGGACGTGATAATATTTTTTTTATTTGGAAAATATCTGAAAATACGCCATTTTTACATATACAAAAAACGTCTAAACCGACTTCATCAAATGCTTCAATTGAGAGTTCAATAGAAAACAATGTTCAAAAAAATGACGAAGGTATTTATAATGATAATAAAATTAATGATAAAAAAACCGTAGCTAAAATTGAAGTATCACAAAGTAAACATTTGAAAAAGCCCTCATATTTACCACATTTGAACCGCTATCAAAATTCTACTGATTTAAATAATAAACTAATTGAAAAATTAATAAATAAATTTTATGATTCTAAAACATCTGAAAATATTCAAAATGAAGAAAATGATTCGGAAATATTTGATCCGTCTAACTTATTTGGCTCTACAGATGATGTACTAAAGTTACTGGATTTAGAACAAAATAATCATGAAGTACATGATAAATTTAGTAGTGCTTCTCAAAATATTGGATTGTGGCGTGGAAATATAAAACCAATGATTGAATCAGCAATTAACAAAAAAGCACTTACACCATTGTTAGTCAATTTAGCACCTATGGTGTCTATTCGATGTTGGCGTGAATCGTGTGCTGCATATGCTGAACAATTAAAAAGTGTAAATAATCATTTAGAAGCTTTATCATATTATTTAGCAATAAATGATGTAGAAAATGGTATTAAAGTATTAATCGATGGTAAATATTATAAAGAAGCTCTAATTATAGCAAAAATTCGATTATCTAATGATGATCCATTGATTAAGGATATAATAACTAAGTGGGCTGAATTTGCAGCCTCTAATGGTTTAATTGAAATAGCAGCTCAATGTTACATTGTATTAGGAGATCTGGAAGCAGCTTCAAAAGTGTTAACAAAACGATGTAATTTACAATCACTTAAAATTGCATTAGACTTAGCAAAACGGGTAGGAAATAAATATTTGGCCGAATCCATTGAAATAAATATCAATGAATTAATTAACAAAAAATCTATTGAACAAGATAAAAATCCAAATATTACAAATGATTTAAAACCATTACCATCTAGAATAGAAGTTCATATAAATGAATGTAAAAAGACTGAAAACGGGGAAATTGTGGATTTAAAGACTGAAAATGGGGATATTATGGATTTAATATCGGAATTAGATAATGTAAACATCCATAATAATGATGGAAAACATATTGATCTGATGGTGGAGAAATCTATAGCTGCTTCACCTTAAACATTTTGTTGTTGTTGCTTATAACGTTAAAAATTGAATATTGTCCCAAAGTATAATTATTTTCAAAATTTGAAGAAGGAATAAAAGTTTATTTTTTTAAATTTTTTTTAAACATAAATTTAGAGTATTTGTTAAATTTTACCCAAAGTATTCCATAATTATTTAGAATTACTAATTATTTAAAAAAATTGAATAAGGAATAAGAGTTTTTTAAATTAAAAAAACAATAAATTAGAATTAGCATTTGTTAACAAATATACGATCCTAAAGTAGTCGATAATTATTTAAAATTATGAATTATTTTACAAATATGTACAAGAAATTAGAATTAATTTTTTTAAACCTAAGCTTCGATTATCTGTTAAAAATTTAACATAATGTAGTTTTTATTTAATTTTTATTGTAAGACACTGATTTGTTTGAATAAAAAAATTTCATGACAACTGACTTAATTGCGTAAATATCCTGCATTATACTGACATTATTTTTCAATGTGTGAACTGTTTATTTTACTTTTACATTCTCACAAATGTATTAAAATACAAAGTTGTGTATACATGTGCTACATTAATGTATGCTTTTATAACCAAGAGGAATTACAGATTTTTGAGCTGCATTTTTTGCAAAACTATTCAGTTTATGAACAAAAGTTGTTTATTTTAAAACGGAACATTTTTTGTTTTTAAATTTTTATTCGTCTTTAAATTATTAGTCTTACTGTTTCAGAGATAAATATTCTCTCCATTAGCGGGAGTATGTATGCATTGTTTAATTTTCTCATTCAGGATCTTGATGACACTTTTTAGTTCTAGAACACAAAATTACAGCTCGTTATATTTTTTCATTTTTGAGTTATCGTGTCTACTTACGAGAGCACTTAAAAATACAACTTCGAAAATTCCGATTTTGAAAAGGTTATAGGACACTAGGTGGTCGGCCCGAGCCGATGCTAAGAAGGCACTTTTATGTGGTTTTCCCACATTCAGGCAAATTTTGGAAGAAATTTCCAATAACGTGGATCAAAAGACAGAGTGTCGTAACTAAGCTTACGGACTAGTTTCAAAGATGAATAAGTTGGAAACGGGAATAATGACAATTGCGTGGAACGGAATCCTAGAACGCTAGCAGGCAACTAAACACTAGATACGCTCTTTATGAATCGTTACACGGGTACGTCCAAGCAATGCGGTCTACATTTCGGATATTGAGGCAAAAGCCGAAGACCTGACCGGCTGTGAAGAATATCAGAAACAGATTTCAAGACGAGGCAAGCAAAATACGTTATACATTACAGCGGCTCTACTACACTCGACGAACTTGTTGAAAATCAACTGGACAACGTTTTGAAATTCAGTTGTTCGTTGTCATTATTGATAACGTACTGTCTGCTTTAGCTAAACGTATGAAAGCATACCATAAAATAACTAGTGTTTTGGAGTATTTCGTCAAAATCTTCAATTATCGTTAGTGCTTACGCACATGATTTGGAGGACAGCCTAGGCGACGAATTAGTGCAGTTTGCTGAGCTGCTCAAAACAGATGTGCTACTGCTATTGACTGCAAGAAGGGCGAGGCTCTGGAACGGCGATTCTATAATCTTTTAATGAATAATTCTTTAGAATCGTGTTTTCCAAATGTAGAAATTGATCACCAACTGCAGTGGCGAACGTTCTTTTTCAACGTTAAAGCGTATAAAACATGAGTTAAGAAACACGATGGGCCAAGAACGTCTAAATCACCTCAGCTTGAAACCAATTTGCTCAGAGAAATCGATATCAATAGTGTAATCTCTAAATTTGCCCACATTAAATCCATAAAAATTTATTTGTAACATTTTGTTTTATTAATCACTCTAAATTTAAAAACCTAAGGTAATGCAAGGGCCCCTTAATGAAATTTGCTACGGGCCCCGCGCTGCCTTAATCCGGCACTGGTTGCTGAAATATATTCCGCTGTCTACTCATCTAAAAAATTAGATTTTAGAAAAAAGTTATAGTGACGCTCTTAGGGGCGGGAGGGAATTGCCAGGGCTACAGTAACGTGATACGTAGGTTACATTATATATCAGTAGACAAGTATTTTTATAAACTTTTATTTAACTTCACTTTCCGTTTGTCTGTGAAGGAAAAAACTTGAAATCAAAATTTGGATTATTTCTAAATCAAAATTTGAAATAGTTACGCTGAAGCTTTGGAATTTTGCACAAAGCTTTGGTTTTTATGACAATATGATATATATATATATATAATCATAGATATGTCTTTTTTGAAATTAACCGAGACAAACAAAAAGTACAATTGAACAAGGAAAAACATCATATGGGATGGCGCTTGGATAAACCAGAGGAATTTCGAAGCCTCTTCTATTTTAATATAAATGCATGGAAAGAAGAAAATGGAGACTGTATACTAGGGCCGGAAGTTCCAAAAAAACTAGTGATTATTGCTTGTAATAACAGTCTGACTAAGAAAGTTAAAGGGAACCGTATGCCGAATTACTGGTGGATGGATGAACTAACTGAACTAAGAACATACTGTCTCAGAGCGAAGAGAACTAGATGCAGAAAACGAAATTCCATGGACTTGGTTGATGCTATTGAACGTGAAAATAGCTATAAAACTGTAGGAGGATGCTTAAAAATGGGATAATTAAAGGAAAGCAAAAGGTCTGGGAAAGTATTCGCGAAGATATCGAAAATGATAGTTGGGGACTCGCTTATAAAATAGTAAAAGGGAAAATAAAAATTCCCAACGGTCTGATGTTAACAGAGGAACAGCAGATTGACATTGTCAATGATCTGTTTCCAACTGGAGAACCAAAGGCTGCCTTCAATATGACTGAAAATAGCCCTACGCCTTTATTTACCCAAGAAGAACTGATCGAAGCTGATAGTCGAACCAAGAATAGAAAACCAGCTGGATCCGATAAACTGTTCCCTGAAGCAGTTATACAAGAAGACGCAGTTGTAGTCCTGAATCTGATGAACCATCTTTTGAGCCGGGAATTTTTTCTGTTATCTGGAAGATCGCAAAAGTGGTTTTAATAAAAAAACAAAGAAACCAGGCGAGCCACAGAAATACAGGCCTATATGTTTGCTGGATGTCATGGGCAAGCTCTTCGAACATTTAATCGCTGCGACACTGATGGAGGAGCTTGAAACCAAAGAGAAACTGTACCAACATCATATGGCTTTAGAAGAGATCGCTCTACAGTGGATGTTATGTGGGCAATAGTTAACATCGTGGATCAAGCAACAACCAGGGCGGCGCAGAATAGGAAGTTTTGTCTATTAATAACATTAGACATAAAAAATGCTTTTAATGCAACTTCTTGGAGTGGGATCATGAAGGCATTGGAAGCAAAAAATGTGTCTGTATATCTCAGAATGGTCATTAACGACTACTTGTCGGATAGGAAAATACTGGTAGGGAAAAGTTGGTCCAGGGTGATGACTTGTAGAGTCCCGCAGGGTTACGCTTGTTGTGGAAAACTGCAGGTTACGACTAAGACTTCCTTGAAATACCTGGGCGTTACTTTCAGCTATCAGAGGCGATTCCATCAGAATCAGCAGAACCTTTGTACAGCATGTAAGACTGAAGACCATACTGAGGAGCATACCATTTTCAACTGCGTTGAGTGGCCAGCTATTCGTGCTGATCTGACTATGCGGCTGGGACGAAATATTAGACCGGATAACCTGGTAGATGCATTGCTGGAAAACGAGGAGAATTGGTAGAGAGCATATATATATATATATAGTTAGATAGATGAACTGATATATATATATATATATATATATATATATATATATATATATATATATATATATATATATATATATATATATAAGAGAGGGTATCGTCCTGCCAGTAATACTGAAGAAACGATCGATTGTGTGTACGATTACCTATTGGAAAACAGTGATGAATGCCAGTTTTCTTTATCACACCTTCTGCAGCAAATTAAGGGTGGTTGTATCCCTGATGTGAGAACAACGAAAACTCCCCTCCAAAAACGTTTTGTCGATGACATAGTCATAGTGGAGATGGGCTCCAACAAAGAGACACTCAGTACAGCTATTTTTTGAGACTGTTGTTCTCAAAAACAAGCGTGGCCCCTTGAAGCATGGAAGAAGAAGTGTGTGTCATTTTCTCATGTTCTGATAACTGCTGTACGACCTCGATCTTTTATTTCCTTCCTTCTGATTGGAATTGGTACCTACTTTTACCGAAAATATGGATACAAACATCTGGTAAATATGTGCGCTGCGATGGTAATCTGCGCTGGTTAACTTATGACTGTTTTTCGTTATCTGCCGTTTTTGAGAAAACCGCTGGGCATACGGGTACCAGTCTGATCTCAAATGAAAGCTAATTAAATTTACTACAAGTTTATTACATATAATATTTGACGTGGGATGCGTATTTTAGAAGATATTTTACGAAATAAGTGACCATTTCGAAAAAATTTCACTTTTTGGAAAAAATGGCCTATTTTCTAAGAACTGTATCTTGGGAACCAATAGCTGTATAGAGCTTATTTTGATCTCAAATTGTTGAAAATTTAGTCTACTTTAAAAGTGTATATACTTTAAAAGTGAATAACTATACCGGTCAGACCCTTCCTTCACTGAGATATTGAGCAAAAACTGAAAAAAGTCCGAAAATTTCATGGTTTTTTGGGTACACCGCTGCTCGCACAGTACTTTGGAAATTGCAAATCTGGTTTTTTAATATTGGTTTAGGTCCTAACAACATATACAAAATTCAGAACGACCGGACCTTTTGCAAGCACGACCGCCTTTTCATGTTTAACTTTACTGAACTATTAGTATGTTTTAACCTTATCATTCTAACATAAATAGAAGTGAAAAAGGCAGTTTAAGGGGTGTTTTTCCCATTTTCGGAGATTTACGATGTAGGTAATGAAATTTTTCAAAGTAATCTGTTAATTTGACTTTAAAAAGAAAATCCCATCTCTCTAACATAAATTGAAGTGAAATGGAAATTTTATAGGTGTTTTTCCTATTTTCGGGTAGGGGGGGTATTGGATTGCGATGTAGGTAATGAAATTTTTCAAAGTATTCTGTTAACTTGACTTTATTTCGGGTCGATTGGTGAAAATCCTATCATTCAGCATGTATAGAACTGAAAAACGTAATGTTGGGGGGTGTTTTTTTCTATTTTCCGGGAGGTTGCAATAAAAAATATTAAGTTATTCGAAATATTTTCCTAATTTGTAGCTATTTAGCGTCGATTGCAAAAAACTGCATCTTTCTAGCGTGTATAGGACAAATGGGTTGGTTTTGGGGGTGTTTTTCCCAAGCGCAAAGGGTTGTGATGAAAAAATTTTCTTCCTTCAAATAATTCTGTTATTTTGAACCTGTTCCACGTCGAATGAAAAAAAACTAGATCTTTCTATCATGAATAGAAGTGAAAAGGTCAGTTTTAGGGATGTTTTTACCATTTTCGGTGGGGTTGCGATTTAGGTAATGAAATTTTTCAAAATATTCTGTTAATTTGACGTTATTTCGGGTCGATTAGTAAAAATCCCATCTTTCTAGCATGTATAGAACAGAAAAACGTAATTTTGGAGGATGTTTTTCCGATTTTCCGGGGGGTTGCACAGAAAAAATTGAAGTTTATCACGTTTATCACGTTTTGAATTTTTGTTATTTTATTAATAAAACAATTAAATGTGTAACACTTGTATTGTACAGAATCTCATATGTTAGGTATTAACCAATAGTATTATAGAAATGTCATAGACCAATGAGCAGGCAGCATTCATATATCCTTTAAATCGGTTTTAATATATGTATATCATAACATTTAACAAATATACAAATACAAAATATAAAATATCTCTCTTAATATTAGAACAATCGAAAAATACGCAAGGAATACAGTTGTAGGAAATCAAGTTTGCTACAATTTATCACCTTATCATTTTTGCTCAAGCTCTAATGTGTACAGAGATATTAAGGATTTTAATTTTCCATCTTAAACACATAAATTTAATTTTTGATTTTCCATATGTTCCGTTGGGAAAATTAAATTTTTCCAAAGGATCTTATTTAAGGTTTAAAAAATTCTGCGTCGAATGCAAAAAACCGCAACCTTCTAGCATTTCTGGAAGTGGAGCAACAAAGTTTTAAAAAATCGTACACAACTCTCACAAGTGGTGTGTGCTACATTTTAGTATAAATATAAAATATATGGACCAATCATAGAGCAGCAATATTTCCTATGTTAATTTTATCAAAACAAAAATGCAAAAGTTTTCCCACTTCCCGATATAAATTTCGTGATTTCATAATTACTATTAGATTACTATAAGAAAATTCCCTGTGCCTTGGGTACTAGACCTAACTATATGCCAAATATCATCTTTAAAGGATATCTGGTGTAGGCCCTACGTTTTTATCCTGTCTAATGAAAATTATGGGCGTACCCGCTATTTTACTGTTTTTGGACCGAAATAACTTTTAAACTGTTTATTCCTTAACGGTGATTGAAAAAACAGTCTCTTATTATTCCCCAAATAGCTTATATTCGAAAAATCAGCAAGTTTTTAGCTCGTTTCGTTCAGAAGATATTTCGGGGTCAGGTTGGCTCTGATTTTTCGATAAGTTATAGCACTGTAACTGAGAAGGCCAAATGCCTCTTAAGATTGGCCTTGCGCCCTTCCGTGCTCTAGATTTGGTGCTGATAATTATTGGGAAGAATAGTGGAAGCGGAGAAAAATTAAATTCAGTTTTATAGTCTTGAAATAAAAATAAATAAATTTTTTAAAAAATATTATAGACTAAAAACTAGTAAATAATAGTAATATACATTTCTTTTGAATTTATTGAATATAGCATAATTTAATTAATTTAATTTAATTAATTTAATTTTTTAATTTTAATTTATTGAATATGGCATATTGTAGCCAATGGACACCATTTTTCATACTACTTAATAATTAGCGAGTGTACATCATTTGATAATCAGAAGCGAATCGTCTAAAGAAGGGGGATCAAATTTAAAAAAAAAACTCTTTAAACACTATAAGGGGCCAGAGAAAAAATATTATTATTAAAAAATCCTATTAGACTAGTAATTTACATTACATAATGGAAATTATCTTCGATTGCGGTTGTATGAATTAAAATGATTGAACACAATAAATGAAAAATTTTGAATAACTAAATATTTGGTTGCCACAAACAATACATTGAAACTACCTTCATTTTTCGTACTCATACCAAATCACAATAAAACAATAGATGAATCGTCTAGAATTCATATCTAAACCATAAAATTTTATGAAATTAAGATTTATCTATACAATATTTAGATGTAGAATTTGGAAGCCAGATGACACTTTGGAGGACCAAATACTTTCGGGCCGTAGTTTCGTGACCGCTGGTCTATAGATACAGTTAAGGTACTATTAGAAAATGAAAAAAACAAATGTTAGATAAAATTTATTAAAAAATAGATAATGTAT
Source organism: Nineta flava (assembly GCA_963920215.1). Lineage (NCBI taxonomy): Eukaryota > Metazoa > Arthropoda > Insecta > Neuroptera > Chrysopidae > Nineta > Nineta flava. The sequence goes on from OY986040.1 coordinate 96,007,773, forward strand.
TATAAAGTTATGTAAATTAATGGCGAATGTAAATTTATTATAAATTAAAAAATGGTTGGTATTTCGGACAATACAAACGGACGAAAGTCCCACCGGCCAGTCAAATTTCGGTCGACGGAAACCATCGTCCGTTAGTGTCGCCTTCTTGAATGGGTAAGAAGTAACTTCGAAAATTCCTCATGTTCAGAAGACTGTAACAAAAAAAACATGTTTAATTTTTATCTAATTTTATAGAATGGTATAATCAAAAACTTGTCTACTTTTGTGTTGCGACGCTGTAATACTGGGTACCGTTAAATTTTTAATGAGTTGCGAAAGGAAATAATAAAATACCAAAATAAAAAATTATAAACCAAATTAAAAATTAATAGAAAAATTTTTAAATGTAAATTTCGAAAAAAATACGAAGTTCTACATAGTATTATTTCTAGATCTATTACGCTAATTTTTATATTTGTTAAAACAATAAATTAAAAAAAATATGCAAAGTCGCGCATTAAAATGGTTGAGATACACTGTTATAAAGCACTTTTATATGGGATTTCGGTGGAGGAATTTGTACAAATTTGTATGGGTCCATTCGGTTTTCGAAAAAATATACTTAGAAAAACATTTTCCCTTACACGAACTTGAAGCTATTTTTTGGGTTTGGAACACAAAAACAAAATTTCAGATCCTTATATCTCTTTTTATTTTTGAGTTATCGTGTTAACGGACAGGCGGACGAAGGGAAATGCGAAAATGGACTAATTAGGTCATTTTATAAACACCAATAGCAAAAATGTTTTTCTGCGCTCAATATTTTTAATCGTTATGAAGTATTAGAATTTTTAGTCCCGACTTCGTATATGTAATAATTTTCATGTATCCTATGATCTGATTTGCTGAGAAATGTATTAAATTATTGTCAGTGATGAATATTTTTCTACAAATATAAGCAAACAAGTAAAAAACAAAGAAAGAAATCAAAATTTTGAAAAACTCTCATGTAATAATCTATATATATATATATATATATATATATATATATATATATATATATATATATATATATATATATATGTAAATAATATATATATATATATATATTATATATATACAGTTCTTTGGGAAATAAGTGGGTATTTTAAGGAAATTTTTTTTTCTTATTTTTTCGATAAAACACACCGTTTCGGAGTTATTTAACTTTTTAAGTAAAATTTCTCGTTAATTCAGTACGCTCTAAAACTCACACAGCCTAAAAATTTTATATTCAAATGTGGTATAAAAGTTCTATGGACTATGTTAACTTAGCACGACTGAATTTTCGTTTGTTTTTCGATATCTCTATTGGTTTACGAGATATTTCAGTTTTCAGATTCAGGCAAAAGTTTCATTTTTTTCACGAATAATGCTTTTAAAAATATTTGTTTTTTGAAAACTTATTATTTAAATCAAAGTAGTCCTATTGATTCAATCTAAATAATGGATGAACATTTTTATTCGAATTGTTGTTCAACCGAAAACACATATTCAATTTGCTAAAACTCATATTTTTCCTAAGTAATGCTAAACTTCCATACAGAAAACACTATAATTAGATAAAAAAAGGAAATTTTTGGTGTTTTTTGCCATTTTCGGAGTTGTTCGTTTGGAAAACTAAAGTTTTCCCATTTTTCTTATAAATTTCAAGCTAATCCGGGTTGAATGCAAAAAACCGCATCCTTTAAGCATATCCAGAAATGGGTCAAATTTTTTACAACAAATAATATTTTGAAAAAGTTACTTTGTAAAAAATTATAACAATCAAAGAATCAGTGTTCACTCTTTGGAATAATAATAATGTTGAATTAAACATGTAAACTCTAGATATCAATTGCGTATTAATTAATGTTTTTTATATTATGATAAAGGAATAGTCACTGCATTTAAAATGGCCGCATTCTCAGTCATCTGATGCACTGACGTCGGGATTTCCAGTTCCTGCTCTATAATCGATAGGGAATCTATATATTATATAATATATATAATTATATAAATTATATATATATATATATATATATATATATATATATATATATATATATATATATATATATATATATATATATATATTCAGTATAGTAACTCCTTACCATCAAATAAGTAGGTATACTTTCATATATCTAGTCTAGAATATCTCCCTATTATAAATTAAATTGTAGACTGCATAGAAAAAAAAATACAGACGAATTGGGAACCATCCTCCTTTTTGAAGTCGGGTTAATAAAATATAGTAGTGGGAAGTTGGGAAGTAGACTGTATATAGAGGTACAAAGCGTGTAAGTTATGGAAAAGAATACATGTATATATGTATTCTTTGGTCATGGTATGAATTTTAATAATTTTATTAAGTTTTGGTACATTTAGTTTATATATCGACGTGATTCTTTATCTCATATTTGAATTTTTTATTTAATTAATGCTATACATAATTATTCATCAAATTAAGTAATATTCATCTCTTTAAGTTGTAATTATTTACTAATTACTTTTAAAAATAGCTTAATATAATTGGGATTTTTATTTTTAACTTTTATACAACATAATTACAAACTAATAAAACCGATAGACGTCAGATTAGACTAGGGGAAAATGGCCCATGGGGTCCAAATATGAATAATGATCCGAATTTATTAATTTAATTTTGAAAAGGCAATACAGTTCAAGCTTACAGTTTTTGAGAAGAAACAATTATCTACGTCAACTATAAGAGGAGAAAGATATCTCTCTTCTACGGTATATTCTATGGTAATTTGTTAAAGTGTGTCCAGGGCATAATTGGATATATTCCTGGGAATCATTGTGTTTAGAGAAATGTTAATAAATTTCTAATGTGTAAGTGAATTTTAGACCCTCTGTATTTAATAGATATTCAAAACACCATATGTTCAATATATTATAATATATTATAACGTATTACTTTTATAGGGTGTCATTGGGTATGTTCCAAAATTTGCTGCCAGCGCTGTGAGTGTTAACGCCATGAATCACGCTGCGAATAGCGTTCCAAAATTGCAAGCGCACTGCTACTGCTACTGAAGCCGCGAAAATTGGAACGCGGTTCACAGCACTTACAGCACGCCACCATGTTCATTGCTTTCACTGCTTCACCTTTTCAGCGGCAGCAGTCACAGCACAAAATTCATGACGTCATTTTTGTTCACACTATTGCTGCAGCGTGCCGTCATGAATTCGGGAACGCGCGGTGAAGCACTGCCAGCGTTCGCAACAAATTTTGGAACATACCCATTGTCAAGACTAGCCAGTGGGGTATAAAATTTGTAAGAGAGTATAAAAAAGACATACATTTATTTATAAAGAGAAAAAGGGACAGGTATAAACATATATTATTTATGATTCGTAGAAACAGTAACAATATATTTGTATGTCAGTTTCTTTTTCTATTTACAAATAAATGTATGTCGTTCTTTTACTCATTTATACACTGTTGCAAATTTCGTATTCCAATGGCTAGTCTTGATAATGACAGCCTGTACAATAATTGTATGACGTCTCGTAATTTGTACGGCTATACTCAGGTGTACGTAAAATGTGATAGGAGAGTTTTTAATTTAATAAATTTAAATTATTAATTACTAATTAATTAATGATATACCAATTTAAGTTAATAATCCTTAAAAGTTTATTAGTGTCGTCTATTAATAATTTAAATTAATATTATAAAGAGGTAAAGTTGTTTGTATGTTTGTCTGAGATAATCTCTGGAACTACTGTTCCGATTCTGGATATTGTTTCACTCATAGAAAACTACATTTTTCTCGAGTGATATAGGCTATCTTTAATTTTGATAAAAATTAGTTTTTAGAATGAAATTGTTATATTTTTAAATAAGACGCAAACGAAGTTGCATGGGACTGCTAGTTACTTATAATTACAAATATACTTGCGAGTAAATCCCGTTGATGCGTATACCCAATTTACCATATAAAAATTGCTAATTGATACCTGTCGTTAATTCTTGTAACGTGATAATTTCCATTCTTTGATGCTAATAATTTTCTCGTTGATGTGACAATTTTTGATAGGTACTCATTAGTGTTGAAATTGTTCCTATGCCTTTTTTGAAATGTTAATATACAAATCTAGAAAAAATATAATTTTAAAATTAGTAATTTATACTTGTTGAGTTTTTACTTAAATTTGCTCGCAGATGAGCAAATACATCTATAAGACTTTTTATTGGAGTTATAATCCAGTGTACTTTTAATCATTGTCATTTCTATTCACGCACCATAATTGAATTGTGATACTCGTGAAATAAAACTATTAAGTAATGGAGTTGTTTCATCACGAAACAACTGTAGCTTAAGAAATCAGGTAGGTACTAAATAAAATACGAAAACTAATTAAGTTTTACCCAAGAAATTTATATTACACATTTACTCCGTCTATCTTGTCTTATAAACAAAATGTTAGATTAGTAGTTCCATTAAATTACAGAGAAACAGGAGGGAGGCCGAATAGTAAGTCGAAATGTTCGGTTAGGACTATGATATGTGATGGCAATAATTAGAAACAGAGTAGTCTGGCTCAACTGTGATAGTTATATACATATGTGTTACTAGGGTTACGTTAATAAAATAAACATAATTATTTTGTTAATGAAACTCATCTTTTTTATGAAAAATATAACTAATTGTTTAAATGTAGCCTGACTAAAGACGCCATTCTGTAATATGACGTCATGAGTAATAAAATAAACATAATTATTTTGTTAATGAAACTCACATTTTTTATGAAAAATATAACTAATTGTTTAAATGTAGCCTGACTAAAGACGCCATTTTGTAATATGACGTCATGAGTAAGTTAACCAGTAGCTTTTCTGCGCTCTGTCTTGCACTTGGATCATTATAAAATGACTAAACATTTTGTTTCATCACCAGTTCACTTGTAAAAAATTGAACATTAACACCAATTCATTATTTATAAACATTATCTAGAGCACGGTAGTGCGACAGGCAGAGTTTAAGGGTTTTTTATGAACTCTTATGAACAAAGTATAAGTGTCAATGGTACGACATTCGGATAGGCTGTCTCGCTTTTAATATAAAGACGTCTAGTACTTGTGAGACGTTTGCAAAAATTTATAAATTTATTGAAATCTTTATGTAAACTAGTATTAATCTTTCGAAACTTTAAAAATTAATAATATACTTCTAGAGAATATTTGGAAACTCCTAACTATGAATTTTTAGCCAAATTTTCTTGTGTGTAGATGTATGGTCTAAGGAGAGACTCACACGACAATATTTTTTATTTTTGTGTTTTTTAGGCTCTGTAAGAATCGATTTCCATTAAAAATTCGAATTTTTAACGTTTATAATACTTTCTTACTTCTCTTGTCGCTCGTAAGTAAAAATATCAACTAGTTCAAGTAATTGTTATAATTTCCAACATATATTTTGAAGATCTGACCAGACCTCTTGATTTATCAAAGAATTCAACAAATACTAGATAACGAAGTTTGTATACATTCATACTTTTTTTGAAAAGTGTTACTGCACTTATTGTATAAATTAAAAGTTTTTTGAAACATATTTTCTATGGATATTCATCGCTAATACTTAACCAGGCACGTCATCTTATCAATTTATAATCCAGATCTCAAAATGTTGTTAGCTATAATTTCTCAATTTTTTCTTCATATGTAGAATTATTTGTATACATCCAATATCCAAAAATTATTCAAATCTTTCCCAATCAAATATCTGCAACAAAAGAAAAAACAAGTTAAATTTTGAAGTTAACTTAATAAACGCGACCTAGCGGCAGCCATTTTTGGAGTGTCTTAAAAGTTACTGACCGCCATTAGAGCGCCAGACTCATGATCGTCTAATCATGTTGCACTCATCACGTCCACACAAAACTGGCTACTGGATGCCAAGTAATGGAAGCCTTCACTCTCCTCGTATTCAAGCCTACTGTCCGGTCATTTCAAATTTCCCTTGCTATCACTTCTAGTAGAAAGTACTGGCCGCCACTAAAAACAAACCGCATAGAAATCCCATAAATACATTGCTTGTTGCATTCAAATGGATAGACCGATTTTTAATTTGCTAATTTTTAATTTGAAGGCTGGTTATTTGATGAAAATCTGTTCATCCATTTGAAGATTATCAACAGGAACGGTTCAAGGAACGATGCAAGTGCTGCATAGCATCATGACACCCCTGCCAGGGGGCGCCTTATAAGATTATTTAAAAAAATAAAATATATGCTGTTTTTTTTAATTTTAAAATTAAACGAAAATACTTAAAAACACCAATCACAAATTTTGCATTGGGTTTGAAAAATTTTAGCTTTGGTATTATTGGTTTTATTTATTCTTTATTTCTTTACTGAGTTAAAGAAAAAAAAATTGTTATTGAACTATTAATAACAATAATATATTTTTATTATTTTCATTACCCGAAAATTAGCCAATTTTGTCTTAAAAAATATAGGAGGCACTATAGAAGAACTTCACAGCAAGGTGGCCGACTACTCTAAGACCGGTTCTGATTATCAGCTTTTATTCTAGTTGACGTAGAAATTTTTAAAGAGAGGAAGCGTTGAGAAGCTATTATTATATAATTTAATTTAGAATTTATAAGTTCCCAGCACTTCCACTCTTTAAATGATGATCTTCAAATGATTGAACGGATTTATCATCAAACATAGGCACCATCCCGATTTAACCAGCCTTCAAATAAAAAAATCCGAATCGGAAAATCGGTCTTTCCATTTGGCAGCTTCGATGCCACAAATAATCTATTTATGGGATTTCTTTGCTGTTTTTGTGTTGTTTGTAAGCTGTTTTTGCTCGATATGGTTCTTAGCTATGTTTGATGGTCATCATTTCATTGTGTCAAAAGTTTTCTTAATTAATAAAATAAAATTTCACTTGTTGTGTTGTGAATTTTGTTTTAAAAAGTAAATAGGGGCATATGTTCTTCAAATACGTCACTATACGAGTAATATATTTTCAGCGATGGGTACAATACCTTTTTGAATATATTTAAAATGGACATTTTAAATACTCAATGTAAATAGTTTATAGGAATGAAATTAAAATGTAAAATAGAAAATATAATGATTTACAGCATGCAAAATGGTTTTCTGGAAATATTTATATTTAGAGATCAAATTTTCTTGATACTTGAAACTCGTTTAATAAACATCCAATAGTTTACAGTAATACATCTTCTACATATAATTGAGATGCAATTATTGTTCAAAAGTATAACATTCATTAATTTCCATCCAAAATAATAGGTATTTTAGAATTATTATTTGCACTGAATATCACCTCCAATTTCTTCACTGAAGTCTCTAGTTTTTATACCCAGTATATTGTAAATATACAAGATATATTAATTTTAGTTCCGACTTTGTAACGCTTGAAAATATTGATCGCAGAAAAACATTTTTGTTATAGGTACATAAAATTACCTAATTATTCCATTTCCACACGTCCGTCTGTCTGTCTGTCCGTCTGTGAACACGATAACTCAAGAATGAAAAGAGATAACGAACTGAAATTTTTTTCATGTGTTTTAGAGCAAAAATGTAAGGTCAAGTTCTGAAATGGGCAAAATCGGACCATGTTTGGGCAAAATGGACAAAACTGGCTATCTTTGAAACCGTTAGAGATATAACAAAAATTTAATAACAAAAAATCTTCTTCTTTTTAAAATTAACAACTTTTGTTTGATTAATTTTTCCATAAACTCAGTATATACATGGTATTCAAACAATTAACTCAGTTAATTGTTACATTACTTGTTTTGACATGCTTTCTGTAAAAATACTTCATAAAAGATTCACATACAGAATTTTCACTTAAAATACAACATCAAACAGAAGAAAAGGTTGGGATGCAGTCACGCATGGCAAAATAACTATTTGTGCACTACATCCACAATAAAAGCTTCATGGCAGTGTTCGTCGTATTTTGAAAATTTTAACAACCAAAGGATATTGTACATTTTTTCTGATTATTAGCGAAATTATCTAATTTAAAAATGGATCAATAACAATACTACTATTTTAAATGGAAAATGGAAATAATTTTTTCAAATACATTTAAAGCCATCTCAAATATTACCCATATCTTGTATATTTTTGATCAATAAGAGTAAACAATATTTTAAATAATTCTGTATAATTATAATTATTCATTTATATTATGTATATATTCATGTAAATAATAGCAATGAATGATGTACATTGTACACAGGTGTGAACTTATTAAGTATTTAATGTGACCTTCGAGTAAATCTTTAAACATCTGTGCAAAAGTATGCACTTTGTATAATTTTTATAATGTATATTATTCAACATAAACGAAATCGATATATTACCTATAAGTATTTGAATAATAGCTCTAAACGTACATAAAAACTCACTTTTAACTTCTGAAAATTTATAAAAAAACCCTAATTGTATAGTAAACTTGCAATAAACAAATTTGCAGAACTACGTTTTATGAGTTCAATTTCAACTCGAAGTTAACTACTTTACCGCTTTTGGGAGCGGTTGGGCCTCAACCTACACTTCTGGGAACATTTTCTTTTAATTTCTATTTTCAAAATGTACACCAATACTACACCAATTTTTAGAACTATGTTCGATCGTTTTTGTTGTTGTTCAAAACTCAACAAGTTTGACCCCCACACTCTCCGCCTCATCTAAGACTTCTGCAAAATGCAGCTCTTGCTTTGACGATATCATGAGAAACTACTATTATATTTTATCTGTGGGAAAACTTATGAGAAAAAACCACGACTATGTTTGATCAATTCACTTGTATGTTGGTCTAAGATCCGGCCTAAGAAAAATCTTCCCTCATCTGTTAATTGAATGAAATAATGTTTAAAAGGCAGATAACAATATTATAAATGTATGAGTACAATGTCTGCCACCGTAGTCCTGTTGGCTATTAAGATTAATTAATTAGTTAATTAATATGGTATAGTTTCTTTGTTTGTTGCTCGAACAAATATAATTGTAATTATATTTCAAATTTTGTCCCTGTTCCTAGAACAATTGTTTGTATTTTATAAATACGTATTTCGACTACAATGTAGTCATCATCAGTATGAATTAGCTAATCGTAACTATCTCTGGGATATGGATTCAGAGATATGTTGCTTGTTGCTAATTTGGTGCGTGTCTCACGCACCAAAGTGAGACACGCACCAAATTAGCAACAAGCAACATATCTCTGAATCTATATCTCAGAGATAGTTACGATTAGCTAATTCATACTGTTCGAGCAACAAACAAAGAAACTATACCATATTAATTAATTAATTAATCTTAATAGCCAGCAGGACTACGGTGGCAGACATTGTACTCATACATTTATAATATTGTTATCTGCCTTTTAAACATTATTTCATTCAATTAACAGATGAGGGAAGATTTTTCTAATGCCAGATCTTAGACCAGTAGCCAGCTCTGTCTCTTAGACCATTTGGAATAGGTGTTCATAAAATTAATTAATTAATTCGACCATTTATGCATGTCCGTCTATCTGTGGACACGATTACACAAAAACGAAAAGACGACTACATAAAAATGAACAACTTTTCTTATAAACTTTTTTATAACGTTATTTTCACTTGTTTCTGACTCGATTACATAAGTAGTATACTCCTATAAAATAAACTAAAAAGCATTTACCTATTTGATCCATGCACATTCATCACATATTTCGTTTCAAGTTTAATGATCTTTATGTAAAACAATAGTACCTAGTCACATAATGTATTATTCTATTATCATAATACGATTGTTTTAATTAAATAAATTTTAATTAGGATTAATAACAACGTGAAAAAAAATTGTATTAATTTTATTTTCTTAATTAGTATATTTTTGGTTAAGTAAAACTAATTAGATATAATGTTTCCTATATGTTGTTCACTTGCATGTGTATTTATATAATATCCAAATTGCTGTATTTTGCGATTGCAGAATTCTGCCTAAAAATTAGATGCGAAACACTCACACAATATTCATATGTAAGCCTAATTAAAAAAATAATAATTGGATCGTCTAGACATCACCAACGATCATAGAATAAGTATATTAATTATTTGGGAAGTCGCGAATACCTATAAATATTTTTCAAAATCACAATAGGGAATATGCATGAAAATTTTTTTTCACATTTATTTTCAGAATATGAAAATACTGTTAATACTGTAATAATATTTAAAAACGAAATTAAAATCCGTCAAATATCAAGGAAGCTTTAAGCTTTTAAAGATTATTATCTGTCTCTTATAGTCATCATCAGTATGAATTAGCTAATCGTAACTATCTATGGGATATGGATTCAGAGAAGTTGCAACTTGTTGCAACAAGTTGCAATCTTTAATGGCTTCGACTCTGACATAATAAATAACTTGGTCCGCAGAACTAAATTTAAAATTGCACGAAACAATTCCACCGCACTAACACCAGAGACTGACAACGTTGAACAAACTAAATGGTGCAAACTTACATACTTCCGCCCATGCACAAATAAAATCACTAGAGAATAGGGAATATGCATGAAAATTTTTTTTCACATTTATTTTCAGAATATGAAAATACTGTTAATACTGGAATAATATTTAAAAACGAAATTAAAATCCGACAAATATCAAGGAAGCTATAAGCTTTTAAAGATTATTATCTGTCTCTTTCTTGCAAAAATACTAAAAACGGAGTTTTACGTGTATTTTAAATGGTGAAAGTGTAATATGACGTCACATAACATATCAAGAGGGCTATCACCCTCTTTGTCTAATCGGGAATTTCAATCATTCATATCTCGCGTATTTTTAAAGTTATTTAAAAAGTAATTTTACCTTGATATTTGTCAAGTAAACATGCTTCAATTCAAGTGAAAAAAAATTTTCATGCATATTCCCTATTGATGAATGGCTACCAATTTATTTGTAAGCATTTATGATGAAGATAACACGGTTGGTAAAGGGACTGCACCCATAGAGATAATACATACAGAGTAGGCAAGTCAGAGGCGCGCGTTTAGAAGTATATTAATTTGTAAAGAAGCCTCGAATATCGTCACAGTTTGAGTGGATCAGTCTATTTTCAAAATGACGGGGAGAAACTTCTACTTTTAAATAAGTTCCCCTTACGCGCATATAATAGTCAAAACAAATTAATTCAGCTCTAAGTCGAAACGTCTCCTCAATTGAAAGAGATGTCAGACGTCGCTGAGGTAGAGCTATCTCTTTCTAAATGACTAATATATAATGATTATATATAATAATAATGGGGTTTAACCTCCGTTTCCGAGACACGACGGTCTATAACAGAGGAAACCCACATCATTATTTTTCATCCTTTATTTTATTAATTTTTACATTACATTTTTATGATGTGAGTGGAGGATCGGGAATTCGTATGCAGATTAGGAATTGGAAGGTGTGCGGCTGCAGCCGACTTTGATAGGAACTATGCCGATATTCATCTGGAATTCGTGAAGGGAAACTGCAGAAAACCTTCACAAGCATAGCCGGTTACTTCGTTCTTGTCCATACGCCGACAGTTTAGTCAATCAACCGCCCCATTAATTTTTTTTTTTTTAATTGACAAACTGCCGGTGTCGGGATTCGAACCCATAACCTCCCAGGTCCAAGTAGAATTGAAAGAGATGTCAGACGTCGCTGAGGTAGAGCTATCTCTTTCTAAATGACTAATATATAATGATTATATATTAGTCATTAAAACGAGATTGCTCTACCTCAGCGATTCTCTATCTGCAGCATCTGAGAGACAACTTTTGACTCGACTTGCTTACTCTACGTATATATTATCTCTATTATTGCACCACTCACCAGGACTATATGTATCAAGTGGAAGACAACGATATATCGTGTGAACTCTTTCCAGTGGCGAATAGAGTTAAACTAATGTGCCTCCTAACACCGATTCTCTTTCTTATGGGAATATAGCTTATCCTCCAGCTAGCTTTATTTGCGGCTAAAGGGATTCGTTGGGAGTTATATGTACCTGCTTAAAGACCGCCTAGACATCACCAACGAACATATACCGTCTGTTTAGTTTACATCTTCGTATCATATATCCCACGAGTAAGAGAGAGTTCATATGTACATATACATTAAGCAATGTGTATGAGAAGGATGTCTTATAGGTTTGATAAATAAGAATATTTTTCAAAATAGTGAATAATATTCATAACGAGTATGAGAGAGTACATATGTATACATTTAGCAATGCGTATGAGAAGGAGGTCTTATAGGTTTGAGTGGTTGGTGACCACTCGAACAGTTATGAAAAATATGCTTGTTTATCAAACATATAAGACCTCCTTCTCATACACATTGCTTAATGTATATGTACATATGTACCCTCTCATACTCGTGGGATCTATGATACGAAGATGTAAATTAAACATAGTGTATAAGAATAATTACATCACACGTACAAATATATATGAACAAAACTATGATGTTAACAGCGCTCAATCTTGTACGGAAGGCTTACACCAAATTAGAAAAAAAAACAGACGAATTGAGAACCACTCTCCTTTTTAAAGTCGGGTTAAAAAAAGAACTAGGTCGGTCTACCACTACTCGGTGACTCTATTGAGGTGATTCAACTCAATAGAGGAATGTACTAATTACATTACTCAATTAGGGCAGAGATCGAACCTTATTCATTCCACTATTGGTGAGGAAGTTGATACAAATTACTGCCTATCCTTTCTTTAATATTTATATACGTTTGAGGTTAAACACCACGATGTTGTCTCAAATTAGACTCAAATTGATGCAAACTTCTGTAATTATAAAAACATGCTCAGTTTTTTTTATTAAAATTTGCAGTTTTCAAAACTCATGTGCAAATTTTTCTCTTCTGATTATATTTTGTTATATAATAACTAATTCTCATTATATAAGAACTTATCATTTGTTTTGTTCACCATAAGATTCTTGATGATGTTTGATTGCAATGTTACTAATGCGTGTATTAAGTTCAACAAAATTAAAATTATTACAGCTATAAGTAGGCCTACTAGTTTACGAGTAATAGCCACCCAACCAGTGACATGTAGTTATAAATCTTGGCAAAAAATTTGAAATGTAATTTCAGTTTTTGCCAAGATTTATAACTACATGTCACTGGTCTTGGCAAAAACTGAAATTACATTTCAAATTTTTTGCCCCTATTCCTAGAACATTTGTTTGTATTTTTTATAAATACGTCTTTCGACTAAAATATAGTCATCATCAGTATGAATTAGCTAATCGTAACTATCTATGGGATATGGATTCAGAGAAGTTGCAACTTGTTGCAACAAGTTGCAATCTTTAATGGCTTCGACTCTGACATAATAAATAACTTGGTCCGCAGAACTAAATTTAAAATTGCACGAAACAATTCCACCGCACTAACACCAGAGACTGACAACGTTGAACAAACTAAATGGTGCAAACTTACATACTTCCGCCCATGCACAAATAAAATCACTAGAGAATAGGGAATATGCATGAAAATTTTTTTTCACATTTATTTTCAGAATATGAAAATACTGTTAATACTGGAATAATATTTAAAAACGAAATTAAAATCCGACAAATATCAAGGAAGCTATAAGCTTTTAAAGATTATTATCTGTCTCTTTCTTGCAAAAATACTAAAAACGGAGTTTTATGTGTATTTTAAATGGTGAAAGTGTAATATGACGTCACATAACATAACAAGAGGGCTATCACCCTCTTTGTCTAATCGGGAATTTCAATCATTCATATCTCGCTTATTTTTAAAGTTATTTAAAAAGTAATTTTACCTTGATATTTGTCAAGTAAACATGCTTCAATTCAAGTGAAAAAAAATTTTCATGCATATTCCCTATTAAGGGACTACAACTTAAAAACAGCGCTTACAGCGCTAGTAAAAACAAAATCAAACAGTTACAGGGCACCCCTAAGGATAAAATTAGTAATGAAAAAAAATCGGACATATATGGTGTCAGGTGTCAAAACTGTTTAGAAAATTTATGTTTGTCGAGTCGTCGCCAAATCGGAAATCGAATCAAAGAACATCTGGCTCATGTAAAATCTGGGAAACCGGAAAAATCGTGTATAGCTGCGCACGTTATTGAGAACAACCACAAAATTGATAAATCGAATCTAAAACTACTGAAATCGGTACAAAACCCCACAGAATTAGATGCATACGAAAGTATCTACATATACAAATTGAGAAAACAGATAATGAATTTAGGCAATGGCCCACCAGTCAAGTAGCCGAGCGGTCTAAGGCGTCATGTCTGCGCAGTATGCAGTACTTGAAAACTGGGAGGTTATGGGTTCGAATCCCGACATCGGCAGTTTGTCAATTATAAAAAAAAAAGGGCGGTTGATTGACAAACTGTCGGCGTATGGACAAGAACGAAGTAACCGGCTATGCTTGAGAAGGTTTTCTGCAGTTTCCTTCACGAACTCCAGATGAATATCGGCATAGTTCCTATCATAGTCGGCTGCAGCCGCATATCCTACCAATTCCTAGTCTACTCGCAAATTCCTTCCACTCCACTCACATTCTCACATCCTAAGGCATCACAATGGACCTTATGGTCGAAGTGTAGCCCGTCCAGGACAGCCTTTACAATCTACCTCTCTAGACAATGGCCCAATTCCAAACTCCGATTTAATAAAATTAAACCATTTTCAAAATAGAAATCTAATACCTGAATGTCAAGGTTAGCGTCCATACATTTACTTTAGTGACAAAACAAAAGCCGCATAGTCACTAAAGAATACCGCCAATAAATAGGTGGGGTCTCCACACACCTAATCCGTTAGTCAGTCAAATCAAATAATCCTCAGGTCAGATTATACCCTTAGTCAAATCGTATAAAAGGACAGAACTTTTTTAATGTCATTGTGAGACACGCACCAAATTAGCACCTAGAGTTCTCTTTGATTATTTTAATAATCTTTATTACTTGGCAAAAACATTTAGGTACGCCTTAGGCAGTACTGACTATAGAATCCTACACTATGCGTAGTTTGACACGCTTTTCGTAAGAATTAGAAAAATAATTTCAAATCCAATTATGATTTTTATTTTAGACGCATTCGTGTATAAACGAAGAATACTTTCTTAGACATGAATCAACCTTTTTCATGGGTATTAACCTTAATACCATTAATTTAAATCCATTGGTATTTTAATTCATAGGGGGGAATGGTTTGAATAAACTAGATGAATAATAATTATGATAATATTTGTTTATTAAAATATTATTCATTCAATGTGTACACAAAAATTAATAAATAATTCATATCTTAATAAATTATGTGTATAATTATACTAAGCTATATATATATATATATATATATATATATATATATATATATATATATATATATATATATATATATATATAATTGTTATATTTACAATCGTTTGAATAAAAATTTTTTTATAATATAGTAGTCATATATTTATTACTACATAGTAGAAACTCCTTGAATAGTGTACGATTCACGTTTTTATTTAAGTTGTTTTCTTATCTGCTACAAATCTTACAGGTCGAATTTGGATTATTTTTTCTCTTCTACGTTTCTATCTCTACTAGATAGATATTTCCCACCTATCGAGGGATGCGTTTACCGATTTTGACTCGTTCGAGAAATCGAAGTAACTTTTTAGCTCTAGAACACACCACAAGATTTCAGATTGTCATCTCTTTTGATTTTTAAGTTATCGTGCCCACGGACAGACGGACGGATGAGCATGCGGAAATGGACTTATTAGTTGAATTTTATGCACACCTATAACAAAAATTTCTTTCTGCGATCACTGTTTTCAACCTTTACAATCCTAAAACTCCCGATACTCGACACACAAAAAAACACAAATATTAGTAAAGGTTTACTAAATATAAGTCAATTGGACAACACGCACTTAAAAAAAAAATTAAATAAAACAAAAACTCTATGATACCCAAACCAAAATGATTTGATTTGAATAAAAAAAAAGAATCTGAATTTTAATAATTTTTCTTTTATTATAATTGAGTCTTTTATCTCTGTTTAATACAACAATGTTTAATTTATAACTTTGATACTCGAACAATAGTAATTTTTAACTGATGATAATAATCCAACAAATTTTAAATTTAAACATTGATCTTAATCGAACAGTGCCAATTTAAAAACTGAATGTTGAATTGGTGAGACAGCGGCTTTATATACGGCCCAACAACATGTTTAAACGAATAAAAAAAAACATTTTTTCAAAACATATTTTGTGATATGGAGTTCTTTACAAATATTTAGTACAGTTCGCCAATTCAACATCTATATATACAATTCATAGTACAACATGATATTCTGTTTGTAACTTAAATGTAAATTGTAAATTTTTTTGATCCATTTTTTTTGTGTGAAATTTTTAGTGCCTTTTTTAATAGCAGATTTTTTACATGCGTTTTGTTTTTTTTTATTGAATTTTTTTATTGGAGTCGGTTTTTTTTTGTAAAAATTTTTTTTATTTGAAGTTGGTTTTTAAAATAAGTTTGTTATTTTTCCATTATGAATGAGTATACCCTTTCAAACAAACAAAAATTTTCGCAGAAATCGGTGATCACATATAAAATGAGTATTTTCCTCGATTTCCAAGGAATACCCTCATCAGAATGCGATTTGGTGATAATAGGACCAATCTGAAATCAAACCCTTTAGAACATTCATTCATTAAAAAAAAAATTCACACACTATTTACAAAATTTTTTTTTTTGACAAAATCATACTTGAATTTTAATAAAATAAATTATATATATTTTTTCAAGATAATTTCTCTTTGATTTTATAATTTTTGATTGGATTTTTGAAAAAAAACTTTCTTCAATAAAATAAATTAAGATTGATTTTATTTAAAAAAACTCTTCTTTTGAAAGAAAAAAAGATTTAAAATCAATATATAATTTCTTTGCAATTATTTGAAACTAGATCTTACTATTATCTTTTTTTTTGCAATTATATAAAAAAAAACTCCTTTCTTAAGGAGAAAAATTCATCTTAAATATTTTCCAACTTAGTTTTCTTTCAATAATGTGTTGAGGTACTAAAAATTATTTTAATAATTTTCAACACAGCAACATATATAATGCATCTTATAATATTGCTAGTCGAATTGACATATTGTGGCAAATTAAATACTGTGCTTCAGGTTTAGCCTGTATAGTCGACCTCATTAATTAATTGGTCACAATTTTAATTGCTCTAAACAAGTTGAGAGTTGATAACGACTTTAGGATGTCAATCGGAGGCAAAAGTAATGAAAATTAGAAATTTGTGAAAATAAATGGTGTCAATACTAAAATAAATATATATAATTTAAAATAAAATATGAAATTTTACTAAATATTGAATTAAATTAAAAAATACAAATAATATGAAAAAACTTTTGGCAGTGAATGAACCTTTAATTTAAATCAACAAAATTATATATCCTATTTCTTTCTATACATACGTATAAATGAAATTTCAAAGGCAATTTTTTTTAAATTTCTATTTATAATTTTTTTTTTCAACAATCGTTTTTTGAATGTTTAATCAAATTGTGCAAAATTGTTTCTATAGACTTCAAGTTACATAATTTGAAAATATGGGACGCTTCGTAGCTTTTGTAATGGTAATTGAAATGAATTGAATCTATTGAGTGAACAAATCTCCATAAGAAAATATGTTAAAGTACAGTTTTTTAAAAATATATTGCAATAACTTTTAAACGGCTTAGTAAATCATTTATACAGTAGCTTTAGCTTTAAATGAGAAATGTTATAAAAAATTATCGTTCGTTTCGTAGCATTTTGACATACCTCCCTAGCAAGCGCGTATCCAATGGGGTGATCATGGGGGTCATTATACCCCCCCCCCCCAACTAAATATAATTTATTTTCTAATTATAATTTTATTGCTTCTTTCTCAAATCTTACATGAAGATAATTAAATAGTGGGAATGAAATCTAGAGTGCTACGTAATTTATTACTACTGAAAAAATGCTATTGTTAAATCAATCTTTATCAATTCATGAGTAACAAATATTTTCCAATTGATTATTGTTAATCATGGTTGATTTCATATAAGTTTAATTAATTATTCAAAATAATTTTCAATGATATTTTTTAAAAATTAAGAATAAAAATAACTATCTGAAGACAATTAATTCAATTATCAATTGAATAAAATTATCTTTAGCAATTATTCGAATATTGATATCTTAAAGTTCTTTATAATCTTTTGTTTTCATTATATTTATTTACTATTTAAAATTAAATAAAACCTACTTTATTTTCAGTTGTAAAAATTGACCATTCAAAAATTTAACTAGTTTAAAAACCTAGTTTTCTTCAATTCTAATTCTTAATTTGAAAGTTTTTCAAGAATAATAATAAAAATTCTTTTCCCAAGATTAATACTCTTTTCTAGTGCTTTAGTAATTGAAATAATACGAATTTCATAATCGAAAATATTGGTAATGGAGAATTTATTACAATTTTTAAGAAAATACGAGTTTTTACTTATTCTAATTAATTTTTTTTAGTCTGTGACCGCGCCCCCTTCCCTAAACTTTAACTCTAGATCCGCGCCTGTTTCCCAGCATCCTTAAATTATGAATTAGGTTTTGTCAACTTTTCAAATTCTTAACTAAAATTTGAATATTGGAAACAAAAATTTCAATATTATATTTTAAATGTGCCCATAAATATTTTTATTATAGTAGGTAGCATGCAGTGACTTTCATTATCAATCTATCAATTAAAAACTATAAGGGCACCAGCAATTACTAATTTATTTATCAACTTCAATATTTAAATTTCATAACAGTTTTAGAAATAGTAAATCAACAATTTCATTTATTTGCATAAAATAAACAGTGCGATGATACATTTTTGTACGAGAAAATTATTTTATCGATCTATTAGGTCTTGAAAAAAATGTTTTGAACAAAAGTTATTTTATTGTTATTGAAATGGAGTAAAAGCCGAGTGTAAGAAATTTAAATCATTATGGAGGGGCGGGGAGGGGGTAGTGGTGTAAAACTATCGAAAAATGAAGTCTCATAAAATATTCAAAATATTTCGAATTATATAAGGTGTTTTGCATACATTCTTTTGGTCAAAATATTAAAAAAATTTTGACAAAACGAAAACCCGACTTCAAAAATCAAATATTCTAAAACCAAAAATGCACTAAAGTAAATAAATAATTGCATATTCTTGTGTCAAATTTAGTTCACCTAAGCAGAAATTTTTAAATATATATGTACAATTATTGTTATTTTTGGAGTCGGTGTCAGCATAGAGAAATTGAAAAAATATTGTCGTTTTTATTTCGAAAAAATATTGTATTTATTTAAATTTTAATGTTTCACATAAAATTTATCCTTCACATAAAATTTTGACACCGCCTCCAAAAATAACAATAAAATTGTATATATATATTTAAAAATTTTTGCTTAGGTGAACTAAATTTGACACAAGAATATGCAATTATTTTTTTTCCTTTCTTTTTTTCTTTTTAGTGCATTTTTGGTTTTAGAATATTTAATTTTTGATGTCGGGTTTCCATTTTGTCAAAATTTTTTTTATTTCTCGCTTTTTAGTGACTTTGAAGTTCTTTTTTTTTTTTTAATTTGTAGTTTATTTTTATTTTTTCATAGCAGATTTTCAGTTTTTTTTACGTGCTTTTTGTTTTTTTTTTTTAAATATTTTTTTTGGAATGGTTTTTTTGTAAAAAATTTTTTTTATTTGAAGTCGGTTTTTAAAAAAAGTTTCTTATTTTCCCATTATGAATGAGTATACCCTTTCAAACAAACAAAAAATTTTCGCAGAAATCGGTGATCACATATAATATGAGGATTTTCCTCGATTTCCAGGGGATCCCCTCATCAAAATGTGATTTGGTGACAATGGGACCAATGGGAAATCAAACGCTTTAAAACAAAACTCAAAAAAAAAATTCAAAATCGGTTCATAAATGACGGAGTTCTGAGGTGACACACATTAAAAAAAAGCAACATACAGACGAATTGAGAACCATCCTCCTTTTTGAAGTCGGGTTAAAAATGTGATATTAAATTAGTGACATATCCTAATTCGATCATCCCATCCAAAACCCACAAATTTTATTTCGAAAACTACAAGGGGTACAGTAAAATTATTAAATAGTACAGTAAAATATATAGAAGGATTTTATAAGTTGAGTTCCGCTTCTGTAACAATATTGATCTTAAAGAAAAAATTTTGTATAGGTGTTCATATAATAACCTAATTCGTCCACTTCTGCATACCCGTCACTCTGTCTGAAACTATAACTCAAAAGCGATAATAGATAACGAGCTGAAATTTTGTGTGTATTCTAGAGCTTAAAAGTAACTTTAAGTTCGTGCATGGGTAAAATCGGAACAAAAAAAGCTTCTTTTTTACAATAGACAACTTTTGTTTGAAATGTTTTTTATAACCTGAACAGATTTGCCACAACTGCAGTCTAAAGCATGTAAGTATATAGCTTCTACCTACACTATTTTGTATTTTTATACGTGTATGTAAAAAGTAAACTAAACACTTCACGGATTGATAATGGACTCAATATATACCGGATATTTAAGCAATTAACTTATTTAGTTGTTATTTTTACTTATTTTCAGGATACTGATTCTTAAAAAATTTTAAATTATATAAATAATATTTACCAAAAATATAATTATATATTTTATGTATATTGTGTAGTAATTATGCACCTTTATTAAAAATATTATACAGAGTGGTTCAAAAATATTTTACACTGAACATAATTATTTTTTAGACACCCAATTTAAAAAAAAAATGACAAACATGTTTTAATTTCTTTTATGTTCAACGTTAGCATTCCCAACGTTAGATAGACTGTAAAGGCTGCTCTGGACGGGCTACACTTCGACCATAAGGTCCATTGTGATGCTTAAGGATGTGAGGATTTGAGTGGAGTGGAAGGAATTTTTGTGTTTAGACTAGGATTTGGTAGGATATGCGGCCGACTATGTTAGGAACTATGCCGATATTCATCTGGAGTTCGTAAAGGAAACTGCAGAAAAGCTTCTCAAGCATAGCCGGTTACTTCGTTCTTGTCCATATGCCGACAGCTTAGTCTATTAACCGCCTCCTTTTTTTTTCATAATAATTGACAAACTGCAGAAGAGATGTAAAAATGGTAATTTTTGTTTTTTTTCCCATTTGGGGGGTTGTATTGGGAAAATTAAATTTTTCCGATTTTTTCCGTAAGTTTGAAGTTATTCCGCGTCGAATGCAAAAAAACCGCATCCTTCTAGCATGGCTAGAAGTGGGTTAGAATTTGTATACGTTAGTCAGTGAGTGAGTCAGTTACACAAAGAGCTGTATATATTTCATGGCTCCCTCTGCTCGAAAGGAAGCCCCGTCCCCTTGACCCCTGGGGTGGCATTCGGCTTTGGCTCCGTGTCCTTGACATAATACGAAAACCGCATTCTTCTAGCATGTTTAGAAGTGGCTTAGAATTTGTATAGCTCAGTGATTTACACAAAGAGCTGTATATATTATAGGATAAGTTAATGTTGACTTCAAAGTAATACTGTCAATCTAATCATCCGTGGTGTAACAACTACTGCACCGGGCGTGAAATCCAGAGGTCCGGGGTTCGTTTATTGCCGGAAGAATTAATTTTTTCATATTAATATTAATTAATAAAAGTTTTCCCAAAATATGGTGTATAACTGATGACAACCACTATACCGTACGTTTAGTTTACATCTTCGCATAGCCAGTGCCGGATTATGGCATAGGCTGAGTAGGTTGAGCCTATAGGCCCCCACAAAAGAACGGCCCCCACAAGATAAAAAAAATGTAGTTGTTGGCAAAAAAAATTTTTTAATACAGCTATAGAACATTTGACTTATTTAAGAACATATTTTTTTAAATTAACGATTTTACTTAAATAATATTATTCTCAAAAATATTCTCAAAAAATAATACAAAAATCTTTTCATAAAAAATTTTTTTCGAGAAGAAATCAGCTTCGAAAATGAATTGTTTAATCTTGTAACGAGTCGATTTACAAGATATATTTCCTAATACCTATAATATATTAAAAATTTACTCAGTACTAATGACGACAAATGTGACTGATGAGAGATCGTTCTCGAAATTAAAATTGTTAAAATCGTGCTTAAGGTCTTCTATGGGTCAAGATCGACTTAATAGTTTATCCATATTGGCCATGGAGAACGACTTGTTACAAAAACTATCATTTTGTGATATCCTTAATGATTTTGCTGGAAAAAAAGCGCGAAAAGCTCGAATCGTATAGTAAGTTATATTAAGATTTCAAGAAAATCATTCTAGTCGCCATGGCCAAATTATACGAGATATAATAAAATAGATGAGCAAAAACATTCACGTATTTCTTACTAACAAACATATTACCAAAGCAACCCAGCTCGTACAATCTTTTTGATTTTTCAATATGCAATCGAGGTCAAGTGCATTATTCAATGAGCTGAGTCGATTCGGTTACTTAGGATTGCATATCCAAAGATCAAATCAATTGCCCGAGCTGGGTCGAATTGGTTACCTAGACCCTTAGCTGATTAATCATTTTTTGTGAATTTTTCGTGCTATTAAAGAGGACCCACAAAAAATATGCCTACGGCCCCCCAAGGTGTTAATCCGGCACTGCGCATAGCAGATCTCCCACGAGTATGAGAGAGTAAATATGTATACATTAAGCAATGTGTATGAGAAGGAGGTCTTATAGGTTTGATAAATAAGCATATTTTTCAAAACAGTGAATAATATTCATAACTGTTCGAGTGCTTGGTGATTGTCTACCTTCAAATGCCACAATAAATAAATTGACACATTCCTGTGCGGAATGTCCGGAAAAGTACCATTTAACAATTTGCACTTTTTCTTCTTTTGTGCAATAATAACTCATTGTTGTAATAATACCAATAAATAAAATACAGAAACACGTATTTTCCAAAAGTATTCACATAGTAATGATTGCATATTATCAAAACAATTAATAATATTTGTATTCAACAAAAAATCCCCACTCTCTAAAATTTATACAGGCACATACAACACAACAGTAACAAAACAAACCTATAAGACCTCCTTCTCATACACATTGCTTAATGTATACATATGTACTCTCTCATACTCGTGATAGATCTGCTATGCGAAGATGTAAACTAAACGTACGGTATATCTATATGTTTACGTATGTTTTTATTTTGTTCGTTTTTACAGACACATAGAACACAACATGCATGGAATTTCCCATTCATTACCCTTGAACAACTTCTGCAACATTTGCATGCTATAGTCATGAAAAAGAATATCTTTAAAAAAATTTGTGTATAACAATATATTTATTTAATATTATTTAATCATATTCATACAATTAATTACATAATTATTTTTTTTTTTAAATATAGTTATTAACAAAAATAACTGTTACATACAAAATAACTTTTTTGAATAAAAAAAACCCAATTCAAAATAACTAAGCTTAAGAGTATAACTAATTGTTATAATCCAGCCATTTTAGACAAAAAAAGGGAAAATAACAACTAACTGAGTTAATTGCTTAAATACGCGGTTTATCCGGAATTTATATAAAAAGTTTATAACAAAAGTTGTTTATTTTTAAAAAAGAAACATTATTTTACTTTATATTTTTGTTCAATCTCTTACGGTTTCAGAGATGGGCAGTTTTGTCGATTTTGCCATTACTTTTTAGCTCTAGAACACACACAAAATTTCAGATCGTTATTTCTTCTCGTTTTTGAGATATCATGTCCACAGACGGACGTACATGTGGAAATGGCCGAATTAGGCCATTTTATGCACACCTATTTCAAAGATTTATACCTGCTAGCAATATTTTCAAGCGTTAAAAAGTCGGGACTAAACTTAATATAACCTTGTATATTTACACTAGCTTTTGCCCGCGGCTTCGCGCGCCCCAAGTTTGATTTTGAAGTTTTAGTTTTAGCCTTTTAGTTTAAGCGTTTTAATTTTAGGTTCAAAGAATATAGTCAAACTAGTCGAAAAAATATTATCTACAAAACTTCTTTATAGAAAATATTTTTCACTAATCTATTAGTTGGTGCCAGAACCACCAAACTACTGGGCGAGCTTGCGCGTGAGTAAGCTACGTAGAATTGTCTGTGTGAGAAACAGTTTTCTATTCCCACAAATTTTAATGTCTGCCCTTGAGACTTATTTATAGTCATTGCAAAGCAGATTTTGAGGGAAAACTGTAATCGTTTGAATTCGAACAGAAGATCATGGATACTACACAAGGATACCGAACTCCATGTATACAAATAATTGGCAAAAAAAATATGTCAGTAGTGTCGCTTCTATGCCGAGAGTATAAGGCGCAAGTTTTAATTGAAAAACATTACGCATTTATTGTATTATAAAAATTATTTGCAGCCAAAGTATTTTTTCAATAAAATACTTTTTTTAATAAATGATAGTAATTTCAATTTTTCAATATGGAATTAGTTGAAACAAATTGCATACTTCAAAATAATCACTACGAAATAAAACTGGTTACTTGCTTACTTCACTCCTATTTATTATACTATATTCACTTCGGTATGGATAGTAGTACGGATGAACAACTAGCGACTCTAGTGGCATAAAAAGTAAATATTACTATTACCATTTCGTTGCCATATTTTGTCAATTCTTCCGTTTGAGTTCGGTATCCTTGTGTAGTATCCATGAGAAGATCATTCAGAATTAAAGGAATTCGTGGTACAAACACAGTTTCCCCTTGCACACACCCAGTTAAAATTTTGGCTTTAAATTGAACTTTTGTAATTAACATTTTTTTGATAAACTCAATATTTCAACTGAAATTTTAACTTTTCTTTTTCTAAATCTATTTTATTGGAAAACGCATGCTCAAGACTGGATTATGAATACGGGCCTAAAACTCCTAGACCAGACGTGTGCGTGTGTCAAACAGTAGCGCAACGATACATATTTATAAATATTTGTGTGTGTTATGCTATGCATAACCATATATTATACTAGCTGTTTCCCGCGACTTCGTCCGAATTTATTTAAAATGAATTTATATAGCTACCCCCCGTGGTTTACATAAAATTGGAGTCGGTTAAAATTTTTGTTGATTTTATCAATTCCACAGAAACTATACTTCTAAAAAATAACTATAAAATTATTTTATTAAACTTTTGTTTCAATTTTGAAATGTCAACTTTGATTGTCGTTTCCATAGTCACAACTATAAACTTTAATATCACACTATAAGGATATCTATATCTATTGAATATATATTTTTCTTTCGACTTACTTTACAAATATCGATATTTAACGCTAACTAAGAATTTTAACGTAATGTGAGATAGCCTAGCGCCTTCCTCATGAATGTGGCTATCTAATGCAAAAATAATTTTTTAAATAGCTGTCACATCACAATCGTCTTTGGTGTAGTGGATGCACACTGGACCGGTTATCCAGAGGCCCGAGGTTCGATTCCTGGTTGACGAGTTAATTTTTTCATATCAGTATTTAATTTAATTAATAAATTCAATGACAATGAAATGTGTCGGGTATACGCTATAGTCTTCTACAGTTTGTCATACGTAACCGAAAGGAATTTGGACAAACACTTGTATGTTGACACGAAAGTATACACAAATAAACAAATATTAATAATATCACTTCAACAAGAAGTTTATACTGTCTAAAAAATATATAAAAAATATATATATATATATAAATTAGAATAATATGAAAAAGTTGGCTGTCACATCACAATCGTCTTTGGTGTAGTGGATGCACACTGGACCGGTTATCCAGAGGCCCGAGGTTCGATTCCTGGTTGACGAGTTAATTTTTTCATATCAGTATTTAATTTAATTAATAAATTCAATGACAATGAAATGTGTCGGGTATACGCTATAGTCTTCTACAGTTTGTCATACGTAACCGAAAGGAATTTGGACAAACACTTGTATGTTGACACGAAAGTATACACAAATAAACAAATATTAATAATATCACTTCAACAAGAAGTTTATACTGTCTAAAAAATATATAAAAAATATATATCCGACCAAAAACATAAATGTAAGAAAGGGCCGAGTTTTCGGGAAAATCCTTAATGTAATAGTTCCTTCTTAAAAAGTGATGATATGAGAGTAATGACCGAGCTATTTACAAAGTAAATAGCTCTAGACTTCATATAATAGTTGCTTCTTAAAAAGTGATGATATGGCAGAAAGGACCGAGCTATTTACAAAGTAAATAGCTCTAGACTTTATATAATAGTTGCTTGTTAAAAAGTGATGATATGGAAGAAAGGACCGAGCTATTTACAAAGTAAATAGCTCTAGACTTCAGATAATAGTTGCTCTTTGAAAAGTGATGATATCCCATTAAAGAGCCGAGCTATTTACAAAGTAAATAGCTCGGTAAACTATTAACTAAAAAAAATAATGAGGGTAAATTGATTAAATGTAAGAAAAAATTTGGTTTAAAATTATTTCATAAGTTTTCCCTTAGTATGTTTTTAAAATTTTATATAGCGCGGCAAGTTATTTTTTCTGATTTCCAATATTTTAAATCTTGCCGCGTTATAAAATTTTAAAAACATACTAAGGGAAAACTTATGAAATAATTTTAAACCAAATTTTTTCTTACATTTAATCAATTTACCCTCATTATTTTTTTTAGTTAATAGTTTACCGAGCTATTTACTTTGTAAATAGCTCGGCTCTTTAATGGGATATCATCACTTTTCAAAGAGCAACTATTATCTGAAGTCTAGAGCTATTTACTTTGTAAATAGCTCGGTCCTTTCTTCCATATCATCACTTTTTAACAAGCAACTATTATATAAAGTCTAGAGCTATTTACTTTGTAAATAGCTCGGTCCTTTCTGCCATATCATCACTTTTTAAGAAGCAACTATTATATGAAGTCTAGAGCTATTTACTTTGTAAATAGCTCGGTCATTACTCTCATATCATCACTTTTTAAGAAGGAACTATTACATTAAGGATTTTCCCGAAAACTCGGCCCTTTCTTACATTTATGTTTTTGGTCGGATATCAATAATTTTTGAAAGGCTTAAATATACGAAGCCAAAGGCTTCGCACAAAACGCGTAGCGTTTTGTTACTCTTCGCATATGCTTCGCGTATGCTATGCGTTCCTTTCGCTTCGCGATACTTTACTCTTTTAGCGAATTTCCTGAAAGGAAATAGAGCTATTGGTCCCGTACCGAAGTCAAAATTTCGCAAAAATTTCTTCAAATGTCCATCGATCCTACCTTGTAGATGTCAAAAATCACCATCTGTAAAATTTATATATATATATCTATGGACATATATATATATATATATATACATATATATATATATATATATATATATATATATATATATATATATATATATGTGTCTGTAATCACTCTAGCGGTCACAGTTTTTATTCTATCGGAATGAGATTTGGTATTTGAAGCGCTTTTGGTATTCAAAAGATCAAGTTCGTTAATGGGTAAAATCGGACCAGGGGAAAGGGGGGTTTAAAGGGAGGAGGAAACAGAAAATTTGACATATCTCCCTTAATATTCGAAAAATCGAAAATTTTATAAGAAGTAAAGTTGTAGGTATTAAGTTTTACTGTAATTTTGTTTCTTATCATTTTTTCTGTAACCCTAATATTTACAAAAATATTGACGGTTTAAGATTGAAAATTAAATTCCTCAATATCTCTGTACGCATTAGAGTTTGAGCAAAAAAGATAAGGTGATGAATTGTAGCAAACATGATTTTCTACAACTTTGTTTCTGACGCATTTTTCGATTGTTCTAATATTAAGAGAGATATTTTATATTTTGTGTTTTCTTCTATCTTTATGCCCCCCTTTCCCCTTGACGTATGTTATTTATTAATAAAATTGGCCATGCAAATACTAAAATCAGATACGACATTTCATTTTTATCAGACTAACATTGTGACCGCTAGAGAGTAATTTATTTATTCCAAGGAAATTCGCTAAGTTGAAGCAGCTCCTGCGTAACGAATTTTTAAAATTTTATAACGCGGCATGTTTAAAAATATTTGAAATCATCAGAAATTTGAAATCATCGTATCTGATTTTAGTATTTGCATGGCCAATTTTATTAATAAATGACATACGTCAATAGAAAAGGGGTGCATAAAGATAGAAGAAAACACAAAATCTAAAATATCTCTCTTAATATTTGAACAATCGAAAAACGCGTAAGAAACAAAGTTGTAGAAAATCATGTTTTCTACATTTCATCACCTTATCATTTTTGCTCAAACTCTAATGCGTACAGAGATATTGAGGAATTTAATTTTCAATCTTAAACCGTCAATATTTTTGTAAATATTAGGGTTACAGAAAAAATGATAAGAAACAAAATTACAGTAAAACTTAATACCTACAACTTTACTTCTTATAAATTTTTCGATTTTTTGAATATTAAGGGAGATATGTCAAATTTTGAGTTTCCCCCTCCCTCTAAAACCCCCTTTCCCCTGGTCCGATTTTACCCATTAACGAACTTGACCTTTTGAATACCAAAAGCGCTTTAAATACCAAATCTCATTCCGATAAAATGAAAACTGTGACCGCTAGAGTGATTACAGACACATATATATATATATATATATATATATATATGTATATATATATATATATATGTCCATAGATATATATATATAAATTTTACAGATGGTGATTTTTGACATCTACAAGGTAGGATCGCTGGACATTTGAAGAAATTTTTGCGAAATTTTGACCTCGGTACGGGACCAATAGCTCTATTTTATTTCAGGAAATTCGCTAATAAAAACATACTAAGGGAAAACTTACGACATAAATTTCAACCAAATTTTTTCTTACACTTAATTAATTTACCCCTCATTTATTTTTTTAATAAATAGTTTACCGAGCTGTTTAGCTTGTAAATAGCTCGAAACTTTATGGGATATCATCACTTTTTAAGGAACAGCTATTATTTGAAGTCTAGAGCTATTTACTTTGTTAATAGCTCGGTCCTTTCTCGTATATCATCACTTTTTAAGGAGCAACTATTATATGAAGTCTGGATCTATTTACTTTGTAAATAGCTCGGTACTTTATCCCATATCATCACTTATTAAGAAGCAAATATTTTATTAAGATTTTCTCGAAAACTTACCTTTCTTACAAACGGAAAATTTAACAACTTTAATTGTAATTAAAATAACATATGAAGCATATATCGATCTGATTTGTTGACAAGGTTACCGCCTCCTTTTTGATTAGATAGACATTTAGTATTTAAATAAAAATTTTCTTGTTTAATATAACAGTATGTTTTAATACTCCAAATAGAAAACATTGATTGTTGTATTGTATTGTTACAATGTAACTTTTTTTAAGTAAACAAGTTTAAAAATAAACAAGTTTATTTTCAATTAGCAATTCGTAATGATGAAAAGAATTAAATAAATTGTTATAATT
This sequence comes from Nineta flava, assembly GCA_963920215.1. Lineage (NCBI taxonomy): Eukaryota > Metazoa > Arthropoda > Insecta > Neuroptera > Chrysopidae > Nineta > Nineta flava. The sequence continues at coordinate 96,037,396 of OY986040.1, forward strand.
TGTAAGAATTGCTCAAGGCGGTATATTACCAAATATTCAAGCAGTGTTATTGCCAAAGAAAACTGAAAAGAAAGCATAAATTTTATACATTGGATTATTGATAATAATATTCATCGATCATATATCATAGGCCTTTTATTAAAACGCCACAAATTAATGTGAAATAAGAGTGATATATTTTTTATTAAAATAACTATATAAAATTTAGTATATATAAGATGTTATTTGATTTGTTTCGATTATGACTTCTAAACTAATCGTTTATTACAGATAATTGATTATCAACGTTATAGTCTTTGAAGAAATGACTTGACCCGTTGGCTCCACTTCACAAAAAAAAATTCGTTACGCAAGAGCTGCGTCAACTTAGCGAATTTCCTTAGAATGCATAAATCACTCTCTAGCGGTCATATTTTTAGTCTGATCAAAATGCCTTAAGGCAGTTTAAGGGGTGTTTTTCCCATTTTCGGAGGTTTGCGTTATAGGTAAAAAAATTTTTCAAAGTGTTCTGTTAAATTGACTTTATTTCGGGTCGATTGGTCAAAATTCCATCATTTCATCATATATAGAACTGAAAAACGTAATTTTGGGGGGTGTTTTTTCAATTTTTCGGGAGTTTGCAAAAAAATATATTAAGTTTTTCGAAATAACTTCCTAATTTGTAGCTATTAAGCGTCGATTGCAAAAAACTGAATCTTGTTGTATGTATAGAACAAAAAGGTTGGTTTTGGGGGTGTTTTTACCAAGTTCGAAGGGTTGTGATGGAAAAAAATCGATCTTTCTATCATGAATAGAAGTAAAGAGGTAAGTTTTAGGGATGTTTTTCCCATTTTCGGTGTGGTTGCGATGTAGGTAATGAAATTTTTCAAAATATTCTGTTAATTTTCACGTTATTTCGGGTCGATTAGTGAAAATTCAAACTTTATAGCATTAATAGAACAGAAAAACATAATTTTGGAGGATGTTTTTCCAATTTTCCGAGGCTTCCGTTGCATAACTTTTAAAATCAACGCATACTGCTGTATTCAAATTGCAATATCTATTTCTATATGGTATAAAAATTAATAGGTATATATGATATATCGTTCTCTACATGGTAGTTTGCGTTAAACTAGTCTTAAAAATAAAAAATGTTAAATTTTCCACTTTTCCGATACAAATTTCGAGTTTTCGCAATTTTCCCGTCGGTTTGGGTACTACAGCTATCTACATGCCCAATATCAACTTTACAGCATATCTGGAAGTAGCTCATAATTTTGATATCTAATACTTAAGTTTTTGAGGGCGTTCCCACGAATTTTGCGTTTTTGAAGTGAAATAACTTTTTAACGGTTAATTCGTTAACATTGATTGAAAACATTGGTTCTTATAATTCCGTAAAGTATCTATATTCGAAATATCAACCCTGTAGCTCTTTCCGTTCAAAAGATACAGCACCCAAAAAATGAGCCTAAATTAACGATAAGATATAGCACTGTAGTGAAAAGTCCGAAAGTCTCCCTTAAATCTCGGCCTTGCGCACTACCGTGCTCTAGATATATATAAAAATTAGAATAATATGAAAAAGTTGGCTGTCACATCACAATCGTCTTTGGTGTAGTGGATGCACACTGGACCGGTTATCCAGAGGCCCGAGGTTCGATTCCTGGTTGACGAGTTAATTTTTTCATATCAGTATTTAATTTAATTAATAAATTCAATGACAATGAAATGTGTCGGGTATACGCTATAGTCTTCTACAGTTTGTCATACGTAACCGAAAGGAATTTGGACAAACATTTGTATGTTGACACGAAAGTATACACAAATAAACAAATATTAACACTTAGAATGTTTCAACTGGTTCAATTTTTATGAACGGGAGTGTACATATAGTTAAAAAAGTTATAGCCCATGAACAATTTTTTGTTATTAAATAATGTTAAAACGGCTAAACAGATTTGATGCGGCTTTCACTAAATGACCAGGTGTAACATAGGGATGCAATTTTTTAGTTCCACGCACGCGCCCCGGATGTTTATCTCATACAGAGAAACATCTTTTAATTCAATTTTTTAATGCAACCGATTTTTCTGGCGTATTTACACCAATACTCTTGGATGAATGAAAAAAAGTTTTAAAGAAAAGTTTGTTTTTATAATATAAATATATTTTTTAACCCGATTTCAAAAAGGAGGATGGTTCTCAATTCGTCTGTATTTTTTTTTTAAAGTTTCTCTATCACGCACCATTTAAATTTAAAAGATAGGTTAACCCACGCGGCACGGATGCATGGAACACAGAATTTAATAGCCTATATGTTATTCAGTAGAATTCTAAACCGTTTGGTGAAAACCGCACGAAAATCGGTTAAGGTGTGTGAAGACAAATATCTTCACAAACATTCACATTGTTAATATAAATCGGATTTAAACTTTGGGCTTCAATTTCTACCGAATAAATTTGGTTATCAGCAAAATGCTTCGAGTAAAAGTTCTTTGTGTTCTTTAGAAAGAACAGTTTAGGTAATTAAACTTTTGGGCTATTTCCGTTATCGATAATAAATAATAGGTCTTACCGTTTTCGATAATAAATAACAGGTGGAAGTGCTGCAAATAATTTATTTTTTCGTTTCAGAAATAAACATGTGTAAGAAACAATTTAAATAAAATATTTGGTGCGTTCATTCCGTCTCACCCTGTATGTATAAAAAAGTATACAGACGAATTGAGAACCACCTCTTTTTTTGAAGACAGTTGAAAATAGTTTGACTCGCGTTTAATTTATATTCTAAAGTAACATGATGTTTTGTTTAATAAACCATGGGTTTTGAACCCCGATAATCATCAAATCACTAATATAAATTATATATTTTTGGTTAATTAAAAAATTATTATTAATAAACATGCATTTAATTAATTCAGTAATTAGAATACATATTAAAACTACTATAAAATTGAATAGAAAAAATAAAAAATGTTTAAGGCAAAATTAATTGGTAAAATGAATAATTATAGTCAAGTTGTAAGTTTTATATGAGGTAAACTCTGGAATTACTGATCCGATTCTGAAAATTATTTCACTGATAGAAAGCTGTATTATTCGTTAGTGCAGGCTTTCCCAAACTTATTCTTTGATGGAGTACTTTGAAAATCCTGGAATTTCCACGGACCACTTTGTTTACTTTGAAGGGTATGTAATAAAACATAATTAAAAAAATTATAAAAAAAACTTGTTTCATTTCATAACTTACAACTCATAACAATAAAATAAAACAAGAAATAAGAAAAAATCAATTGTTTATTTCTGGCGTGTTTCCTGCGTGTCTGAGGCGTTCTGTCTACCTGAAACTGGGGGGTTATGGGTTCGAATCCCGACATCGGCAGTTAGTCAATTATTAAGAAAAAAAAAAGGGGCGGTTAATTGACTAAACTGTCGGCGTATGGACAAGAACGAAGTAACCGGCTATACTTGAGAAGGTTTTCTGCAGTTTCCTTCACGAACTCCAGATAAATATCGGCATAGTTCCTATCAAAGTCTTGGTTGTGCAGCCGCACATCCTACCAATTCCTAGCCTACACACAAAAATGCCTTCCACTCCACTCACATCCTCACATCCTTAGACATTAAAGACTTCCATAGTAGTATTCTTGATAGTAATCAAGAAAAAGTGTATCTGTATGCGTGTATTTGTTATATCTTAAAATCGAAAAGAGCCAGAACATTCGAATTTCCAATTAAAATTTGTACCACTTTAGCTTGCCAAAATAAATTCCATGGTTTCTGGATTTTCTTGATAACAGCTAACGATTTGTTAATATAGATAAGGTTATAATTGTTTTTTTGTTTGTAAACTAACGTGTATCTATCCATTGCTAGTATAGTTGCATTTCAGTTATTATACCAACGGAAGTGACTAGCGTTTACTTAATTTGACATTTAAGTAATATGTTTGAACATTGGTAACATTCTTTGACATCAAATGTTTTATATGAAAACCATTGCATCTTAGCAGAGGCAAAGCTTTGGTCTAGAATGCAAGATGTGGTGGGTTCGCTCTCATTCCAGATGTGTTGATTTTCCATACCAAGCAGTGGATGTCAAATAATGTTATGAATGTTCAGACATATTACTTAAATTTCAAATGTCAAGTAAACGCTAATCACTTACTTTGGTATAATACATCTGAAAGGCAACCATACTAATAATGAATAGATAGACGTAAGTTTAAAAAAAAAACAATTAAAAAAATGTAAATAGTAATAATACAACGACATGAAAGATAGTGAAAAATCATATGCTTTCCATATGACTTGAGGTCCGATCCGTTTCAAAATGGCGGCCGTTAAAAGTTTTCAATGTTAAATATCTAAAAAACTGTAAATTGTACAAATTGCCGCCATTTTGAACGGATTGTTGAAGCAAAACAAATTTTTCAGGTTAAATTTATCCCACTTAGACCAACATTCGTACCAAATTTCTAACTCTTTTAGCCGTTTTCTAACCGTTTCTAAGATATTGGGGTTTTTGTAAATATCGAAGCTGATATATATACACATATATATATATATATATATATATATATATATATATATATATATATATATATATATATATATATATATATATATATATATATATTTGTAAATTTAGTGCATCATGTACTTATTATTACAATGAATAAGTTTCATATAAAGATTTACGAGTCCCCAAGTTTTGTGGCCCCTAAATTTTCTATTTAAAGAATAATTAAAGTCATTAGACGTGGTTTATAGAAATATAATTATCTTTTATAATTAAATATAATTTTTATTTTGTTAGTTAAATAAACTTAAGTTTTATATTAACCGAAAATAAATAATATACAACATATAAATAAAAATTGAATAATAATTATATCTATATATAAATAATTATAATATATATAGAACTTGACGAACTGATAACCTAAACATTGTTTTGCCTTTTTGCCTTTTATTACTCCGTAATAACATCATCAAAATTGATTTTACGTAGTTAATCAATCTTTGTATGGACATTAGTGCTAAAGAAATAAGCCTATCTTGTACAATATTTCTTTGTGGATTTTTGAATCTTTTTTAATGAAAAGAAACGTTCAGCTGAACAAGTCATCATAATAAGTATGAGAAATATTCTCATAGCTGTTTCTGTCTTTGAGCAAATTTCCTCCAAAGGAAATGCAGCTATTGTTTTTGTAACGATGATGGAATTTCGTAAAAATTTCTTCAAATGTCCAACGATCCTACCTACTAGATGTTAAAAATGACCATCGTTAAAATTTATATATATATATATATATATATATATATATATATATATATATATATATATATATATATATATATATATATACACGTTTATGTGTCTGTGGACTCTCTAGCGATTACAGTTTTATTCCGATGGGAATAAAATTTGGTACTTGAGACGTTTTTGGTATTTGAAAGGTCAAGATCGTTAATTGGTAAAATCTGAGAAAGGGAAGAAAAATCTGACAGAGGGGTTCAAAGGGAAACACAAAATTTGACATACATCTCTTAATATTCGAAAAATCGAAAAATTTATAAGATATAAAGTTGTAGGTAATTAGTTTTTCTATAAGTTTGTGACTTATAATTTTTTCTAATATTTACAGAAAAATTTACAATTTAATATTGAAAGTTAAAATCGTAAATACCTCTGTACACATTAGAGTTTGAGAAAAAATGATCAGGCAATGAATTATAGCAAACATTTCTACAACTTTACTCTTTATACATTTTTCGATTGTTCTAATATTAAGAGAGATATTTTATACTTTGTGTTTTCTTCTTTCCTGGCCCCCCTTTTCCCTTGACTTATGCCATTTATTAATAAAATAGGTCTTGCAAACACCAAAGGTATACCAGATACGACATTTCATTTTGATCAGACTAAAATTGTGACAGCTAGCGAGTATTTATGTCTTCTAAGGAATTTTTTAACTTAAAATATAACAATTTTTTGTTTGTTTAATATTTATTAATTATTTAAAAAGATATGTATGCATCAGTAGTGTTCAGAAATATCACTTAAATGTCAATTAAATAAACGCTAATCATCTCCGTTAGTATAACAGAACTGAAAAGCAATCAAACGTACAATGGATGGACAGGCACAATCTTTACAAAAAATAATTAAATATATGTTAATTTCTAATGTTTAAGTTGTTGTAATGAAAATTATTGTGAATAATTTTTTTTGATCCAACACACATTTTAATAGAAAAATATTAAGTAAAATATTATGCAAAATATTTAACAAAACAATATTTTTCTCCTTGCAAAAAGAAGGAGTTTTTTTGAAAGTTCTAAAATTCAGTCCGAAACGAACAGTAGTGCGGTTTAATGTTACCATTGTTGAATTAATCATTGTTAAAAATTAATATTGTTTGAATAAAAAAAAAAATTGTTGATAAAAATTAAACTTTTTGTTTATTTTTATTTTTTTGTTTCGAGTATTTGAATCTGTAGTAGATTCAACAGTGCTCCTTTTTTTTTAAAGTTAAAAAGAGAGCCAAGATACCGCGACAATTGGCAACCGTGACAGGACCTGGAGACGCATTCACAATGGTAATGTTAAACCGTATTACTGTTCTTTTCAATCGAAACTGGATTTTCAACCTGGATTTTCGCCTGCCCAAAAGATCTGCAAGGGTGGGTTAATGAGAGAGACCAGAAACGTAAGGAGAGAGTTGAAGAAGAGCCTCAAGAGATTCAAGAATGGGCCAATGAACGAGGCCAAGAACGCACTGATAATGTTGAAAGAGCTCGGCAAACAATATTGGCCAATGCCGAGGTAAATGACCAAGTGGAAACTGGACTCGTTTATCAACCAGGAGAGTCCGTCTGGATGCGCAATCAAGTGCTCAGCAGTAAGGTGGAGGGTGTCCATAGTGGATTGGCACCGAAGTGGAAAGGGCCTTACAGAGTGCTGAGGAGTTTACCAGCTGGAATATATGTTGTGGATACAGTGCCTCCCACGAAAATACATGGAGGTCTCTTGAAGCCGGCCAGTGCAAGGACCGCCGCCAATGGGAATCTGGGAAGATTGAGTGTGGGGAACGAGGTGTTCGGCCAACTACTTCCAGATCGATTGGGGGGTCAAAGGCATGGAGGTGATGGAAGACGACGGGATGTACCAAGTGTGGACGAGCCAGAGGCCAGAGCAACAACAGGCGCCGTTGATGAAGAGTGAAGAACTAATGTGTACGTACAGTTTTAAGTTATGCTAGCTAGCTAAATGTACTAGTACAGTTCAAATAGTTCTTAAGTTAAAAATTGGTCGACCAAATATAATAAGCAAATTAGAAAATGTGTGTTGGAATCTAGAGGGGGAGATTTTGTTGTAATGAAAATTATTGTGAATAATTTTTTTTGATCCAACACACATTTTAATAGAAAAATATTAAGTAAAATATTATGCAAAATATTTAACAAAACAATATTTTTCTCCTTGCAAAAAGAAGGAGTTTTTTTGAAAGTTCTAAAATTCAGTCCGAAACGAACAGTAGTGCGGTTTAATGTTACCATTGTTGAATTAATCATTGTTAAAAATTAATATTGTTTGAATAAAAAAAAAATTGTTGATAAAAATTAAACTTTTTGTTTATTTTTATTTTTTTGTTTCGAGTATTTGAATCTGTAGTAGATTCAACAGTGCTCCTTTTATTTAAAGTTAAAAAGAGAGCCAAGATACCGCGACAAAGTATAGCCTTATGCTATTTAACGGATTGTAAGGGATTAAGATTAAGTTTTTTTAATGATTTTTTATAAAATATCCTATGATTTTCTAAATTTTACTTCATGTCTACCTTTTTTTTTCAAATACAAGTTGGTTATCGGAAATTTTCTTAGTAAACTTTAGTTAGATCTAAAACTCATATTTGCTCCATAAAACTTGATACTCTTATATCTAGAGCACGGAAGTGCGATCTAGTTTAAGGGGTTTTTGGCCTTCGTTTAAGTATAGTCACTACAGAAACACATTACTGATAAAATGCCTGGAATATATCATAAAGTGTGTATCATTTGATGGATCTACGGCGAGGTCGCGCCTGGTTAGCGTTTATTGAGTGCACCGCACGCAGGCGGTTAAATCACCAGGGAAATTATAACAATTTTTTTGTTTCTTGTTTTTTAACGAAATTAAAAAATTAAAAAATAGAATTTGTAAAAAAATAAAAATTATCAAAGATAAGTAGAAGAAAAAATAAGTTATAAATTAGAATGGCCTCGCAGAATTCTTATCTGACCCATAAATCAGAAGTTCTCATGGGCAAAAATCCCAAAAATTCTTGGTTTTTGAGCTACAGGTTCAGGCTCTACAGGCGTTATATGTGGAGCTTGGTACAAAAGGCTCAATTAAAGTATGTTGTAGTACATGACCTCCCGATCAAAAGTTATCATGGGAACACGTCTCAGAAACCATGAGTTTTTGAGCTATAGGCTCCGAAAGTAAAATTATCTAGATTTCTGGATAACTATGGAGGCGGCAGTACACACTGACATGCAGGCGGTGATATACTCAGGGGCGACCATTTCTACCAGTATAACTTGAAGATATCATCAGTGAATTAAAAATAGTTTAACTTTTGGTTATTACTCTCGCCAATTTTCTGCTCGATTTTATGAATTGAAAAAAGATGCATGATTTATCATAGTATTTTACAATGTAATGCAATCATTTTTATAGCATTTTTATGTACATAAATTCAATCAGATTTTCTAATAAATATTTAAACCACATCAAATGTATATCGTATTATATCTAAGCTATTATAGATATACAAAAAATTTTACATTCCAAAAAATATTGTTGTCTCAAGGCCAATTAAATTATATCATAACTAATTTTACCATATGTCTTTTTTTTAACCAGAAGAATGTTCGTAAAATACTTAGTATGTAGAATACTTTGGGCTACAAAAGTAGCGTTCTTTTTCTAAATTTTCTAGTGAATTTGAAATGGTTGCGCCACTTTTGACGCCGTATGTACATATTAAGGTGCGGCCAAACAGGATAGGGCATGCAAGACTTAATCGTTATTTTACAGAGGCGGTTAGGCGCTCTAGTTAAGTATCTGCTACAATATTACTACGGAATGTTACAGTATCTCTATCAGACAGAATGCGTCTACGTCTTGTTTTCTACTCTGCGGGCTATATTTCGAGATCGGTTGATCGTGCAAGGAGATGCATGAGCTTCAATTTGTTGAAAATTTATTTTCTACAAGTTTTATAATAACCTTTAATGGCACATGACGGGTAGTAGTAGAAGTAGTAGTATTGGAGGCAGGTCGAAGCCTGGCAAGTAAGATTTTCTAGGTCTTTATTACCAACCCCTAGGGAACTCATCCCCTAAAACCTCTTCCATTCTCTACTACACCTGTCCTCTTTGCGAATGTGACAGGACAGGGCTACATTTTAGGTGTTTTACATCATGTCCCCTCATTTCGGTTGAGCCGAAGGCTGGGTACCTTATTCTGGCTCTATAAGGACATTCTATCAGAAGGTGTAAAAAAGTATCATACTTCCGTTACAGCCCGGTCAGATCGTACTGTCCTCGAACCTTATGACAGATAGACGCCTCTTAAGCGTACATCGACCAGTAAGCACCCCAATCAAAAGGTTTATTTCTTTCCGGTTTTTGACAATAAGTCAGGTTGGCCTTGCGGCCACATGAAGGTTAGGAAGCTAGATATTTGTAAAAAACCGATTTTCGTGACCTTCGACGTTTAATATATTGCCTCACGAACACGAGATTATATGAGAGTTTTTTGCCAGATTTAGAAAGTGAAAATGAAGGTTTATGAAAAAATTCAGCTTGCTTACTTTCATTCTGAAGGTGAATCCATATTTGATTGGGGACAGACGTGGTCAACTAAATTCCAAATTTTAGAAAATGATATTATCGATAAAAAATTGTGAAAAATATTTGAAAAATGATTTACCAAATGTACCTATATAGTTAATAATAAATATTAATGGTTTCTTTTACTAAGAAAAGTGAACAACAAAAAAAAAAACGAAAAAAAAAACGTCATAGTTATTTATAGATTTCAAACATTTTATTTAAATTAATATGTAATGTATATTTATTTATATTACCTATGTTGTTTGTTTTTAAAAGAAACTTCATATTTTAAATTCTTATCCACAATAGGTAATTATTCAATCGTTTATTTTTTACCTCTATATACAGATTACAATGTAGTAGGGCAGAAGTTCTACGGCCGCCATTTTATTAATCAGTATCAATTGTTACTATTAGTCCGGGAGACTAAAGGGTTTTTTCAGGATGATGAGCATCAAGCTGATACTATGTAAGTAGCTTCGTTTTGACAAGGCACCCAACCTTTTTAATTATAAAATTTTGGAAAACAGTATCGAAATTTTCTGGAAGCCGTTGAACATTGAGAATGGGAGACTCGGAGTCCATTCCATTGAATTTGTAGTACGAAAATTTTTCCTCGTTCTTCACTTGATTATCTTACAATTAAACTTAAAAATAACTTGATGCTCGTAAACTTTGGATGAAAAATTTTCGTCCTACAAATTCAATGGTTTGAGTAATTCTACCTGGTTTGAGTACTTATAGATGTTTGAACTGTAATTAAAGCAAAAATAAGTAGTTTATAAAAAAAAGTTTAAAACAAAAGTTGTTTATTTAAAAAATAAGAAGAATATTTTGGTCTTTAAATGTTAATAATTTTTTTTATTCATTTTATTTTATATAAAGTTTTTTAAGATACTTTGTTTTATTTTATTTAGTTTTCGGTTTTCAAATTTGTATTATCAACGACGGATTTCTGCCTAGGCTTATAAGGGCCTAGCCAGCCTAGGGACCCTAGTGGCGGAACCTTCATATAACCTCAAAAAGCTTTATCAAAAAGCTTTATCGAAAATATTAAGTTAAAAGTCTTGAAACGATATTATTCGACTTTATTATACGATATTATACGAAACTATGTCGTTTGGAATCTAAAGACATCCGTGAAGGAGCCAGAAACCTTATAGCTTTTTATTCGAGGAATTGGATAGGGCTTTGAAAAACGAGTGTCTGCACCTGCGAGCTCATTTGTCGTCGAATGGAGAAGTTATAGAGTTATCGTCACTAAAACTATAGAAATACTTATCGAAAAAAGGGTTTTTGAACAATTTTTAAACATTGGAATTGCGCTTCGAATGCTGTTGTGTACACCAGCATCAAACTGCTCAACAGAACGGTTGTTTTCAGAGGTTAAGAAAGTAAAGAATTACTTAAGATCTATCTACCATAGAAGATAACAGGCTAAATTCACTCTCTGTAATGTGCATAGAGATGGTGACGTCATTCGTTCTTTTGCACAGAAGAAAGTTCGCCTTATGATTGTATAAACTTTATAGAATAAACTATAGTGACATAGGCTGCATTATTCTGATGTTTATTAAATTAATTAAATTCGATTAAAAATTATATCTTCTATGTATCAGTGCATTTAATTCGCTAAATTTCCAAAATGGCTTCGAGATGGCGGGGGGACCCTAAATGCCAAGTGCTTAGGGACCCTGGGCCACTAAGTCCGGCCCTGTGTATTATACCGGTATAGGTATATATATAATGTACACGAGGGTATATTATTAGGTGTTCATAAAATGACCTAATTACACCACTTCCGCATACTCGTCCGTGCAAGGTGGGAAAAAGTTCATCTTTAAAACCGTATGAGATAGGGAAAAAAATTAATAAAATGAAATGATATTAAAAAATAAATAACTTTTGTTTGAAAGTTTTTTTCATAAATTCAATATTTCTGCCACAATTTTAGTTCCAAAATAAAATAAACAGTTCACCGTTGATAATGAACTCAGTATATACCGGCTATTTAAGCAATTAACTCAGTTAGTTGTTATTTTAATTTGTTTTTAAATTAATTTTGATAACTTATTAATATATAAAGATTAGTACTATGGGTCATAAAAGTAGCGTTCTTTACTCAAAATTGTATAGTTGATTTGTGCGTTATTCATTGGATTTTTCGGGAGAATGTTTCAAATATAAATTGTTAGTATATTCATAATAAACAGATTTTATCTGAAGTATTTTTTCCAAAACCAGACGAATCAGGCACAAATCAATTGTAAAATTTAGAAAAAATAACGCTACTTTTGTGGCCATGTGTACGTACTGTACAATATGTGTTTATGTGCATACAACCTCAAGAATCGAGCTAAAATTTAAAAAATTTAATATTTGGAATTAATTCGTTTTTTTAATGAAAAAAAAATTATTTTAAGTGAAAATCAAAAAAATATAATATTGAAAGTATTGTCCATGAACTTCTGCTCAAGCATGCTATGAGCCATCGATCGAAATAAGTGATAATCGGAAGGAGCAACATCTGGTGAATACAGGGGGTGGGGTAGGACTTCCCATTTAAGTGTTCCCAGGTATGATTTTACCGGTTTTGTGACGTGCGGACGAGCATCGTTATAATGCTCGTCCGCATTATGACAATGCTCATTGCAACATTATTTTGTCGTGTCTTTCGCAGTATTGCGGTCGTTTTTCCTTTAATGCACGACTCAAGTGCATCAATTGTAGTCGGTAGGGATCCCCAGTTATGGTTTCATTCGGTTTTAGCAGCTCATAATAAATCATATCCCTTTGTTCCCACCAAATACAGAGCATGAGCTAAGACCCATGGATATTCTCCTTCGCCAATGATTTTGATGGTTGGCCGGGCTTAACCCCGGGCTTATTATATGACCTAGACTCTCTTGTAAAATGCTACGAATTAATTCCAACTCCTAATATAATTGATTTGTGCCTTATTAATTAGGATTTCGGAAAAATGTTTCGAATAAAAGTTGTTAGTATAGTTATAATGAACAACTTTTATTAGAAGAATTTTTTTCGAAAACCGAATAAATAAGGCACAAATAAACTATAAAATTTTAGCTCGACTTTTGGCATTGACTGTACCTAGTTCTAATTTTGTTATCCTATTTATTTGTATCCTAAAAAATACAATCAAATAAGGATTTTTCAGGTAAGTTGCTTGGAACCGTAATTTTTTGATAATTGATTCATCTTGACGTCCTGAATATGACCCTAAATTTTTACGGTCCGACTCGTAACGAAACAGGGTCAAAATTTAATTTGTTTATAACAAAAAAGCGTTTTTTCTTAATATCTTTTTTAAAACTAAAAATATTAGAAATGACATAGAAAATTATTCAATTCTATATAAAAAAAAAGAAAACAAATGAACCCATAAACATTAAAATCGGTTTATTAGAACTCGAGGAAAAAATTCCCAAAGTTCGAAAACCGCAAAAATTTTAAATTAAAATAAAAAATATAAAAATTATTATTTTTTAACAATGGCAAAGTATGCCTTTTATATGTTAAAAATAATGTGCCCAATTTTAGCCCTTAAAAAAAATTAGGCCCCCGACAATTAATTAAATACCGAGTCACCGATTTTTATAAATAAAAGGGTGCATTTCATTTTAGAAGAATAAATTTTTTGTTAAATGAAAGGTCTTAAAAATATCTATAAAATGAAAAAGAAAATTATTTTTTTAACTGATTTTTACTGATTATTTTTCAATTTGTTTATAGCGCGCTATAAACAAATTTAGAAAAAAAAGGTTAAAAGACAGAAATTATTTAAATAAAGTTAATTTTCTTTTAACTTATAGATCTTTTATAGATCTTTAATTAAAAAAAAAATCCCAATACTTAACATTTTAAGAGTGTTATCATATGTTTTACATTACGCTAATTTACTTATAAATAATTTAATATTTTTAGATTTTATAAGATTTAATCGAAAGCTTTAAACACCTAGCTATCTAATTTTAAACTCAAAAAAATTAGCCTAGCAATCTAGAGCACGGTAGTGCGTAAGGCCGAGTTTTAAGGGACACATTGGACTTCTCACTACAGTGCTATTACTTATAATTACGGTTAATTTAGGCTCATTTTTTATAATTTATATCTTAAAGAAAATTAGAATAAAATCTGTGGGTTTCAGGTTGTAAATAATAATAAATTAATTTATAGACAGTTGTGCTAAAAGAGGACACAACGTGTAATTACTAAACATACGTATATCGTGTACTCGTTTATTTGGCGGCTGAATGAATATGCGAGTAGTGGTGAACAACGAATAGTCAGATGTTTAACATTTTTACATGGCCACTACTCGCATATTCATTCAGTCGCCGAAACAACGAGTACGCGATATACATATGTTTAGTAATAACACGTTGTGTCCTCTTTTAACACAACTGTCTATAAATTAATTTATTATTATTTACAACCTGAACCCCACAGATTTTATTCTAATTTTCTTTAAGATATAAATTATATTGCTAGGTTAATTGTTTTGAGTTTAAAATTAGGTAGCTAAGTGTTTAAGCTTTCGATTAAATCTTATAAAATCTAAAAATATTAAATTATTTATAAGTAAATTAGCATAATGTAAAACATATGATAACTCTCTTAAAATGTTAAGTATCGGGAATTTTCTTTTTAAATTAAAGATCTATAAAAGATCTATAAGTTAAAAGAAAATTAAGTTTATTTAAATAATTTCTTAACTGTTTTTTCTAAATTTGTTTATAGCGCGCTATAAACAAATTGAAAAATAATCAGTAAAAATACAGTTAAAAAAATAATTTTCTTTTTCATTTTATAGATATTTTTAAGACCTTTCATTGAACAAAAAAAATGGATTCTTCTAAAATGGAATGCACCCTTTTTATTTATAAAAATCGATGACTCGGTATTTAATTAATTGTCGGGGGCCTAATTTTTTTAAGGGCTAAAATTGGGCACATTATTTTTAACATATAAAAGGCATACTTTGCCATTGTTAAAAAAAAATTAAGTAATTTTTATATTTTTTATTTTAATTTAAAATTTTTGCGATTTTCGAATTTTGGGAATTTTTTCCTCGAATTCTAATAAACCGATTTTAATGTTTATGGGCTCATTTATTTTCTTTTTTTTTATATATAGAATTGAATAATATTCTATGTCATTTCTAAAATTTTTAGTTTTAAAAAAGATATTAAGAAAAAACGCTTTTTTGTTATAAACAAATTAAATTTTGACCCTGTTCCGTCACGAGTCGGACCGTAAAAATTTAGGGTCATATTCAGGACGTCAAGATGAATTGATTAAAAAAAAAATTGCGGTTCCGAGCAACCTGCCTGAAACCGGCTTTTTGAATATAATTTAACTCTGTTAAAATGTCTGTTCTAGTTTGAAGTTTTTGACCTAAAACCTATAATCTATATATAGAGGTTGTGTGGCGCTCGATTTTTACTTATTTGTGGTAATAAATTAATTTGTTTTTTCTTAGAACTAGAGAAAATTATATTCGTTAAAATCAACTACTTAATACGAATACAATATTATTTTTATTGCATTATGAGGATAAGATCCATAGAAAAATTAACGGTCAAAAAACCCATTAGCACTTTTGAACTAACAAAACATTTCTCCTAACAGTGAATGTTTCTAAAATAAATTAAAAAATGGAAATAAATTTTTTCATTTGATTGGTGTTTTCGCGATTATGCATACATTGAATTGTTTAAAATCAGTAAATAAACACACGAAATTTTATGTTAACTTCGGAGGTTAACGAGCGTTAAAAAACGTTTATCACAACGCACGTTTGTAGAAATACATTGTTGAAGATAGAGTTGTTCACATTACTACCTGCGTTGAAAATAGCGCACGTTGAGAACCGAAGTTTTTTTGCTATCGATATTGAACTGCTAGAATGCACGTTGAACGTGCATCGGATAAGTAAATGTACGTTAAGCTATTTATTAAATTAGATATTGGAGATCCTAAGAGGCTAGTGTTAAAAGAACCATTGGTGGAATTGTGCAGTTGGTTTCATTCCAAAGTCTAGCGTTTTCGACGATGGCGTCAAAACTGGTCACTTGACCGACCACATGGACCATTTGAACTAGTCAGCCCGATGGCAGTGTAAGGAAAATGTACCTTAAAGGTAGGACGGGCGGAAATTTTGCATCTTCCTGGGTCGGCGAGTTGTCTTAATCTATCCCTGTCTATAAGGTAAATATACTGTACACATGGCCGCAAAAGTAGCCCCCATTTCTTCAAAATTTCCACAATTCTTAAGTAATTGTCTAATCGCCTTAAAAATGAAAATGACTTTGGAACCTATCAGGAATGTTCAAACTAATGAAATGTCTTGTAAAAGCACCAATTCTGATTTCAGAATTGGGGTTGAATAAAGAGAACATAGTGCCTTAGACAAAACGTGGTGCGTGCGCATTTGAATATTTTTTACCAGTTTGTTATTCAGGAACGTTCCTAGAAGAATTGCAATCATGTTATAATTACAACCGACAAATTCTTATTGGAAAGACGGGCTGTGTAAGTTAAAACCCCACCAAAAACAAAAATGTGAGAGGGGAGAAGTTTTCGCATACAAAAAGTATTGATATCCCAGTAAAAACAAAAATTTACGCCTTCAAAAGTAGTGAAACCCATTTAGGGGCCATGTTGTTTAACAAAAATTAAAAAATGATTGGTATATATTTATTGTGTAAGTTTCCCAGATACAGGGTATTTCATATTATACTTGTTCCTCCTGTAAACATAGTAACTTGGTCAGGCGCGCTGCTATATGATTAAGATAATTAATAGTTATATTATCGAATGATAATTAGTGAGAACTCTAGGTTTTTGAAATAAAATTTCAAATTCGTCCCCTTTAGCTAGATCAGTTTTTTGTATTATAAATACGTATTTCGACTACAATGTAGTCATCATCAGTATAAATTAGCTAGTCGTACTTTACTCTTTGACAATTAGAAATAGATAGAAAGTCGAGATCAACAGACAAAAATAAAAATAAATAGAAAATTAACTAGATTAAAATATACTAGATTTAAAATATAATAAATTTTAAATTATATTAAAATTGCTCTTATATTGTCGCAGGATATGATACTTGTTACTAATTTGGTGACAGTTTCACAAAATTTTAATAAGAGCCATTTCAATATTATTTTAAATTTATTATATTTTAAATCTAGTATACTTTAATCTAGTTAATTTTCTATTTATTTTTATTTTTGTCTATTGATCTCGACTTTATATCTATTTCCAATTGTCAAAGAGTAAAGTACGACTAGCTAATTTATACTGATGATGACTACATTGTAGTCGAAATACGTATTTATAATACAAAAAACTGATCTAGGTAAAGGGTGTGAATTTGAAATTTTATAATTAATAGTACCAGTGTGGTAGTTCACTCTTCTGATTTGCGGAACGTATATTGTTTATTGTGGTAAAATGGAAAAACGCTTTAAATAATGAAGAAGCGTATCATCTCTATCAACGAGCCGTCAGATATGATTTGACAGGTTTCGAAACAACTTTAAATCAAGGAAGTAACTGTCTAAATACTGGTTGTCGGCTGCAGCCGTACACCTTCCAATTCCTTCTCTGCATACGAATTCCTGATCCTCCACTCACATCATAAAAATGTAAAGTAAAAATTAATAAAGGTTGAAAAATAATGATGTGGGTGGCCTCTGTTATAGACCGTCGTGTCTCAAAAACGGAGCTTAAACCCCATTATTATTATTATTATTAATACTGGTTGTATTTTCAGTGAATTTTTCGCCGTGATATGGAGCTTCAATCGAGCTTATGATAAGAAATCTATTTTCACGTTCATGTTCGTTTTCTCTACCTAATTAAAATTTTACTTGGTTCAAGTGCCATTATTGTGAATTAAAATTTCTAACAATCATAAAATTACTACACCAATGTTGTATACCTCATCACAACCTATTTTGAAAAAAGAAATTTTCTCTTTAGTCATAGGTATATTGTTGAAACGAGTGATGTAAAACTCATATTACATCACAAGCGCGGATCCACCGTTGTGGGCACGATGGGCATGCCCACAACCCTAATAGACTTGTGACGTCACACTTTCACGGTCTATTGCGGTCGATAGGCTGATGATATATCCAATGCCTTAATAAAATTTAAAAAAAGTTCATTACGCAGGAGCTGCGTAAACTTAGCATATTTCCTTAGAATACATAAATGACTCTCTAGCGGTCATAATTTTAGTGTGATCAAAATGAAATATAATATCTGATATGATTTTAGTATTTGCAAAAATTAACTTATTAATAGGCAATATAATAGGTCGATATATAACGATTATAGTTTATAGTTACATGGAAACGACAATCAAAATTTTTTACAATAAAATATATTTCGTGTCAAACAAACACAAAATATTAAATATCTCTCTTAATAATCGAAAAATGTATAAAGAGTAAAGTTGTAGAAAATCAAGTTTGCTACAATTCATTACTTGACCATTTTTCTCAAACTTTAATGTGAACAGAGATATTTAGAATTTTAACTTTCAATCTTTAATTGTAAATATTTCTGTAAATATTCGTGTAACAGAAAAATGAAAAGAAACAAAATTACAGTAACACTTAGTACCTACAACTTAACTCCTGATAAATTTTTCGATTTTTCAAATATTAAGGGAGATAGTCAAATTTTGTGTTTTCCCCTCCCTCAAAACCCCCTTTCCCCTCGTCCGATTCTACCCATTGTCGAACTTGACCTTTAGAATACCGAAAGCGCCTCAAATACCAAATTTCATTCCAACCGGAATAAAACTGTGACCGCTAGAGAGTCCACAGACATTTTAAAAAAGTACATATATATATATATATATATATATATATATATATATACATAAATACAAATTTTAGCGATAGTGATTTTTAACATCTAATAGGTAGGATCGACATTTGAAGAAATTTTTACGAAATTCCAACATTGGTGCAAAAACAATAGCTGCATTTCCTTTGGAGGAAATTCGCTAAAAACAATGAATCGTGCGTGATTCGGAACGCAGCGAAGTACTAAGTCATCAATATGCTGACACGTTATGTTACATTTTTGACAACATATTATCTGTTTCTTTTTGGCACATGAATACTTGTATTGGAAAAAAGAGATGACTATTCGCTGGGTGCGAATCGTCATCTACTAACTTAAAAGTACATAGTCGTTTACTAATTTAAAAGTAAGCGTATGTTGTATGCACATATCCAATGGCACAGGAAAGATTATCCGGGCTAGCTCTCCTAAATATACAAATATCGATGAAATTATCAACGTTTTCGCGAAAAAGAAACGTATGCTTGAATTTGTAATTTAACTAAGCACCTAAATAAAATTATTTAATGTAAAATGTATACTAGCAACAAGCGTTTAATTTAATTTGATATCCCTTGAAGTTGTAAAAATTTTATCAAAATCGGTTCAGTAGTTTAGAGTCTAAATGTGACACTGTGATGTGCAAACAAACACACATTTACTTTTGTAATTTTCGTGAGCGAACAAACAAACATTTTACAGGTTTATTAATTTACTATAGTGTTCGCTTCACAACTTTGCCACGTGGAACAAAACACTGTACAAAATCTTGATCAGGGCGTCATATATTTTGTAAACATCTTCTTTGTAGAAATGCACTATATCGATCATGAGCGAGTTCATACTCCGACTCGCACTTGGCCAATTTCCGGGTGGCTGTGACCACAACCTTTTTTGAGGGCTGGATCCGTGCCTGTTACATCATGGATACAATATGAAGGAGAAGGGGAAGATGAACATATACAATTTTTTAAGATTATCTTCATTCATACAAATAAATGCTTATTTCTGTATGAAATACTAGCAAGAAATTTTCGCGCCCTCGAAAAAAAAAGAATTTCAAGTAATACATTTTAAAACGTGAACTTTTCAACTTTTTAAATTTAAAATTTTTTAATTATCTTTTAAATTTATTTCGTGGCAGTTTTTGCTTCTTCAATAAAATGTTCTCTAATAAAATTAAACAAACTTTAAATTTTTTTATTTGGAGGAAATGAGTTTCGGTGTTGCTACAACAAACTTGCAAAGAATAACAAATAGGTAAGAACTGAGTTAATTGTTTAAATACCCTAACAATATTGAGTTTTTATCAGTACGTGGACTATTTGTTTTATATACACGCATAAATGTAAACAAAACATAAACAGTGTGTTCATTTGAAAAGTTTCCAGCTAAATATTTTTTAAATATGCATTTTAGAAAAAATTGTTTCAAACAAAAGTTTTACAATTTAAAACTTATTGCAATAATATTGCAACATGGGAAACATATTGCAATAATTTGTGTTCCATGCATCCGTGTCGTATGGTATATTTTATTTTTAAAACGGTACAAGAGAGGGAAAATCTAATGTCTAATGATTTTAATTATTCTTTAAATTGAAAAATTTGGGGCCACAGAACGCTTGGGGCCTCTAAATTCTTTATACGAGACTGTTTCATTGTAAAAAGTATATGCACTAAATTTACAAACAGAACAAACTTATTGTATCTAGAGCATGGAAGTGCGCAGGGCCGAGTTAAAGGGGTTTTTGGCCTTCGTGCTTACAGTGCTATTACTACAACTTAATTTAGACCATTTTTCACGTCGATATAACTTTTGCACGAAAAGAGCTACAGTGGTGAGTTTTCGAATATAGAAATTTTACGGAATTATAAGAAACAGTTTTTTCAATCACCGTTATCGAATAAACCGTTAAAAAGTTATTTAAATTCAAATATGTTTTACCATAATAAATACATACTCTTCAAAATAAATCATTTCTTCTAAATTTAATAATTTCTACAATTTATATACCGCGCGTATTCATTTGAAAAATTTCCACCTAAATATTAGCGAATTTCTTGAAAGGAAATAGAGCTATTGGTCCCGTACCGAAGTCAAAATTTCGCAAAAATTTCTTCAAATGCCCATCGATTCTACCTAGTAGATGTCAAAAATCACCATCTGTAAAATTTATCTATATATATATATATATCTATGGACATATATATATATATATATATATATATATATATATATATATATATATGTATATATATATATATATATATGTCTGTAATCACTCTAGCGGTCACAGTTTTCATTTTATCGGAATGAAATTTGGTATTTGAGGCGCTTTTGGTATTCAAAAGGTCAAGTTCGTTAATGGGTAAAATCAAACAAGTTAAAAGGGGGGTTTAGAGGTAAGGGGAAACACAAAGAAAAATTTTACTGTAATTTTGTTTCTAATTATTTTTTCTGTTACCCTAATATTTACAGAAATATTGACGGTTTAAGATTCAAAATTAAATTCCTCATTATCTCTGTAAACATTAGAGTTTGAGCAAAAATGATAAGGTGATGAATTGTAGCAAACATGATTTTCTACAACTTTATTCCTTACGCATTTTTTGATTGTTCTAATATTAAGAGAGATATTTTGTATTTTGTGTTTTCTTCTTTCTTTATGCCCCCATTCCCCCTTGACGTATGTCATTTATTAATAAAATTGGCCTTGCAAATACTAAAATCAATACGACATTTTATTTTGATCAGACTAAAATTGTGACCGCTAGAAAGTGATTTATGTATTTTAAGGATTTTCGCTAAGTTGAAGCAGCTCCTGCGTAACGAATTTTTTTTAAAATATGCTTTGTAGAAAAAAATGTTTCAAACAACACTTGCTTAGTTTAACATATTGTTCAAACGATGCAAGGGAACGCATCTATAAATTCAAAAACTGTTTATCTTATAAAAACAAACAACCTTTGTTTGAAACTTTTTTTCATACATCTCCTAGTTTTTCAAGAAAATTTGTTTATTCTTTTTATAAGATCAATATTTTATATAAGAACTAATAAAAACAAACAACTTTTGTTTGAAACTTTTTGTCGTGCATCCAATATTTTTAGCGAAAAAGGAAAATTTACGGTACATGTACGCCATTTTGTGTATTTAATGATTTCCCTATATTGTACCGTTTAAAAAGCCAGTTATGCCACACGACCACGGATGCATGGAACAAAAATATACATATTGCAATAAAAACCAACCTCCTTTAAACTTTAAACAAAACTTGTGGAAACTTTTCCAGTGAACATATTGTATAAATGTAAAACAAATAGCAATATAAATATGATGTATTTTATTTATGAATTTTTTATACAATCTATGGGAAAAAACACTTAAAATTGTAGTTCCCCACCTTTATTTCCAAAAATATTACTGAGAAAAATTAGATTGAAATCACGAAAAAGATAATCAGGTACCGATTCAAAGAAAGTTAACAGAATTGTAAAGTTTTTAGTTAAGTACTTAGTTTTGGGGGTTAAAATGGAAAATTACAGAAAAATGTGAATAAAAGGTTAGTTTTAGGGGTTGAAACGAGAAATAACAAATTTCATTTCAAGAATATTATGCGGAGTGTCAATTAAAAACTTTTTGAAATATCATTTCAAATATGTTTAAATCATTTTTTCGTATTTAATTTCTCTTAACATTTTTCTGAAAAAACGCTTCGAATTTGTTGCCCCACAGCGTATATCCAAAAGTATCACTAAGAAAACTTTGAATAAAATCCCGAATAAAGATAATAAGGTATTGATTGAAGGAAAATGATCAAAATTATAGTGCGAACAACTATTTTAATTTAATTTAAAAATTAAATTAAAATAATTGTCATGACCTTTTCTCAAAATTTTATATTCATTTTGTGCCTTATTCATTCCGTTTTTGGGAAAATGTTTCAAATAAAAGCTGTTTGTATATTTACAATGAACAACTTTTATTCGAAAAATTTTTCCAAAAAGCGAATGAATAAGACACAAAAAGACTATACAATTGTTTTTCAAAAAAGGACACGACTTTTGTGGCCCATAGTAGAAATAAAAATTGTAATTTTTACAAAATAAACACCCAAAAACTTGTATATAATAAAAACAAAACTTAACAAAAAAATTGATTACCTGATAACAATTTTTTATAAATATTCGATCTACTAACATAAAACTTCAAATAAAACAATGACCTTAACATCGTTACTATATCCTAATGAATTTTGATAAGAATCACTAAAAAATTTTCTCCTACGGAGCCCTATTTTTTGAGAGTTAAAAAAAAATAATTATGAACAGACGTCATTTGACCAGTTTTTGTATTTCGTAATTGCAACTTTTGAAATGTCAAAGTATATGGAAATTTATTTTAATTATTTAAAAAAAAAAACTACTTAAAAAAAAATGATATATGGCTTGAAAATAAATCTTTCAAACTTCAAATAATAATAAAAAAATAATAATAATACTATTTGTTATTATTTAAAATGTATATAAAGTAATAAAAAAAGAATAAATAAAATTACCTAAGAAAATCAATAATTAAAATTAATCTTGAATTATCCAACTATCCAAACGCGCATATGATACTAATTGTTGCAAGCACTATAATATTCATTTTCTCAACAATACAGCTTCTTTTAAACACAAAAATATTCAACTAGAAATAAGCACACATCACTTTATTTACAAAAAAAATAAAAAAATAAATCACTCTTGAATTGTCGAATAAAAAAACTGTTATCAAAAAAAAAAATCGTTTAATAAAATAAAGATGAAATGTGAGGTAAGTTATTTGGGTAATAATTTAAAAGTTATTTCGTGGTAACAAACGAACTACAAAACAGAATGGTATGTGAGTACTGGTTATTGTGATAAATAAATGTTAAGTTAACTTGTTGCTTGTGTTGTTACTTTGCTGATGTCAGTAAGCCAAGGTAACAATGATGTCACCTTTCTGAAGGTGTGTTGAACACTGATGGCGGATTCCGGCTAAATGTGGAGGCTAAACTCTCTCATTCTTGTACTTTAGTAAGTATGTACTGATTCAACAAGTTGTTCGCAGTCGGCTGGCTCGGCTGGCCGTATGGCATACTATCTCTCTGTAGCTTAATTTACCGTACCATTTACAACATATTTTAAGACGTGACTGGACCACCTTCTATAATAATAATCATTGAATTCATTCATTTATTTTACTGATTTCAAACAACAGTTTTTTTTTTTAATGAATATTGATTATTGGCAAATTTTTGAAGAAAATGTAGCTATTTGTTTTGTACCGATGAAGAAATTTGTACCGGAAAAATTTCTTCAAATATTCATCGAACGTACAGCTAGTAGATAACGAAAATCACCATCACTAAAAATGGATCGGAATGAAATTTGGTATATGACGTGCTTTTAGTATTTGAAGAAAGGTCAAGTTCGTTAATAGGCAAAATCGGACAAGGGGAAAGAGGGACTTAGAGGGAGAGGAAACCTAAAATATTGGATCTCTATCTTAATATTAGAAAAATGGAAAAATTTGTAATGAGTAAATTTGTAGTAAATCAATTTTACTATGATTCAATACCAGACCAAATTTTCTGTAACTCGTAATATTTACAGAACTATTTGCAATTTAAATTAAATATCTAAAATCTGGAATTTCTTTCTTAATATTAGTAAAATGGAAAAATGTATAATAAGTTTGTAGTAAATAAATTTTACTACAATTGATTACCCGACTATATTTTCTGTAACTCTAATATTTCCAGAAATAGTTGCAATTTGAACACAATGCCTATAATAATGAATATACAAATATCATTATTATGGATTACTTATCGCCATGGATACTTCATTTGTTTATAAAGTATTTAATTGAAGTTTCTGACAAGAATAACGTAAATCAGTTTAAGATTAGGAAATTTTTAAATAATGAATCACCATGGTTACTTGATGTTTTTATAATCTTGAATGAATTTTTTGGAAAGAATAACGTTAATCAGTTTAAGATTTTTTAATCCGGTACCAAAATTAAATGGACCTAAAAATTGTTTTTGTTTTCTTCTGTCCTTAAGCCCCCCCCCCCCCTTCGCCTTTTCCCATTAGCCTTATAAAGTATATAAAATTTTACTCAGAAAGTTAATTAAGATATCTATTTCCAAAAGAGAAATGGTGTATTTGTTCTGAGAAAATTCGCTAAGTTGATGCAGCTCCTGCGTAACGAATTTTTTTTATTATTAGTGTTGACTGGAAATTCAGTTTTATTTTTAAGCAGATTCGTTATCATTATTATATCCTGTTTATTCAGTGTCGCATCAAGCCAGCGCGGGATCTGTAGAAAATGGTAACGAGAGGCACTTGCGTTGTTTTAGGTCCTAAAGTTTTAGATATACAATAAAACAAAACCTTTAAAAAAAAATTTCTCGATTTAATGTGGGCAAATTTAGAGATAACTCTAGTTATCAATGTCTCTTAGCATATAATATTCCATGTTCAATAAGATAATATCATTTAGACGTCCCATCGTGTGGAAAAAAATTGGTGCTGAAAAATGGTCATTTTATGATGCCCTAAAATTGTCATTCCCGACAGGAAAATGTGAAGTGATACCGGTCCTCAATTCCTAGATACTCCTTCTGTTTGTACACTGATGTTTCCCTAAAAAAAGACACAGGCGATCTACGTATAAAAGGCCCCAACTTTTCACCTTCCCTGATCTTGGGAGCATCATTCACTATCTTTTAAGCAGTCACCAAGATGATGACTACTTTGTAGTCGACACACGTATTTATTAAATATAAAATTATTTTTCTAGGAATTGGGGCAAATTTTGAAATTAATCCCAAATTTCATGTTTCTATGTTCAATATGGTTTGAGTTGTAGCTTGATATACCACCCATCAGCAACGTCTTTCATATATATGGATATATACAAATGTGCATTTTCTCCCGTTTAAGTTCATATATCGCGAAAAAATTAGTTTCAATTATACTTATTAAAATAATTATCTGTTAATTAATTGTAACATTCGATAATAATATTGTTTAATTCAATTAAATAAATTATTATAATTCAAAGAATGTTTTAAAATATTTTTTATCATAGTGTTTAATTTATGAACATAGTTGTTTCAAGTTCCAAATATAAAAAATTCTAAAAATTTGATTTGTAATCGCTGATAACTTTTTCAAATGATCGATAAGAGTTTTTGAATTTTCGAGGAAACATAATTACGTGATTCAATATGCCAAATATCAAATATTAAAAGTTTTATATAATATCAAGTCTCATACATGAACGTCTTCAAAATGATTTAAAAGTGTTAAACAATATATTGAAAAAAAAACTCGTTACGCAGGAGCTGCGTCAACTTAGCGAATTTCCTTAGAATACATAAATCACTCTTTAGTAGTCATAATTTAAGTGTGATCAAAATGAAATATAATATCTGATATGACTTTAGTATTTGCAAAAATTTAATTTATTAATAGCTAAAATAGAACGATATATAACGATTATAGTTTATAGTTACTATGGAAACGACAATCAAAATTTTTAACAATAAAATATATTTCGTGTATTCGTGTCAAACAAACACAAAATATTAACTATATCTCTTAATATTAGATAAATCGAAAAATGTATAAGGAGTAAAGTTGTAGAAAATCAAGTTTGCTACAATTCATTACTTGATCATTTTTCTCAAACTCTAATGTGTACAGAGATATTTAGAATTTTAACTTTCAATCTTTAATTGAAAATATTTCTGTAAATATAAGTGTAACAGGAAAATGATAAGAAACAAAATTACAGTAACACTTAGTACCTACAACTTAATTCCTGATAAATTTTTCGATTTTTCAAATATTAAGGGAGATAGTCAAATTATGTGTTTTCCCCTCCCTCTAAACCCCCTTTCCCCTCGTTCGATTTTACCCATTACCAAACATGACCTTTAGAAT
This sequence comes from Nineta flava, assembly GCA_963920215.1. Lineage (NCBI taxonomy): Eukaryota > Metazoa > Arthropoda > Insecta > Neuroptera > Chrysopidae > Nineta > Nineta flava. The sequence continues at coordinate 96,064,142 of OY986040.1, forward strand.
ACCAAAAGCGACTCAAATACCAAATTTCAATCCATTCGGAATAAAACTGTGACCGGCTAGAGAGTCCACAGACATTTAAAAAAAAGTACATATGTATATATGTATATATGTATATATGTATATATGTATATATGTATATATGTATATATGTATATATGTATATATGTATATATGTATATATGTATATATGTATATATGTATATATGTATATATGTATATATGTATATATGTATATATCTATATATGTATATATGTATATATATATATATATATATATATATATATATATATATATACATATATACAAATTTTAGCGATAGTGGCTTTTAACATCTAATAGGTAGGATCGATGGACATTTGAAAAAATAATACATTGGTGCAAAAATAATAGCTGCATTTCTTTTGGAGGAAATTCGCTAATAATTATGTTCGAGTTTTCATTTTTCATTTTTTAACAGACAGGAAAAATACTTATTTATGTAGTATTTTCCGATTAGTATGATGTTTAATTTTCCCCTTTTTTTTAAGCCACACGAGAGCGGTTAAAAAAGAAAATGTAGTAATACTAGCGACCCGGAACGGCTTCGCACGGTTATTTACACATAAGAAATTTTAATTGGGATATACTATACATATAAACCTTCCGGAAAAAATTATCTGCATGATGGTTGAAACCGTTTCAAAATCCGTTGCGTGGTTTAGAAGGAGTGAGCGGATACACATACAGACATATATAGATGGGCCACAACAGTAGCCCTTTTTTCATAATTTTATAATTTTTTTTAACCCGACTTCAAAAATGAGAATGGTTCTCAATTCGTCTGTATTGTTTTTTTTTTTTTAATGTGTGTCATCTCAGAACTCCGTCATTTATGAACCGATTTTGAATTTGGTCCCGTTGTCACCAAATCGCATTCTGATGAGGGGATCCCCGGGAAATCGAGGAAAATCCTCATTTTGTATGTGATAACCGATTGCTGCGAAATTTTTTTTTCAAAAATTTTCTTTATACTCATTCATAATGGGAAAATAAGAAAATTTTTTTAAAAACCGACTTCAAAAAAATTTTTTTCAAAAAAAGAACCGACCCAAAAAAAAAAAATTTTTACAAAAAAAAAAACAAAATGCTTGTAAAAAAAACTGAAAATCTGTTATAAAAAAATGCACTAAAAATTAAAAAAAAAAAAACGGATAAAAAAAAAAGTGTTATAAAAAAATGCACTAAAAATTAGCTGGTCGTTTAGTCGGTCTACCCATATTTAGACAAATAAAATCAGTTATAGAACTTCAAAGTCACTAAAAAGCGAGAAATAAAACCTACTTTGACAAAATGGAAACCCGACTTCAAAAATTAAATAATCTACAACAAAAAATACACTAAAAAGTAAAAAAATAATTGCATATTCTTGTGCCAATTTCAGTTCACTTAAGCAAAAGTTTTTAAATATAAATATTTTTAATACAATTATTGTTATTTTTGGAGGCGGTGTCCAAAAGTTATGTGAATTTCTCTATGCTGACACCGCCTCCAAAAATAACAATAATTGTACATATATATTTAAAAATTTTTGCTTAGGTGAACTAAAATTGGCACAAGAATATGCAATTATTTTTTTACTTTTTAGTGCATTTTTTGTTATAGAATATTTTATTTTTGAAGTCGGGTTTCCATTTTGTCAAAAGGTTTTATTTGATTTTACGGTTTTCGCAAAAATGCTTCGGATAAAAGTTTCCATTATCTATAAACTACCAACTTTTATTCAGAACATTTTCACAAAAACCGAATGGTTAAGGCCCAAATTTACTGTAAGATTTATAAAACTGTGCGATACTTTTGTGACACATTGTAAATACATATACTGTCAAAACACACTGATTAAAAATGTAATTGCATTCAAAATACTAATCTGGATTCCATTACCAAAGAACCCTCGAAAGAATTCGTTGACAACCTCTGTTTCGATGATATGGTCAACTACTTGTAGTACAATCAATAGAGAATATTGTGCTGCAGTAAATTACAAGAGTTATTTTTTTAATAATTAGGTTCAGTATCATGTACTGAATGTAAATGAACAAAATCCTTACAAATTTCCACCCCGAAAGTGCCACCATTTTGAGAAAAACTGTATAAAACTGTAGATATAGGCCAATATCTCAATTACCGCGCACTTTAGGCCGAACATGGTTAGAATCTTTCTTGTACATAATAAGATTTCCTATTTTTTTTGTTAATTAATTTTTTTGTACCACTTACCGTTTACGACTTATGCGACTATTACTATTTATTTATTGACTTTTTGACCGAAAATAGGAAATCTAATTATGTACAAGAAATATATCTAGTTTTATACAGTTTTTCTCAATATGGTGGCACTTTCGGGGTCGAAATTTGTAAGGATTTTGTTCATTTACATTCAGTACGTGATACTGACCCTAATTTAAAAAAAAAAACGAGCTTCTCTATAAACTGTACTAAATTGCTAAGTACCCATTGATAAGTTCATTATTAATGGGTAAACTATATATTTTAGCTTTTCAAACTAAAGTTGTTTATTTAAAAAAAACAACATTTTTTGTGCTTAAACTTTTCTTCTATTTCTTATGGTTTTAACGATCTGCTATCCTTGTATCTATATGTCAAACTATATGTGAGCTTATATGTGAGCACCTTAAAATTATTCAAAACTTTCAGGATAGCCTCATCTGTCTCCCTATGGATCGCATGCCTAAAATATTTAACTTGAATTTGCCTATTAGTTATTATTCCCAACCGGAAAATGTGAAGTGGCACCGGCACTCAAATTTTCAGAGACTATCTTTGTTGGTACACTGATGATTCTCTAAAAAATGACCGTTGGCCTAGATATAAAGGCACTCAACGTTTGACTTTCATTGACTTTGGGAGCATCATTCAGTGTCTTTTAAGTAAACATTTACGTAATAGATCTCTGTGCTCTATAAATTGCCTCGAAAAACTATATAAGCGCCAAAATCTATATAATGACCGGCAGTTAAACAGCCCTGAAGGTATTATAAGTTCATACACTTTTGCGTCAAGGGTTGCATGGGACTATCTCAATGCCCTAAAATGTCTAGCTTTCCATAACAGTAATAATTTGCAATAATTTGAATCCCGAGCCATGAGGGCATTGGACACTGTCTACTGAGATAATCAACTCAAGTAATCAGCAAGACCGAGAGTGGTACTTGTCGCTTATGCGACGATGCGTTAGAAACTGCGAAGTCCTTTGTAGCTGTGAAAATGGCTGAACTTCCTAGGTGAAGCTTTCTCTTTAAAGCCTCGCCAGGCGTAAAGCAAATTAATCCAGGTAAAATTCTGGGTTTTATCGGAACAGAGCAGGGGAATGTCATAAGAGATCTGCTAGGTCGCAGTGACGGGTTTTTTTTCTTCAATAAATAGGTTTTATAAATTTTAATAAACGCAATTTAAAATAAATTTTTAATCAATATTAATTTATTTAAACATTTTTTTCAAAGTAGGTATCTCACACAAAACAATCATGAAAGAATTTACTTCCGATCGTCTCACCAAATAATACGTTATGGTAAGATTAAAAAGTGTGTCTTCAAATAATACTTATAAACTAAAAAAATACAGTTACAATAATTTTATTTCACACAAAATACAAATTATATATTAGTTATTGTTTTTACATATATAATATACTCGTATATATAAAACCTATTTTGACAAAATGGAAACCCGACTTCAAAAATCAAATATTCTATAACAAAAAATGCACTAAAAATAAAAAAAATAATTGCATATTCTTGTGCCAATTTTAGTTCACCTAAGCAAAAATTTCTAGTGTCAGAAAAATTCACATAACTTTTGGACACCGCCTCCAAAAATAACAATAATTGTACATATATATTTAAAAATTTTTGCTTAGGTGAACTAAAATTGGCACAAGAATATGCAATTATTTTTTTACTTTTTAGTGCATTTGTTATAGAATATTTTATTTTTGAAGTCGGGTTTCCATTTTGTCAAAATAGGTTTTATTTCTCGTTTTTTAATGACTTTGAAGTTCTATAACTGATTTTATTTGTCTAAATATGGGTAGACCAACTAAACGATCTATTAACTTTTAGTGCATTTCTTTATTTAACACTTTTTTTTTATCCGTTGTTTTTTTTTTAATTTTTAGTGCATTTTTTCATAACAAATTTTCAGTTTTTTTTGCATTTTGTTTTTTTTTTGTAAAAATTTTTTTTTTGGGGTCGGTTTTTTTTAGTAAAAATTTTTTTTGAAGTCGGTTTTAAAAAAAATTTTCTTATTGTCCCATTATGAATGAGTATACCCTTTCAAACTAAAAAAAGTCGCAGAAATCGGTTATCGCACATAAAATGAGGATTTTCCTCGATTTCCCGGGGATCCCCTCATCAGAATGCGATTTGGTGCCAATGGGACCAATGGGAAACCAAACCGTTTAAAACAAAAAAAAAATTCAAAATCGGTTCATAAATACGGAGTTCTAAGGTGACACACATAAAAATAAAAAATAAAAAAAATACAGACGAAATGAGAACCATCCTCCTTTTTGAAGTCGGGTTAAAAATAAACTTGTGTAATCGTGTCAGAAAATACAAATTTTAATTCATTCTCAAAAATTTGCGGATGAATCTAGAAACCAATGCTTATCTCGTCGGAAAACCTAGGCTAGTCATGTTTGTGCTAACAATTATTCGAAGTGTTTAAAACGATAAAATCTCTACTATTTCCGAATTGTGTTGAGCATATTTGTAACCTCAACTTTTTAACAGTTAAAAATATTAATCGCAGACCTAATTAGTCTAATTTCGCGAGTCCGCCTGTCTGTCCGTCAACAGCACAACTCAAAAACGAAGAGATAATAAGCTGAAATTTAGTGTGTTTGCTAACTAGTGTCAGCCCCGGATCTACGATTTTTCCGAACCCTGGGCAAAAACTTGGCATTGGCACCCCTTCCCTCCAGTATTTGAGATTAATATTTCAAAAAACAGTGACTGGGAGAATATAAACCATTAAATAAATATGCACTCTTTATATTACTTATTTACTACAGCTTTACACGCCGAGCTATCCTTCTCGCGAATGAGTCTGTAACTTCATCAAAGTTCGTCTTATAGACCGTTTTATTTTCGATAGCTTGGATCACGAGGTCAGTTATACACGTTCAGACAAATATTTCGAAGTGTAGAAGCTTTTTAGATATTTTTTTATAATAATTTATTTGTTTTAAAAACAAACCCAAAACTATTAGTTGTCTGTATCTTCATCAAAGTTCGTCTTATAGACCGTTTTATTTTCGATGGCTAGGATCACGAGGTCAGTTAGACACGTTCAGACAAATATTTCGAAGTGTAGAAGCTTTTTAGATATTTTTTTATAATAATTTATTTGTTTTAAAAACAAACCCAAAACTATTAGTTGTCTGGATATTTTCAGTGTAAATTAATTGGTCCTTGCTGACAAACTTACGAATTTTTACTGATTAGTTAACACTCATACTTTATTGAATAAAAAAAAAAATTCGTTACGCAGGAGCTGCGTCAACTCAGCGAATTTCCTTAGAATACATAAATCACTCTCTAACGGTCATAATTTTAGTATGATGACTTAAGTATTTGAAAAAATTAAATTTATTAATAGCCAAAAAAAAAAACGGTATAACGATTATAGTTTATAGTTACTATGGAAACGACAATCAAAATTTTATTACAATAAAATATATTTCATGTATTCGTGTTAAATAAACACAAAATATTAAAAATCGCTCTTAATATTAGAATATTCGAAAAATGTATAAGGAGTAAAGTTGTAGAAAATCAAGTTTGCTACAATTCATTACTTGATCATTTTTCTCAAACTCTAATGTGTACAGAGATATTTAGAATTTTAACTTTCAATCTTTAATTGAAAATATTTCTGTAAATATAAGTGTAACAGGAAAATGATAAGAAACAAAATTACAGTAACACTTAGTACCTACAACTTAATTCCTGATAAATTTTTCGATTTTTCAAATATTAAGGGAGATAGTCAAATTATGTGTTTTCCCCTCCCTTTAAACCTCCTTTCCCCTCGGCCGATTTTACCCATTAATGAACTTTACTTTTAGAATACCAAAAGCGACTCAAATACCAAATTTCATTCCAATCGAAATAAAACTGTGACCGCTAGAGAGTCCACAGACATTTAAAAAAAGTACATATGTATATATATATATATATATATATATATATATATATATATATATATATATATATATATATATACAAATTTTAGCGATAGTGATTTTTAACATCTAATAGGTAGGATCGATGGACATTTGAAGAAATTTTTACGAAATTCCAACATTGGTGCAAAAACAAAAAAACAATAGCTGCATTTCCTTTGGAGGAAATTCGCTAATAGAACAGAACATGAATTTATTTTCATCTAATAATTCTCATTACAAATTAAAATTTTTTATTAACACAAAATTCAATTGAATGTTGCTCTGGGGCGCGGTGGTGCTGTTAATCCGAACTCAACATCAATGGGAGCTTTTCGACATACGCCCCCGCAGTTGTAGTGCAACATAGCTATGGCCCAGAAATCAAAAGGATCAAATCTTTATAATGTATACAAATATTTTTATTTACATTTGCTATAATAATAAACTTTTAAAATTTTGTTTGTGTAAGCAGCGATAGTCAGTAGGTTTTGGAAAGTAATCGACGTAATTTTAGACACTCAAATAATTTTTAGCAACGTTTTAAAAGTTTAGTTTTAAATTTTGCGCAAAGTTGCTTCTATCGAACTACTATGCTGCCTCAAGATCCGGGACTGACTAGCGATAAAGAGTTACTTCAAGTCTGTGAACGGGTAAAACCGTTTTTCTTCTCGCCAGGGGAAAAAATATGTATCTTTGAAACCGTAAGAGATAGAAAACAAATTAAAAGACAAAGATATCCATTTTATTTATGAACAACATTTGTTTGAAATTTTTGGTTGGAATCAATGAAGGCTTCCAAAGTGTATTTATATAACATTTACTATATTGGCATAAAAAATGTCAAAAGTACCCTATTTATTTTATGGTTAGTATCGGTAACGATTTCATGTCATCACAACTATCCACGACATTTGGCAAAGTTCGTTTAATAGAAATTCCATTTTTTTCTTTTATATTTACTTAAATTATGTACAATTACCGTTTGTTGACTATATGATATATATACAGGCTGGTCCACAAAAAATTTAAAAGATTTTTTTTTCTTTATAAAATAGGTCTATTGTGGTCCTCTTAATTCACTGTAATATATAATATACTGGATATGTTCTAGTATATTATATTATATGTTCCTGTGAGGCCTTTGCCCAACAGGGCTAATTCAGGGTATAATCTAATCTAACTGACTGTGTTGCATGGTTTCACAGTTAAAAACATTGACCTTTATACATGGACTAGGGTTGCATATGGCGTAAAAGAAAATTGTGTCCAAATGAATGCATGCACTAGAGCCATCCCTTGCTCTTTAAACCATAGGTGGGCAGACCTTGACTGCGCTGGGCTCTGAGTGAGAGATAGGAAGAGAGATAGAGTAAATATAGGGTATCCTACCAATTATTATTATTTTCTTTTTTTAATTAAAACATTTTCTGAAAAAAATGTAATATACCAACTATTTTTTATGATCAGTATTATTCAAAGTATACAATACATACAATACATTGAATACATACTCTGGAATTTTGGGCTGGTAATTTGGGGCTGGTGATTTACCGCTTGTAAATTTTTTTATGATTTAGCTTTAGTTTAGATTTTACAATTAGATTTTAGGAAATTCCGAATAATTTGCCTAAACTATTGATATCGGAGAACTAATTAACAATTATTTACTTGATTTAATTATTTTTTCTTAATAGGGGGTATAGTGTTATGTGAATTTGATGACACTGGATACAAAAAAGATGCCAATGATACAGCTGGGTGAGGGGGGAGGGTTTTGGTAATTTGTAACTAATTTTTAATGGTTAAATTTTACATAAAGTGGGAATACATATAGTTGTTGTTGTTGTTGTAATTATTGTTATTGCTATCATCATTATTGTTATTATTATTATTATTGTTATTATTATTATTATGTTTTTTGGTGTATCTCTCCATATTGTAAAAGATATTTTTTAAACAATAAATATTTTATAAAACTAATTCTAAATTGATTGAATAAATTATTGGGCGATAATCGGTAGGCAACCTGTATTGAAACATCGTTCCGTCTTACTTCAAAACATACCTTTATTACTTACTCTCACCCAGCTTATGGAGAGCCCGTTCGCCTCCGGCGAGCCGTCTACGCCCACCTCTGCTTTAAACCATTGCTACTTTAGTGACTCACACTCATACAACAGAACGCTACAGTGGAGAACGATACATTTACGTATAAACGCATATGTTTGTCTCTTTTTATATGCTTACTTGTATGCACATATGTAGAAGTATTACATATATACACGTATGGAAGCGGATCGACTTTATAGGTATGTTCTGGTAATGCTCTGATAATGTCGATGCCATTCTCTCATCTTCTTAGAACACATGCATTTCAGATATATAAAGCAGGACAACAACAGCTCACAGCACAGTAACAATTCAACATTAGTATAGTAACAACTTAATATTGGTACAGCAACAATTAATTTAACATTCGTTGAAATTAATTGTTATCGAAAAAGTAGTGAAATAAAATTTACAAAATATACATTTTAAGTATTTTCTTTATCACACGCACCCTTTCGCTACACTACTCTTCTTTAAATCATTTAGAACTGTTTAAGTTGCAGCAAAGATCAGTAGATTTTAGCCCAGAAAGATCGTCAATGAATAGCTGACCCAAAAAGGCGAGGAACTTTGTCAATTAACAACTAGTCGTGTAAGAATACAAATATTTTAAAATATCAACTGGTGTATGTTTAATTATCTGTGAAAACAACATATTAAATTGCGACAATTATAGTAACAATGTAGTAGTCACTAACTGAGTTAATTGCTTAAATACCCGATATATAATGAACTTATTAAAAAAGTTTCAAACAAAAGTTGTTTATTTAAAAAAAAGAACATTTTTTGTCTTTAAATTTTTGTTCTATCTCTTACGGTTTCAAAGACGGGCAGGTTTGTCCATTTTGCCCAATCATGGTCCGATTTTGTCCATTCACGAACTTGACCTTACTTTTTAGCTCTATAACACACACACAAATTTCAGCTCGTTATCTCTTTTCGTTTTTGAGTTATCATGTTTAAAGGCGGATGGTCGGACGGATTTGCGAAAATGGACTAATAAGGTCATTTTATATATCCTGGTATATATTATATACCGGGGATAAAAAGTGGGTGTGTGTGTGTACTTATGTACGCACGTCTGCAGTTATTCTTCTTTTTAAATAATTTATTAAAATAATATTTAATACGGTCAGCACTACTATTAAAAGTTTATTAAAATGATATAGTACTGAAAAAATACAATAGAAAAATTATATATTGTATAATTATACACGAAGGCCAAAAACCTCTTAAACTTGTCCTGTCGCACTACCGGGTTCTAGATATTGTACTAAAATCACATCCAGCGTCACTTCTTCTATTAAAATTAGAGTTTGAAAGACGCATAAAATCCATTATTTACATTAAAATCAGAGTTAGTGAAATTTATCAAGACCAAATTTTATAAATTATACATGTAATATACAAAGTTTACGGGCCTTTAAAAATGATATCATTGATAATGTGGTTCGTAATTCTAATATTCTTCTTTTATCAGAAACATGGAGTAATAATGATGAAGACATTCCTGTACCTAATTTAAGTTGTATAGTCAAATTTAAATGTTCTAATGTAGGAGCTGAGGGTGTAATTATTTACCAAAATATTAACGATCATTCATCTTTCGTTCTATAATGTGCAATATTGTCTTATCTTTCAATATCCAAAAATCATATCACACACAAACAAAATTATTGTCCACTGAAGAGTGTAGTCACACTGCTTATGTGACAAACGGACTTCTGTCTGTTTCGTTTAAGCAAATATAATATATGAATATATATAAATTTTGTTTATATACTGTATGACAAGATTTTTTACTGCATCCCAAACACTGTGCAATAGAGAAGGATAGAAATCAGTGTTACATCGATCGAGCGAGTGTCACATCAGTCGAGTGTTATATCAGCGATTTTTTACATACTGAAAATTCACTCTGATTGGATTCTCATATCGCGCCAAAAGAAGTGTCTTTTGGCTTCAAAAAACTATTCCCTGTTCGTGAACGAGTAATATACCTGCATGTTTCTAAAAGTATGTGAAAATTATTCCCATGGAGACTACACAAGGAGTCTGAACTCCATGTAAACAAATAATTGACAATAATAAGATGTCAGTAGTGTTCCCTTTTCACCGGAGACAGTGGAGAGAGTATAAGGTGCGAGTTTTAATTGTAAAACATGACGCATTTATGTAGTATTATAAATATTATTTACAGCCAAAGTATTTTTCCAATAAATGATATGTAATTTCAATTTTTCACTAAGGAATTAGTTGAAGTTGACGTGATAGTTAAAAATTCGCAAAATAATTGCAAAAAAATAAAAAACAAAATAATTATAAAACATCGAATAATTAATTAGTAACCTGTAAAGTTGGAATTGTAAAAATGAAAATAAATTAAGTAAAAATAAATTATATTAAAATTATTAAAATCAATTTAAAGATTATTGAATCATATATTAAATTAAACTTTTATTTTTTTATAATAAGTCTAACAAAATGACAAATATATATTTCACTCCTATATTTATTATACTATATTCACTTTGGTGCAAAATGAAAAATAGCGACGCTAGTCGCACAAAAAGTAAATATAACTTCTACCATTACATTGCAATATTTTCTCAATTCTCCCGTTTGAGTTCGGACTCCTTGTGTAGTAGTCTCCACGATTATACCGTTAAAATATTTTGAATTATTTTTCCATAATTTGATCCGTTTGAATTTTGATGGACCCAACCTGTATAATATACAATATAACAGATTTTTTTTAAATGTACATACATAATTATTTATTAAGAAATGTTGTCTGGCGTATGTTTCACCTAAAATGTATTTTTAGAGGTCAAGGTCATTAACCGCAAAGAATTCGGCATAGTAAAAGAGAGTCAGAAACTAGAAAGTTTATATTACTTGTTAAAATTTTTGGTGAAAAACACTCAAACAACCTCTATATGTAGACTTATACCATAAAACAATAATAATAATAATTTAATTTAAAAGATTGAATTGGTTATGCATTTTTTAATAACATTTGCTTATGATTAAAGTCTAAAATTTTATATTTACGATTTTAACCAAAAATCTTTTTTTAAATAAAAAATCCAATATTTTTGGCAAATAGGAAAGAGGTGGAAGAATTAGATATATTCGTAGTGGGAATATATGTTTAAGAAAGTTATACTTACCTACACTTTACGCTTCATTAATTCCCAAGATCCAGTTGATGGCAGATGTTATCCCTTGCGTACGCCCATGCAAACTTAGAAAGTTTGTCTAGAATCCAATCATTAAATTCAAATGATGAAGTATTACTGAAAATTTGTTAAAACTAAATGCAGAATCTAATAAAAAATTTACATTGAAAATATTATAATTTCAATTAGAACAATTAAGGAGATCATGGTGACTAGGAGGAAAAAATATATTTTCAACATTTTAGATCATTACATAGTCAAATAATACAAAAAAAGGCGTTACGCAGGAGCTGCGTCAACTTAGCGAATTTCCTTAGAATACATAAATTACTCTCTAGCGGTCAGAATTTTAATGTGATCAAAATGAAATATCATATCTGACATGATTTTAGTATTTGAAAAATTTAAATTTATTAATAGCCAAAAAACAACCATATACAACGATTAATAATAGTGTGCTATTGCAGTTCAAAGTTACTATGGAAACGACAATCAAAATTGACATTTAAAAATTAAAACAAAATTTTAATAAAATAATTTTATAGTTATTTTTTAGAAGTAAAGTACTCTTAGAAAATCAACAAAAATTTTAACCGACTCCTAAAAAAGACGGAGGAGATTCTATGTTCGAATATGTATTTTTTATAAATGTATGTTCACCGATTTCTCCGTCAATTATGGATCGATTTTTTATATTCTTGTTTTGTATGAAAGAATATACTCTCGAATATTGTTTCTGTGGAAATAAGAAAATGAACAAAAATTTTAACCGACTCCACAAAAAGAAGGAGGAGATTCTATGTTCGACTATATGTATTTTTTATAAATGTATGTTCACCGATTTCTCCGTCAATTGTGGATCGATTTTTTAAATTCTTGTTTTAACCAACAAAAATTTTAACCGGCTCCAAAAAAAGAAGGAGGAGGTTCTATGTTCGACTATACGTATTTTTTATAAATGTATGTTCACCGATTTCTCCGTCAATTATGGATCAATTTTTTAAATTCTTGTTTTGTATGAAAGAATATACTCTCGAATATTGTTTCTGTGGAAATTAGAAAATCAACAAAAATTTTAACCGACTCCAAAAAAAGAAGGAGGAGATTCTATGTTCGACTATATGTTTTTTTTATAAATGTATGTTCACCGATTTCTCCGTCAATTGTGGATCGATTTTTTAAATTCTTGTTTTTTATAAAGAATATATATATATATATATATATATATATATATATATATATATATATATATATATATATATATATATATCTAATTATATATGTCTGAATCGAATTTTCTACAAAGGAAATGCAGCTATTGTTTTTGCACCAATGTTGGAATTTCGTAAAAATTCCTTCAAATGTCCATCGGTCCTACCTATTAGATGTTAAAAATCACTATCGCTAAAATATGTATATATGTATAAATGTGTATATATATATATGTATATATATATATACATATATACATATTTTAGCGATAGTGATTTTTAACATCTAATAGGTAGGATCGATGGACATTTGAAGAAATTTTTACGAAATTCCAACATTGGTGCAAAAACAATAGCTGCATTTCCTTTGTAGAAAATTCGCTAAAAATGACATTCCCTCTTAAAAAATACAAGGGGAGATTTTCCGACGGATTTCTTTTCGTTTTGACACTATGAAAACAGCAAAAAGTCTATAACAAAATCGCGCTTGTAAAAAAAGACAAAGGTTGCAAAAATCAGTTTTCTCAAATATCTCATAAATTATTCGTTTTACGTTAATAGACGTCATTTTTCGTTAGATAATTTATTCCTTATATAATTCTACATAAAAAAGGTCCGGTACAAAATTTACGCAGGGCCAATAATTTTCGACATATACGGCTGAGAACAGTTGGGCGTAATGATGCATTAAACTGTTAAACTGAGTTTTAAAAGAGACAAAATGTGTAGTCCAATACGTTCCGGTTTTTGTCAACCCGTAAGATTACAATAGAATGCTAAACAGCGCATTTTATCCCTTTTAAAATTCAGTTTAACAGTTTAATATTTAACTTTTCACAGCCGTATGTCTTGAGAACTATTAATCCTACGTAAATTTTGTATAGGACCTTTATTGTACAGTATTAGTTTAGAAGCAAATTTGAAAATAATCTCTAATAACGTAAATGAACTCTATTCGAGGAAAACTTTTCGCGGTCTTTGAAGAGGTAAAAGTACTATTTGACTGCGTAAAAAAGCTTGTTTAAAAAACTATGTGTATTATTTTTTACGTTAGTCTAATATAATAAACATTCTCTTAAAATTTATTTATTTTTATTGTAATACTCAATTTAATACTAAATTTAATTTCCCATCGCTTCCGCTACTTCCCAATATTTATCAACACTTCTACCAAATTTCTATTTCAAGGAATATTTTCGAACTCTATCAATTCATGTAAATGAAACCACATTATTGTATTGTCCTCAGAATGAAGCTATCTGTAAAATTTCGAAGCTCTAGCTAATTAGAAATAGTCGAAATTTTGATTGCAAAATGTTTTCCTCACAAACAAACATCCAGAAAGTGAAGTAAAAGCTTGTAAAACAGATTTTTGGGACATTTAGCATCTTGCAAAATTCTGTAGCGGGATACCAAAAAATTATATCAATTTCAAGACCCTAATTGTAATCTGTATATAGTGTTTCACGAGGCACGAGGCGAGGCGAGGTTTTGGTATCACCTTGCCTCGCCTCGCTTTTTTAAATATCAACCTCGCCTCGCCTCGCCTCGGCCGAGGCAGAATGTTGGCTAGCCTCGCCTCGCCTCGGTTGGGTGAGCTATCAACCTTATATATATATATATATAAATTTTAGAGACGATGACTTTCGACATCTACTAGGTAGGATCGCTGGACATTTGAAAAATATTTGCCAAATAATCTATCTATTGCTTCATGTATCACTATATTATTTTTTTTTAAATTTACTTTTTGTAAATTTGCCTCGGCCGAGGGGAGGTTTTTGGGACAATATACCTCGCCTTGCCTCGGTTAGTAACGAGGATTAAAATTTTGAACCTCGCCTCGTGTCTCGTAACCGAGGGCGAAACACTATCTGTATATAGAGGTAAAAATTCATATTATGTTTAAAACTGTGAGAGCCTATCATTTGAATTTTTGGTGTTGTTAATTATCTTATTTAAATTATAATATTATTAATATTTAAAAAATATAAAAATAAAATGTTCAATCACATTTGGAAGCCAGTACTCAATTTTTCAGTGTCTGTTGATTATTAAAGAATTTATTATATACCTATATACTAAGTTTCAAGTAGTTAAAATTCTCTTAACGGTAACAGTTATAACTGTTACTCAATAGTATGGTGCATTTCAAGAGATATGCAATGTATGGAAAATAATGACATTTGCGTTACTCAATTAATATTATCCAAGCAATAATAAAGCCTATTTTGACAAAATGGAAACCCGACTTCAAAAATCAAATATTCTATAACAAGAAATGCACTAAAAAGTAAAAAAATAATTGCATATTCTTGTGCCAATTTTAGTTCACCTAAGCAAAAATTTTTAAATATATATGTACAATTATTGTTATTTTTGGAGGCGGTGTCCAAAAGTTATGTAAATTTCTCTATGCTGACACCGCCTCCAAAAATAACAATAATTGTACATATATATTTAAAAATTTTTGCTAGGTGAACTAACATTGGCACAATAATATGCAATTATTTTTTTACTTTTTAGTGCATTTGTTGTTATAGAATATTTGATTTTTGAAGTCGGGTTTCCATTTTGTCAAAATAGGTTTTATTTCTCGCTTTTTAGTGACTTTATAACTGATTTTATTTGTCTAAATATGGGTAGACCTACTAAACGACCAACTAAATTTTTTTGAAGTCGGTTTTTAAAAAAAATTTCTTATTTTCCCATTATGAATGAGTATACCCTTTCAAATAAAAAAAAAATTTCGCAGAAATCGGTTATCACATATAAAATGAGGATTTTCCTCGATTTCCCGGAGATCCCCTCATCAGAATGCGATTTGGTGACAATGGGACCAATGGGAAACCAAACTCTTTAAAACAAAAAATTCAAAATCGGTTAATAAATGACGGAGTTCTGAGAAAAAAAAAATACAGACGAATTGAGAACCATCCTCCTTTTTTGAAGTCAAAGAAGGAACAAATGAGTTTTAATTTAAACAGAAAAATTTTGTTCACAATTTTGTTTACGCAGGAGCTGCGTAAACTAAGCGAATTTCCTCAGAAATCGGGAATAAAAATATCACTTAATTGTATTATCTAAACAAAAAATTTCGATTTATGGAAAATATCTATTTATCTATTTTATTTCTTAATAATTTTAGATCTATACAATTTTGATACTGTATTTAAAAATTTCGTAATCTTAAACTAATTTTCGTTATTCTTGTCAGAAACTTCACTTAACTACTTTATAAACAAATGAAGTATCCATGGCGATAAGTAGTCCATAATAATGATATTTGTATATTCATTATTATGGGCATTGTGTTCAAATTGCAACTATTTCTGGAAATATTAGAGTTATAGAAAATATGGTCGGGTAATCAATTGTAGTAAAATTTATTTACTACAAACTTATTACAAATTTTTCCATCAGTATTGTATTTAAATTGAAAATATTTCTGTAAATATTAGAGTTACAGAAAATATGATTGGCCAAGTAATGATTGTAGAAAAATTTATTCACTAGAACTTTACTAATTGTAAATTTTTCTAATATTAAGAGAGTAATTCAAGATTTTCGGTATAAAATTTCAATTGCGAATATTTCTGTAATTTCTGTATCGCCAAGAGAAATATCCTAACGTTTATCATGACAATAGAACTCTTGTAACACCTTTGAAGGAATGGAGGTACAATAGATCAAATTGATCGCAGTACAAAAGCTCTTTAAAAGACTTACTCCTAATTCGAATCTAATCTAATCTATAGTGTAGAAAAGGTGATTGGTGTAATTGTGCAATATTAAGATTAATTAATGATTTTTTAATATTTTATTCTTCAATACGCAGTGAAACCTCGATAAGCGAGAGTCCAAATAACCGGGAATTTCCACGCATATCAAGGTTTTTAACTTCACCTGTTTCTTACTTACAAAGGTTTAGAAGCGGCTTCTCTTTTACTTACAGAGATGTAAGGTAAGAATCAATTTATGGGAATGTTTTCATTGAGTATTTGTTTAATCCATTCCACAAGACACTTTTTATCGTCAGGAAAATCAACAACGCATCTCCGCTTTATATTTCCGTGCCCATCAAAGCAGTTTAATTCTATAGATTCCTTGTATTTTATAATTTTATAAAATCCTTAAAAGGTGGACTCTGTCAAGTAAAACTCATACCGTATCTCATTTTTCGTTATCAAACGCATTCACAATTTTAAATTAATCACTCAACAAAAACACTTTAATTGACACTATATCAACTATAATAAATATGTCTTCATGACATATAGGTAAATGCAGACGCATATTTGTTCGTTCCACAAAATTTAGAATACGGCTTAAAACTAATGACATAAAACTAAACAAAGATCTGGATTTATATTTATTTAAAATAAAAATTGATCTTTTGAATGTTTGATCTGGTTTACAACTTTAGACGCTGGCGACTTATAGAGATGTAAGGAAAAGACATTCTCAGTTATAAAGGGGGTAGCGATTCTGTAACTGATATCTGGTGAAAATACTAAACGTGAGCAGTTCTCTCGATTCCGTAACTTTCATCATAGTGAAAATGTGAGCCACCTCATGGGAGTTTGTTCGACACGGAATTTCTTAATGTATACGTGGACCCGAGAGAGAAAGGGCAAAAGTAGAGAGAGAGAGAAATAATCGATGTTTAAGTTGCCAGAGGTTAAAGAAAAGTTTACAGGTTTAGGAAAAGGAAGTGGTTTAGTTTTAATAGCACGGAAGTTACTTACTACTAAGGGAAATTAAGTAATGGATATTAACCAACTTTGGCTTACTCTTTCGATTGTTTTTGAGGATCACTACCAGCGGAATTAATTTGGAATGTTAATTCTTTCCATAACTCATCCTGTTATTTGTTATTTTTAATTAGTAATAAATATAATTTATCAATTTTGAGTTCATTAATTAAATATAACCAATAAAATATTTACCAATCTTTTTTTATTTTCGCGGTTATACCGCAATCTACCTGGTCCAAAGTCACATTCAATATCATTTGTTTTTGTTTTTCAGTCACATTCATGTTGACGTGTTGACAGTCTGAGAAAAAACAATATTCCCTATGATCTCACGCCTAGTAATTTCGTATTTTCACTACAACGTTACAGAATCAGTCGAACAAACTCACGTGAGATGAAAATGCGAGAGAATCGCATGCCTGCAAGCCGATTCTGTATTTGAAGTGAGATTGCTCACTTCTCGCATTTTCATCTCACGTGCGTTTGTTCGACTGCAAAATCGCATGCCTGCAAGCCGATTTTGTATTTGAAGTGAGATTGCTCACTTCTCGCATTTTCATTTCACGTGAGTTTGTTCGACTGATTCTGTAAGGTTGTAGTGAAAATACAAAATTACTGCGTGAGATGATATGGAATATTGTTTTTTTCTCAGACTGTACTTTGACATCATAGATAAAATATAGTAGTTATCCCTATGAATATAGTAGTGTTTGCAGAACCACTACCCTGGTGTGAAAATAGTCTCTATCATATATGAGTTGATACTTTCTAACTAATAGAGAATATCGAGGATAAAAATGGCAGAACATAGTAATTAGTCTCACTTAAAGAGGTTTAAAACTACCCTGTCGATAGTACATAATCGAAAGACCTCATATTAATAAAATATAAGTATTCAACAAAATTAATAAATAGTCAAATGTATAAATTATACATATAAACCTCATATTAATAAAATATAAGTATTCAACAAAATTAATAAATAGTCAAATGTATAAATTATACATATAAACCATAATCGAGACTCAGTCCAGTCTATTCATTTGACAAACAGAAATAAAATGCACTTAGTGGTTCTCGAAATAATTTTTGTTTGTTGAGAATTTGATGAAATTAATATATCAGAACTTTTTGTTTTTCGTAATGACCTTAGCAGTTAAAAACACAGTATAATTCTAAAAAAAAAGACAACTTTAGGTTGTTGAAATTTAATTTAAAAAATTCCCTCCCGGAGAATAATTGTATATGTATTAACAGCAAATACATAGTAATGATGGCTACTTTATAGTCAAAATACGTATTTATACAATACAAATAATTGATCTAGGAACTGGGACAGTTTTTGAAATTTCATTAAGTTCTATGTGTCCTGTATTCAATTTAAAATTCAATTTTTTGACGGATCTTACAGCGAGATTTTCGCAACCAAAGTTAAGATTTTTAACATGAACGGTAAACGTAAACGATTCGGGTATACCCTTTTTGTATAAGATAGAAAAATGTTTCCAACATTTTTTTCATAAACTAATCTTTATATACACGTACATAATCGTTGGTGCGATTGTCTGAAAGCGTGTAACTTCTGAACTATTTAACCGATCCAAGTAATATTGACATATATTTGTTTTGTCAACACGTTTTGTTCATAGCTATGCTAGGATTCGATAGTCGATGGGTGATGTAGTCAAGTTATTCACAAATTATTTAATATGGTGGAGGTTCTGGGAAATATAGCCGAAGCGCAGAAAAAAATTAAAAAGTTTAATAATTCAGTATACACTATCGACTTCAAAAGTGGCTTTCAAACATAATGTTCAAATATCAACGCGCAACGTTACTTAACGCGAAACGATACTTAACTCAAAGCGTTACTTACCGCGAAGCGTTACTTAAACAGAAGCGTTACTTAGCATAAATCGTATATAATTAACGCCTTAGAAAGAGAAAATGGACGCAGCACGGAGGCGCGTAAAAGAGACTTATCAAAAAATAATCTTAACAATAATTATTTGGTCCATGCAACGCAACTACGAGTGCAGCTAGTTGTACCATAAATGCTAAAACACTATATATGTTACATCAGTTATGTTCAACTGTCATGGGAGTTTTGTCTCTTGATATGACAAACAAATTACACCAGGTAGACAAAGGTATAGGAATACGTTTTTCAAATATTTATGAGTTTTACCTTATAAGTTTTTTATCAAATAATTTGTCTTTGATAAATTTTTATTTGATTCTTAAAAATATATTTGGAATTTTTTTTTTTTTGTAATTTATTCATGTTTGCACAATATTCACTCGTCATTAAATTAAAAATAATGTTGAAAAAAAAATCAATTATGTAGATTGATATTCAATTTATTTTATAATTGGTAGATATTATATCAAATTCATAAAAAAAAAACTAGTTTTTTTAACAAATATTTTTAGGTTAAAACAACTTTTACAAATATTACGCATATTTGATATTTATGTCATTTTATATTTAAACAAATGAACCCCAATATCATCAAACAAAGGGCTTATTCCGTAATGGTAACATCAATAAATTATAAGTTGGCATCACTTAAAAAGGAGGGGTAGGGATGGATGGATCTGTGTTCCACCATCATAAACATCATCAATCATAAATCTTCTGCTGTCAGAATCATGCAATGACTGAGAAACAAAAAATTAAATAAAATTGAATAAAAACAAAAAATTATATTTTATTTTGTTTAATAACAGGCTCGGCCTTGCGCACTACCGTGCTCTAGATAAGATTAACTAAGTACAATTTATAAATAAATAATAAAAATGATTCTTCTATCATTACAATAGCATATGTCATACGCCTTTTGATGATGTTTATGATGGTGGAACACAGGACCATCCATCTCTACCTCTCTTTTTTAAGTAATGCCAACTTAAAACTTATTGATGTTACCATTACGGAATAAGCCCAAAGTTTTTCTTTTGGTGGGAACCTGATTGAAGAAGATCCATTAAGGTAAAGAGAACTAAATATCTCACTTGGGAGTTGGGTCTTCAATTGTAAAAGTGTACATCTAAAAACATTGGATAGTAGTTCAATAAGTAACCAGAATGGCGCTAATAGGCAATTAGTGATAGATGTATAGATGTTAGGGTATGACTAGAAAATATAGATACGATTTTAGATAACGATATGTCTGTGAACCTGAATTGACGCATTTAGACGACCAAAATTATAATAAAGCCGTAACTAGTGAGTCTGGTCAGTTATACACTGCTGGGGTTACATTGACCGAAAAATTAACAAAATGCGAAAATTGTTTTAAAATTTTGGAGTAAAATAAAAAAAGAAGATCGTATACTGCTGGCACTTAATGATGTTAATAAAATGGATTTAAACGGAGGACTGATTTGTCAAAATATTATTTATATTGACTAAACAACTTGACTTGTCAGTACTCTAAGCTGTTGGAAAATCATCAGTTGATTTGGATACTATGGATGACATAGGTGCAGAAATTCGTAAAAAATTATTATTAACTGTTGGATATAATTAACAATAAGAGAAATGACCAAGATAATAATATATTTTTATATTATCATGAGAGCACATATTTTAACAAAAGCAGAAAACCAGTGCTACGAAATTTCCAAAGAGAAAATACTCTCGATGAATTCGAATTTAAGCCTGATAAATCGATAGTCTATAAGATGGTGATCAAATGATATGGATATTTCGATTATTGACGTCCTCCTCTGACCCGCTTTCTATGTTTCCATTTTATGAAACTGTTTACTGTTGATCTCAATGAAAACGAAATTCAGAATATTAATCCAACAGCCCAAGGGGCTGATTGAATGTGAAACAACAACGGCGGCGGTAACGAAATATCTTTATAATATTGAGAGATTTACACATACACCCAAACATAGATTTTTTCTAGCTCTATCCTAAACCATAAAGAATGCATAATATTGAAGCCTGATAATAATATTATTCATATAGATATCAATCTTCTTGAAAACAAAAGTGGAAAATATTGTGATTATCTATATTAATATTATAAAAAGAATGCAAAAGTTGTTGATAGCTTTGTATTAAGTAATCTCTGGAGCAACTGATCCGATGCCGAAACTTCTTTCACTGATAGAAACTATGCAATTCTCGAGTCACATAGGCTATAAAAAGTTTACATTTTACGCGTCCGCTCCAGTTTATGCTATCGCGTGGAAGTTACGCAATATATATGCAGGCCAGACAAAATGAAATGCCTATATATATATATACAAATAGCGTCAGAAGTCGAGCTATTATTTCAAAATTTTAGAATTGATTTATGCCTTATTTATTCTGATTTTGGAAAATGTTTCGAATAAAATTTGTTAGCATAGTTATAATGAACAACTGTTATTCGAAACATTTTTTCAAAAACCGAATATACAAGGCACCCATCAATTATAAAATTTTGAACGAAAGTTCGACATTTAACGCTACTTCTACATCAATATATATTCATACATATAGAATTTAAATGATTTTTAATCTCCATTATACCATTATGCCTATTTTTGTACTTTGACCTTGTACTTTTGTTTCCAGACTTGGTAGCCATTGAGGCATTGGAGCACCACCTTATAAACTATCGATTTACCGGGATTAGATTCGAATATATAGAAAGAATTTTTCAAGTATATTTGACCAGTAAAAAAACTTTTTCCGTTTAATTATGTCCTACTCTAACTATTGACGCTTCGTTTCAAATTTGAAAATATTGCTGCAGTAACGCCATTTTACTGTCCAAGTAGCCGAGCGGTATAACGCGCTCTGTCTACTTGGATAGATAGATAGATTGTAGAGGCTGCCCTGGACGGGCTACAGTTCGACCATAAGGTCCATTGTGATGCTTAAGGATGTGAGGATGTGAGTTGAATTTTTGTGTATAGACTAGGAATTGGTAGGATATGCAGCTGGAGCCGACTATGATAAGAGCTATGCCGATATTCATCTGGAGTTCGTGAAGGAAACTGCAGAAAACGTTCTCAAGCATAGCCGTTTACTTCGTTCTTGTCCATACGCCGACAGTTTAGTCAATCAACCACACCCTTTTTTTTCCTAATAATTGACAAACTGCTGATATCGGGATTCGAACCCATAACCTCCCAGTTTCCATAACCTCCCACAGCTCTCCAGTGGTGGCAGAAACTTCATGCACTACCCGAGGACCGATATGCAAAAATAATATTTCGTCGTCAGTTCGAACTTGACCAGACAACGGACAACATGGTAAAATACAACTGGGTATCACAAATAAGAACGATGGTCCAAGGTCAAGATCACAACCTTTTGAAAACCGCTATACCCCCCATGCTGGAAGAATATAAAAAGGTTCTGGCTCGCTGCGACCTGGATAAAATTGCCATTCTTCACAGTTGCCTTATATATAAATATATTCCAGCCAATGGTATTTCAGCAATTGTGTATAACAGCAACACAGCTATTGACAGACAGCGGCTAATTTTTCAATTGAGAGCAGCACCTATAACAAAAATAACAATTTACTGCAAAAATCTTAAAGTAACTTTAGACCCTTCCACTGTTTGTCCAATATGCAATACTGGAAAACCGGACGATTTATTCCACATTTTCTTTGAATGTCCTCACTTTACGAGCGTAAGAAACCACTATCTTGCCAAATACATCGTCAATCTGGATCACATCGACTTCTATCTGCTGTTCGATATAAAAACTAAGGCTCAAATAAACGATCTTTACTTTTTTATTCGAGAAGTGTCCAAAATAAAACAGTTCATCTTGAATGAATAACAAATATTGATATAATATGTTGTGTACATGAATCATTTGTATAATCTATTTTGATTTTAACTTGGACTCGTGTCTACTTGGAACTGGGAGGTTATGGGTTCAAATTCCGACATCGGCAGTTTGTCAATTATTTTTAAAAAAAAGGTACGTTTGATTGACTAAACTGTCGGCGTATGGACAAGAATTTAGTAACCGGCTATGCTTGTGAAGGTTTTCTGCAGTTTCCTTTACAAACTCCAGACGCGAATATCGGTATAGTTCCTATCAGAGTCGGCTCCAGCCGCACATCCTACCAATTCTTAGTCCACACAAAAGCTCCATCCACTCCACTCACATCCTCACATCGTTTAGCATCACAATGGACCTTATGGTCGAAGTGAGTCCCTTCCAGGACAGCCGCTACAATCTATCTATATCGCCATCTTAATTCTACTCAATTTAACGGACACCTTGTATACACGGAGATAGTTCTTCTTACCTTTACTCTCCATAGGCTAATTCAATATCGTTGGTTCAACTTATTGGTTTTTAACGGTACATACATTATAAGTATATAATTACTCTGAAATTATAGTTTCCTGTATATAATTACTCTGAAATTGTAGTTTCCTCCAAAATCTTAAAAGCAGTTCATCCTTTTTAACCCGACTTCAAAAAGGAGGATGGTTCTCAATTCGTCTGTATTTTTTTTTTTTTTTTATGTGTGTCACCTCAGAACTCCGTCATTTATGAACCGATTTTGAATATTTTTTTTTGTTTTAAAGGGTTTGGTTTCCCATTGGTCCCATTGTCACCAAATCGCATTCTGATGAGGGTATTCCTTGGAAATCGAGGAAAATACTCATTTTATATGTGATAACCGATTTCTGCGAATTTTTTTTTTTTTTTGAAAGGGTATACTCATTCATAATGGGAAAATAAGAAAATTTTTTTAAAAACCGACTTCAAAAAAATTTTTTACAAAAAAAAAAACCGACCCCAAAAAAAAAATTTTTACAAAAAAAAAACAAAATGATTGTAAAAAAAACTGAAAATTTGTTATAAAAAATTCACTACAAATTAGTTGGTCGTTTAGTAGGTCTACCCATATTTAGACAAATAAAATCAGTTATAGAAAGTCAGTAAAAAGCAAGAAATAAAACCTATTTTGACAAAATGGAAACCCGACTTCTAAAATCAAATATTCTATAACAAAAGATGCACTAAAAAGTAAAAAAATAATTGCATATTCTTGTGCCAATTTTAGTTCACCAAAGCAAAATTTTTTAAATATATATGTACAATTATTGTTATTTTTGGAGGCGGTGTCCAAAAGTTATGTGAATTTCTCAATGCTGACACCGCCTCCAAAAATAACAATAATTGTACATATATATTTAAAAAATTTTGCTTTGGTGAACTAAAATTGGCACAAGAATATGCAATTATATTTTTACTTTTTAGTGCATCTTTTGTTATAGAATATTTGATTTTAGAAGTCGGGTTTCCATTTTGTCAAAATAGGTTTTATTTAACACAGACTGCGACGAAACATGTGTGTAGATATTATTAGTTTGACCTCGAAAATCGATGTCGATTTTTTACCGGATCTTCGAGTTTTAGGTTTGTGTGAGTCCCAAAAAAGAATTCAAATCAATTTTTGGGCGGTGGTCTGTATATATGTACACGATCTCTGAAAATGAAAAGAAACTAGAATATTCAAATTTCATAATTAGATTTCAACAGAGTCACTATAGCTTGCAACAATAAGTTTTTGTACAAAATGGGTAGACGGTTTTTTCAGATTTTCTCGAAAATTGTTCAATAAATTGTTTCATATTGTTTAATTGGAGAAATAAGGTCATAGAGAGGTTAGCAAGATCTTTCGAAATTTAACATATTTATAGAGAGCAAATATATGATTTGTACTCGTATATACTTTCTCAAATAAAAGTATCTGTATTGGTAGGTGTTGGAACACCTATGGAAAATAGGAGGTACAATAGATTAAACTGAAGGCTCTGTAAAATCTTACTCATAATCTTAATATAATTTTATCTATTCAGTATTTTGATACCTGTTATTAAAATTTGATATTCTATATCTCGATATGTAACGAATTAAAACAGTTTTTGCGGTTTTTTTATATCTTGTTATGTAGATATTATCCACCTATGTGAAGTTGGCAACCCACTTAACGGTAGAAGATTTTTTTAAGTTTCATTCGATTGTACTCGGTTTGTACCGGATTGTACCACCTTGATAATCGTTTGTACCCACTCATAATCGTTTGTACCCATGCGTACCGACACTTTAATCGTTTGTACCGCCGACAAATCGTTTGTACCCACTCATAATCGTTTGTACCCATGCGTACCGACACTTTTATCGTTTGCACCGCCGACAAATCGTTTGTACCCACTCATAATCGTTTGTACCCATGCGTACCGACACTTTTATCGTTTGTACCACCGACAAATCGTTTGTACCCACACATAATCGTTTGTACCCATGCGTACCGACACTTTTATCGTTTGTACCGCCGACAAATCGTTTGTACCCACTCATAATCGTTTGTACCCATGCGTACCGACACTTTTATCGTTTGTACCGCCGACAAATCGTTTGTACCCACTCATAATCCTTTGTACCCATGCGTACCGACACTTTTATCGTTTGTACCGCCGTCAAATCGTTTGTACCCACTCATAATCGTTTGTACCCATGCGTACCGACACTTTTATCGTTTGTACCGCCGACAAATCGTTTGTACCCACTCATAATCGTTTGTACCCATGCGTACCGACACTTTTATCGTTTGTACCGCCGACAAATCGTTTGTACCCACTCATAATCGTTTGTACCCATGCGTACCGACACTTTTATCGTTTGTACCGCCGACAAATCGTTTGTACCCACTCATAATCGTTTGTACCCATGCGTACCGACACTTTTATCGTTTGTACCGCCGTAAAATCGTTTGTACCCACTCATAATCGTTTGTACCCATGCGTACCGACACTTTTATCGTTTGTTCCGCCGACAAATCGTTTGTACCCACTCATAATCGTTTGTACCCATGCGTACCGACACTTTTATCGTTTGTACCGCCGACAAATCGTTTGTACCCACTCATAATCCTTTGTACCCATGCGTACCGACACTTTTATCGTTTGTACCGCCGTCAAATCGTTTGTACCCACTCATAATCGTTTGTACCCATGCGTACCGACACTTTTATCGTTTGTACCGCCGACAAATCGTTTGTACCCACTCATAATCGTTTGTACCCATGCGTACCGACACTTTTATCGTTTGTACCGCCGACAAATCGTTTGTACCCACTCATAATCGTTTGTACCCATGCGTACCGACACTTTTATCGTTTGTACCGCCGACAAATCGTTTGTACCCACTCATAATCGTTTGTACCCATGCGTACCGACACTTTTATCGTTTGTACCGCCGTAAAATCGTTTGTACCCACTCATAATCGTTTGTACCCATGCGTACCGACACTTTTATCGTTTGTTCCGCCGACAAATCGTTTGTACCCACTCATAATCGTTTGTACCCATGCGTACCGACACTTTTATCGTTTGTACCGCCGACAAATCGTTTGTACCCACTCATAATCGTTTGTACCCATGCGTACCGACACTTTTATCGTTTGTACCGCCGACAAATCGTTTGTACCCACTCATAATCATTTGTACCCATGCGTACCGACACTTTTATCGTTTGTACCGCCGACAAATCGTTTGTACCCACTCATAATCGTTTGTACCCATGCGTACCGACACTTTTATCCTTTGTACCACCGACAAATCGTTTGTACCCACTTATAATCGTTTGTACCCATGCGTACCGACACTTTTATCGTTTGTACCACCGACAAATCGTTTGTACCCACTTATAATCGTTTGTACCCATGCGTACCGACACTTTTATCGTTTGTACCACCGACAAATCGTTTGTACCCACTCTAATCGTTTGTACCCATGCGTACCGACACTAATATCGTTTGTAACACCGACAAATTGTTTGTACCCATGCGTACCGACACTTTTATCGTTTGTACCGCCGACAAATCGTTTGTACCCACTCATAATCGTTTGTACCCATGCGTACCGACACTTTTATCGTTTGTACCGCCGACAAATCGTTTGTACCCACTCATAATCGTTTGTACCCATGCGTACCGACACTTTTATCGTTTGTACCGTCGTCAAATCGTTTGTACCCACTCATAATCGTTTGTACCCATGCGTACCGACACTTTTATCGTTTGTACCGCCGACAAATCATTTGTACCCACTCATAATCGTTTGTACCCATGCGTACCGACACTTTTATCGTTTGTACCGCCGACAAATCGTTTGTACCCACTCATAATCGTTTGTACCCATGCGTACCGACACTTTTATCGTTTGTTCCGCCGACAAATCGTTTGTACCCACTCATAATCGTTTGTACCCATGCGTACCGACACTTTTATCGTTTGTACCACCGACAAATCGTTTGTACCCACTTATAATCGTTTGTACCCATGCGTACCGACACTTTTATCGTTTGTACCACCGACAAATCGTTTGTACCCACTCTAATCGTTTGTACCCATGCGTTTCGACACTAATATCGTTTGTAACACCGACAAATCGTTTGTACCCATGCGCACCGACACTTTTATCGTTTGTAGCACCGACAAATCGTTTGTACCCACTCATAATCGTTTGTACCCATGCGTACCGACACTTATATCGTTTGTACCCGTTTTAATCGTCGAGAAACTATTGTCTCTACCAAAACGATACCACATATAATTTATTCCTAAATGAGATACGAAAATAAAGAAAAAAATTTAAAAAAAATTTTTTTTTAATTTTTTAAAATTTAAAAAAAATTTTTTTATTAAAATTTTTTTATTTTAAATTTTTTTAATTTTTTTTTAACATCGGTACAAACAGGTACAAACGATTCTCTTCACAATGGCATCAACGAAAATCATTTATCTCAACACGAGTTGCGGAGCAATTTTACCCACCCCTATATTTTTCAACCCTTTAGGGTACAAACGAAAATCAAGGTGGTACAATCCGGTACAAACCGAGTACAATCGAATGAAACTTAAAAAAATCTTCTACCGTTAAGTGGGTTGCCAACTTCACATAGGTATATTATCCCAACATCTCACTAAACACATAGAACTATTTAAACTTTTTTTTGAATTAGAAGGTTTGTTAAACTTTCGAGCACCGATTCCATATCTCAAAAGCGATTCGAATGCGCCAAAATTTATTTTTGGGAATTTTTATTTGTAGCAAAAGATAAAATGTACACAAAATTTTAAATTTACTGGACGTATTAATCTTTCCACACCTCATCTTTGGATGGTGGCTAGGATTAAGCTAAGACAGGCTGGCATACAGGATCGTCATTACTTTCTTTTTTTTTTTTTTAATGTATAATTATACTGTATTTTCAACTAAGATGTCATATATACAGTGTGATGTTGAATTTTTGTGTATGTTTCGAGTATTATGAATTTTCTGGGGAGACACGCACTTCACTTAATGTTATTATTGTTAGTGGATCTTGGATTGTCACTGTTTTCTTGTTTTCTTGATTTATTGTTTTTTTATTTTTTTTTTTTATTATTTATTTTTTTTAAATTGTTGCATATAGTTTAATTTGCTTCAGGAAGTTTATTACTTTATGTGTGTTATTCTCGTTGTCGTTTAGTATGTCTTTTATGTTGTTTGGTAGTATTATATCCGATCTTACTTGTGAATATTTTTTACAGGATGTTAGGATGTGTTTTACGGTAAGAGGGGTTTTGCATGTTTGGCAGATTGGTTGAGGCGACTTTGATATTAGATAACTGTGTGTTAATTTTGTGTGACCAATTCTTAATCGAGTTATGACAATCTGGTTTTTTCTGTTTGAATTGGATGATGTCTGCCATAATCTTATATCCTCTTTTATTTCTCTTAGTTTGTTGTTCTGTGTCATTTGCCAGTTTAGTGTGTGTTTGTTGGTGAGTGTGTCATCTATATGTTTCAAGATGTCTTGTTTAGTGCATTTATTATATTGTTGGCCATCGATGTGGGCATTTTCGGCTGCTTCGTCTGCTAGTTCATTACCATGTATGTTTGAGTGTCCGGGTACCCATAGGAATGTGATGTGTATCCCTCTTTCCAGGAGTTCGTGGGTACAGTTATTGATTTTTTGTATGATGGCGGAGTTTATATATGAATTTTGAAGTGCCTTTAGGACACTTAATGAGTCCGTGATTATAATAAATTTATTGTTGTTTGTGATATATTTTATGTGTTTTAGTGCTTTGTAGATGGCTGTTGCCTCTGCAGAAAAGTTAGATACAATTGGGTCTAGTTTAAATTTGTAACTGATATTATGGTAGACGAAAGCGCATGCAGTTGATGTTTCATTTTTTGATCCATCTGTAAATATTTTCGTATGTCTTGGGTATTTTTGGATAGCTTCTTGGTATAGGGTTTTGTGGATGTTTTTTGTGGTCGTTTTTTTTGGAGTATCGTTTAGTGTTAAGTTTATTTCTATTTTTGAGTTGTTCCAGGGTGGATTATTTTTGATGATTGTGGATTTGTGAATTTGTGTTATTTGTTGTTTATTTAATGCAAGTGATATAAGTGTGTTGTTTAATTTTATTGCTATTGGAGGTGGTAAGGATTTTTTTTTTCAATTATATGTTTATATGGTGTTGTATTTATTTTGTTTATGACAAGCTTTTTTTGTTTTTCAGTGTTGGATATGTAATATTTTAGTAAGTGTAGTTGTCTTCTGGTAGATAGTGTATGTTGACCTCCTTCTGCGTAGAGAGAATTTATAGGAGTTGTTCTGTATGCGCCAGCTATTAATCTTAGACAAGTGTTGTTGATTGTGTCTAACGATTTGACGGTTGATATTTTTGCAGCGTCATATATGTGGCATCCATAATCGAGCTTTGATTGAATACAGGCTTGGTAGAATTTTAAAAGGCATTTTCTGTCAGCACCGTTGTTTTTGTTTGATAGGATTTTCAATATGTTCATTTTGTTATATATGGAACCCTTGAGAGCTTCTATGTGTGTCTTCCATGTCAGTTTTTCGTCAAAAGTCATGCCAAGAAATTTGTGGGTTATTGTGTATTGTGTATTATTACTTTCTTATTTCTATGACGCATTGGTTTCTTATTTCAAACCTTAACAAAATTTTCGTAAATTTGCGAGATGCGATAATCTTGCAATTTTTCTCCATGGGGGAGCATCAGGCCGAGCATCAATATATTGCAGATACGGTTTGGAACTTTTTGGTATTCCAATACAAGATTGTCGTGGGCAGAGTTATAATAATGCAGCAAACATGGCTGGAAAGTATCTCCGGCAAAAATAAAAAACAATGTAAATTTTCTATTTTTGTCTCATGTGCT
Organism: Nineta flava; assembly: GCA_963920215.1. Lineage (NCBI taxonomy): Eukaryota > Metazoa > Arthropoda > Insecta > Neuroptera > Chrysopidae > Nineta > Nineta flava. The sequence goes on from OY986040.1 coordinate 96,094,854, forward strand.
GCACATATAGTGAATTCAATAGGTGCTCAGGCATAGCATACTTCCAATTCATCCAAAAATTGGTCAATTTTTCTCGTGTTCGAAAAATCAACGCAAAATATTGACGGTTTAGGTGCAAATAAAGCTCTAAAATCAGATGCTCTGCACGCCATTAAACAAAAGTACATTTTAATGTTTTCTTTCACGTTTTTGGATTTGTAAAAGGACTCCCAAACTCTGCATCAAATGTCGAGCTCTAATTTCAAAATTTTATTATTGATTTGTGCCTTATTTATTCGGATTTCGAAAAAATGTTTCGAATTAAAGTTTTTAGAAATTTTATAATGAACAACTTTTATCCAACGCATTTTTTCGAAATTCGAATAAATCAGGCACAAATCAATTATAAAATTTTGAAATGATAGCTCGACTTTTGACGCAATTGTATACATAGTATACTGGAATTATCAGCACAGACGAATTTTGCCGGATTTTTGGTATGGTACACTGTGTATAAAGTGTAAAATATGAAACGTTAGAATTGCTTCTGTTCCAATTTATTCAATTTTAGGGTAATGTTTTGAGTATTTTCAATATACTTATAGATTCGTCATCATTAAAAATATGTGCGCTTCGCCAAGATCTGACAGAGGATGGTATCGTTTTTGGTATGCCTATATATTTGTATGTATTGCCTATATATTTCATGTCCATAGACCCTTTGTGCAGCTCAAACGCCAGAATCGATTTCAACAAATGAGGTGTGGTGGTGGCAGAAGGAGTGACATAGGATAGATGACATTTCAACCAAACTCAAATAGTATATTATTTCAAAATCATAGGCTCCCAATGTCAATGCTCATCTAGTTAATTTGGCTTGACTATCTTTCGTCTTGTTTAACCGTTGGCGCGCTGCATGATCTGTGTATAGTTTGAAATGATTGCCTTCCAGATAACCTCGAAACTTTCTCCAATGCCCAGATAATTGAAAGACATTCTTTCTCTGTTGTGTACTTTTTTTCTGTGGGTCCAAGTTTGATTGATTGATTGATTAATATCGGGGTAAAAACTATTGAACTTCGACCCTATGGTCCATTGTGCTCTCCCTTCTACCCCAGTCTGACGAGACTCGCTTCACCCATATGTTGGCAATAGCCTGGAGCTTGCTTATCAGTTAAGTGGTTCCAAGTTTCTTGCTGGCGTAATTGATAATTCGTCGTCTTGTAATTGATAATTCGTAATTGATAATACGTCACTAGCATCCGTGTTTAAACAGAACGTCTTCTTGAAATCAGGATGTGCTAGTTTCGGTGAATTTACAATCGATGATTTTCGAACGCCTTCTGATGTAATGTTAGCCAGCGCCACTTTATGTTTTTCTTGAGCATTTCACTTAGAGGTGCAACTATATCTTCGCAGTTCTTCACGAAGCTTTTGTACCAACCACATAAACCCAAAAATTGTCGTAATTGTCTTCGTGTTCGTGGTACAGGATGGTTACTGATAGCTTCATTCTTCTCTTTCTCTCTGTCAATGCTGTCTTCGCTCAGAATATGTTCCAGGTATTTTACTTTGTTCCTGCCAATGACACATTTTCTTGATTTACAAGTTAACCAATGTTGTCTTTCTAGTACAAGATCCAGGTGGTGTAAATGTTCCTTGACTGATCGACTGTAAATGAGCATGTCATTCAGGTAAACTTGGCAGAAATCTTCTATGCATCCAGATAGTACTTCATTCATTAAGCTCTGGAACGTAGCTGGAGCGTTCTTCAAGCCAAACGGCATTACGCGAAACTGATAGAGACCTCTTGGGGTGGTAAATGCAGTAAACTCTTTCGATTGTGGCTCCATTTTGATTTGCCAATAACCAGTCTGAAGATCCAATGTAGAAAATATTTTGGCACCATTTACATTTCTCGACATCTCTTGCAGATCTGGAATCGGAAACGCATTACTCTTTGTAATATCGTTCAATTTTCTATAATCGACGCACAATCGAAAGATTCCATTCTTCTTTTTCGGTAATACGAAGGGTGCGGCCCAAGGCAATGTGGATGGTTCTATAATGCCATCGCCTTCCATCTCTTTAATAATTTCTTCCAATACCCGTTGCTTTTCATTGTTGTGCGGGTATGGTCATAATTTAATGGGGGAATTTTTCGGTATCTCAATTTTATGAGTGATGGTTTTCGTCCTTCCAACTTTGCCGAAAACGCTGGGATGTCGCCGAATGACATCTTTTAACCGCTCTTGGTTCTCAAAGAGTTTTATTCGTAACTCGCCCAATGCATCGTTAATTGCTGCCATTTCTCTATTTGCTCCATCAGGTTTCCTCCAAGCAATGCGTACTCTCTTATCTCACCCCAAGTAAATTATACCACTCCGGTAATCTATACTTACACGAATTTTTCATTAAAAACTTGTGACCAAGTATTAAGTGGTTCCGTAGGCCAGGTACATCGATTACTTCAATATTGAAACTCATTCTTGATATCACCACATCCATACACATTTTCCCAAGAATCTTGAAAGTATTATTGCATGTGGCTCCACTCTCTGTACTATCTCTGACAGGGTGCCATTTACCAATACTTCTTGCTAATTATTCACTTATGAAATTGTGTGATCCTTGACTATCGATTAATGTCAATATTGCTTTACCACGCACATCAACAATTGGCCCATTCTGGTGTGAGTTCTTGGTCTCCATTATTGATAAATAGGGGATTGATGGTGTTCACGCCGATTTTGTGCGTTTTTTGAGGTTAATGTCAACCCAGAACCAATTTCCTCCCTCATTGATTCGGGTCGGGAATTAGTTTCCCGACGGCCCAGGTCTTTTTTGTTGTCCCCTTCTGGGACAGTTTCGACTAAAGTGCCCCACTTGGTGGTGTTTGGACGTAGTGGTGGTGGCGGTCTTTCTGGTGGTTTTTGACGATCACTCGTTTTCTCGTCATCGATATTTCTGTCGGCGTGCACTCTCCTAAACAGCTGCACCTTCATATTAACGAACGGTTCTGTTTTTAATCATGTGGGCTGGGAAACGGTCATCATCGAAGGTGTAGCCCAACTCACGGTTCATTAATACCCAGCCTCTGGCTGGTCCCGTAAGCTTTTTCGTTATCATCTCGATCCAACAATTTACGGGCTTTTGTCTAAGTAATGCCGTCGCTCTTTTCAAAAATACTACTAGTTCTTCAGCTGGTTGACCACTAAACTCCGGCATAATTGACAGAAGCGTCGTCGTGTCCAATGCGGCAGAGCGAATAACTGTATTCACGTCTTCAGGATCCAATCCTCTTTTTGCCCTGCAAACCTGTGCTAATATTTGTGTTTTTTGTGTGTCGAGTATCGGGATATGTTGTAGGTTCGACAGTGCTCCTTTAAAGGCTAAAGAGAGCCAAGATATCGCGACATATTATAGTTCAATTTTTTAAGTAAATTTTCTCAATTTTATTTCAGTAATTTCAGTATACTAATAACCAGAGTAATCATCATTAAATTGATATATTATTAACAAAAACGTCATCATAATTATTTATACTTAATTAGTCTACTATAGGATGTGATCATTGGTTTTATTCATTCGATTGAATGGAGATAGCAACTTTCTTTGATTAGAGATTGATGGCCTCAAGGTCACATACATATCTCGCAGTGTAGAGTAATAACACCTAAACACTGGCGGAATTTGTTACAAATCAACCAACCAGCCTACTTACAATTAGACAATACAAGATAGTTCCGGCTTTCACTTTCGAACTTAAATATTATCTCCGGTTTGATGGTGGTATACACATCGACCTAGTGGCCGATTATTTATGCAAATAATTTAAATATTTTATTAAAAAAATGTTTAATATTTAGATAATTATTATTGACATTGTATATCAAAACTTTAAAATTTAAAATGATAAATAAATACATTACATTATATTTTAAATGATAAATATTAATGTAAAATTGTTTTACATAAAAATATGCAATCACACTTGTTGGGGCTTATTTCAGTTAACAATATCATGGATACATTTGTGACGAGCCACAACATCTTTAACCCAGTTACCACAGAAAGTACCCGCTAGTGATGGTCATCGCATTCTATCGCAATCCTGACCTCTAGGGCAACTCTGGATTGTCGAGACTCTCTAACTGAGTTGGCGACTAGGCTCAATATACACCTGATATGGGTACATATAGGGACATTTTGAGGAACTGTAGCATTATTGCTGTAGCAGCTCCAAATGGTTGAAGACGTAGTTGCCAGGATGGATCAGCCTCATTTCGGTATCACAATGATCACAATGATTAATAATAAATTATCAAAATAGTATTTGTTATGTATAAATTGTTGAATAGATAACAGTCTCGTGGCTTAGTTAGCTAAAGCGTATGACTAGTAAACAGGAGATCGTGATTTCGAATCTCGCCGGGACGAGTTGTTATATTTTATTTAATTAGTTCTCTGAAAAAGTCTGAATTACTATTATTAAATTTCTGCATTTAAATCATTTATAAAACAATTATTTTATTTTTTCAGAGATTTTCAGAAAAATAAAACTATATAAAGAGTTTTTGAAGAAAATTATTTCCACCAGGGAAGTACCGGAATCTTTTTAGCGAATTTCCTCCAAAGGAAATGCAGCTATTGTTTTTGTACCGATAATGGAATTTCGTAAAATTTTCTTCAAATGCCCATCGATCCTACCTACTAGATGATAAAATGACCATCGTTAAAATTTTTATATATGTATACTCGTATATACACTATGTTTAATATACTATGTTTAGTATGAGAGAGTACATATGTACATATACATTAAGCAATGTGTATGAGAAGGAAGTCTTGTAGGTGTGAGTTGGTTGTCTGTCGTACGATATACTTTAGATAACGCTTGTGGATTGGGGTTTTTTAAATAAACAGATCAGTTGTTATGATATGTTATGTTGTTCAAACTTCTGTTGTTTAGTATGCTATAACATCTAATTAGAGTGCGTTAAATATGTTCACTGTTGTCTTCTTAAGCATAGCATTACTACTAACAATTGAAAATTCTTTTTTGAATATCCCTTTTTATTTGTATGTGGAATGTTTGAAAATAAATGATAGTATTCTATTAACGGTATAACATTTAACAACAATCCACACAAATTAAAAGAAAAATAAAACCCCAAAAAGAAAAAAAAATAGAATTCCGACAAAAAAAGAAGTTAAACCAACGGTTCGAATATTCCTCCATCACTTGCTAAACAATATCCAAGTCGATTGTAGAAATCTGCCCGGGTATTTTCTAGCATTTGAGGAGAAATATTCGCACAAGTGTCAACAATTCTTTGCCTTAATTGTTGCAAATTTTCAGGCCTATTCCGCGAATAGATCTGTGTTTTGAGAAAACCCCCTAAAAAGGAGTCGTTACGAGATAGATCTGGCGTTCTGGGTGGCCACTTCATTATTCCAAAACCACTCATAAGACGTTCCTGGAAAGTTTTTTCCAGAAACTGCCGTTCTATCATGGCATTGTGTGTAGGGCAACCATCTTGTTGCAACCATACAGATTCCGGGTCTAAATTAGGAAGAGCTCTATCAGTTGGCAATATATTATCTTGTAAGAAACTCAAATATTTTCGAGAATCTAAAGATCCGTCAATGAAGAATGGTCCTATAATATGATCACCCAATATTCCAGTCCAAACATTCAGTTTCTGTGGAAACTGAGTTTGGGTACTCAAATATCGATGTTGATTTGTCTGAGACCAATATCGCAAGACAGATGGATTATGTTTTCCATGCAATGGAAAAGACGATTCATCAGTAAATAAAATATTTCTGATAAAATTATCTTCTTGATTCGCCTTTTCCATCGCAGTTTCACAAAACTCCATCTTACGATAAGGGTCCTCAGGCAAAATCTCTTGGTGTTTTTCATATTTAAAACATTTGAAACTGTTCCGTTTCCAAATGTTTGCAACTGTAGCGTTGCTTAGGCCCAGTTCTTCATCAACTTCTCTTATCGATTTTTTATCGTCAATAAATAGTACACTACAAACTGCTATATCTCTCTCTTCATTTTTTGGTGGGGCTTCCTCATCTTTTTTGTGGCAATTTTTACAATCAGATAAACAAGCATATTTTTCAAAACAGTGAATAATATTCAGAACTGTTCGAGTGGTTGGTGATTGTCTACCTTCAAATGCCACAATAAATGAATTGACACATTCCTGTGCGGATTGTCCGGAATAGTACCATTTAACAATTTGCCCTTTTTCTTTTTTTGTGTAATAATAACCCATTGTTGTAATGAGATACCAAAAATAAAATAACTCGTATTTTCCAAAAGCATTTACATACTAATGATTTCATCAGTGCACATACATCACTAACCCCACTCCACAAGCGTTATCTAAAGTAAATCGTACGGCAGACAACCAACACACACCTACAAGGCCTCCTTCTCATACACATTGCTTAATGTATATGTACTCTCTCATACTCGTGGGATCTATGATACGAAGATGTAAACTAAACGGGCTGTATAGATATCAACATGTATATAAGCATATGTGTCTGTCGACTCTCTAACGGCCACAGTTTTATTCTGATTGGAATAAAATTTGGTATTTGAGATGCTTTTGGTATATGAGGTCAAGGTCAAGTTCGTTAATGGGTAAAATCGGACAAGGGAAAAGGGGAGTTTAAAGGAAGGGGAAAACACAAAATTTGACATATCTCCCTTAATATTCGAAACATCGAAAAATTTATAAGAAATAAAGTTGTAGATACTAAGTTTTTCTGTAATTTTGTTCTTTATCATTTTTTTACACTAATATTTATAGAAATATTTACAATTAAAGATTGAAAGTTAAAATTCTAAATATCTCTGTACACATTAGAGTTTGGAAAAAATGATAAGGTAATGAACTGTAGCAAACTTGATTTTCTACAACTTTACTCCTTATACATTTTTCGATTGTTCTAATATTAAGAGAGATATTTTATGTTTTGTGTTTTCTTCTTTCTCTATGCCCCTTTCTCCTTGACCTATACCATTTAATTATAAAATTGGCCTTGCAAATACCAAAATAATACCAGATACGACATTTCATTTTGATCACACTAAAATTGTGACGGCTAGATACTTATTTTTGTAAACTAAGGAAATTCGCTAAGTTGAAGCGTGGAAAAGGCCCAAGCGTGGAAAACTACTCTCTCATATGGAGGTTTCTGTTTCTCACTTGTAGAGAGTTTCGACGGTTAGAATGACAGGACTTGAAAATTACTATTACTTTTAGAGTTTTCTCTATTATTAAGTTCTAGGTCTATAAACTATAAGCCGATCCATACCGGCTTCGCTCTCAAATTGTGTCTAAACTATTGGTAATTTAAAAAGTGTTTCAAACAAAAGTTGTTAATTTTTTTGAGAAAAAAAAATTTTATTTACAGATTTTCTCTACCTTAAAAGTTAGGTTTTACCTATATGTTAACCGGTAAAATCCTCTACGGTTCGATGAAAACCGCAACAAAATCTATTGTGTATCCATTTTTATTAAATTAACCAATTTATTATTATTTTGGAAATAATATATTCCACCTACAGAGATACAAGATAATGCAAACACTAGAATACGAACCATTGACCTCCGTCTACTCTAGACAGTGTTCTTACCGATAAAGCTATGATTATTGTACTGTATATATTATTCTGCAGGGTAGACTATTTCTGTTTCTACTTAATAAGTCTTCTTGAACCCAGAGGTATTGAGGTTTGGTAGAGAGATCTCCAGATTTTCCTGTCTTGTGTTGGTTTCTTTGCTTCTGTCCACGTAATGTCTCTAGTTTTGAGGGAAGTTGCAATGTTCTCCTCCCATTCAGTATGTGGGTGTCCTCTGGAGCAAGTTCCCTCGGTTTGTTCTTCCCATGTCTGTCTTGGTAATTTTGTTTTAGGGATTCTGAGAAGGTGACGAAACCACTGTAGTAGGATCTCTTCTATTGCCTGTGTCAAGAGGGTGATAACGAAGGTGTCTCTGATGGTATTGTTTCTGATACGATCTTTTCGGGTATTTTCTTCTACTCGTCTCAGATATCTCATTTCAACTGCTTGTAGTCTGCTCTGATTATAGAAACATATAGTAGCTCTGGTGTTGACAGTTCAATGCATGGAGACTATATAAAGGAGATCTAACTCAAACGGGAAAATTGGCAAAATATGGCAACGAAATCGTAGAAGTTATATTCACTTTTTATGCCGCTAGGGTCGCTAGTTTTTGATAGGAACTCATCCGTACCGAAGTGAAATACCGTACGTTTCTCATACTCGTGAGAGATCTGCTATGCGAAGATGTAAACAAAACGTACGGTATAGTATAATAAATAGAAATAATGTAGCCAAAAGTAACTAGTTTTATTTCGAAGTGATTATTTTGAAGTATGAAATTTGTTGAAAAAAATTTATTAAATAAAAAACTTTTTAAAAAACATTTAAAATGGGAAGAGTATGTGCAGTAGACAATTGTAAAAGTGGTAGTGCTTGTGACAATTAATAAGCAACGGGGTCAATTGGGTTTAAAAAACCAGGACTTTTTAAAGTACCAAAAGCGAGTATTAATATTCCAAAATTAATTAAATTGTATGACATTATATTAAATATTAATTTTCAGCATTATTGTTAATAAATAAAAGTTTAATTTAATATTTGATTCAATAATTTATTTTCATTTTTACAATTCCAACATTACAGGTTACTATTTAATTATTTGATGTTTTATTTTTATGTAATTATTTTGCGAATTTTAACTATCACTTCAACTTCAACTAATTCCTTATTGAAAAATTGAAATTACTTATCATTTATTTAAAAAAATATTTTATTGGAAAAATACTTTGGCTGGAAATAATTTTAATAATACTATAAATGCGTAATGTTTTTCAATTAAAACTCGCGCCTTATAGTCTATTCTGTTTCCGGTGCCGAAGGAACACTACTGACATCTTATTTTTGCCAATTATTTGTTTACATGGATTTATGTATCCTTGTTTAGTGTCTATGGTTCAATGTCTAGGATTCACAGCTATAGGTAAGTGTAGGCATATAGGTGTTTTTGTATATTGTGATCTTCGTTTTTTTTTTAAATTTCTTCCTTGTTCATGAAGCTACGACATAGTGAGAAATACAGTCGTGTAGCTGAAACTAATCGGTGTTGGCTTCTATATCTATTGTTCCATCTTATTGTTTCCATCTATTGATTATCAACCGTAGTACTCACAATTCTTTTTTTTTTAGAAATGACTACAAATTTTGTTTTTTCAACGTTGATACACATTTCTGTTTCTAAATATTTCTAGGAATACTTACTTAAGTGGACATACCTACCTACCAAGGGCGTCGCCAAAGGGGGGCAGATAGGGGCAGTTGCCCCCACCTAGAGATTCAAACACAATGACTCATGGCGCAAATGAAAACGATGTCAGTCGAAAATCTTACAGAAACTTGCGAAACTATCGCCCAGTTTTATGATTTACCTAGCATAAAAAATTAAATCGAACTGTGGCAGCGATTGTGGTATGATAAACCCAACCCAACAAATCTGACCGTTGTTGATGTACTAAAAGAGGCAAAAACGTGTAAGGTAGAGCGATCTTTTAGCAGCCTCAGGAGACTAAAAACCTGGTTAAGAAGCACTATGGGGGAAAATCACCTCAATGGTCTGGCCAAGATGAGTGTGCACAGAAAAATTATTAATTCTTGTAATTGGCAATGTCCTATATTTTGTCCCAAATCCTTTTTATTCTATTATTCTAATAAATATAATAACTAACTATAATAAATATAATAATATAATAACATGTGCTTTTGACTGTATTTAAAATTCATACTTTTCCCATCTTCCATATATCAAATTGCTGCCCCCCCCCCCCTCTGGGCCATCGGCTGGCAACGCCCTTGCTACCTACTAACATATTTCACATTAGTAGATCCTTTTAAAATACACGTACTTTAGCAGCTCATATGAATAAACTGCATAAAGTGTCATAATGTTATGTTCTATTATAATATTTTTACAAGATTCTTGTGATTTAGGGTGCATTCGTCTTGGACGCTCACACGCTTTAAGCGCGCTCAATCGTCGTTTTCAGCGTTCGACTTGGCGCTGTGAGTGTCAAAAAATCACTCTTGCGGCTCATTCGGCTCTTGCGGAGTTCATTAGGTAGATCTCGCGCTCACAGACGCTTACTCCACAGAGGTAGGGCAGCAAAAGCGTGAGCGCCAAATCTTACTATTTATCAAAACGAATGCTACGTGAGCGTAAGCTAACCAAACTTTTGTCATATTTATTAAGTACTTAAAATTAAAATCGTTGACAAATCAGTAAAAAAGGTTAACTATTTACCCAGATTATTTTCGATCGATTTAAATGATTCAGAATCTGGTAAAACGTATCCTATTTCTGTTACTTCCGACGAAATAAAACGTCGCCATGTTGATACAAACTAACGCTCACAACGTCCAAAACGAACGATATTTTCTGATCGATTCTAAGCGTTCGTAGGCCAACATGAACACCAATAATTTGTGCTTATAAGCGTAAGCGCTCAAAGCGTGTGAGCGTCCAAGACGAATGCACCCTTAATGTTATAATATAACTATATAGATTTCCTAGGTCTGGTTTCCCCATTATCTGCTCATATGAGCGTAGAACACAAACAAGCATAGATCGCATTGATTCTTGAAAATGATTTAGTAGACCAATAAACTTAAATAAAAGAAAAAGTTTTTATCCTGGTCCCTGTTCTTTTTTTTTGGCCTATAATTACTTAAAATTTTTTGTACAACCAAAATTGAGCATGTTGACTAGGTCTGGGATAACTTGGAGAGGTTTGCGTGTTTTACTCTTAATTTTTGCAAATTTTGTATTCAACCCGAGTTCTTAATTTTACTTGGTCAGGATTAACGGTTTTTGAGCCATACATTACTTCAAATTGTGTATTAAAGTTGAATTGGCTATTAATATATTTTTATAATTGACTATCATAACTTAAATTAACTTAATTTATTAACGTATAACATTTTGCTATCTACACAAGCGCAGAAATAAATTATAAGGACAGATCTCGGTACTAAAATTTAAAATAAATTTCATATTATTTTTATGTACTTTAATTAACCGTGATCGACCTAGGTCAGAATTTATTTATTATCGTTAAAATAATCACGTAGAAAGCTTAATTTAATCAAATATTTTAGTTATAAGTTTAACGAGTAAATAATTGGCGTAGCTACCGGGCGTGTGACAGGCAGCAATCACCGAGGCCCCCTAACTCAGGGGCCCCATATTCCCGGGTCAACTATTGCAGCAGCTTGTAGCGATGACAGATAACGATTTATGCGAAAATACTAAGAAGCTGGTCGAACGTAATGATGAAGGCATCAGTAACAAGTTTCATGAACCATTGTGGTTCTCCGTGCTTGTCTCGAAAGTCGTATAAAAAATCTTCATTCTGTGAAGCAGCTCGCATATTTATTGTTAATGGAACATGCTGTTTTGTCATCTAGTTTTCCGGATGTTTGCACTGCTTTAATGTTATTTTTAACAATATCCGTCACTGTCGCTTCAGCTGAACGTTCATTTTCGAAGTTAAAAATAAATAAAAATTACCTATGAAGTAGCTAATTGTCCATGGAATACAAAACTGCTAATACCTTAAGACATGCTCTTGATGAAGTCATCAAAATTTTTGCTGAAGCTGAAGTCCAGCGTATGATATTTTGAAGTTTATTTTCCGCGATAGTCATTTTATTTACTAAATAAAAACAAATTTATTTTGATTTCACCTCTGTTTTATTGTGAATGTTTGTAATACTATTGTAATAAATTTTCTTGATAGACTATATATTGTTCCTGTAATGATCATATATTGTTGTAGGATATTGATATTTTTACGTAAAGGTGGGGCACCGAAAAAAAATTCTACCTGAGCCACGGAAGGTGAAGCTACGCCACTGTTGTAAATAATGCTTCAAATAATTTACACGTTAAATGATGTGTAAATTACATAAGACACTATTTACACGTTAACGTGTTAATTGCAAGGATTAAATAATAATACAACATGATTTCTGTAATCTACAAATATAATATTTTTGTATATAGGCAATTTTGAATACTTGCCTGCTGTGTACATAATCTAAAAGTATTCACAAAAGATTTAATGATTATGGCAAAAGTTATAGTATCGTATCCATAATAAAATTTAATTACATTTAGAGAAGAAAAATTAAATATCAAACTAGCTAATTTTTCTTTTTGTAATTACAAAACCATTCTGTCATCTATCATTTAAAGCTTTTATATAGGTGATTCTAAAATAGAAATTTTTTGATCCTCGTAAATATTTTTACACTTGTTACAAAATTGTGATTGGCATTTATCATAAGTAGAAAAATCATAATCGTATGCATACAGTCAAAGATGTCATGTGTAAGCAATTTATCTCCAGAAATCTGGTTTTAAATTGTGGTTTTAAATATCCTCCCCGCCCCCCTGGCGGTGGGATGTAATATCCGATTTTGCCCATTCACGAACTTGAGCTCACTTTTTAGTTCTAGAATACACACACACAATTTTAGTTTGTTATCTCTTTTCGTTTTCGAGTTATCATATTTACGAACCAACAGACAGACAGTTTTGATATTGATCACAAAATTTTATTCTGTGATCAATAATTTCAACCGTAACAAAGTCGGGACTGAACTTAATATAACAGTGGCGTCGCGACCCTTGCTTATTCGGTTGGCCATTATAACATGAATTTAAAGTCACCAACTTTTTTTTACATCAGAAAAAATTTTAATTAATTTTTTAAGAGTACTTGATAGTACTTTTAATTCTGCTTTTAATAACTCCAAGTTACATTTAAACCCAGTCAAATAGTACTTTTATTAAAATAAGTTGAGATTTTCCAACGAAATTATCCTTGTTTTGGCATTATGAAAGAAAGCAAAAAGTCCATAACGAATTCACGCTTGCAAAAAGTTACTGAAGATCAAAGGTCGAAAAAATCAGTTTTTCTCAAATATATTGTAAATTATTGGTTTTACGTTAACAGAGGTCATTATTTTATTTATTTCTTAGCTAAATTCATTACAAAATTCACGTAGGTTCAATAACTCTTGAAATATACGGCTGAGAAAAGTTTGGAGTAACGATGCAAGGACTTATAAATACCGAATGCGGAATTCAGAATTGATAAAATGCAATCATTAAATTTCAAATGTTGCCTCAATTCCTAGATCGATGATTTGTATTTTATAAATACGTTTTTCGACTTTAAAGTAGACATCATCAGTATGAAATAGTTAATCGTAACTATATCTCCTCGATATGGAGTATATGTTACTCGTTGCTAATTTGGTGCACGTCTCAACGAGTGACAACGAGTAACATATCTTCAACTCCATATCCCTAGTCAGCTAGTTACAATTAGCTAATTCATACTAATGATAACTACTTTGCACTCGAAAAACTTATTTATAAAATACAAATCATCGATCTAGGAATTGTGGTAACATTTGAAATTTCAAAAAAACCTAGGGTTCTCTTTGTTTATCTTAATAATCTTTATAACATACAGTCAGTTTAGCAGTCGGGTTTTTGCTTTAATATTAATTTTAAATAAAACACTGTAAATATTATAACGACTTTAAAAAATAATTTTTATTGAAAAAACGTGTACAAAATTAGGAACCATGGAATTTATTAAATAATAGCTATTACGATTAAATTAAAAATATATTATTTGGTTATTTCACATACGTATATATATTATTTTATAAAATACTTGTTCATCGATTATTATCGTTTACGTAATGCAATTCGAATTGGCTCTGATGGTGCTGCAACTAAACGCATTATCATTTCAATATTGTTTGTGTTTAATAATTCTAGTGAAAATTTATTTAAAATCTGTAAATTAAAAACAAAAAATAATTATCTTCAATTGTAAAAGACAGAGGTATGAATCAAAATTACGCAAATAGTCTGTAGCGACTCAAATACAAGTTGGTTACGTTTTTTCACTACCCTAGATTCAATAGAACATTCTAGAATTTCGGTTGGGCGGGAGTACCGTTTACATTTTCAACAAAACAATTTTAAAATATAAAAATATAATTATTTATAAAAAATTTATTATCAAATGATCCAGCGGAGTTCTTATTTAAAATTTTTGCATTCGATTTATGCCAACCCATTTTGTTATCGAAAAAATGCCTCGAATAAAAGTTGCTTGTCTTAAAAATACTAACAACTTTTTTTCTAAGCATTTAAAAAAAATTTAAAAAAATTCGTCACAAATAAAATCTGTAATTTGGGAAAAGATCGCCTCTTTTGGCGTCGACCAGGCTTTTTTTTATCGAGGTTTATTCAGCTGCGAGCACATAAGCATGGTAATCCTGCTCTAGAGTCTCTACTTGTTATTTCACAATCCATTTCAAGTTTTTAAAATAAATTTTCCGAGAAGGAAAATAGTGTAGGCGAATTAAACTACTTACAAACAAGTAAAAATAACAACTAACTGAGTTCTTATTTTTAACTGCTTGAATAACCGGTATATTATACAAAGTTCAACGTTTTTCTTAAACAAAATTTTTTTAAAAGGAATATTTATTGTCTTTTTCTTCTATCTGTTATGGTTCCAAAGACGGATAGTCCGCCCTTTTGTGGAGATAATGTTTAGCTCTAGAACACACACATAAAATTTCAGCTCGTTATCTCTTTTCGTTTTTAAGTGTCTACAGACAGCTACAGACAGATGAATGGATATGCGGAAATGGAATAATTAGGTCCATTTTACGAACACCAATATAAAAAATTTTGTTCTGCGATCAATATTTTCAACCGTTACAAACTTGGGACCATATTTAATACATATATATATATATATATATATATATATATATATATATATATATATATATATATATATATATATATATATATATATATATATTATATATATAAGGATACATTAAGATTAGTCACAAGTTTGTAACGGTTGAAAATATTGATATATATATATATATATATATATATTTATATATATATATATTTATATATATATATATATATATATATATATATATATATATATATATATATATATATATCGGGTATAATAAAGGTTCTTCAGCTTCGTTTTCTCGCTGGTATTACTGGATGTATATGCCAAAAATTGAACGGCGAATTGATTTTAATTTGTATACTCATCTAATTTGTCTTAAGACCCTTCAAGAATGAGAAAGCAAAAATGTTCCGGTGTTCAGACATGAACATTTGGTGAGAAATGAAAAATTAATATCTAAACGTATTTGATTAAATACATACCATTCGAATTGTAACATACAACTGTGCTTCGGCTAACTTTTTCCCAATACACGATCTAGAACCCATTGCGAATGGCATACTTGCATGTGCGACTGCTGCTCTAAGACTTGTATAATTCATTGATTCTGCTATATCACATCGTGACCATCTTTCTGGCCAAAATTTCTCCGGTGACTTAAAATATTTTTCACTTCTACCACTACTATATATTGATAATATCAACAATGTCTGAAAAAAAAACGTTCAAAGATGTAACAGAATTGGGATAAAGAGTTAATTAAAGCTATAAACATAAGACACTTAGTATGTTAATGGTTTGTCACTTGATATGCTTTTGGTTCTTAAGAGCAAAAGAATGATTTTTATACATTAGATATATATGTCTTGCTTTGCTTTAGGTCCTAAAGTTTAGGATATAAAATAAAACAGCACCTTTATAAAAAATTAATAGATGATATCATTTAGATGATATCATTTCTTGTCCCATCGTATTCCTTAACGCATTTTTATTGCTCTTTAATGTTGGAAAACTATTTATACATTTGGGAACCACGATTCTAATGAATTTCCCATTAAAAGTTAATAAAACTTCAGTTCCACACAGCTTTTTGCTGTCATTAGAAGCAACCACATCTGTTTTCAACAGCTCAGTGAACTTCGACAATTCGTCGCCTAGGCTTTTTCCAAATCGTTTAGATAAGCACTGGCGTTATATGGAATTCTTGTCAAATTCTTTTATGCTGTAAAATATTTTAATTGTCGAAGTATTCCAAATACAAAAATCACTTCGTTATACGTTTCCATGCGTTTAGCTAATGCATACAGTACATCATCAGTCAGTGTAGTAGGTCTGTAACTTGAAGTCTGTTGCTGATATTCTTCATAGCCGGTCAGGACTTTGGCTTTTGTCTTAATATCTGAAAATGTGGATCATGGACCGGAATTGCGGTGTTGTCAACTTAATGTAAGCGACACATTAATGTATGTATGGTGTGGCCAGCGCTTACTTTAAAAAATGTGCTAAAATTATTAATAATTATTGTTGATTTGGACACCACCGTCTAAATCTACAATGATTATTAATCATTTCCATTAGACGGTAGGTGGTATACCGTATCTATCTTTCACATCAATATTTAATTAAAAATTCAATGACATGTTTGTCTATATCGTATACGCTAATTGTTTCAAACTATGTCTTACATAACCTTAATAGAAATTGACATTAATATTGTATTCTGACGCCTAAGTATGCACAAATAATAATATGTGGAATAATAAGTTGAGGTTGACTATATAGTAATACTGTCAATGATATGAAAAAGTTGATTCCTTTATCAGAGTCATCCGTGGTGTAACGGTTAGTACTCTGGACTAGAAATCCAAAGGTCCATGGTTCGATTCCTGTTAGATAAGTTAATTTTTTCATATCAATATTTAATTAAAGTTTATGTTGAATTTGGCATTCACTATAACCAGAATGGCTGTTACATCAGCAAACTGAAGATAAAAAGGTAAATATACTGTATCATAATACATCTCAGTCTCTTAAGTGAGAACCAATTGTATATCAAGCAGGCAAACCATATTCAATATAACAAGAGTTGCTAAGTCTATATAAAGAAATAATACTTACACCGGCTGGAACATCATATCCTTGTACATTAATATCATTTGGTAATATTCTGTTTAAGAATGGAGCAACTGGATACATTCGTAATGCTTCTCGTACAGCACCTTTTAAAACTGGTGGTGGATCAGTCATGTGTGGAATTGATAACGATTCTCTGTAAATATCATTTTGAATATTTGGATTTTTCGCAAGCAAATATAGTACCCATTCCATAGTATGTGCAGTCTAAGATAACACAATATAAACGTGCACAATTAAAATTTCAAATAAGCTTTTTTTTTAACATAAAATTTATTCATTTAAATCCGGAATCGGACTTTATTTATTATAAGTATTGTGAAATTCTGATTTCAAATTAGATATTCGTACAATAGAATTCTAAAAATATTCGTTGCGCAGAAGCTGCGTTAACTTAGCGAATTTCCTCAAAATAAATATACCACTTCTTTTTGGAAACATATCTTAATTAGCTATTATCTTTTTAATATTCATGGCGATCTGTGACCGCTTGAGTGGATATATTTTCCATATATTTGTATATAGTCCGATTAAAATGAAATTTCCTATCTGATATACTTTTATATTCGAAAGATTCGTTAATGAGTATAATCGGTCAAGGAAAAAGTAGGCATTAGAGGAAAAATATAGAATATGTCTCTTACTATTAGAAATAATTAGTTAAAAAAAGTTAACAAATGTAAAACAGTGATTAATAATATTATTCTGAAGTTATTTTGGCGAGATGAAGAAGTTACCCGAGTAAAAAAGATTATATATAATCATATATAACCATATATAATTCATATATAGTTATATATAATTCATATATAATTATATATGAATTATATATAATTATATATGGTTATATATAAAGTTTTTTGTTATTTCGTATAATTATATATAATTATATACAATTATATATAATTATATATAAAGTTTTTTGGATTTATATATAATTATATATAATGACTTTTGTGATTTCGTATAATTATATATAACTATATATAATTTATATATAATTATATATAATTATGTATAATGTTATTTGTGGTTTCGTATAATTATATATAAATATATATAATTATATATATTTATACATAAATCTCTCGACAGATGTATATATAGTTATATATAATTATATATAACTATATGTAATTATATAAAATTATATATAACTATATATACTTCTCTCAAGAGTCATGTACAACTATATATAATTATATATAGTTATATACAACTATATATAATCATACATAATTTTCTTTATTGCCACCTTATCTATATTATTGTATCAAATGTACTATCATCAGACGACATTTTTTATTATGAAAGCTTTCAATATAAATATTCATAAAATGTAAAAAGTACAGAACTAAAATACTTTTTATAATCACAGCTTTAATATACTTCAATTGACTTTGTAATACCAAAAAAATATATATAAAAATTATTGTAACGCACGTGGAACAGATGTACACAAATTTCCAGACGTACAACAAATATATGCAATATATATGTAGCTGCTTGTGTTGAAGAATGACAATCGATTTTTTAGTGTCACAAATCGATATTTTTTCAGAAATAAATGGAATTTTTTTTTTTTAATTTTATAAATTTATATTAATAATAATTTTGAAATATTTCAATGAATGTATTGAAAACTCATTTAAAGCAAATTTTTTTTTTCACTAGCAGCAACACGTGTGTGATCACGAGTATGTGCGCATGAGCGTGTAGGACAACACCGCCATCACCCGGCAGGTTGTAATGTTTACTACATTTTGTGCAAATGGCGTCATAGCGTCTTTTTTTCTATTGTGTGTAGTTCATTGTGAAAAATTGTGCCTCATCCTAAGATCAAGTATTGCTGTTAATGTGAAGTTTTTTATTACTTTGTATATTCTAATAATGAATATAACAACAAAACCTATTGCATCATAGTAAATAACTTAAAAATTAATAATATTTTTTATAATAGTTAATGTGTAATGAGTAATTGCAATAATTAATAAAAAAATAAATACTAAGTTCATATTATAAATAATATAAATACTAGGACACACTGCATTATTTATAATCCTATATGCACATATCAAGATCTTTTCAATAGCAGGAAGTGTTAAACTAAAAAGAACATCCACGTCAGTATATAAATGATACCTAAAAAAGTGAAATTCTATCTAATCATTCTAAAGAAATATTAATGTATAATCATCAAGGACAGAATTTTTACCGCAATTTCAAAATAAATGGTTAAAATTTTTGATATGGTGAAAATATTAGTCCTACAAAAAATTTTTCAAACAAAAGTTGTAAGAAATTTAATTTTCTACAAAAAACGTTTCTTATACAGTTTAAAAGAAACTAATATTTTTCCTGTAATTACAAAATTAAAGTTCATAATCAATATAGTTTAAATTTTATAATAATTATATATAAATATTACTTATGAAATTACGGTGAAATTATTAGTCCTATGAAACATCATATTAAGAGATATTTTTTGCATAAATTTAAGCTTTTTACAACTTTTGTCTAAAAATTTTTTTTAACCACCAATACTTTGGCCGCAATATCAAAAATTTGAATTGTTATTTTGAAATTAAGGGAAAAATCTGGGTACTTATAATCATACATAGTCATATATAACTATATATAAGCATATATAGTTATATATAATTATATATAATGATATATAGAAAATGGCCATATATAATTATATATAATTATATGTACCTATATATGTTTATATATAATTATATATGCTTATATATAATTATATATGCTTATATATAATTGTATATAACTATATATAATTATATATGGCCATTTTCTATATATAAATTATATATAAATTATGTATAATTATATATAATCTTTTTTACTCGGGTACGAAATTCATTTATTATTTATTACTAACATTTGATCTATGCAATTTTGATACATTATTTTTAAATCTTAAACTTATTAACGTCATTCTTTCCAGAAAATTCATTTAAATACATTGTAAAAACATCAAGTAACCATTGTGATAAGTAACCCATATATAGCTCGGTAGTGTGCCAGACCGAATTTAATGGGTTTTGACCTTGAGTGCTTACAGTGATATTACTTATCGAAATATTAGGCGAAAAATGACCCCCATGTTACTTTTGAACAAAAAGAGCTACAGTGTGTTTTAGAATATAGTAAGCTTACGGAATTATAAGATAACGCTTTGTCACTCATCGTTAAGGAATAAACAGTTAAAAAGTTAGTTTAATTCTAAAATCGAAAAATAGCAACCACGCCTATAATTTTTGGTTATATACCTATCAAAATTCTACCCTACTTCCCGATATCCTTTAAAATTGATATTTGGCATATACCTAAATACCAAACAGGAAGCCAAGGCCGAAGGCCATATTGGGGTTCAAGAGGGTGAAGCCCCTTACGAGCAGAGCGAGTTATCGTTAATTAATGCGCAGCGGTCTCCTTTGTAAATGTGAATCTACTTAGAAAGAAAAAGAGTTATGTAACGCAAAGCGTAAAGTAACGCATAGTACATCAAAACGCGTGGCGTTATGTGCGAGGCGTTACTTAATTCGAAGCGTTAGGCTTTGTATATTTAAGCCTTGCAAAACGCAGTGATATCCGATCAAAAACATAAATGTAAAAATGGGCCGAGTTTTCGGAGATATACTTCATATAAAAATTGCTCCTCAAAAAGTAGTGATGTGGAAGACAAGGACAAGTTATTTACATAGTTTATGAAAATGACTATAAATTTAGTATGTATTTAATAATAATAATAATAATAATTTTATTAACTGTGGATCTCAATACAGAAATACTAGTTTCGTCATACAAAACAAAAACAAAGTTACAAATAAACGTGGAATTACAAGTCACGTATATCATACAAATTTCTTGACAATAAATATAGTTTTAATTTGGATTTAAATTGATTATTATCTTCGTAAGGTAATTTATTATATACTTTAATGGTCGTAATTTTGGAACATTTTCTATAGATATCTAAGGTATACTTAGAAGTAGCAAGTTGGTTACCACCTCTAGTCGAGTAATTATGTGAATAATTTAGTTTCAATACATAATTTAGATTATGCCTTGCATATATCGCTGCATGGTATATAAAAAAAATTCGTTACGCAGGAGCTGCTTCAACTTAGCGAATTTCCTTAGAATACATAAATCACTCTCTAGCGGTCACAATTTTAGTCTGTTCAAAATGAAATTTCGTATATGATTTTAGTATTTGCAAGGCCAATTTTATTAATAAATGACATACGTCGAGGGAAATGGCAAAATATAAAATATAAAATATCTCTCTTAATATTAGGAAAATCGAAAAATTTGTAAGGAATAAAGTTGTAGAAAATCAACATTGCTATAATTCATCACCTTATCATTTTTGCTCAAACTCTAATGAGTACAGAGATATTAAGGAATTTAATTTTCAATCTTAAACCGTCAATATTTCTGTAAATATTCATGTAACAGAAAAAATGATAAGAAACAAAATTATAGTAAAACTTAGTACCTACAACTTTGCTTCTTATAAATTTTTCGATTTTTCAAATATTAAGGGAGATATGTCAAATTTTGTGTTTCCCCCTCCCTCTAAACACCCCCTACCCCTTGTCCAATTTTACCCATTAACGAACTTGACCTTTTGAATACTAAAAGCGCCTCAACTACCAAATTTCATTCCGATAAAATGAAAACTGTGACCGCTAGAGTGATTACAGACACATATATATATATATATATATATATATATATATATATATATATATGTATATATATATATATATATATGTCCATAGATATATATATATAAATTTTACAGATGGTGATTTTTGACATCTACTAGGTAGGATCGATGGACATTTGAAGAAATTTTTGCGAAATTTTGACTTCGGTACGGGACCAATAGCTCTATTTCCTTTCAGGAAATTCGCTAAAAGAGGGTAAAGTAAGTATATTAAACTTTTGAAATGGAAGCGCGCATGAATCGGTTAATTTCAATTGCAACATGTATCTTATAACCATTTTTTGTTTTTTAAACAGTTTTTGGAAAGAGCTTGAGTGACCCCAGCATAAAATAGCATATTTTAAATGTGGATAGATATATGAATAATAAAAGGCTGTTAAAAGCACAATCATTCTTAGCCGTCGAAGTGCATACGCATATCGGGATATTTTGGATATAATTCTTGTAACTTGCGAGTCCCAGCTTAAATTTCCCGCCACTGTCAAACCTAGCAGTTTAAAATTGTATACACACTCGATCTGAGTTGTTGATATATTATTCATGGATACCGAGGATACAAGGATGGATACAAGGATACCGAGCTCAAACGGGAGAATTGACAAAATATGGCAACAAAATGGTAATAGTAATATTTACTTTTTATGCCACTAGGGTCGCTAGTTGTTCGTCCGTACTACAATCCGTACCGAAGTGAATATAGTAATAAATAGGAGTGAAGTAAGCAAGTAACCAGTTTTATTCTGTATTGATTATTTTGAAGTATGCTATTTGTTTCAACTAATTTCTATTGAAAAATTGAAATTACTTATTTATTAAAAAAAGTATTTTATTGAAAAAATACTTTGGCTGCAAATAATTTTTATAATACTATAAATGCGTAATGTTTTTCAATTAAAACTCGCGCCTTATACTCTCACCACAGTTTCCGGCATCGAAGCGACACTACTGACATCTTTTTTTTGCCAATTATTTGTTTACATGGAGTTCGGTATCCTTGTGTAATATCCATGATATTATTGATCGATGATCTTCGAAGCGCAAAATTTAATTATTTTGTTTTGCTTATGTTGAGCCAATCATTTTCAATTTTATTTTAGACACTGAGAGGTGATTTTCCTGAAACAAGCATCGTTGTATCATCGCCATAGGACAAAGATTTTTAGTCGCTTTCCATATTAGGCATATCATTTATGTGCAAAATAAACAATACAGGTCCCAATATAGAACCTTGTGGCACAGAGAAAGGTGGTGAGCTGATTTTTTTGGAATTATATTCATTAATGCAGACGTATTATTTCCTGTCACTTAGATAACTTTTTATCCAATTTAAAGCGGGCCCACGATTTCCCATCCTTTCATAAGATCACAGAAAATATAAAATAATATATGTATATATATATATCGCTTTTTTGTTGATTCAATAAAAAGTTTAGGGGGTGATAGCAGCAAAATTTTAACTATCGGAAAATACCCAGCTAAGGGAAAATCTAAATATATATATATATATATATATATATATATATATATTTAATTTTTTTTTTGTGGTGAGGAGGAAATCCTTCATGGACACCGCCAGGGTAGTGTCAAACTCCTACTAACTAAAACCTCCTACATAAGCATTACTTTGTCATGCGCTCTTCATCTCCAGCTCATTGCAGGTGACATTTTATCTGTCGCTCCTTTATCCTCATGATCAGATCTGCGCGAATAGCTCGCCACTCAACGCAGTTGAAAATGGTATGCTCCGCCGTATCTTCAGTCTTACATGCTGTACAAAGGCTCTGCCGATTCTGATGGAATCGCCTCTGATAGCTGTAAAACCATCCGTGGCCACTCAGAACCTGGGTCAAATAATAATCCACTTGCCATGTTTTCTAGTACACCACGGCACTAGGTCTGTTATCAATTTTTTGGTCCACACTGTCCAAACATTTTGGACCTCCCATTCACTTTACTACTGCTTCCATATATTACTCCGAATCCTTTATTCTGCCAAAATATGAATTGGCGGCACACTTGATGACCAATGCTGCTTCTGTAAATACGGTTCTAAAAGCACTGAAAATTCGTATTCGTATTTCTCGGTATCTACCAAACCTTAGAGCTCTTTCCCAAATTAGTACGACGTAAAGAATTATCAAATGGATTACCGTAGTAAGGGTTCTTCTGACGGAAGCTCTTGGTCCCTTGTTATTAGGCATTAACCTCGGCTATATATATATATATATATATATATATATATATATATATATATATATATATATATATATATATATATATATATATATATATATATATATATAAGCAAAAAAGACGGCGATGGCAATGGCGAAGTTAATGCCTATAACAAGGGACCAAGAGCTTCCGTTTTTCCCTTAGATGGGTATAGTTAAAATTTTGCTGCTCTCATTCCCTAAACTTTTTATTGAATCAACAAAAAAGCGATATGCGCCAAATTAATAGCTCAATCGAACAACTGCGAGGTGACCCTCATCGACCATAAAGTTTTGTAATTTTCGCCCAGAAAGAGAATTTTTAACTTTTTTTCTACTTTCTAAAAGTATATCTTATTTCAATAATAATAATAAACCATATGTGCAAAATGTTAGCTCAGTCGATCCGCTGCGGTGCACTCGACCGAATTTTCGCTTAAAAACAGAGTTTTTAATAATTAGATGAGAGTAAACTCGCAATTGTCCGATTGTGCTAAAATTTTACACATATACTAGAGTCAAATTAGCATTTTTCAGGCTTGTTTATAACAAAAAAACACAACACAGGAGCTGCGTCAACTTAGCGAATTTCCTTAGAAAACATAAATCACTCTCGATCACAATTTTAGTTTGATCAAAATGAAATGTCGTTCTGATATGATTTTAGTATTTGCATGGCCAATTTTATTAATAAATGGCATAAGTCAAGAGGAAAAGGGGGCAAAGAAAAAGAAGAAAAAACAAAATATAAAATATCTCTCCTAATATTAGAACAATCGAAAAATGTTTAAGAAGTAAAGTTGTAGAAAATCATGTTTGCTACAATTCACTACCCGATCATTTTTCTCAAAGTCTAATGTGAACAGAGATATTTAGAATTTTAACCTTCATATTTCTGTAAATATTAGCGTAACAGAAACAATGATAAGAAACAACTAATTTACTACAACTTTACTCCTTATAAATTTTTCTATTTTTCGAATATTAAGGGAGATATGTCAAATTTTGTATTTCCCCCTCCCTTTAAACCCCTCCTTTCCCCTTTTCCGATTTTACCCATTAACGAACTTGACCTTTTGAATACCAAAAGCGCCTCAAATACCAAATTTAATTCCGATAAAATGAAAACTGTGACCGCTAGAGTGATTACAGACACATATATATATATATATATACATATATATATATATATATATATATATATATATATATATATATATATATATATATATGTCCATAGATATATATATATATATATATATATAAATTTTACAGATGGTGATGGTGACATCTACCAGGTAGGATCGATGGACATTTGAAGAAATTTTTGCAAAATTTTAAAGTCGGTACGAGACCAATAGCTCTCTATATCCTTTCAGGAAATTCGCTAATATCATATATATCTGTATAGATATTGTTTGTCATTTATTAAATATTTATTATATTAAAATTTTCCATTTCAGTGCATGTAATCAGTGCTGCATTTAGGCCTAGGCCCCTCAAGCCCGCGTCTAGAGTCACTCGACAAGTTAATTTATTTTGTAATTAGTGCATCAATGAATTTTTTTTCCATATTCATCTAATTTAAAATAGGAATAGGAAAATAGGAATAAATAATATATTAAGTATTATAAAAAAAACGATGATTAAGGCGTCATAGCGGATAGGGTCTGGGGTGGAGTCTAATCTAAATCCGATACTGAATGTAATTTTAATTATAATGTTAATTAATTATAATGTTTATATATTAAGGTTTTGTCTTTGAATTAGTTTTTATTATTGTCACTTTAACATGTTTTAATTAGCCTTTTTCCTCTAAAGATTTATAAAAAAAAAGAGATTTTAAAACCAGTGGCTGCACTAGTAGGAGGGTACACATGTTTTGATTTTTTCATTGACAGCAACGTTAAGCAACGTCATAACTCGGAAAAAAATTAATTTTTTTAAATTGTTCAAAAAGCATCTTTTTTGACTTGCTTTGGTCTTCATTTATGTGGATTATTAGACATTTTTATGAGAAACTCGAATTTTTGAAGCAAAAACAAGAAATCGCGATTTTTGACATTCGCAAAAAACCATTTTTTCAATATATTCTGGTATTGGTATATGCCAACAACTGGTTCTGATCCAAAAATTACTCAAGAGGGTGTTGATCCCCTCCAGTATTTATTTAAATTTAATTTTATTGGCGTATTTGACAGTTTTTCCTCGATAAAGGTGAAAACGCAAGCCAGGCGGTTGAAAATGTGAATAGTGTTTATGGTTCTGATACTGTAATAGCCAATCAAGCGCATTCTTGGTTTCGTTGATTCCGTTCCGGTAATTTCAATGTCAAAGATGCGTCTGACCGTCATATAAACACAGTTTATATTGCCCAGGAACTAAACATTGCACCAAAAACAGTTTGGAACCATTTGGAAAAGGCTGGTTACAAAAAGAAGCTGGATGTATGGATGTCACACGAGTTAACGCAAAAAAACCTCAATGACCGAATTTCCATCTGTGAATCGCTGCTGAATCGCAACAAAGTCGACCCATTTCTGAAGCGGGTGGTGACTGGCGATGAAAAGTGGATCACTTACGACAACGTCAATCGAAAACGGTCGTTGTCGAAGCGCGGTGAGCCGGCGCAAACGATGTTCAAGCCAGCATTGACAGCCAGGAAGGTTTTGTTGTGCATTTGGTGGGATTGGCAAGGAATTGTATACTATGAGCTGCTCTCCTACGGCCAAATTGTTAATTCGAACTTGTATTGTGAACAATTGGACCGTCTGAAGGAAGCAACTGCCTAGAAGCGGCCAACCTTGGCCACTAGGACAGGAATTGTGTTTCCTCAAGACAACGCAAGGTCACACACATCGATAGCTACTCGCCAGAAGCTCCAGGAGTTGGGTTGGGGGGTTCTCATGCATCCACCTTATAGTGCGGACCTGGCACCAAGTGATTACCACCTGTCCATGGCAAAATATTTTGCTGATGAAAAATGCGCCTCATGAGAGGCTTGTGAAAATCGACTGTCCCAGTTTTCTACCAATAGGGACAAGGGCTTCTATAAAAGAGGCATATTGAAATTACCCTCAAAATGGCAACAAGTTATCGAGCAAAACGGCACATATTTGACCTAAATCTGATCATTCTAAGGATGTTAAATAATTCCTTCAATTTCATGCAAAAATAATGAATTTCTTTTTACTAGACTAATATATAAATGATACATAAACTACATATAGTGATATGGTCATTTTCGATATCTACTAGGTATAAGGATCGGACATTTGGAGAAATATTTCCAAAATTCTTTCATCAGTATAAAACGTATATATTGCAGGAATATTTCTATATTTCATAAGATTCGAAATATGGCCATGCAAAATGAATCTAACAGATAATTAATTATAATATTACAGTAATATTGCTGGAATATTGCCTGTAATATTAAATCTCCTATATAATTATACTATTGCAATAATATTGCCGTTTAATATTAAATTTACAGAAAGTTTCCAAAAGGGGATATAGAAATATTGCACGAGATTGCAGGAAAATTATGTGCTATAATGTGGTTTTAGGTACTTATTCACAGTTAAATATTTTGTATGTGATCCATCGGTAATTTCGGCAAAATCTCGAATTCCACCACGTAACGGCAGATGTATTTAGACATTGCAGTTCGTTGGAAGTGTTCTAAATGTATATTTTTTAGGTAAAAATGACATAAACTGTAGCTTTGGTACATTTCAAGCGGGCCACACATTTTTATATGTTATATGGATCACAATAAAGCTTGTATCAAAGTGGGAGATATCTTATACTGACGTTATGTGCCATATAGGCCATTTTGAAGGGTACCCAAAACCATTTTTGATACCCATTATTTTGTGGAATCTCTGATCTGAGAAGTATAGTTAGTAAGATAAAAACATTATTTTATTTCGAGAATTCACAAAGAGGTATTCCACACGTTTAATAAGCTCGATTTCCTTACCACAGTTAATACTTTTAATATTTTTCATTTCGTTCTTACTCTATATTTTATTTTAAAAGGTAAGGATAAATGGAAAAAAGTGTTCTTTTATATTTTACTCCGTATATCTCTCGATGTAACAGAAGATTAAAGCGCACCTGTAGCTTCCAACGAGCGTGTCAGTGGTATAGGCAAAATAATTTGTTCTTTATTATTACAAAGACATCAAAACGGCGGAAACTATATGTGCAGAGCAGTGAAGACTTCGTGTAGAGAGTATACGAAGTCTTCTATACTTATTAGTTACTACAGTGGAAGGGGCGAATATAAATTTTGTTACCTAAGGGAAGGAGCGAAAAGTAAGCGAACCTAGATGGGTACAAAATTTTTGCCATTGACCGATCATCACCAAAGATTTCAAATAGGACCAACTGCAGTGTTAAATGTTTCATTTCTTAAATAATATACAATCTCTGAATATACTTACAGTATCACCTGCAGCTAACAGTAAATCACTAATAATCCGAATTGAATCCTTTTTACGTATTCCATTTTCTAGTAATTTTTCTAATACACCTCCACCATTTTCATACATTTCCATAATCATTGCTGATATTATATTTGCTACAGGAAATTAAGATTCATAAGAACAAAATAAATAATAATAAAATTTAAACTTCTGCAACGTCCGTCCATGTGGGAGTCAACCAATTATTTATTGACTCAATCACGGCAATTGAAGAATTTGGTGTTGTATTAATAGGGATCGACAAGCCAGTTATATCGTTTTGTTTGTGTTACGTGATATCTAGCCGCGTTTACCCTCCCCCCACGTAACATAAGAGAATACCCCTCCCCCCTGTAAGAGGTCTTACGTGGTTTATGGATGGTCTCTTTCCGAATCAGTGCTTTTCTAACTACCTTTAGTCGAAGGTCGTGAGTTCGATTCCCATTCGATGTCAAAAATATGGTAATCAAATGGCAAAGAAGTTTGTTCAAATAAAGCTATTGCTTTGTATGAAACTTTTTTTCGGATCAAAATTAGGACAAGTTATCAAAGAAATTCAATAATTTTCATAGTAAGATTTACCTCGATCTAGTGCTAAATCAACCGCAGTCTCAAATCTTCTCCATGCAGGTAACCTTAATTTATATGCAAGATCAGAAGGAATTAATGATATCTTTGATGTAGTTTCAAAAACATCTTGCATCACTTTTACTAATTCTGTAATTGGTGTCTGTAATTTTTGATGATTTGTCATGTAATGTTTACCCAATAGTATCGATGTAACAGCTGAAAAACATATTTGAATATTTCAATAACACTATTTTTATTAAAATGTGTGTGAGAAAATGTTTGATTGTTACATAATGCGACATTGCTCATAACTTTATAGTTCTATTAACTTAAAATAAAACAAATTATTTATTTCAACGTATACAGCATCTGTCATTATGTTTATTGTTTTGCTATAAATGCCTTTATTAACAGAATATGAACAAATTTCATTGAGCCTAATTAGTAGGAAGTTCTTTCTCAAATAATTCTTCACGCAGGAGCTGTGTCAACTTAGCGAATTTCCTCAGAATAAATAGATCACTTCTCTTTTGAAAATACATCTTAATTAACTTTAATCTTATTAATGCTGATGGCGACCTGTGAGCGCTAGAGTCAAACAGATATAAATATAAATAAATATATTGTTCATGTATTTGTATGCGCTCTAGCGGTTTTAGTTTTAGTCCGATCAAAATAAAATTTCGAATCTTCGGATATGCTTTGGTATTTGAAAGGCTCAGTTCCTTAATAAGTTGAATCCGTTGATGGGAAATGGGGGCTGAGATGAAGAAAATATAGAATAAATGGTTTTAATATAAGAAATAATTAGTTTAAAAAATTGCAAGTTAACCAAGTGATTAAAAATATTATTCTTATTATGGCGAGATGAATAAATTACGAAATTCATTTCTTCATAAAATTTCTGTTTATGGAAAATAAAAAAATTAAAAATAAAACCATTTTTTATTTCTTGATAGTTTTTATATCTATTCAATTTTGATACAGTATTTCAAAATTCTAGGTTAATTTACGCCATCCTTTCCAGATAATTCATTTAAATACATTATAAAAAAATCAAGTAAGCATAGTGATATATTTGTAATATTCATTATTATAGAGAATACTAGTTTAAAGTTTTAGCTTTATTTTAATCGTAATAAATTCATTACTTTTTTTATTATTAACTTTCATCGCTCGGTACAAGACGAACAGTTTTTGAGATAATTTTGCAATGTTTGCCAATGGAGAAGCATAAGGTTCAATTTGTAGTAGTTACAGTTTTGAACTTTTTGTAAAGAGTTGATATTCCAATACAGGATAGTTGCGGGCAAAGTTATGATAGTTTTCAGGTACGAAAAAGAAACACATTCAGTGAATTTGTTAGATGGTCAGGTAATTGATCGTGCTTCAGAGCATCAGCAAACTTTCAATTTGTCCAAAAATTGTTCAATTTTTTCTCGGGTTCGAACAATTGATGGAAAATAATGACAGAAAGTTTAGGAGCAAATAAAGTTCTGAAGTCTCTTTTTGAAACCAGATTGTCAGTACGCGATTAAATAAAAGTACATTTTTATGTTTTCGTTCAAGTTTATTTTGGCTTTCTTAAAGGGTTCCGAAACTTTGTGTGTCCAGGGGCCCCTGCATGGCCTGAGGCGGTCCTAATAATGACATATGATAAATTTCACTGCACTATTTATTACTGATTTCCAGGTAAGCGAAAAGACTTTACATGTAGTCATCACCGCATTATTAATTGAAACATATACTTACATTCCACAGACCATCTATATAAAATATCATGTAAATTAGGTACTTCTGTTTGTTGTGATTCCAACCAATTATTTGTAATATTGTCTGCAACGATTTTACATGGTTCGTAAAACGTTTCGAGATCTGCACGTAAAAGTGTTTTGTTCATAATTCGACGAAACTCTAACCATTCTGAACCATCCCTGAAATTAACGTATAATATTAGTTTATATCAATAATAATTTCAACATGGTATGCTATGCGTTAATGTTCATTTTTCTTTTTGACGTATTCAACACAATGTAAAATTGTTTTATTTGAATAAAGATTTATTATTATCTGTACGATACCAAACAATGGCCTAAGCTTGATACTTTCGAACACTCGCAGGACACTAAAATTTGGTTTAATTGGCGGATAATTTTACATTTTATTTTATAATCAAGTAATATTTTGAATGCTGGAGGCGCTTTGTATTGAAATTAAACAATTATACTAGCTCTTGACAAAAAAATGCGCAAATTGTAATTTTAAAGACCTATAACTGAGTAACATGATATTTCTTCCCGCAGAGGACTGATTTACTAAAAATGCTGTTACACCCCTTTAGGTTGATTTTCGAAAAATCTTTTCTTAATGCACCTTTAGACTCTCAAAGTAACTTAATCCTCCCAAATTTCATGTTTCTAACTTCGATAGTTTCGGTTTGGTGCTGATGAATGTTTATATTATTTGTGGCTTTTTATTTAGTTACTATATAATAATGAGTTTTTTTCAATACCTTTATCAAAAACATTCATCCAAATCGGTCGAATGTTTTAGAAAAAAACAACGGAAATAGAAAACTTTCAGACCAAATTATATAAAAATATGCACATTGCTAATTGTGTATCTAATACTCATATTTTCGATACGGTTTCAAAAATACGAACGAAATTATTGGTGACAGGATGTCTCTGTATTTAGGTGCGTCATAAATCTCTTCTGTCATATGCAGCCTTTTTTAACTTTATATATAGACAGGGGCGACGCTTGACGTCACCGTCGAAAAGGACCACGTGATCGGTCACGGGGTCAGTTTTGACGCCATCGTCGAAAACGCTAGAAGTTGGAATGAAACCAACTTCTTCGCTTAACGCCAATCATTATTAATTATAATTGATTTATTGTAAATGCGCTCCTAAATGTCATCCACGTAAAAACTACAACTCAAGCACATGCGGTGTAGATGAACTAATTTAAAAGAATGAGATAATTCCACTGTTAAATTAGCTCGAACCTATATGTTCGACGCACAAAACAAGCGCTAATGCCTCAAACTGGCTATTATATCGAATTTTTATCGTAGAGAGGTTAAGTTTGTTGAGTTTTACTTTAGCAATCGATTATGAGTTTTCGCCGAATCTTCCAGTGTTGGAGTCTGTTGATACCAAAAAATTATTTTCGATTAGAGCTTGCAAAAACTATGGAATATTTGGAGCTTGTAAACTATTTTTTTGAAAATTGGACTATACTTTAAAAAATTTCTTGCAGCTTATCACTCCAGGGTTTTTTCAAATTTCTCTTGTTTCGCAGAAATAAGGCCATAAATATGGAAGTAAATACGTGTAAACAAATATATTTTTTTAAATATACAAATTCAACATATGAGCCATGGAGACTATATAAAGGAGATCTAACTCAAACGGGAAAATTGACAAAATATGGCAACGAAATGGTAGAACTTATATTTACTTTTTATGCCGCTAGGGTCTCTAGTTTTTGATAGGAACTCATCCATACCGAAGTGAAATACCGTACGTTTAGTTTACATCTTCGCATAGCAGATCTCCCACGAGTATGAGCGAGTACATATGGATACATTAAGCAATGTGTATGAGAAGGAGGTCTTAATGTATACATATGTACTCTCTCATACTCGTGGGAGATCTGTTATGCGAAGATGTAAAAACTAAACGTACGGTATATTATAATAAATAGAAATGAAGTAGCCAAAAGTAACTAGTTTTATTTCGAAGTGATTATCTTGAAGTATGAAATTTGTTTAAAACAATTTATTAAATAAAAAACTGTTTAAAAACATTTAAAATGGGAAGAGTATATGCAGTAAACAATTGTAAAAGTGGTAGTGCTTATGAGAATAAGCAACGGGATCGATTGGGTTTAAAAAACTAGGACTTTTTAAAGTACCAAATACGAGTATAAATATTCCAAAATTAATTAAAATGTATGACATTATATTAAATATAAATTTTCAGCATTATTATTAATAAATAAAAGTTTAATTTAATATCTGATTCAATAATTTATTTTCATTTTTACAATTCCAACATTACAGGTTACTATTTAATTATTTAATGTTTTTATTTTTTATTTTTATGTAATTATTTTGCGAATTTTAACTATCACTTCAACGTCAACTAATTCCTTATTGAAAAATTGAAATTACTTATCATTTATTTAAAAAATATTTTATTGGAAAAATACTTTGGCTGGAAATAATTTTAATAATACTATAAATGCGTAATGTTTTTCAATTAAAACTCGCGCCTTATACTCTCTGTTCTGTTTCCGGTGCCGAAGGAACACTACTCACATCTTATTTTTGCCAATTATTTGTTTACATGGAGTTATGTATCCTTGTTTAGTGTCTATGACTAAAAACAACGTTTGGTGACGCTGAATGCGTGTAAGCGCCCAAAACAAATATATCTTCAATAACATACTTTTATATATTATATAATAATAACATACTTATATTGAGTTATATAAGGTCGCTACAATTACAATTTTCGCGACAGGTAAAGCTAGTACTTTTATAAGTGAGAAACTGGCTGAGACCTTTAAAAAACGAGAAAATATTCCCGATCGTTTGAATTCTCACTTATTCAGGTTCGACTTTATATACTATTATAGTTAAAGCAATGGCACGTGCCAGATGAATGGGAAGGCAACCGGATGGCGATTGGTAATCTGGGTCTTGAAGTGATACTGAACCCCCCCCCCCCCCGTACCATCCAAATGGACAGGGCGGAGATATGGAAGGGGGGCAAAACGTCACATTTTTTGACGAGGCAATTGCGATTCCTTTATAGTTTAGTCCCTATTTATATAATAAAAATTTTTTGCCATCCGAAACACGCGGGCCATTTTCGCACCCGCGAATTTAGAAAAAAAACAAAAAAAAAAAGTTATGATGCAACCGCTCCAAAATTGGTGAGCTTATTTATTGGTACCACTATATGTTGGTACGGATGGTACGGGGGGTTCAGTATCACTTCAAGACCCAGATTACCAATCGCCATCCGGTTGCCTCCCGATCCATCTGGTACGTGCAACTGCTTCAACTATTAAATTTTCATGGCCATTTGTATAAAATTAATATACATACACAAAATTGGTATACTTTAATATATACATACACAAAATGTTAATTAACGAGTTAAATGAATATTAAGAAATATTTACAATATAATTCAACATATATATTTATGTGATGTAGAATATTTAGTAATTGGAAAAAAAAAAACAAAACAGGTATTTTTTATGTTTATCATTACATAGGTAGATACAGGTTCATCAGCATTTCAAATTGAATATTATAAGATTACGCCTTCACGTCTTCAAAAATGAAACGGAAGTTAAAAAATTATTTGGGTTTTTTTGTACAGGTAATAATAAATTTTACATAAATCGAAATAATATAATCATTCGAAATAATAAATTCCACCAAAAACAAAAATGTGACAGAGGAAAAGTTTTCGCATACAAAAAGTAGTGATATCCCAGCAAAAACAAAAATGTTCGACTTCAAAAGTCGTGAAGTATATGTAAGGGCCTAGTTTTTTATTGTGTAAGGTTCTCAGGTGCAGGGTATTTCATATTTTACTTGGCTTTAAGTTTTTGTCTTTGTATATTAAGTGCAATCAAATCTGACCACTTACCAAGTAAAATACGAAATACTTACACAATAAATATATACCAATTATTTTCTCAGTTTGTTAAAAAACTTGTCCCTTGCATAGATTTCAATACTTTTGAAGGCGAATATTTTTGTTTTTGCTGGGATATCACTACATTTTGTATACGAAAATTTGGTCCCTCTCACATTTTTGTTTTTGGTGGGATCTCATTACTTTTTGCAGTTCACGGTTTGATAAAAAAATTCAAAAAAAAAATTTTTTTTGGGTCACAAATTAAAAAAAAAAAAGTTTTTAGTTTCTTCACAATTCCAATCCAAAATAAATTTTTGTATAGAAGAAAATTAATTCACCAGTCACAGATCACATAATCTAGTAGTAGAATAAGTATATTTTAGCATCAATATTTTACATAACTTGTAGTACAACACATCTTAAAGTATAGTTCCTAGCCTATGCTTTACCTATAATATAACATCTTATTAAATTTTATACATCGAGATTATAGAATCGTTTTAACATCGTTTAGAAATGGGAAAAATTTAATACAAAAACCATAATCTATCATTATGTATGAAACTATATTAAATTAAAACTACCATGTAGAAAACAAATTCCATAAGATTAACATTGTAATTTTAATTGTAAAAATTGCCATTTTTAGGGTAAAAATATCCAGTTTTCGACTATTTTGGGTGATTTTAGCCTAAGACCTCTCTTGCTACAAAATATCAATTTTTTGGACAATTTGAAGTATCCTAGAATATTGATGGTTATGATGAGTCACTCAGTCAGTAAGTCACTCACCTAAAATGCCGATTTTTACGGTTAAATATCTCGGAAACTATTAAAGCTGTAATGTTGAAATAATTACGCTACGTTTTTATTTGAGCTTCATAGCTTTTGGTACAGAGACCTAAAAATTGACTCTAATCTGTCCATATCTCTATTGACTCTA
Organism: Nineta flava; assembly: GCA_963920215.1. Lineage (NCBI taxonomy): Eukaryota > Metazoa > Arthropoda > Insecta > Neuroptera > Chrysopidae > Nineta > Nineta flava. The sequence continues at coordinate 96,130,487 of OY986040.1, forward strand.
ATCTAACCATATAGTAGGCGTTTATGCTTAAACTTCGTTCACTATGCTATGTGATCATGATAGAAAAAACTTCTTTTTTTTTAAATTATCATTCGAAAATGTTTTCATACTTTGGCACGAGATTAGCACTACCAGATTTGGAAATTCACGTTTTTTATCGGTCATTTCATAGAGCCTCTCAAACATCCGAAATATTATTTTCTGCGGGCATAATAAGTAAAAATTGGTTGTCACAAGTCTCAAAGTGGTTGTCTATTGAATAAAAATAAATTTCCAAAAAAAGAGGAGATACATACTTGTGCAGTATATGAAATTAGGGATTTCAAGAAATTTTATTTCTCGTATTTTCAATGTTCTAAAAATCTCGTAAACAAAACTTTACATATTCAGTTTTTTAGGGAAAACCTAGTAATTCACTGAAAGCTGTTTTATGGTGTGAAGTCGCGGACAAAAACTAGTTTACTTTTGTGCATTTTTAGAACAACCCCCGCCCGCGCCACACGCGAAAGCTATAGATACGCCCGTGATAAATTATACTATTATAATTATTTAATTATAATATACTATTTTTATCTTCATTTATTATAACATTGTTTTTAATCAGTTATAAAATAAAACCACGATTCATTTGACCGTAAATATGTATTTGATTATTAATCATATATAGAACGGTAGTGTGCCAATTAAGAATCACTATACACTATGTAAATTAACATAGACCCAATAGCAACTTTGTGTAGTGCATCTATCACTGTCTATCTATGTACAGTATGCCATGATATACCGTTCTTTGTTACACTTGAACAGCACTCAGCTGTGTATGTCTCCCCACTAAAAACTGATCTAAAGGTAAGTGTCCATCTGAGACAAAACAGTCTCGAGACTCGACTCACAAATGGATAGGGGGCTGAGAGCAGTATCGGAGATTACTCCGAGCAGATCTCCGAGAGAGCACCGATCACAGGTGGACATGTATATTAATTCTCTCGAGACTCAGTCTTCAGTCTTCCGTCCGTGTTGGAAGAGTTTGCGAGCTCTCGCAGACTTTACTATTGTTCCCCACTACTATATTTTATCTATGGTTCATATCCATAGAGAAATACAGTTTGTTTATGTCATAATATTTATACCCAGTATATTTGTAAATATACACACTACTATATTTTATCTATGGTTCATATCCATAGAGAAATACAGTTTGTTTATGTCATAATATTTATACCCAGTATATTTGTAAATATACAAAGTATTTTAAGTTTAGTCCCGACTTTGTAACGCTTGAAAATATTAATCCTTGACAAAAATGCTTCACAAAGGTATTTATAAAATGGCCTAATTCGGTCATTTCCGCATGTCCGCCCGTCTGTGAACAGGATAACTCAAGAACGAAAAGAGATAACGAGCTGAAAATTTTGTGTGTGTTCGTTAATGGGCAAAATCGGAACGTGTTTCCCCCCTTTATATCTTTGAAACCGTAAGAGGTAGAAAAAAAAATTTGTTAACAAAAAATCTTTTTCTCTTTAAAATAAACAACTTTTGTTGAAAATTTTTTTCATAAACTTAATAATTTTCTCATAATTTGTGCTCAAAGCAAAAAATGTGCCCATTTTTAAGGTCATGAGATATTTTTTTTAAATTGTGACACAACAAACATTTACAAATAATTCATATTTTATAAACATTGAATAGGCAGAAATATTAACAATTCATTGATATACAACTCAGTATATACTGGGTATTCAAACAGTTTACTCAGTTAGTTGTTACATTACTTATTATTATTATTAATTTGTCACAGCTGTGAGTAGACTCTCAGGTGGAAACGAAATATCCTTGTCTCGAGACTGCAATGATTATCGAGTCTCAGAGAGTTGTCACAGAGACAAAAGTGATCTCAAATGGACAATACCCTGAGACTGGTCTCGAGACTTTCTCTCGAGATTTTGTCTCAGGTGTACACTTAGCTTAAGACAGTTAATAGCATAACACTGTATCATAGTGTTGGATGTTTTGTAAGTATTTGGAGAACGTATCAGACCCGCCTCCGGTTTTAATGTGTAACAAAGCAAAACATATCATAGTACATTGCATATAGACAGCGATAGATATACATACACTGTTTCCAGATTGGGTGTAGTTTAAAAAAACACACTGTATGTGATTGCCTTTGTACTAGGGAGAGTAGAAATCAAAAGAATTATCTCCGTGTAAAAAAAATGTCCGTGAAATTTAGTAGAATTAAGATGACGTTACTATAGCAAAATTCTCAAAGAAGTTAGGGTAGGACAAAATTAAACGAAGAAAATTATTAGTTTAAATATATTTTAAACAATAAAACATAAGAAAATTCGTTACGCAGGAGCTGCGTCAACTTAGCAAATTTTCTCAGAATAAATACACCACTACTCTTTTGGAAATAGATCTTAATCAACTTTTATAAATATTTCTGTAAATTTTAGAGTTACTGACAATATGGTCAGAAAGTGAATTATAGTAAAAATTATTTACTACAGCTTTACTAATTGCAAATTTGTGATAATTCAAGGCTTTACGCTAACTCTTTTTGGATTGAAAGAATCCCTAATGAGCTAATGAGTTTTATATTTTCAGCGTAATCAAGAAAATTCTCAGTGCATAGTGGACTAATTCAGGATGTTAATTTACAACCTTTTGAGAAAAATATATCTTCCCTCCTGATCCCATATGGACAGTACTAGCGAAATATCGAGAAATACGGACAGTAGTAGCGAAATGTGGAGATTGGATATATAAACCTGATAGAATCATAAATAAAACTAAGTCAAAGTAAAAAAAATCTGTTTTAGGAAGTTAAAAGACAAGGTGCGGCGCCTAGACTATAATTACCTAAGGGCCTCGCATGACATATCCGGCTCTGCATCTAACAGATAAAAATCGACCTCATCTCTAGACCTATAATATGAAAAAATATTATTTTTGGAAACGAGAATTCCAATAATTTAAAAAATGTATATATAAATACAAACATATATAAATTATTTTAAAATTAAAAAAACGATAATAAAAAAGTGAAAATAAACACTTTTTAAATTCAAGGGACATTGACCTCAAATTTTTTTGCAATTATTTCGAACAAAAACTTGACATTGAAAATCACATGTATTCACTTAATAAATATATTTAAAAATATAAATTACATAATTATTTATAATGTTTTATAAATCCGCCTAATAACTTATATCCTAAGTTAATATTAGATAAACATTTTATCTAATCAATTTTACAGTTCGCAAAATATTATTAAGGTTGTTCGATTATGCTAAAGCAAACAATTTTTTGCTACACACTGGGAATTTGGTTTAGATTTTCTTGCTTGCTTTCAAGCCTGGAGTGGAAATTTTAAACATAAGTAGTATATAAGTTTGGTATCTATATTGTAACGAAATGTATATACAGGTGATCATTTTAAACAATGCACGTGAATATATCTTCTAGGAACCTTTTTTGGAAAAAATTACTCCAATAAAAGTTGTTTTGTTCGGAGGGGGGCAAATTATGGTGTTCTTGGTTATTTGACTTGCGTTTTCTAAATAGGAACCCATAGTTTTTTTCTGGCAGAATCGGATAGTTGAGGGAAAAAAAATTTAAACTGGTTAATAAAGTCTATTTCCGTTAACAATTAACCATTTTATAGTCATTTAAAAAAATAGATTTTCAAAGATAAGACTGCTTTTTTTAAGAAGGTCTTTAAAAATTTATTAACGGTAAAAAGTTTTATTGGTGGTCAATAAATAGGAATCGACCGTTTTTTTTTTTGTTCTAAAAGTATTTAAATATTTTGTTTTGTTTAATTATTATATCCAGTATATGTAAATATACAAGGTATATTAAGTTTAGTCCCGACTTGGTAACGCTTGAAAATATTAATCCTTGACATAAATGCTTGGAATGGGTGTTCGCATGCCAGTCCGCCTGTCTGTCTGTCCGTGGACGCGATAACTCAAGAACGAAAAGAGATAACGAGCTGAAATTTTTTTTATGTGTTCTAGAGCAAAGAAGTAAGGTCAAGTTTGTTAATGTTAATGTCTATCTTTGAAACCGTAAGAGAGATAACAAAAGTTTATTAACAAAAAACAATTTTCTCTTTAAAATAAACAACTTATATATATATATATATATATATATATATATATATATATATATATATATATATAGCTAACTAACGCTTCGCGTTTGCTCACTTACGCTTCGCTTTATCTTAACGTTTCGTATTGACTCACTTACGCTGTGCGTTATCTTAACTCTTCGCGGTAACTAACGCTTCAGGTTTACTTCGCGTTTACTAATGCTTCGCGTCCACCAACACTTCGCTTTAACTAACATTTCTCGTCGACTAACGCTTCGCGTTGACTAACTTACGCTTCGCTTTAACTAACGCTTCAAGTTTACTATTGCTTCGCGATTATTACCCACTTTTAATATTATATTTTCTTCAGCAGTCTGAATTCTGCCAAAAAATAATTTTCAATTTAAAAAACGCAATTTGGTCTACAAGTAGGCCATACTTAAGGTGGAAGTCAAGATAGAACCATAGAACCATAAGATGCCTCTTTGTGGGAATAGAGGGGAATGAGGTAGCGGATGGTCTGGCGAGGTGGGGATCATCGATATCCCTTACAAGGCCGGAGCCATTCTGCGGACTGAGTGATCACTTCTATCGAGAGAAGATCAGTAAAGAAGAAGAGACCAAGAGAACCACACTCTGGAGGAACCTTCCGAGGCTCAGGCAGGTCAAGAATCTTCTCGGGAACTATAAAAGTTGTTTATATTGAAAAAAGAAACATTTTAGTTTTTAAATTTTTCCTCTTTCCCTTACAGTTTCAAAAATACGATATTTTCCCCCAATATGGTGAATATACGGACCGATTTTGCTTTTTAGGATATAGAACACACGCACAGAATTTCAGCTCATTTTTACTTTTTGTTTTTAAGTTATCGTGTCTATGGCAAGCGAACGGACAGCGAATATGCGTAAACGGATTAATTAGGTCATTTTATGCACACCTATACCAAAAAATTTTTTCTTCGATCAATATTTTCAACCGTTATATAAACTAACCTTATAATACTCTTTTATAAATTTATATATACAAATATTTTTTAGAAAAACTTTTTACCATAACGAAACTTCGCCGATGAAGCTTACTAACTTTTCCTTATATATCCATTTCCTATCCCTTTCGTTTTGACTGAAATTTGTACCCACTGGGGCGAAAGCACGTTTAAAAATGAAAAATTTAAAAAAAAAACGTCTCGATTAGTCAGCTTTCGGAAAAAAAAGGTAAATTTTTTTCCCAAAATTGTTCAAAACTACTATAAAAACTATACCGGATTTGAAACGCATAAGATTGACTCGCTCAACGTTAGTGGTGGGGAGAGCTCGCTCCCCTCATATATCTCTGCCGCCGCTGCATTAATTCCATACCATTTCTTATTCTGTTAACGCGCTTCTCTAATTGGTTACTTTATTTAATTAATATCTAATTAACGGTGGGTCAGGTGCAACAATTTCCAAGGACTTTTCATCTTAGAATTTCATCCCCTATCCACCCTTTCAAGACACTCCATGACTTTTGACTCCCTGTATATATACTAATATAATAAGGCTGAAGAGTTTTTTGTTTGTTAGAACGCGCTAATCTCTGGAACTGCCAGTCCAATTTGAAAAATTCTTTTTGCGATAGATAGCCACATTCATGAGGAAGGCTATAGGCTATCTACATTACGTTAAAATTCTTAGTTAGCCTTAAATATTGATATTTGTAAAGTAAGTCGGAAGAAATAAAACCTATTTTGACAAAATAGAAACCCGACTTCAAAAATCAAATATTCTATAACAAGAAATGCACTAAAAAGTAAAAAAATAATTGTATATTCTTGTGCCAATTTTAGTTCACCTAAGCAAAAATTTTTAAATATATATGTACAATTATTGTTATTTTTGGAGGCGGTTTTTTTTTGTAAAAAATTTTTTTGAAGTCGGTTTTAAAAAAAATTTTTTTATTTTCCCATTATGAATGAGTATACCCTTTAAAAAAAAAAACAATTTCGCAGAAATCGGTTATTACATATAAAATGAGGATTTTCCTCGATTTCCCGGGGATCCGTTCTGAGTTCTGAGGGGACACACATTAAAAAAAAAAAAAAAAATACAGAAGAATTGAGAACCATCCTCTTTTTTTGAAGTCGGGTTAAAAATATATTCAATAGATTTCATTTCCACAGAAACTATACTTCTAAAAAATAACTATAAAACTATTTTAATAAAATTTTGTTTCAATTTTGAAATGTCAACTTCGATTGTCGTTTTCATAGTAACTATAAACTATAATAACATACTATAAGATTATTATTTTTATTATTTTCAATGCATATATATTTAGCTTGTATATATATATATATATATATATATATATATATATATATATATATATATATATATATATATATATATATATATATATATATAATATATACCGTACGTTTAGTTTACATCTTCGCATAGCAGATCTCCCACGAGTATGAGAGAGTACATATGTATACATTAAGCAATGTGTATGAGAAGGAGGTCTTATAGGTTTGTTTTGTTACTGTTGTGTTGTATGTGCCTGTCTAAATTTTAGAGAGTGGGGATTTTTTGTTGAATATTGGTATTATTACAACAATGCGTTATTATTACACAAAAGAAGAAAAAGAGCAAATTGTTAAATGGTACTTTTCCGGACATTCCGCACAGGAATGTGTCAATTTATTTATTGTGGCATATGAAGGTAGACGATCACAAACCACTTGAACAGTTATGAATATTATTCACTGTTTTGAAAAATATGCTTGTTTATCAAACCTATAACTAAATATGTACTCTCTCTCATACTCGTGGGAGATCTATATATATATATATATATACATATATATATATATATATATATATATATATATATATATATATATATATATATAGTTAATATTTTCAATAAGGTTACAAAGTCGGAACTAAACTTATTATACCTTGTATATTTACATATACTGGGTATAAAAACTATAGATATATGTACATTGAACATACTCGTATATCCACATTCGTTATACTATTGATACGTCTACATACTATTGATAGCTTTCAGTATATAGAATTCAGTATATACCAGGTATTTAAGTTAGTTATTATTTTAACGCAAAGTTTTCTTTGTACTGGTTCAAAACACAAGGCATTTTAATTTATTTTTAACCCGACTTCAAAAAGGAGGATGGTTCACAATTCGTCTGTATTTTTTTTTTTTTTTTAATTTGGTTTTTGGAAAAATGTTTCGATTAAAAGTTGTTATTATGTTTATAATGAACAATTTTCAACCGAAGCCATTTTTAAAAAAACCGAATGAGTAAGACATAAATAAATTATAATATTTTGACAAATTACCGTTACTTTTGTGGCCAAGTGTACTTATATTATGTAATTTTTATTTGATTCAGAAAAACTGCACAATCTGACAACACTTTTCGTAACACACGCGCTATATAATTTATTTTTTTCAACACAATCGTACAGTAACGTACAGGCGTGTAAATAATTTTTACAAATTAATATTTTGTTCTCTAATGATGAACATGCTGCTATTGCACATTAATAAAGAAAATTAAAAAATATATTAACTTACTAATATGTCAGAACTTATATAAGAAAAAAACGTATATATATACAGACTGTGTTGGAATGCTTTTCCAATAGAGAATCAATGTTAAATATTATTTATTACTGGCAGGCCGTGTGGTTACTGTGCGGAGTCCGTCAATACACATGTAATGAGTACACACTCTTAAATGAGTCAGTACATACAGTACACACAGTCAATGAGTCAGTACACACTCTTAAATGACAAACAAACTACCATACGCATATGAGATAACTCTCATTACATGTGTCCAGTAATAAATAATATTTAACAATGATTCTCTATTGGAAAAGCATTCCAACACAGTCTATATATATATATATATATATAAGGTTACAACTTTTTTTTTTTAATTTTTTTCATAAACTCAATAGTTTTCTCATAATTTGTGCTCAAAAGTACCTCGAAAAGCGAAAAAGATACCTATCATAGCTATCAATAGTATGTAGACGTATCAATAGTATAACGAATGTGGATATACGAGTATGTTCAATGTACATATATATCTATAGTTTTTATACCCAGTATATGTAAATATACAAATTTAGTTCCGACTTTGTAACGCTTGAAAATATTAACCTTCGACATAAATGCAGAAATGGGTGTTCATAAAATGGCCTAATTCGGTCGATTAGGCTAATCCGTCTGCCCGTGAACACGATAACTAAAAAACGAAAAGAGACAACGAACTGAAGTTCATTAATTGGCAAAATCGGAACTGTGTTGCCTAGTAGTGCTCTGCAAGCTCTTCACAATGATACAAAACTTTACACTAAGCTAATTCGTAACCATTCACGCACATGCGTCTACACGATAACTAGAATAACTAGATATAACGATAACTAGATAACTAGGATGACGTCACATGCAAAACAAATACAACGCGACAGATACGTAAAGAAATTATCAATAGATACAATCAATAAATACAATAACACAGCGATAACTAAAATAAATTAATAGTAAAAAAACATTTTTTAAAACAAGCTTTTATTTAAATGCTCTAAAAAGAAGAAAATAAATTTTATATTGAATCAAACCCATTAATTCATTACATTACAAAATTTATACGATATTAAAGCTTGTCGCGAGATTTACTCGTGTATGAAAAAAAATAGGTAAATACATCTACACAAGTATATCTCGCGACAAGCTTTAATATCATATAAATTTTTTAATGTAATAAATTAATGGTTTTGATTCAATTTGTTTATTTTCTTGTTTTTAGAGCATTTAAATAAAAACTTGTTTAAAAAATTTTTTTTTTACATTAATTTATTTTCACCCAATTAAATGCTTAAAATTTAAACTTTTGAAAAAGTTTTTTGTCTTCACCTTAGTTATAAAAATTTTAAATAAAACAAATTTGACTTAAAAAGTCGTATTGATACTGCTGATTAAAAAACTGCTCTATCTATTTTTTTTTCTTCACAAAATAAGTTATTTGCCCGCATCTTTGTCATAAAAATTTTAAACAACAAATGAAAATAACTACTAACTGTTAACAACAGTTGTTTATTTTCAAAAAAAGAAAAATTTTTTGTCTTTAAATTTTTGTTATATCTTTAACAGTTTCAAAGATAGATAGTTTTACCCATTTTGTCCAAACATGGTCCCATGGCCCATACATGACGTCCACCCATACATTTTTTGAGTTATCGTGTTTACAGGCGAGCGATATGGAGAAATATGCGGGAATGGACTAATTAGATCATTTTATGAACACCTATACCAAAATTTTTTTTCTGCGATCAATATTTTCAACCGTTACAAACTCGAGATTTAACTTAATATACCCTTGGTATATATTATATACCAGGTATAAAAACAAAGTTGATATCATTAGGAATTTAATGCACTTGATCATGTGATTCCTTTCTTGCATAAATTTCATTGCAGTTACCACGTTTTCTCATAAGACTAAATTTACCACGTGTTTTCATCATACAACTTTTATATTACACATTATTTATTTTTTGTAAAATCAACAGTTCCTAAATAAATAAATACTTGTTATAGTTTTCATGATACACCCGGTACTTTTGTGTAGTGATCTAACTAACAACCTTAAGACAAAAAAAAAACAGACAAGCTAGAGAAGAAATGATAAGCCTTAGCATTTTATAATACTACAACAGCCATAAAAGTAATGATACGACGTGCATTAGATTTAGAATATTATTAGATAGTCTTTGATTGTAGTAAAACTAGTTCAAACTAAGTAGCGCGCACGCTTAGAAAATACCACTTGATATATTAAATGGATGAAAGTGAATTTAATATATCAAGATATAGAAAAAAAAAGAACAAATAAATAATATAAATAATATGAACACGTAAAAGTCATTTAAATTTTGCAATAAATTATTATCATTGAAGTTGAAGAGTTGATAATTTTATCACACCATTTTAAATAAAATTTATTACAAAATAGATAACCCTTTTATTATTGAAAAAAAATCAAAACAACAACAGAATAGGTAAAATGAAAAAAATAACAATTATGTAACAAATAATAATATGAATGAATGTGTGACTTACATAAAAAATAAACCACGTTCACAATTCTTTAATTGATTATAAAATTTCCATGCTTCTGGATAAATATGTGCTGGATATTTGCCTTCATTACTAAATACTTTAAGCATATCATTTGGATCCAATATAAAAACACATTTTCTTGGACCTAAGTTCTCAACAAATACATTACCGAATTGTTTATGCCGCTTATCAATATATTCATGTAATTTATCGGCACCACCAGCCAATAATTGTGCAAGTGTTGTCCCAATAATTGGTAATGAATGTGGTTGAGGTATTTGTGATAATAACTGTTGCACTGTTACATTATTATTCGCCAAGTTATGGTTGTTTGTTGATATTGCACGACGCACAATTCGATTTATCATTATTAAATTTTTTTTTGTACTTGTTGGTTTTACTCCGCTAAAGTTATAATCTATCACTGATAGCATATTCAGAATTCAACACAGTGGAAAACTCACATTGTTGTTTTTATTTTTAATACACAACGGCATCAATGTTAATACTAGGTACTCCTGTATGTAACTTATTACATAAAATAATCAACATGGGAGGGGGTCGACTGGACACTTCTTGAACAGTTATGAATGGAGTAAACAGTAGAGTAGGCATCAATTCGAGTTCTTTTTTTTTGCTGTTGATTTATAATTAATAAAGTAAATAATACACATTCAACTATGTGGTTTTTTTTTGTTTGAAATATTAAATTATTATTTCTTTTCCTATTTGTTTTTTTCCCTGCTCAGTATTTTAATTATACGTACTATAGGCCACAAAAGTAGCGCTCTTTTTCCAAACTTTATAGTAGATGTGTGCTTTATTGAGTCGGTTTATGGGAAAATGTTTCGAATAAATATTGTAAAAAATTTGTTTTTTTCGCAAGGCTTTTTATTTCTATAATGTGTTATTCGGAACTTTCCTACTGACGACGTTGCAATCGAAATACCAGTATAAGTCTTATGTGTATTTATAATTTTTTTTTTAAATAAATTTTTTAATATATGATATGTGTGTATGTATATATATATATTACGGTATATCAGGCTAAACCATCGACGCTACGAAAAAATTGTTCATATAATAAATGTAAGGATTTTTATTTCCTACAAAATTGCTTACACTTTTTCAATAAACTGAACGGTTGGGGAGATATCAATGGAAACAAAAATTCTTACCCCTGTAAATAAAATGCGATGAGGGAGTCGGTTGTACCAAAGTGGTTTTCGCAGTTGAAAATTAACCCCTCTGTATTATATAGAAAAACTTCCAATGGCATTTACCTTCACATAGATAATGTCACTTTTTTTTTCGACGAAATATTTAACAACTACGAAAATTTAGCCTTTTTTTTTATTTTGATGAGATTTAATCAATTAAAACAAATTATTTAATATTGAAATTGAACTAATTTATTCAAGGTCAAATCTCGTGTCTAGTACTGTATGCTCATTACACAGTCAATTAAATCTTTATAAGTGATCATGTAAATAGTAAAATTCGTTACTCGAGATAACATAAATTTTTCGATATTATAGAACTGGTGTGTGTAACACTAGATAGATAGATAGATTGTAGAGGCTGTCCTGGACGGGACACACTTGGACCATAACGTATATTGTGATGCCTTAGGATGTTAGGATGTGAGTGGGGGACAAGGAATTTTGTATGTAGACTAGGAATTGGTAGGATGTGCAGCTGCAGACGACTTTGATAGAAACTATGCCGATATTCATCTGGGATTCGCGAAGGAATATGCAGAAAACCTTCACAAGCAAAGCCGATTTCTTCGTTCTTGTCCATACGCCGACAGTTTAGTCAATTAACCGCCCCCTTTCTTTTTAATAATTGACAAACTACCGATGTCGGGATTCAAACCCATAACCTCCCAGTTCCAAGTACACACAACGTATTTAACGTCTTTATAACACTAAGGGAATTGTGAAGGTAAGTGTTTTAGTCTATGTGCCCACCGATGAAAATTTATATACATTATCCTTCTTTATATACATTTATTGAGTAATATTTTCATTTTATTTATGCATTCAGGATATCTTAAAGTTAATTTGAATACCCATACAGTTATATGCCGACAGTTTAGTCAATTAACCGCCCCCTTTTTTTTTTAATAATTGACAAACTACCGATGTCGGGATTCGAACCCATAACCTCCCAGTTCCAAGTACACACAACGTCTTTAACGTCTTTATAACACTAAGGGAATTGTGAAGGTAAGTGTTTTAGTCTATGTGCCCACCGATGAAATTTTATATACATTATCCTTCTTTATATAAATTTATTGAGTAATATTTTCATTTTATTTATGCATTCAGGATATCTTAAAGTTAATTTGAATACCCATACAGTTGATAGCCAGTTTATGGACAGTCCTTGAAACTGTTGTAAAAAAAGTTTAAGTATCATTTTCTATAAACACACAGACACAATACTTATTATTAGCAAGTTAGAAAATGAAAAATAATCTGTCGGTAGCTTATTCATACCTCTAGAACATAGGTGGGCAGGGTTTGACATAACAAGGTCTGAGTGAGAGGTTGGAACAGAGATAGAATAAATACAGGGTACCTACTAATTATTATTATTTTCTGTTTTTAATTAAAACATTTTCTGAAAAAAATTGAATAATAAAATATAATAATACCAACCCTTTTTTATGGTCACTATCTATTATAATTATACAAAGTAAACACTATTGACTATACAATACATGCAATAGTATTGTGTGTAAACAATACATTGAATACTCTGGAGTTTTGGGCATAAAATGTACCTTTTTAATATATTTGTGTATGAATAAAATATAAATCTTTTGATCTTTTACGTTTACCGCTTGACAATTGTAAACCGCTTGTAAATTTTTTGATGGTTTAGCTTTTGCTTAGATTTTAGAATTAGGTTTTTGGAAATTCCGAATATTTGCCAAAAGTATTCATATCGGAGAACTAATAAACAATTATATACCTGATTTAATTATTTTTTCTTAGTAGAGGGTATAGTGTCATGAGAATTTGATGACACTTGATACAATAAACATTCCAATGATAAAGCTGGGTGGGTGGGGGTGAATTTGTTACTAATTTCTATATGGATAAATTTTACATAAAGTGGGAATTTTATGATGGCTTACTCAACCTGACTGAGTTGTTTTGATTTAGTCTGCTTTGAATTAAAAAAGTGAAAAGTACTATTTGTGCTATTGAAAATTATTTTTCGCATAATTTCTTTTTTCAAAAAACATAAAAGTAGTGATTTTAATAATCGAGAATACATCTCAAGCAGTCTTGGATAAGTTCAGCACTGGAGGTGCGGTGCCGTCTGCGAAGAAAAGGAGGATATTTTTTGGCATCAACGAGTGGGAGCATCGTTTTGGTATATTTAACAAAACTGATAAAGAAGTAATTTGCTTAATTTGTGGTAAAACGTTTATTTGTTTAAAAAGAAGTAATTTCCAACGTCATTATACCGCGAAACATTCTGCTGAGTTTGATAAATTCGAAATAGGGACAGCAGAACGCGATCGCGTAATTGCTGTTTTTAAAAATAATTATTTTGAATGATCGTCCGCCAAAAAATTATATATTAATAATGATGCATTGGTAGGAGGACAACCTGTATTGAAACATCGTTCCGTCTTATTTCAAAACATACCTTGCTTACTTACACTCACTTTCTTATTGGAAGCCCCGTGGCTCCGGAGAATCGTCTACGCCCACCTCTGCTAGAATGGATGAAAGAGGTCAGCCGTTTGTTTATAACAAGAATTTGTTTATAACAATAAACCATATTTTGACAAAATGTAAACCCGACTTCAAAAATCAAATATTCTATAACAAAAAATGCACTAAAAAGTAAAAAAATAATTTCATATTCTTATGCCAATTTTAGTTCACCTAAGCAAAAATTTTTAAATATATATGTACAATTATTGTTATTTTTGGAGGCGGTGTCAGCATAGAGAAATTCACATAACTTTTGGACACCGCCTCCAAAAATAACAATAATTGTTTTTTTTGTAAAAAATTTTGTTGAAGTCGGTTTTTAAAAAAATTTTCTTATTTTCCCATTATGAATGAGTATACCCTTTAAAAAAAAAAAAAAAATTCGCAGAAATCGGTTATCACAAATAAAAAGACGATTTTCCTCGATTTTCCGGGGATTTCCTCATCAGAATGGGATTTGGTGACAATGGGACCAATGGGAAACCAAACCCTTTAAAACAAAAAAAAAAAATTCAAAATCGGTTCATAAATGTCGGAGTTCTGAAGTGACACACATAAAAAAAAAAAAAAAAAAATACAGACGAATTGAGAACCATCCTCCTTTTTTGAAGTCGGGTTAAAAAAGCGGTTTTTCTTAATATCTTTTTTTAAACTAAAAATTTAAAAAATGACATAGCATATCATTCAATTCCATATAAAAACAAGTAATGTAACAACTAACTGAGTTAATTGTTTGAATACCCAGTATATACTGAGTTGTATATCAATGTTTGAATTGCTCATATTTCTGCCTATTCAATGTTTATAAAATATGAATTATTTGTAAATGTTTGTTTTGTGTTAATAATTAATATTGAAACAGTATAAATGTTCTTGCATTTAAAAAAATTTATGTTATTGTTCTTGCGATTTTTATATATTTAAATATTGAGTTATATAATTGAGTTAATCAACGCGAAGCGACTGTTAACGCGTTAACCAACGCGAAACGTAAGCTAAACCGAACCGTAAATCACCCAACGCGAAGCGTAGGTCTATTGACCTACGTTAGGTCAACGCAAAGCGTTAGTAAATCAACGTAAAGCGTTGCTAAACGCTTTGCGTTTACCAACGCGAAACGTAAGCTGGAGAAATCCACAAGTGAGCCAACGCGAAGCGTTGGTCAATGAGAAGCGTTAGTCAATTAGAAGTGTTAAGTCAACGCGAAGCGTTGGTAAACGCAAAGCGAAAGCGAAACGTAAGCGAAAGCGAACCGTAAGTCAGCCAACGCGAAGCGTTGGTTAATGAGAAGCGTTAGTTATTCACAGCGAAGCGTTGGTGATTCGCAAAGCGCGATTTCACGCGAATCGTTAATTAACGTGAAGTGTTAACCAACGCGAACCGTAAGCTCAAGCGAGCCGTAAGTCGCCAACGCGAAGCGTTGGTCAATGAGAAGCATAAGTTATCCAAAGCGAAGCGTCAGTGATTCGCAAAGCGAGAATTTAAGCGAATCGTTAACCAACGCAAAGCGTTAACCAACATGAAACATAAGCCAAACTGAACCGTAAATCATCCAACACGAAGCGTAGATCAATAGAAAGCGTTCGGTCAA
The DNA here is from genome assembly GCA_963920215.1 of Nineta flava. Classification (NCBI taxonomy): domain Eukaryota; kingdom Metazoa; phylum Arthropoda; class Insecta; order Neuroptera; family Chrysopidae; genus Nineta; species Nineta flava. The sequence goes on from OY986040.1 coordinate 96,146,068, forward strand.
CGCGAAGCGATAGACAATCTACGCAAAGCGTTTACAACGCTTTGCGTTTACCAACGCGAAACGTAAGCTCAAGAGAACCACAAGTTAGCCAACGTGAAGCGTTGATCAATTAGAAGTGTTTAGTCAACGCGAAGCGTAAGCAAAGCGAACCGTAAGTCAGCCAACGCGAAGCGTTGGTTAATGAGAAGCGTTAGTTATTTAAAGCGAAGCGTTAGTGATTCGCAAAGCGTGATTTCACGCGAATCGTTAACTAACGCGAAGTGTTAACCAACGCGAACCGTAAGCTCAAGCAAGCCTTAATTCAGCCAACGCGAAGCGTTGGTCAATGAGAAGCGTTAGTTATGCAAAGCGAAGTGTCAGTGATTCGCGAAGCGAGAATTTAAGTGAATCGTTAACCAACGCAAAGCGTTAACCAACGTGAAACGTAAGTTTAAGCGAACCGTAAGTCAGCCAACGCGAAGCGTTTGCCAGAAAAAAGGTTTAGCTTACGAAATGTGAGCATAAGCGAACCGTTAGTCAGCCAACGCGAAGTGTTGGTCAATAGAAAGCGCTAGGTCAGTGAAGCGTTAGAAAATCTACGCAAAGCGTTGCTGAACGCTTTGCGTTTACCAACGCGAAACGTTAACTGAAGAGAACCTCAAGTTAGCCAACGCGAAGCGTTGGTCAATTAGAAGTGTTTAGTCAACGCGAAGCGTTAGTAAACCAACGCGAAGTAAGTTGTAAACCAACGTGTTAGTAAACCAACGCGTTAGTAAACCAACGCAAAGCGTTTACCAACGCGAAACGTTCGCAAAAGCAAACCTTAAGTTAGCCAACGCGAAGCGTTGGTTAATTAGAAGCGTTAGTTATGCAAAGCGAAGCGTTGATGATTCGTGTAGCGTGATTTCACGCGAATCGTTAATTAACGTGAAGCGTAAACCAACTCGAACCGTAAGCTCAATTGAGCCGTAAGTCAGCCAACGCGGAGCGTTGGTCAATGAGAAGCTTTAGTTATGCAAAGTGAAGCGTCAGTGATAGGCGAAGCGAGAATTTAAGCGAATCGTTTACCAACGCAAAGCGTTAACCAACTCGAAACGTAAGCTAAAGCGAACCGTAAGTCAGCCAACGTGAAGCGTTGGTTAATGACAAGCGTTAGTTATTCAAAGCGAAACGTTGGTGATTCGCGAAGCGTGATTTCACGTGAATCGTTAATTAACGCAAAGCGTTAACCAACGAGAACCGTAAGCTCAAGCGAGCCGTTAGTTCAATGAGAAGCGTTAGTTCAATGCGAAGCGTTGCTCAATGAGAAGCGTTAGCCAATAGGAAGTGTTAGGTCAACGCGATGCGTTGGTAAACGCAACGCGTTTACCAACGCAGATCGTTAGCTAAAGCAAACCGTAAGTCGACGTGATTTCACGCGAATCGTTAATTAACAAAAGGCTTTAACCAGAAGCGTTAGTCAATAGGAAGTGTCAGAAACGTAAGCTAAAGCGAACCGTTAGTTAGCCAACGCGAAGCGTTAGTCAATAGGAAGTGGTAGTACAACGTGAAGCGTTGGTAAACGCTTTGCGTTTACCAACGCGAAACGCAAAGCTAAAGCGAACCGTTTGTCAGCCAACACGAAGCGTTAGTTATCCAAAGCGAAGTGATTCGCGAAACGTGATTTCACGCGAAACGTATCCAAACGAAAAGCATGAACCAACTCGAAACGGAAGTCAATGCGAACCGTATGTCAGCCAATGCAAAGCGTTAGTAAATCAACGCATACCGTTGGTAAACGCAAAGCGTAGCGTAAGCTTAAGCCAACTGTACTCAGTCAACGCAAAACATTGGTCAATGTGAAACGTTAATGCATGGGAAGCGTTAGTCGATGTCAGTCACGCGAAATGGTGATTACTCATATTGAAGCGATGGTTTGGCAGCGTTAGTTATTCAACGCGATCGTTTTTTAACGCTTAGCGTTAAAATAAGGCGACGTGAAGCTTTAGTTCATCAACGCGAAGCAATAGCCGATGCTGCGTAATATATATATATATATATATATATATATATATATATATATATATATATATATATATATATATATATATATATATATATATATATATATATATATATATATATATATATATATATATATATATATATATATTATATATATACATGTATACGTTTGATAGGACAGATTGACCTTTGAATAAACTTTGACCTTATATATACCTGGTTAACAAAACTGAAATAAACATAAAAACAATACTATTTGATGTACATTATGTTTGGCACATGTAACGGGCACATGTACCGTCTTCGATCGACTCATTTTCATCTTTAAACACAAATTCTGAAAAAACGGTTAATTTTATGAAAAAAGTTTTCAAACAAAAGTTGTTTATTTTAAAGAGAAGAAGAATTTTTGTACAAAAAATTTTTTTCTATCTCCTACGGTTTCAAAGATATAATTTTTTCCCCCTGGCGGGGGGAACCACGTTTCGATTTTGCCCATTATCGAACTTGACCTTACTTTTTTGGTCTAGAACACACACAAAAATTTTTAGCTCGTTATCTCTTTTCGTTTTTGAGTTATCGGCTTCACAGACGGACAGACGGACAGACGGACGGACGGACATGTGAAAATGGCCGAATTAGGCCATTTTATAAATACCTTTGTGAAGCATTTTTGTCAACGATTAATATTTTCAAGCGTTACAAAGTCGGGACTAAACTTAATATACCTTGTATATTTACAAATATACTGGGTATAAAAAGCAAATGAGCCAATGAACATTAAAATCGGTTTATTAAAATGAAAACTTAAGGACGAAGGACAAATAAAAGGACGCAAAACGATTATGGCAAGCAAAAAATAATAAGAATAATAAAAAAAATACAAATAAAATAAACCATATTTTGACAAAATGGAAACCCGACTTCAAAAATAAAATATTCTATAACAAAAAATGCACTAAAAAGTAAAAAAATAATTGCATATTCTTGTGCCAATTTTAGTTCACCTAAGCAAAAATTTTTAAATATATATGTACAATTATTGTTATTTTTGGAGGCGGTGTCAGCATAGAGAAATTCACATAATTTTTGGACACCGCCTCCAAAAGTAACAATAATTGTAAATATATATTTAAAAATTTTTGCTTAGGTGAACTAAAATTGGCACAAGAATATGCAATTATTTTTTTACTTTTTAGTGCATTTTTTGTTATAGAATATTTTATTTTTGAAGTCGGGTTTCCATTTTGTCAAAATATGGTTTATTTCTCGCTTTTTAGTGACTTTGAAGTTCTATAACTAGTTTTATTTGTCTAAATATGGGTAGACCTACTAAACGACTTACTAATTTTTAGTGAATTTTTTTATAGTACATTTTTTTTTACCCGTTTTTTTTTTTTTTTAATTTTAAGAGCATTTTTTTATAACAGATTTTCAATTTTATTTACATGCATTTTGTTTTTTTTTTTGTAAAAATTTTTTTTTTTGGGGTCGGTTTTTTTTTTGAAAAAAAATTTTTTAAAGTCGGTTTTTAAAAAAATTTTCTGATTTTCCCATTATGAATGAGTATACCTGATTTGGTGCCAATGGGACCAATGGGAAACCAAACCCTTTAAAACAAAAAAAAAAATGTCGGAGTTCTGAGGTGATACACATAAAAAAAATAAAATAAAATAAAATAAAAATAAAAAATAAATAAAAAAAATACAGACGAATTGAGAACCATCCTCCTTTTTTGAAGTCGGGTTAATAAAATAAATGCACGGTAACTTGAAACGAAATACTCACATGAAAGAACTAGTGGACTGTATGGCAAGGCTAAGGAAAGATATGGAGAACCAACAATTTACGGACAGGACGAGTAAGATGGCCGGAACTAGTTCGCAATGAAACGACGCGAGCTACTCCACCTTTCGCAGACAACAAGGCGTGTTACCACCATTTCTGCCGTTGAATAAGAGAGTGCAGATACTCTCGGGACCACCTTTTCCAAAAATGCTGGGACTCTTGACGTAAAAGTTCCCACATTGGAATACGGTTAGATGATACCTCGGAAATTTCAGGTTCAGGGCGAGATAATAACGGGGCTCCAATCATAAAATAACCAGGGGTTAAACAAGAAATGTCGTCAATGGGACAAGAGGCAGAAACACCCAACAGACGTGAGTTTATAATGGCTTCGATGCGAGCAAGAAGGGTACAAAATTCTTCGTATAATGGGACACGATCAGATAAGAAACGTTTTAAGTGGTGTTTAACCGACTTCACCCCGGCTTCCCACAAACCAATGGCTGATGGGTTGGCTGGAGCGTTAAAAACCCACTCATTTTCTCGTCCCACAAGGTAATCAGAAAAACATTATTGTTCTCTCTTACAAATTGAAAGTTTCGTCAAGAACTCGAGACTACCATTTGTTCGGATCGTTGATCCGAACAAACGACTCAAACGCAAATAGACAGCATCAGCCATTGCAGAGCTAGAAGCATCAGAAAATCATATGAGCCCAGGTGGATGAATGTAGGTATCAAGAATGTCACGTGGAATTTTGATGGTTTGAAGGCAAGGCATTTCTTTGGCAAATTGACTCCATTGGTCAATCATATAAGAAGGCAAAATATCATCCCATCCGATTCCTTGTAACCTGATTTTTTGCATTAATATCTTCATCCATATGACTACAGGTCTCAGAAATCCTGGTAAATCATAAGTACGGGCAATTTGTGATAAAAATTGGCGCTTAGTGGTGCAATTAGGGATGGTTTCAATTCTGTAACAAAAGACATCGTCTTCAGATAGCCACTGAGTTCCAAGAACTTGAATGGTCTCAACATCACCAAATTTGTGAGGCTTTTACATATAGTCCTGAATCAGGTCATTCAGAACGGCAGCATGAGAGCTTACCCATTTTCGTAACTCAAACCCAACAGTCGATAACAAGGCAGACAAGTCATCACGTAACTGACGGGCTTCAGCAATGGAGGAGGCTCCGGTACACACATCATCGATATGCACGTCAGTTTCTAGGACCTTAGCAACACTCGGATATTTGAACCCTTCGTCTTGGATTAATTATTTTATCACACGGAGGGCATGGAAAGGCGAGCTGGTGACACCAAAACAAACACGATTTATTCCATTTTGTTGTACAGGTTGAGAGGAATCGAAACGCCACAGTATCTGCAGAAATTTACTATCTTTTGGATCCAATTTGATAGCTCGGTACATTTGTTTAATGTCACCTTTGATAGCAACTTTATGCAGACGAAAATTCAAAACAATATTATTAATACAGTTTTGAAGCTTAGAACCGGCCAATAAGGCTTCATTTAAGGAAGAGAAGCAGGAATTGAAAAGTCGAATCCAAAAACGTCAGAAATACCAACAATAGCTGGGAACATAAGACTTGTACAGGCTGGCTTACAGAAGACGAAGGCATGATATTACCTGACAGCGCAATGGGAGGTGCAATAACAGGTAATATAGAAGGATTACTGGCCTTGCTGTTAAAATGAAGCATGGTATGATGGGCTTTGGAACCACAGTGTCTGCAGGCAAACTTAGAAGATCACGTCGATCGAGGATGTGATCCAAATGTGGAAAAGCATAAAAGTTTCCTACGTAAAACTTCATAGCGTTGCGCAATAGTCATATTACCAAACTGGCTACATTCTACGACTCGATGAGGTTTAGCACAACATGGACAGGAGTGACCCAAATCTGTAGCAGGCTTAGAAGAGGTTGATTGCACACTAGACTTCAGCGGAGGAGAAGCATGAGCAATCATGGCTCTTTTAACTCGGGTTTTCGTAGAAACAACGGCTTGGGGTAATTTGTCCTTGCTGACGAGGAGTTAATTACCTCACATGTGGCAATACGTCCTTCTACAAATTTCAGGACCTCGGCATAGGTAGGTACAGTAGCATCGTTAGCACTTGTATTCTCAAAAACTTGACGTGTTTGAGGGTCAAGCAGCCTAACAGCTAGGAAAGAATTAAGAAAATCCTAAACACTAGTTAGATTAAGGCTGTTTAAGGCTTCTACTTGGACATTAAAATCTTCTAAAAATCCTTTTAGCTGACCTTCATGCGTAAAAGGCTTCACAGAAAATAACCTCTGACACACATTAGATGCAATAACTCTTTTGTTAGTGAACCTATTCACCAGAGTTTTGTAGGCAGTGTCATAGGAATTTTCCGCAAATGGTAGACCTCGTATGGCAGTCAGAGCAGTGCCGGAGATGGAAGCGCGTAAGTAGCTGTACTTTTCGATGGTTGAGAGGTAGCCTTGATTATGAACCAAAGTGTCAAACAAAGATTTAAATGAATCAAACTTTTCATGTCCCCAAATGTAGGCTGTTTTGGTTTGATTGTTGGCGTGGAAGGTGGTGGAACGATTTGTGGTTCAGGCAAAGAGGCTTTCGCAGCTCAAACAGCATTGAAGTCCTCACATGCGTTTGAGAATGCTAAAATGTCTTATATAGGATGTTCTTCAACTGCTAAGGCATTCGTTTCCAATATTTTATTTTGAACGGCATCAAATTCGGAATAAGCCTTGTCTAGGTTTTACATCTTGCTTTAAATTGCAGGCAAATAATTGAATCATTTAAACGAGGAATTAAATCAAAAGCTTGTAGGGTTTGAAAATACCGTTGACGCCTGGTAACTAAAACCTGGAGATCGGAAGCCGCCTTTTCCTGAATAGTAGGTATTTTAATGACAAAAAGGATAAAATAAGACAATTTGAAAAACAAAAGGTTTTAGCAAAAGTAATTCAAATCAAATTACTTATTTAATGAAAATCAATTAATTAATTATAACAAAATAAATTTATAAAATAAATAAATTATAAAATAATTCATAAAATAAATCAAATGAATTTCGCCTTGTGACAATGAAAGGGTCAAAACACAAACACACAAATACACAATTTTGTTGTAAACAACTCAAATAAATTTTAATAATTCAAAAATTAAATATGAAATTCTAATATTTAAATGCATCAAATGGCAATTAATGACTCTAACCAATTAGTAATTACTGCTAATCTAATTAATTTTTAACCCGACTTCAAAAAAGGAGGATGGTTCTCAATTCGTCTGTATTTTTTTTTTTTTTTTTAAATGTTCACTTTGGCACGGCAATAATGTATCCCAGGGAATAAAGAAATATAAGGGAAAGGCACCCGGCTAACGAGGGACCAAAAATGTTGGCAACGGAACGATATATGGAATTAACTGTCGCCTACATTTTGTTCTGCATTCCCTGGAGCACACAAAATTTATTTTAATTTATATGAAATGGCGCGGTTTAGTTATTTACACTAATTGACTTAATCACACATTAAATGTTTAATAAAAATATATAACACCTTATATCTAGCTTGGAGTGATACTACCGATCGATCGAACGTTGTGTTGATTAATTAATCGAAGTGATCTACACGCATTTTTTTGCGTGTGTGTAGACACCAGAAAGGATAAGGATATTTGAATATAAATGTATATATATAATATTTAAGGGATCCGTACCAATAAATGAAGGGTTCGTACATTACCCCCTACCAAAATGAACATTAGGTCCCCGACAGTTAATAAAATACCATATCACCTATTTTTATAAATAAAAAGAGTGCAAATGATCCGAGATGAATAAATATTTTTTTAAATGAAAGGTCTTAAAAATATCTATAAAATTAGATAAACAATTATTTTTTTGACTGTATTTTTACTCATTATTTTTCAATTTGTTTATAGCGCACTATAAAGTTTATGTGTCTGTGGGCCCTCTAGCGGTCACAGTTTTATTCCGATTGGGTGGAATGAAATTTGGTATTTGAGGCGCTTTTGGTATTGAAAAGGATAAGTTCGTTAATGGATAAAATCGAGCAAGGGGAAGGGGAGGGGGGAACACAAAATTTGGCATATCTCCCTTAATATTAGAAAAATCGAAAATTAGAAAGAAATAAAGTTGTAGGTAATTAGTTTTACTATAATATTGTTTCTTATCATTTTTTCTGTTACACTTATATTTACAGAAATATGTACAATTCAATATTGAAAGTTAAAATTGTAAATATCTTCGTACACATTGGAGTTTGAGAAAAACGATAAGGTAATGAATTGTGGCAAACATGATTTTCCACAACTTTGTTTCTTATATATTTTTCGATTGTTCTAATATTATGAGAGATATTTTATATTTAATGTTTTCTTCTATGCCCCCCTTTCCCTTTAGACCTATGTCATTTATTCATAAAATTTGTCTTGCAAATACCAAAATAATACCAGGTACCAAATTTAATTTTCATCAGGCTAAAATTGTGACTGCTAGAGAGTGATTTTTTATGTATTCTAAAGAAATTCGCTAAGTTGACGCAGCTTCTGCGTAACAAATTTTTATGTAATAAAAATGTCGTCAAATGGAATCTGTTTAATTTGATATCTAACCAAAATACTTATTCTATTTCGTTTAGTTATAGTTTATTTGACTATTTTAATGGTGAGTACTAATATTAATATTTACCCGATCCGAGCAAAATTTAAAATAAAATCGTTTTCACAAGTTCATTTACTTTGGTAATGTGTTAATAAATTTTATATCTAAAAATTCGCTTTCACTCAATTTTACTCTACCTATGAAATTATTAACCACATTTTCAGTTTCATTCTGGTTTAATCAAATCTGTATATTTATATATTTGGTACAAGATGTGACGAAACCAATTTATGAGATCTAACCTCCGTAATCATATTTTCAAAATACTTAATCTTTTACTTAAATTGTACTTTGTTATTTTAGAGTGATTCGCTCTAAATTGTGCTTTGTTAACCAGACTTCAAAAAGGAGGATGGTTCTCAATTCGACTGTTTTTTTTTTTTTTAATGTTTGTCACCTCAGAACTCCGTCATTTATGAACCGATTTTGAATTTTTTTTTTGTTATAAAGGGTTTGATTTCATTATTCCAAGTGGTTTTGCTTTCTAATTGTCATTGATAACATACATTTGGCCAATTCAAAGTAGCATATTCATCAAATTAATTACTTAATTTGAAATTTCTACTTATGGTCAAATCACATGTACGATAATTTACATTTTAGAGTTGTTTAATTTACATTTCTACGTTCAAATTCACCTTCTGTTGTCTTGGGTAAAGACTTTCAGCCAATTCAATGTAGAATTATTTACATACTAATTATTTAATTTACATTTCTAATAGGCAACTGTCTATTTATTGCCACATGCAATTATCATTCCAGAAGGACACGCTAAACTTAAATAGTTAAATAAAACAATATCTTTTTCAAATTGTCACAATACCCTTAATAACCGTCCAAATAGCCGAGCGGTCTAAGGCGTTATGTCTGAATGTATACTTGGAACTGGGAGGTTATGGGTTAGAATCCCAACATCGGCAGTTTGTCAATTATTAAGAGAGAAAAAGGGTGGTTAATTTACTAAACTGTCAGCGTATGGACAAGAACGAAGTAACCGGCTATGCTTGAGAGGTTTTTTTGCAGTTTCCTTCACGAACTCCAGATGAATATCGGCATAATTCCTATCAGAGTCGGCTGCAGCCGCACATCATACCGATTCCTAGTCTACACACAAAATTCCTTCCACTCCACTCCCTAAGCATCACAATAGACCTTATGGTCGAAGTGTAATAAATTTAAGACCTACAAAAAAATTTTTTTTACAAAACATGAATATTTTTTCCTGTAAAATACTAATCTGCAATAAAAAGTATAGGTTTTTATTTAGAAAATCAAAGACCAAGCATCGGTTAATCGACACATTAAAGGCCAATTAAGTTAATCTAATATGAATGAGCGTGACGTACTTTAGGTATTTAGAAGACCTAATTCGTAAATCGGACAAAGTTTTGAATGTCTCTCTCAATATTAATAAAATGAAATACTAATAATAATACTAAATAGGTTGTAATTTTAATTTATGCAAAGCTACACCCCACCCCACCCCATTAATTGTGTAAATATTGAACTATTAAGTTCGGTTTTATAAATAATGAGTGTATAATGTGGCACCAAACCAGTGAATTACTTAGTATGTTTGGCTCATTTTTAAGATAATAAGGCTAAGTTTAGACCCAACTACGTAAGAGTTACAAAATATACAAATTTTAAAGATGATCGTTTTTGACATTTAAGAATTAGGATCGATGAATATTTGAAGAAATTTTTGTGAAATCGTTTTTCATCAGTTTTTCTGAATCAACTTCCAAAGGTTTAATTAGGAGGATGTTAAGGTTTTTAGATTGCGCTTCATTGTTCGATTTTAACCATATCGTAATGAACTTTTTAACAGCTCTATCTTATTTTATTAACAGAAAAGGATAGGTATGATTCTCTAATGTTGGATTCTAGATTATCCCAAGGTGAATGTTGCAAAATCTTTTACGCTATAAAAATATTACTTAAAAATCAAAATTATTAAACTTTTAGAGAATATTTTTCTAAATACTTAAAATGAAATAAATAATATTTAAAATTTTTCCTTTAAAACTTTTTGTGAATAAGTCCACAGTAATTCATTTTTAATTATATTAAATTTTGATGAGTAAACATTTTTTAAATGTGTTTTTATTTAAGTAGTTAATAAAAATAAGAACTTTATAAACATTATATTACCTACTTGCTTCCATTTGTTGATTTTTCTAATCGTTTAAAGTTCGTTTCAAAATACATAAATAACAGATTAGTTTAGTATTTTGAAATTGCGGTTCCATAACCGGCAGCAACTCAGGCACGCAGGTAATTGAACATGGCTCTCATCTGGCGTCCCAAATATTTGCAATAATAAGACCTAAAAGACTTTTTAGGTCTAAGACTTTTTAAATATATATGTACAATTATTGTTATTTTTGGAGGCGGTGTCAGCATAGAGAAATTCACATAACTTTAGGACACCGCCTCCAAAAATAACAATAATTTTACATATATATTTAAAAATTTTTACTTAGGTGAACTAAAATTGGCACAAGAATATGCAATTATTTTTTTACTTTTTAGTGCATTTTTTGTAGAATATTTGATTTTTGAAGTCGGGTTTCCATTTTGTCAAAATAGGTCTTATTTCTCGCTTTTTAGTGACTTTGAAGTTCTATAAATGATTTTATTTGTCTAAATATGGGTAGACCTACTAAACGACCAACTAATTTTTAGTGCATTTTTTTATAATTCTTACTTTCCCATTATAAATGAGTATAGCCTTTCAAAAAAAAAAAATTCGCAGAAATCGATTATCACATATAAAATGAGGATTTTCCTCGATTTCCCGGGGATCCCCTCATCAGAATGCGATTTGGTGACAATGGGACCAATGGGAAACTAAACCCTTTAAAACAAACAAAAAAATTCAAAATCGGTCCACAAATGACGGAGTTCTGAGGTGACACACATTAAAAAAAAAAACAAAAACAGACGAATTGAGAACCATCTTCCTTTTTGAAGTCGGGTTAAAAAAGAAAAAATAATCTTATATGATGTAGCGGAATTTCGTTCGTCATTTGAATATAGAATAAAGTCTTATTTACGGTTTGGATACTAAGAAAGTATTTCCAAAGACTATTAGACGCGACGAAATTGACACCTCATTTGAATTTTCGATTTTGTCACCCTTAAACATCCATGATCCATCCTTACCACTACTTCTTAAACCATTTGGAGCTGTTCAGGATCAGCAGTAAGGCTTAAACGCCGGTAGAGTTTAGCTCAGAGAGGTTCTCTAGATATAGTTGACCCAAAAGAGTGAGTCTGTTTATAATACGAGTTGGACAGTGACAGAGAAGGTCATCTCCCTCCTCCTCATAGTGGGCAGCTCCTACAATTGTCGTGGTGCCCTAGTCCTAGAAGTTTTGCATGTCTGCCGCCCAGCCAATGCCCTACGATGGCTGATATAACGTTTCCAATAGAGTATAGACGATCTCCTTAGAGTTGAGTTGTACTCTGGACAGATCTGCCTGGTAGTACCACAGGTACGTTCCCCTCGCCACTTCAAAACAATAGTATTACTTACTATTAAAAGACGGCACGTCGGAGCTTAATATCAGAAATACGATTAAGGGTAATCAGCATCTTTCTTTCACTATAATAAACACAAAATTTCGAATATCTCTCTTAATATTGGTAAAATGAAAAAATGCATAACATTAGTTTAGTTGTAAAAAATTAATTTCCCAAAAACAGTAGCCTAAAAGCGAATGAATAAGATCAACTTAAAAAATTTGAAAAATTAGCGCTACTTCTGTAGTCATATGTAAGTACAAGACAATGATTGAATCTTAGCGCTACTTTTGTGGTTTATATTATTACACTCGCAAAAATATTTTAATCAGTTAGTCACGTTCAAAGTTACTGTGAAAAAATGTTTTTTATAAATCTGGAAGTTAAATTATTATTATTTATTAAAAATTTATGCAAATATGTCTATTTAAATAAACTCGCTCTGCTCAGATAGGGGCGCCGACCCAATGACCCCCGGGGTGGCCTTCAGCCTTCGCTTCGCGTCTTAGACAGGATACACAAAAGAAGGGTGCAGCTTCTAGCATGTATACAGGTAAATAAGGTATTTTTAGGGAATTTATTCCATTTGGGAGGGGGGTTGCGTAGGAGAATTTAAAAAAGCGCACTCTTCTAGCATATCTAGAAGTGGGTTAGAATTTGTATACGTCAGTGAGTGAGTTAGTCAGTGAGTTACACAAAAGGCTATATATATTATAGAATTCTCAACATTACCCCCCATATCAACAAAAACATACCCTACAAATTTATAAAAATGTAATTGAAATGTAGTTGAAAATAATTTAAAAGTGAGCTTTTTCAAAAATCACTGTTTTTTTGTGAATAGTGCATTGTTTACCACTTAGAATTTTTCAACTGGTTCTTTTTTTTTGGCTGCACTTCAACAAATAGTGTTATTTTAAGTATTTTTTAAACGAGTGAGCATGTACCGATAACAGTCGGATACGATTTTATATAATAAGAAAAAGTGAAATTCTACAAGTAGATCTTTCTAGGCCTTTTTTACCGATCCCTAAAGGACAAGGAATTTGTATGTAGATTAGGAATTTATAAATTGTGTGATTGCAGCTATCTTTGACAGGAACTATGCCCAAATTTTGTTTTAATTTTGAAATGTTAATTTTGATTGTCGTTTCCATAGTAACTATAAACAATAATCATTATATATCGTTCTATTTTGGCTATTAATAAATTTAATTTTTGCAAATACTAAAATCATATCAGATATTATATTTCAATTTTATCACACTAAAATTATGACCACTAGAGAGTGATTTATGTATTCTTAGGAAATTCGCTAAGTTAAAGCAGCTCCTGCGTAACGAATTTTTATTTTTATTTTTCAAATAGTTACCGCCAGAAGAGCTTTTATATTAGTACCGCCAGAAGAGCCACTACATTCATTGGTTTCGGGAAATGGGTCAGGATCTAAACATTTTTTTACTCATATCAAGCAATAAAATAATTGGTTTGAAATGACGTCATTTGGCGCAACAAAAGTTATTCGAGAAAAATTTAAGCCACGTTTCAAGGTATAAGTATATTGAAACACAATAAACTTTTACCACCACGTGGCTGATGCAAAATACGTTTACAGCTTTCAATTGAAATGGTGTATCAATTGGCATGGCTTAAAGTACATTTGTAGCTCGGTAAATTTCCAAAAGCAGAAAGAAGTGAGTGTGTTTAAAAAAGTTGATGGCGGAATAGGAGTGCTGAGAAAGTATTTTGAGAGCAACATGGGAGAGCCACATGGTGGTACAAACAATTCGCTATACAATATCCTATATTACATCTATTTATTATCTGTTTACCTTTGCAGATTCAATTATATCATCTAACAGGTTCCTTATTGCGAACGCGAGATAGTGACTAGATATTTTTGCAAATTTATTTAATGGGCGATTCAGCAAGACAAGTCGATCAACGTTGTGCACACAATACTTCGGTGAAAAGACCAATTGTGGAACAACTCCAAATGTTTTTCCATCAGCACAACGAATTGGTTGCATTATTCACGACCGCATTAGACGCATGTCATCCTGTCACGCCTGCAGGACAACACGCAAGACGTTTTAATGCGCCAACAATTGATGAAGTCGCTAGAAAATAAAACTAAGAATGTTGTGTATCATAAAGCATTAGAATAATAAAGAATATGTTTTTGGATATATGCCAAGTTTTGAATTCCCCCCACCCTTTCCCCATTGATTTTACACATTAACGAACTTGACCTTTTGAATACCAAAAGCGCCCCAAGTACCAAATTTTATTCCAATCAGAATAAACCAGAAAAAAAAAAATATATATATATATATATATATATATATATATATATATATATATATATATATATATATATATAGTTATAAAGGATCGATGGACATTTGAAGACATTTTTACGAAATTCCAACAAAAGCTGCATTTCCTTTGGAGGAAATTCGCTAATAGTTCAGTAAAGTTAAACATGAAAAGGCGGTCGTGCTTGCAAAAGGTCAGGTCGTTCTGAATTTTTTATATGTTGTTAGGACCTAAACCAATATTAAAAAACCAGATTTGCAATTTCCAAAGTGCTGTGCGAGCGGCGGTGTACCCAAAAAACCATGAAATTTTCGGACTTTTTTAAGTTTTTGCTCAATATCTCAGTGAAGGAAGGGTCTGACCGGTATAGTCATTCTATACACTTTTAAATTAGACTAAATTTTCAACAATTTGAGATCAAAACAAGCTCTATACAGCTATTGGTTCTCAAGATACAGTTCTTAGAAAATAGGCCATTTTTTCCAAAAAGTGAAATTTTTAATATAAAGGTAGGTCGAATACTTTTCGGGCAGACCTCGTATATATTTAATATATACAAAAAGAAAACATATGTACTATTGACACACAAGTTCATGTCATTTTTAAAATTTTATATTGATTTGTGGTTTTCGAAAAAATGCTTCGGATAAAAGTTGTTCGTTAGAAATATAGTAACAACTTTTATTCGAAAGTTTTGTTCGAAAATCGAATGAATAAGGCACAAACAACTATAAAATTCAAATAAAATGACATCAAGTTTAGTGGCCAAGTGTATATCAGACACTGAAAGATTATACGCAACAAACTATATCATCTATAGGTAGCTCAGTTTGCAGAGCACTGGTCTGTTATTGTTTATATGTAAATATAATTATTTTTGTTTATATGTAAATTGTCAAGGTTGTAAACATTCAAAGCAACCGTGATAATAGAGGGAAGTTATAGTTGTTATGCAACAAATAAAAATGATGAACAAAATTATAATAATAATTTAATGAAGAAGCGATACCGCTACAAATTCAATCACCAGCCAAGATATATAAGATTTTTCATATCAAAACAAAGAGTATTAAGTTTAGTCCCGACTTTTTTTAATCAAAAGTTATTGCTGCTGGCTTTTTAGAAATATTTTTAAAAAGAATGCCATTTAAGTGGTTAAGTGTACAAGAAAAATTCTACACCACTATCATATTTGTTAATATTATCGCATCATCACTTACTATTAAAGACAAAGACATTTCGCAATTTATATCACGCCGTTGTCGTTAATATACCAGGCAACTCTGCGTAGTTTTTATTAAACAACTTTAAGTCTGCCTCACACGATGCTGGTTCGCTTGCTGGATTACTTGTGGGGTGCTGTGATGGCAACTATGATAGAAGTTGTGATGGAAAATGACGTCACTGCTGGCTCTGTTGCGTGGACGCTTGCTAGAATTTGGTGATAGGTCTTGTCCTATTTTACGTACTTTTTTCTCTGCTAGTTTTACATGTTAACCAATTAGAACGTCTTATTTAGTCACATGGGCTTGTTTTATCAGTAGCGTTCTTTTATGATTATTATGATTATTATTATTATATTTTATCATTGGACCATTGAAGTGTTTGTAAAAAAAACTTAATTTCATTAGTAAATTTTTTTTAAACTGATATATAATAAAAAATCAAGAACTTAAATAAAACGAATCAATTTATAGACCGCAGGTAAGTGTATAACATTACATTAATATTATTATTAATATTATACGATTAAAGTAAAAAGTTATAACTATTTTTGAATTTTAATGACTGTCTGTCGTTAGTAAACTATTTTTCCATAATTAATATTTCAAAAGAAAAATAGCTAGTCAGCTATGCTATTCAAAACTAGTAACCATCATTATTATTTCACAGAATTCTGTTCGATATTGATAATACTTTACCTATAAAACTTAACCTATAATATTGACATTTGAATATTTTTGCAGAATAGTATTTCATTACCAAAGTATGACGTCTAATAAAGGGCAAACTTCAAATTTGAAAGCCGAAAAATGGACTATTCCACAAATAGAATCGCTGATTGACGCGTATAAAGAAGAAATCTGTTTATACGCGACTACCGAAGCAAATTACCACAATAAACATCTTCGAAAAGAAGCCCTTATGCGAGTCAGTGGATTAGTGCAAAAGATAAGACCAGCAACAACTCCTACGGAATGTCAAAATAAATTCCATAATTTAAGAAACCAATTTAACATTGAGCACGCTAAAGTTCGAGCATCGTGTAAAAGTGGAACTGGGACCGATAACGTGAGTATTATTTTTAACCTAATTAATTTATAAAATCAGCTATACAAAAATACATTTTATTTCTATTTATATGTATAATTAAATAATATATATTAAATATAAATAATAATATAAATAAATATCTATTTTTTCAGATTTATCAACCAACATTATGGTATTACCAAAAGTTGTTGTTTTTAGGAACGTTCATCAAACCTCGTAAGAGCCGAAATTCGTTAGAGCAAATAGAAAACTCAAACTTAGATAATCAATTATCTGAGAATAGTGGTGATTGCATACAAATTCCACCTAATAAACACGACATCGGCATAAGCATTGAAGCTTTTGATGATGATAGATTTTACAATAGAACAACAACCTACTCCATGCATTATTACAACGCCTCCAACAACTTCAAGCAGTGCATCAACATCTACATCGAACTCGGATGTGCAGCAAAATCGGCCTACATTCATACCACCTGCTCCTGTTAGTCCTGCGTTTTCGGTATCATCGTCATCAGGAATACCTAGTGTATCAACACCAAAATCAAAAAAAAAACGACACGATTCCACTGAAAGCGACTATATTGACGCTGTACACGAACTTGCAAATTCTTTCAAACAGCCCGTCACGGTTCTCAATACATCAGCTTCAGCAAATGCATCAACTTCAGCATTAGATCCAACTGATAGTTTTGTTTCATTCATTGGATCACTACTTCGTACTTTTGAGGATGAAGAATTAAAATTAGAATTAATGAATAATATTACTCAAATGGTACTTAACGCTAAATCGGTTGATATACAGCGTAGAAAAAAATGAATTTTCCGAAAATTACTTTAAAATTAGTTTAGTTATGATTAGTTTTTTATTATTAATTTTCATTTTTATATTTTATAATTTATTTAATAATTAACGAATGTTTTTTAGCAATGTTAATGTTTATCATCATCTTTACTAATTAAGGAATAAAATTTATCTTTATAAATGGCATAGAAATAAACATAATTTTTTTTGCAAAATATTTTTTTTATTGAATTACAAATTTTTTATAATATTTATGACTATAAATAAACAAAATTTAAAATAAAGCCTTGTAGTTTCTTTTTTGGCCATTAATGGGTTAATGATTTTTAATAGTCGCCAATTACGCTACCAATTGCCTGCATCGATAGCAGTATATTGAAATGGAACAGTACCTGTGGTGTTAAAATATTCACAAAATTTATCACGAATCACTAAACCGTCGCTACTGCTTCGATTACCAGGTCGTTGCTGTAAAATGTGTTGATTGTCTGGTAGTTGTGCTTCTCGAGAATTATCATTAGAATCATTTGAAATTCTATAATTATGAGGAACATACCACTGATATGAGTTCTTTTTCATAATGAGATAATTATGTAGAAGTGCACACGCGTAGGTTATTCTTTCAACTTTTTCGACACCAAGAGATATAGTAGTAAGTAAAACTCGCCATCTATTCGCGAGGATACCAAAAGCATTTTCAGCTGTTCTACGAGCACGACTTAGCCTATAGTTAAAAATTCTCTTTTCCAAGGTGAGGCCCCGATCCGGATATGGTTTTAACAAATTCGGCTTTAAAGCAAAAGCATCATCACCAATGATTACATACGGTAACTTGTAATTAAATCCAACTAGTTCACATGGTGCTGGTAAATTTAAATTTCCTGCATACATGTTGATACATAATGGACTCTCTCGAAAAACAGCCGAATCATGCATACGACCATTTCTTCCGACATCAATAAATAAAAATTTATATTCAGCATCGACAAGAGCTAAGAAAACGATGCTGTCTGTACCTTTATAATTACGAAATTTGGAACCATCCTTTCGAGGCGGCCGGAAATTAATATGTTTGCCATCTAACGAGCCGATGCAATGAGAAAAATGCCATAATGATTGAAATTTATTGGCAACGAGTTCCCATTCTTCCACTGTTGATGGTAAAGTCATGACTTTAGGTTCAAGCTCTTTTATTATTGCTTTTAAAGTTGAGTGGACAATGGTGGAAATGGTGTTGGCAGCAATACGAGTGGAGTAACTGAGGTCCTGAAATGTGCTGCCTGTAGCTAAGAATCGGAGAGTTACTGATAATCTATCCCTTGCTGAAATAGCTTCTCGCATAACTGTATTTTGTTTCTGGATATGTGGCGTTACTAATGCCAGCAACTCATTCCACACATCTTCCTGCATCCGGGTATAATTCGTGAATGAAGCAGGATCTTCAGGGCTAAAAGAAACGAAGGATATAGTTATAATAGAAATTTCTGAAAAATAAAAATCATGCTCTCACTGTAAGACAAAAGTTTTTCAGTTAATGATAAAATAATCATAAAATAGCTTCAACAACTTTATAATTATTTGTCAAAACTTAAAAAATTATCATATAGTTGCATAGCAACGTCCGTCACATGCATTATATAATTATGAGAGAAAAATTTATTATTTATTCAAGAAAATTTATTTGATTATATTTTATAAAGAGAGTTATTAATAAAAATCTTAATAACCATTAACAAATAATTTTTATGAAGTAAATAAATTTCACAATTTCTATACTCACGCTAGTTCTTCAAATAATATTTTCAAAACACTTTGCTGGTTGTCACGCCGTAATAACCACGAACGACTCCACAACCTAGGTTTTAACCTCTGACTTCTATTTCTTCGTCTTAATTTATCAATAACTAAAAATAACCCCATTACTAATCGTCTACGACGAATCACTTCTGCTATAACCGCGTCCATTTTTTCAAACCATCACTTTGCACGCATCGGAGCCATCTACCGACCTAGTGCCAACATTGCATCGTGTGAAGCGAACATCGCATAGAAGCCATCACAACGCCCAGCACCACAGCTAGCTTGGGACCCAGCTACAAAATCGAGCAAGCAATCCAGCAGCCGAACCAGCATCGTGTGAGCTAGGCTTTACTTAAGATAGGAATATCCATAATTTTAAAACATATCACTTGGGTCGGTGAACTAACTATTTAGCTCTGTTTATATAAGACAAGAATTATTGTAAGTAAACGCAATTATTTTTATAATAAATTAATTTACAAAAATTTCGTCAATTATTTTATATTAGTATTTTTTTTATTGAAAGGGTCGTTACTTGATTTAAAAAAACTAAAAAAGTTCTAATAATAAACAAAGTTTCTTCATCACAAAAAGGTAAACATATTTAGGTACTTAATTACATAATAAAACATTGTACGAATGAAAGCTTAAAAAATATGGATAAATCCTAAAAAATAAAAATTCAAGAAAAAGTTAGCTGAGATTAAAATAAAGTTACATTTGTGAAAACTATTTCTATATGTCGTAATTATGCAAACAGGTAATAAATACAAAATAAACTTATACATAATTATTATACATAATAATTTTTACATAAAACATTTTAAAATTAAAAATATAATGTGTAAAGGGGCGGGATAGATCATACATACAAAATTCTTACAGATGGTCATTTAATATTAAATCGCAATTTTTGCTTAGCTTATAAATTAAATTATCTTTTTTATTATAAATATTTAATTAGATTAATGGTTAACAATAGTAATTGTGATAAGATATCATAAAGAATGGATCCATTCGCAAATATTTAGTACATCAATTTTAAGCTTAATTGTCTCCGGGAAAGTTCTGAAATGATTATATGTAACTATTTAACAAATTTCAAACTTTTAATCAGGCTCGTAGATTTAAGCAACTATTTAGCCATGCGGTGTCGTACTGTTGTGTGAGTCATACATCTGTCGAGGATGTATGTAGTGTATCAGATAATATTACAATGTGGATCAATTGCCTGTCTATGCTGGATTGTATGAATACCCGAAAAATTATCGTGAATTACCCACCAGAGGAACTATGATTACAAGCATGCCGTACTATAGGCTCACATCCGCGGATACAAGCTTTTTTTAAAGAGATACTTAATTAAGGTACATGAATAAAGGCAAAAGATGGTAATAATTTTTAATAATCTTATTTATTTTTAATAATCAAATTTTTAGTATGAAAATTTAAAATTTAGTGCATTATATTTAATAAAGAGCAATGCCGCTGAATTTACAGGTTCTATCCTGTTTCACACAGGTTCATAGATTAATCTCATGATAAACAGCCTTAACTATTCCAGGTGCATCGATTTTAGATGATTTCTCAAAGACGATATAGTGGTACGGCTCTTGCGAGAGTCTTCCAAGCAGAAGTCTACGCCATACTGGCTTGCGTTCGTGAGAACCTACGTAGAGGCTACATAAACCAGAACGTATGTATTCTGTCGGACAGTCAAGCTGCTTTAAAAGCCTTGTCTGAAACTGAGGTCACCTCAAGGGTAGTCAAGGATTGTCTGGAGGAAACTGGTAAAACGGAACAATGTTAAATTAGTCTAGGTGCCGTGTCACAGTGGTTTCGAAGGGAACGAAAAAGCGGATACCTTAGCAAAGAAGGGAGTCGGAATGCCCTTCATAGGCCCAGAGCCTTTTTTAGGAATTCCAAAGACTGCATGTAAACAGGTGATTAACGAGTGGTCAAATGCTAACCACCGTGATCACTGGGAAAAAGTACCGCCGCAAGAGCTTGGGAAGGTACTGCTTCAGAGTGCAACAAAGAGGTTATCTCTCGATACACTGAGTCTGAACAGGATGCAGCTGCGGAAGGTTACCGGGCTCATTACCGGGCATTATCCCATGCGGAAGCATCTGCACACAATGGGACTGCATAACGGCTCCACTATGTGCAGATTGTGTGGCGAGGAGGAAGAAACATCTAGCCACAAAATATTTGACTGCGAACCTCTGAGTTACAGCAGATACAGAATATTCGGTGCATCTTACCCCGAATATATGAACCTTCGGGAGGACCTGATAAGCAAGCTCCAGGCTATTTCCAACATATAGGAGAAGCGAGTCTCGTCAGACTGAGGTAGAAGAGGGAGCACAATGGACCATGAGATCGAAGTGCAATACTTTTTAGACCCTAAGATGTATCTATCTAACACCCGCATCCGCAAAAGCTCCGTAAGAAGCACTGATTATTGCAGAAGCGGATGCGGATACTAAAATCAATGCGAAAGTTCCGCGATTGTAGATGCTGATGCGAATATCCGCAACATCCCTGTTATAAATGTTGTCGGCAGCCATGAAGTAATAAGAAGCGTGTTTAATATATTGTGTATAGAAAAAATAGAGGAAGGTTATATTAAGCTGTTAGTGTTCAATCAAAATAATTTATAATAAACGCATAACTTTTTACAGAGTAGTCCTACTTTGATAATTCGGATTACTAATTTGATAATTTTTTGTTATGTAGGGAATGATTCAAAGTTGGTCCCATAAAAATTTGAAAAAAAAATTACAAATTTTAGCCACAAATAAAAATTAATAAGACTTCCCGCCGCTTCCACTAAAGAACACATATCATAATCGCTGTATATTGTCTGTGTGTAAACACTTTGAAAGCACTATATATATTATATATATATATATATATATATCTATATATACACGAGTATATAACGATATTTAGTGCTTTCAAAGTGTTTACACACAGGCAATATACAGCGATTATGATATGTGTTCTTTAGTGGAAGCGCTGGGAAGTCTTATTAATTTTTATTGGTGACTAAAATTTGAAATTTTTTTTTAAATTTTTATGACCACACATAAATTTTTCAGAGTAGTCCGATTTCAATAATTCCTTTTTTATTGGATTAAGTATACTTCGAAGTTGGTACCATAAAATTTGAAAAAAAAATCGTGCCTAAGGGTAGAAAAATATGGAAAAATGGATTGTTCACCCACTGAATTGTCATCTGTGAACCGATTCTGTTGAAACTTGGCACACTTATATAGTTCTAATGACACTATAACATGTACGAAAAAAGAAAGGCACTGAAAAGTGAAGAAAAAAAAACTTTTTAACAAAAAATAGAATCGACGAAAGAAGAAAGTAACTGAAAAGCAAAAAAAAAAAACTTTTATACAAAAATTAAATCTTCGAAAAAAGAAAGTAACTGAAAAGCAAAAAAAACTAAATCAATGTAAATTCCTAAATAATTTTGAGTCGGCGCCAAACAAACAATATATGTAATATTTTGTAATATTTAGGCACCAGATGAGGGAACACTATAGATCTTATAGGTCGCAGTATATCTAATCCTCCATTATAATTCACGATATTTGATGCGTAAAAAAAGCGTAACTAGAATGTATTGTTGACAGTATTGCGTGTTCATACTGGCGTTTAATCAAGTATGTATTTTTATTTTATTTAAAAAAAAGTGATTATAATCACAAAGACACAAATAAACTAACTCAGGAATATCCTATAAAGTACTAGTAGTAATAGTAGCGGAGGGGAAAGGGTCAAAACCCTTGCCCTCCGGAAAAGTACGCCTTTCTAGGCCTTTTTTACCGACCCCTGAATGACAAGGAATTTGTATATAGATTAGGAATTTGTAAGTTGTACGATTGCATCCAATTTTGATATAGGAACTATGCCAATATTCATCTGGAGTTTATGAAAGGAAACTGCAGAAAACCTTCACGAGCATAGCTGGTTACTTTTATTCTTATCCATTCGCCGACAGTTTAGTAAATTAACCGCCAATTTAATTTTAACCACCCATTCCGAGTCTTCAACTACTGGACCACACGGAATGGTTAATGGTTAATCATATAAAATTTGTGTGTGTGTTAAATTGGTCCACTCATATCAGACGTGACGAATGAATTTCGGATAAATTATAATATTTACAATGTGTGAGAATGAATAATATACTATTTTTAACCGACTTCAAAATGGAGGATGGTTCTCAATTCAGACGTAATTATTCAATAAAAATTATGTCACAATACTAGAAACAAAATAAAATTTTAACTAAGAAATATACATAAGACTTACTTCCAGATCCCGATATTTCAACGCAATTATCGTCCGTAGCTAAATTATCATATAACAAATTTAAAAAATTAAATTAAACTTAAAATAAACACATGGAAACAAAACGAAAATATACAAATAAGAAATTAATAAAAATGTTCACTGAATGACTCATTTAGTAAAAGTAAAAAATTATTTTATGGTCTGTATTTTGTGTGGTCTGTATGGTCTGTATTAGTCTGTATAATCAGAACAAAAAACCGGTTTGATTTTATTATAGAACAAATACATATACACACATACGCAACACATAGACAAATTCTCTGTTCATATATACAAAATAATGTTATTTTGAAATAGAGAAAAATTTTAAACTTTTATATTTCAAAAACAAAACGGTAACACACGATTTTATTTAAAATTTATATAATAAATATTTATCTTTACTCTCCTAGTTTTTTTTTTAAATTCTGTTGAGTATACATTTTCTAATACAACAGATAATAGTTGGGCGGGCATGAAGTTTTACATGCTTCTAATGAGAGACAGTGGGAGAGAATGATAACTTTGATATTAATTATCTCGCGTTCTAAATGGTCAAAAATTCTGAATCTTCGGGATTTATTAGAAAACGTTACTAATATTACAAAATGTAATGTTTTGTAATTTACTTTTAACCGAGATTTTCTAGTGCCGACTCAAAATTATTTAGGTATTTACATTAGTATAAGACTAAGATAGACTAAAAAGGTTCTTTTTTATTTTTTGCTTTTCATAAAGATTATTAAAATAAAATAATCAAAGAGAATTCTAGGTTTTTTTGAAATTATATTTCAAATTTTGCCCCCATTCCTAGAACATTTGTTTGTATTTTATAAATACGTATTTCGACTACAATGTAGTCATCATCAGTATGAATTAGCTAATCGTAACTATCTCTGGGATATGGATCAGAGATATGTTGCTTGTTGCTAATTTGGTGCCTGTGTCACAATGATATTAAAAAATTATGTCCTTTTATACGATTTGGCTGAGGGTATAATCTGACTTGAGGATTATTTAAATTGCCTGACTACTGGATTAGGTAGTTGGAAAGCCCCACTTATTTATTGGCGGTATTCTTTGGTGACTATGCGGCGTTTGTTTTGTCACTAAAGTGAGTGTACCTACGTTAACCTTGACATTCAGGTATTGGATTTTTATTTTTGAAAATGGTTTAATTTTATTAAATCAGAATTTGGAATTGGGCCATTGTCTAAATTCATTATCTGTTTTCTCAATTTGTATATGTAGATGCTTTCGTATGCATCTAATCTAATTCTGTGGGGTTTTGTACCAATTTAATTAGTTTTAGATTCGATTTATCAATTTTATGGTTGTTCTCAATAACGTGCGCCGCTATACACGATTTTTCGGTTCTCCCAAATTTCGCCCGATTGTTTTTCATTACTAATTTTATCCTTAGGGTTGCCCAGAAACTGTTTGATTTTATTTTTACTAACAAGCGCTGTTTTTAAGTTGTGGTCCCTTAATTCTCGAGTGATTTGTACATGGACGGAAGTATGTTAGTTTGCACCATTTAGTTTGTTCAACGTTGCCAATTTCTGGTGTTAGTGCGGTGGAATTGTTTCGTGCAAAAAAAACATTCAAATTTCGTGCAAAAAAACAGATATTGAGTGCTTTCAAAGTGTTTACACACAGACAATATACAGCGATTATGATATTTGTTCTTTAGTGGAAGCGCTGGGAAGTCTTATTTTTTTAATTGTATTTTTTTTTGTGGTTAAAATTTGAAATTTTTTTTCAAATTTATATGGAACCAACTTTGAAGAATACCCTATTCAACAAAAAAAATTATCAAAATGGGACTACTCTGTAAAAAGTTATGCGTGATCATACATTAAAAAAAATATATACAGGTTAAATTGAGTACCTCCTTCTTTTCGTCGGTAAAAATGAGATTCAGAGCTGCTACCAGACTGACAAAGGTTGCTTTATTACTTTGTTTTTTATAGATCTATATCAATTTAATCAATTTAAGGATGTTCCAGCATGGAACCACTTTTCGACAGATTTTGCTCAAGTTTCAGAATTTTTGACCGTTTAGAACGCGAGATAATTAATAGCAAAGTAATCATTCTCTCTCACTCTCTCTCATTAGAAGCATGTAAAACTTCATGCTCGCCCAACTACTTATACTTATACTTATAATTATTATTACTTATACTTATCTGTTGTATTTAAAAAAATACTCAACAGAATTTTAAAAAAAAAAACTATCAGAGTAAAGATAAATATTTATTAATTAAATTTTTTTTTTAAATCGCGTTTTACCGTTTTGTTTTCGAAATATAAAAGTTTAAAATTATTTAATTACATTAATTTGTATATATTAATAATGAATATATCTATGTATTGTGTATGAGTGTATTTGTATTTGTTCTATTATTCTACTACTATTTAAAAAGTTATCTTTTCTCTCTTTCTAAGATATCGCGTTCTCTCTCATTCCGATAGAAATACCTTAATCAATTCATAATCAAGTATAGAACCATTATCCCACTTAAGTGTTTTATTACCGATTTTGTGGATTAAAATGCTTTCGTATCAAGTCTATTGAAAGATTTAACTGATTTAATTAACTTGGACGATTTTTCGATTCGATGGAGATCTGCTATATGTTTATATGTTATTTTTCACGAATCAAGATATGAAAAATTTTGACGAAATCTGTCCGAGATACACTTTATCACAATCTAACTTCTGAAATTGGATTGTTTTGACCTAAGACTTATTGTAAATTTTGATATGTAAAACTAGTATTAATTACAGATAATAAAACCTATTTTGACAAAATGAAAACCCGACTTCTAAAATCAAATATTCTATATCAAAAGATGCACTAAAAAGTAAAAAAATAATTGCATATTCTTGTGCCAATTTTAGTTCACCAAAGCAAAAATTTTTAAATATATATGTACAATTATTGTTATTTTTGGAGGCGGTGTCAACATAGAGAAATTCACATAACTTTTGGACACCGCCTCCAAAAATAACAATAATTGTACATATATATTTAAAAATTTTTGCTTTGGTGAACTAAAATTGGCACAAGAATATGCAATTATTTTTTTACTTTTTAGTGCATCTTTTGTTATAGAATATTTGATTTTAGAAGTCGGGTTTCCATTTTGTCAAAATAGGTTTTATTTCTCGCTTTTTAGTGACTTTGAAGTTCTATAACTGATTTTATTTGTCTAAATATGGGTAGACCTACTAAACGACCAACTAATTTTTAGTGAATTTTTTTTACCCGTTTTTTTTTACCGTAAAAATTTTTTTTTTTGGGGTCCGTTTTTTTTTTGTAAAAAATTTTTTTGAAGTCGGTTTTTAAAAAAAATTTTTTATTTTCCCATTATGAATGAGTATACCATTTCAAAAAAAAAAATCGCAGAAATCGGTTATCACATATAAAATGAGGATTTTCCTCAATTTCCCGGAGATCCCCTCATCAGAATGCGATTTGGTGAGAATGGGACCAATCGGGAATCAAACCCTTTAAAACAAAAACAAAAAATTCAAAATCGGTTCATAAATGACGGAGTTCTGAGGTAACAAACATAAAAAAAAAAAAAAAAAAAAAAAAAAAAATACAGACGAATTGAGAACCATCCTCCTTTTTTGTAGTCGGGTTAAAAAAGAATTAAGCTACTGAATTAAGCATTGCAATCGAAATGTCAGTATCTAAATGTATATAGTTTTATGTATATTTTTAAAATAAGTTTTCTATTATACAATTTTCTTACGAGTACTGTAGATTAAGTTTTTTTATTTGAATATAACTACTACTACTGAGTTATAATGAACTTTATAATACACGTCAGAATCATTAAATCATCTCAAGAATGGGGTCATATTAATTATTATTCAATCATTGTCAATAAAAGATGAAACAAATAGTCGTAAACGTGATCAGTGTGTATATTTGTGTTTGACTCAAATAGTCAAAAAACGAGTATAATCCGAAATTGGATAGCACTCGTCTAAGTAGTCCACAAATTTTCATCGCAAACCGAAATCATTATTTTCATCACGTCTTTATGTTTCAAGGTTACTTGAGTTATTTTATACGATTTTTAAACAGATGTGTGTTTGTGTGTGTACATAAATTCGTGGAATAGTTTTTCCAGAACGTACACTCCCGTTCAAAAAATGAACCAATCTGAATCGAATTAGTATACCACAATTTTGTTGATTATTGTAGTAAATGTAATTTACAGATACAACATATTATTTAATTTTTATATGTAAGAGATATAACACTACATATATTTACTTTACTTATATTTTTCAAAGGCTTACTTTGTTTATCACTCACATGGATATAAAATGTATTTATATATATCGTATAGAGTCTATACGTTATTTCGCTAACAAAATAATTGTTGTTAATAATTGTTGTATGATCTGAAATAAATATTATTAATATCGGTCCGGCTATTTTTATCAAATACTGGGAGTATAATGTTTTACTAAACCACTTGTTTTTTCTTTATTTTGAAAACTTAATAATATTTATGAATCGTGGTACAGAAATTAGTACCGGAAATTCATCTTTTGATCAAAAAAAAAAAATAGCTACAGTTAAAATTTTTTTTTTCGACGTTAAAATTAAAACTTAAAGTTGATTCTTATAAAGAAAGTTGTTATATAATCTGTATTTGTGACCGAATATAGTAATATTCTATAAAATAACCAAATGAAAATATAAACTGAGTTAACTGTTTAAATATCTTATTTATACTAAGTCTATTATTAGTGGTTGGAAATGTTTTTTTTTACTTTTTATTATACGGTCGGTGGCCTTGTATTATACATCAAGGTACTACATATAGGATACATGTATATTAAACACATGACTCTGTAACTACTGATGTGTGAGTTGAAATTGGTGTACACTTTAAACTTACGAAAAAAAGTGTCAAATAAAAATTGTTTGTTTTTAAAAAGGGAAAATGGTTTTTTATATTTAAACTTTTCTTCTATCTCTTAAAATTGGTTCTTTAATATGGCAAAGGCTGGTATATCAAATTAGGAGTCAGTCAGTACACATGTAATGAGAGTCATCTCATATGCGTATGGTAGTTTGTCATTTAAGAGTGTGTACTGACTTATTGACTGTGTGTACTGTGTGTACTGACTCATTTAAGAGTGTGTACTCATTACATGTGTACTGACGGACTCTGCACAGTAACCACACGGCCTGCCAGTAATAAATAATATTTAACATTGATTATATATATATATATATATATATATATATATATATATATATATATATATATATATATATATATATATATATTTATGTACATACCAATTTTAAAATTGAAATATCAACATGTCCAAAAAAAATGACCACAGAGATCATTTACAAGTCTATGAATACACAGATCTTATCAAAATATTTTTATGTCTATGAATCTATTCATTAAAGATGGCGCTGTTAAGTTTTTGAAACGTGACACTGACAGCTGTCATTTATATTTTCATAATTACGTATTTGACTCATGGATATTTTTTCATATATATGTATAATAGTTATAGTAATTTGTTCTATTATAATATGGTAAAATAAGCTTTTGTAATAAAAATTCTTTCTTTATTCAATTCTTTAATTTATAGGATAGTCCCATTATTATTATCATGGATTTTTGCTATCAAATATCAAATAAAATTAACCATTGGAATGATATCATTACCGTACTTGAAATTAAAAGACGTACGCGTTACAAATAAAGGCGTATCACTGGTATATTAATAACTGCGTAATATTTAGTATATTTGTAAATAATGATTTGTTTATTTTAGGATATTGATGAAATTGGTATAAGTAGCAGTCTTTTTAATTCCGATGTAACCAAATTGCTAGCATTAATTTTTAAAGACGTTCGAATCAACCGTTTGGTTCCATTATCTCGTAAAAATGAAGAAATAATTCAACATAAAGAATTTAATTTGGATCAGATTAGAATACCAAATATTTTAGCATCTATTCTTCAAGTATGTTAAAAACTAATTTAATTATAGTCCTAAAAGCACCGGTTACATCACTTTTCATTAACCGATACTTATGTAACTATTTGACTACTATCAAATCGATTATATTACCCACCAAAAAAAATTTATAAAGTGCGGTTTCTGTAAATGTTGCAAGCTATTGAACTATTGACACAAAAGTAATCATATATCGATTATCGTTATAAAAATCATTGTTGGACATAAGCCAGGTGACATAAGGTTTGTAGGCTAATTAATTCCCGGAGAGCTTGAAACGGTTTAATCTCTTTATTTGTATGTAAAAAGAGTTTATTGAAGTTTGTACCAATTTTCTGCTTGCGCTTTATAAGGGGTGTCCCAAAAACCTAAATCCTATCGGTTTTTTTTCTTCAGTTTCTCACTGAAAACTCCTAAAGGATGCATTTCTAGGAAAATTTTACGCTTTTATAAATTAAATTACATAAAATTTTACGTCAAATGAGTACCACAATTTAATAATTTGGTCAAGTAGTATAATCGAAAACCATGGTTAAAAATGACCATTTTTTATAACTTCAAAAACTGAGATATAGTACTGTATATGAGTCTGAAGCTTGGAAATGAGTACTCTAAGTATACAAAACAATTTATATCATAAAAACAAACAACTTTTGTTTGACTCTTTTTCATATATCTCATAGTTTTGGTGTAAGCAGAAAATTGGTGCAAACTTCAATAAACCCTTTTTTACATGCAAAGGGAGAGATTCTAACCGCTTGCAGCTTTCCGGGAATTAATTAGCCTATACTACTTTTTGGCTTTTGCTGTTCGGCCTAATTCCAAGAAGATATCATAATTCAGACAGGATATATGTATAGGATTTAGTAGATATTTTCCAATTTTCACTGAAAACATCTTTAATGGGAGTCTTTAACTGAAATAACGTCAGTTATTTCATTAACATACCAAAAAACAACATGAAACTTGTAGCCCAATAATACTTCGTTTATTTATGTGTAAAATTTATTGGCGTATTATTGGACAAAAATTTGATTTCAAGTTAAATCTTTCGCTCTAAATTTTATTTTTAACAGAGTTAGAGATTGAAGAAAATTTTAAATTACAAAGTTAACGAACCTTACATAATATGTTGAAATTACATAATATGTAATTTTAGGTTATTATAATGCTTCAAAAAGTTAGTAGTTTCAAGTAGCTTCAATGTTCTGAGGAATAACAATTTAAAATGAAAGTTTCATACTCAAATGATTGACCATTTGTTCCATCAGCTCCCAAATTATTGTTGATCAACAAAACCTTGAACCACGTGAATGAATAATAGACGATACCATAATCCATAAAATTAATTTACAGTTCACATTACTGCAACTTGTAAATATTTCAATTGTGTGGGCTGATTCGAATGGATGGTTAATTCATACAACATCTACTGATTTGAAATTAGAAGGGCATTCAACACCGACATCTCGGGAAACAGTATTAAGCATAACAACATCACAAACGAAAACAAGAATACGTCGACGTGCTTCAGAAAACATTGATTATGCTGAATTCAATTTTTCAATAACCGCAACAACAACAATACCAAATTTTTGTTCTGATAAGTTTCATATTTCTATACAACGACCTCGATGTATTTTAAATGAAAATTTTTTACAAATACTTATTAAAAACAATGAATCAACTCATAATACTCATCATTCCAATAATATTGTCGATATTAGAAATTTTATACCAAAGGTAATGAACAATTAATCGTGTTTTCTTCTAAGATTATTAATACAAATTTTGTTTTCCCTTTTCATTGTTACTATGTTCCACAAAAGTCGTGCCCTTTTTTTTTTTTAATTGTGTAGTCATTTTGTGCCTTATTCATTACGTTTTGGGAAAATATTTCAAAAGTTGTTCATTATAAATATACTAACAACTTTTATTCGAAATATTTTCCCAAAAACTGAATGAATAAGGCACAAAATGAAACACAATTTTGAAAAAAGGACACGACTTTTTTGGCCCAAAGTTAAATTAAATGAGAGTTTTGTGTTTCACTGGCTGATAAAATTTAAGGCAATTTCTTGTTAGTGCAATAAATTTGTTCATTGAGTAACATAATCATTGTAAACATGGCCACTAAAGTAGCGATCATTTCACATTTGCGACTTATTCATTCGATTTTCGAAAGAATGCTTCAGATAAAATTTGTTCTTTGGAAATATACTAACAGCTATTATTAGAAACATTTTCCTAAAATCCGAACGAATAAGGCACAAATCAAATAAACATTTTGAAATGTGAGCGCTACTTCGTGGCCCATAGTACAAATTCCTGTCAAAATAATACATCATTTTTATATCAATGTTTGATTTGCAGTGCAGCACTTGGGAGCGCACTCGCTCTGGAAATATTTGACAGACAATTTTTTTTAATTGTAAATTTAAAAAAATACGAAAACATACAAATCTTTATCAGAATCAAGAAAGTACTATTCTGATAATGATTCTGTAGCGTGTCCTCATTCATATATACGTACTATGAGCCACAATAGTAGCGATCATTTTTCTAATTTTTATAGTTGATTTGTATCTTATTTATTCGATTTTTGAGAAAATAATTCGAATAAAGGTTATTAGCATATTTATAATGAACAACTTTTATCCGAAGCATTTTTTTGAAAACATGAATAAAGCACAAATAAATTATAAAACTTTGAAAAATGATCGCTTTAGTCTCGGTATACCTTACTATAACATCTTGAATTAATATAATTAAGAAAATAACACCGTGAAATTAGAGTAATGTTCCAGAAGAATTTGAAGAATGTAAACTTTATTTTTTATTTTTACAGAATTTTGTGCTATCCATTGAAGATACTGAAATCGTAACAAATTTTTCTGAGGATAGTGTTATAACGTCATCATTTAAAAGTTGTAAAATAAATGCTCGACGAATACAGGAAGCAACACTTTCTTTTTATTTAGCATTTAAGTTGGACGACATGAAAATCATGTCCAGTGATACAAAGTTATTTTTTCTAAAAAATATTTCACTAGATGCAAAAGTAAGTAAATATACTAAAATTTATTTTCATAAAAAAGTATTAATTTCTTGAAGTAGTACCGAAAAATTGGATAATTTTAAGGTACTTGTCGTGCCAAAACTCGAATGAACAAGGTACAAATCAACAAAAAAAACAAGTAATGTAACAACTAACTGAGTTAATTGTTTGAACTAGGGCCTGTATGGAGGACGATGAAATCTCCATACATGTTATGTGCCCCTGCAGAAACCTGCAGGGTGTCAGGTATAGAATGTTTGTGTCTGACACCTTGGATCCATCAATCCTGAAGGCAATCCCGGCGGAGAAATTGTGGGCCTTCTGTGTGGTGTCTGGCCTCGACAGAATCCTATAGCTTCATCTGCTTAAAATAGCACCTCTTACCCGGAGACGTCTCGCCTTCGGCTGACAGGTTGTTCTCAAGGAGGGTACAGAGGACCCCTTGTTCTAGGTGCTAGGGACCCATTTGCGGTACCCCTCTTTCTAATTATTATTATTAATTGTTTGAATACCCAGTATATACTGAGTTTAAGGAATAATTTATCAAACAAAAGTTATTTATTTTAAAAAGAAGATTTTTTGTTATTCAATTTTTGTTATATATCTTACGGTTTTAAAGATAGTCAATTTTGTCCAAAATGGTCCGATTTGGCTCATTAATGAACTTGACCTTACTTTTTTGCTCTAGAACACAGAAAAAAAATTCAGTTTGTTTTATCTCTTTTCGTTCTTGAGTTATCGTGCTCACAGACGGACAGGCAGACATGCGGAAATGGACTAATTTTTTATGAACACCTATAACAAAATTTTTTTTCTGCGATCAATATTTTCAAGCGTTACAAAGTTGGAACTAAACTTAATATACCTTGTATATTTACAATATACTGGGTATAAAAAGTACAAATCAACCTTCTCTAATTGTAAATAATCAATAATTTCAGCTTCAAAAAGATATCGTAAATATATACATCGTATTGAATACGGTCCATGTCGTATTGACAAAAAATCAATGGCCAAATTTATCAATACAAAAAGAAAAGTCATTTAAAACGAATAATGATAATTTATTGAATAAATGGAATATCGAGTGTTGCTTAGAATTATGGTCCATATCAGGGAAAGTTGGTAATAGTTCAATGATGTCATGTGGACATTCTAAGATTGTTGTACAACGTTCAATTGGACAATGGAATGCTGAATTGTTATTGGAATCATTAGGATGGACATTAGTAGGATTATCATCGTTAAATCGAAAAAATCATGTGATTGGCACACCATTGTATTTAGCAGTTGCATTAATAAAAATTTGTCATTTAAAAAATAATGCAAAAATTGATGCAATGTTGGATGTATTAAGAATTGAATGGAATGATCATTTAGCTGAAATGGTAAAAAAATATCAAACGAATCAAACAAAAAATTTAACAGCAACAGATCATAGCAGAATGAATGTTATACCAAAAATGTTTTTAATCAATTTGGATTTATCAAATTTTAATTTATTTTTTAATTTTCAAAATACAGGTAAGTCATAAATCAAACATCTTCTAAGGTTAATTAAGTAGAATCCACCAAAAATTGAACGAATGAAATAGCAAAAATAATTCAAAATAGTTTTATGTATGTAGTACGGTAATATTTCATAGCAGTATGATAAAGCTTTTCATAACAGCGAGATTAAGCGATGCCACTTTGGGGGGAGCACAATGGACCATAAAGTCGAAGTGCAATAGTTTTACCTCGATATTAATCAATCAATCAATCAAGCGATGCCACTTGATATACATTCGACACTCACTTTTAGAAAAGTTATTTAGGAGATAAAATCGTTTTTTTCTATGGAAAACTATGATTCTGTTCACTTCCAACACCAAATATTCATGTCTTTATTTTAATGTCCATCAACATGGCCGTAGCCTGCGTCCTGCTGCAAAGTTCTTTTATGGCGCCCCCTATTTAAAGACAATTATGGCTAGTTTTCGGGTATTAAAAATACGAATAATTCAACTTAGTAAAGCAACAAAGAATACCAAAGCTATAATAAATTTTCCAATCCCTTCTGAATACAATATTTGTGATCGGTGTTTTTCAGTTATATATATAATTATTAGAAATAATATATGTGTATGTTTGTCTCTTTTTTCTTTACAAATAAATGTATGTCTGTCTAATACTCATATTTACACTGCAAAATTCGAATCACAATAATTAGTCTTGACAATACAACCTGTATACCCATTTGTCAAATAAAGATGTTTCAAAGACAACTATAAATGAATTACATTTTATGCAAAAACTTCTTCTCATTCAAATTATTTCAAACAAAATAAGTTTGGTAAATAAACGTCTTCAATTTAGTAAAGCAACAAAGAATATCAAAGCTATAATCTTGCCTACTAAACACAAAGTTTGTGATCGGTGTTTTAAGGTATGTTTATTAAGTGAACAGATAATGTACATTATAGATTATACCCATTGAATGAGGGTTGAAAATGATGTTACGTTTTTGTGATATGGTATTTTATTAATTGTTGGCGACCTAATTTTTTTTAAGGGCTAAAATTGGACACATTATTTTTAACATATAAAAGGCATACTTTACCATAGTTATAAAAAAAATGAAGTAATTTTTTTTTTTTAATTTAAATTTTTTGCATTTTTTAAACTTTGGGATTTTTTTTCTCGAATTCTGATAAACCGATTTTAATGTTTATGGGCTCACTTCTTTCCTTTTTTATATAGAATTTAATAATATTCTTTGTTACTTTTAAAATTTTTAGTTTTAAAAAAGATATTAAGAAAAAACGCTTTTTTGTTATAAACAAATTCAATTTTGAATTCAGGGTCCGACTCGTACGACTCGTACGAGTCGGAACGTAAAAACTTAGGGTCATATCAGGACGTAAAAATGAATCGATTTAAAAAAAATTGCGGTTCCCTACAACCTGCCTGAAAAATGCTAATTTGACTCTAGTATATATTTTATTTAAAATAAACTTTATTTTAAAATTTAAAAAAACAGCATATATTTTATTTAAAAAACAAGTAATGTAATTAATGTTTGAATACCCAGTATATACTGAGTTTATGAAAAAAATTCAAACAAAAGTTGTTATTTTAAAAAGAAGAAGATTTTTTGTTATATCTCTTACGGTTTCAAAGATAGGCAGTTTTGCCCATTTTGCCCAAACATGGTCCGATTTTGCCCATTAACGAACTTGACCTTACTTTTTTGTTCTAGAACACACATACAAATTTTAGCTCGTTATCTCTTTTCGTTCTTGAGTTATCGTATCCTCGGACAGACAGGCCATTTTATGAACACCAATTCCAAGCATTTATGTCAAGGATTAATATTTCCAAGCGTTACAAAATCAGGACTAAACCTAATATTCCTTGTATATTTACATATACTGGGTATAAAAATTAATTTATTCGTTTTGATAAATTTTCAAAATGTGTTAAAATGTGCATGTGTACCGTTGATTTTTCAACGGATATTTTTATATCCAGTCCAGTATATGTAAATATACAAGGTATATTAAGTTTAGTCCCGACTTTGTAACGCTTAAAATATTAATCCTTGACATATATGCTTGGTATAGGTGTTTATATAAAACCTATTTTGACAAAATGGAAACCCGACTTCAAAAATCAAATATTCTATAACAAAAAATGCACTAAAAAGTAAAAAAATAATTGCATATTCTTGTGCCAATTTTAGTTCACCTAAGCAAAAATTTTTAAATATATATGTACAATTATTGTTATTTTTGGAGGAGGTCAGCATAGAGAAATTCACATAACTTTTGGACACCGCCTCCAAAAATAACAATAATTGTAGATATATATTTAAAAATTTTTGCTTAGGTGAACTAAAATTGGCACAAGAATATGCAATAGGGAATATGCATGAAAATTTTTTTTCACTTGAATTGAAGCATGTTTACTTGACAAATATCAAGGTAAAATTACTTTTTAAATAACTTTAAAAATAAGCGAGATATGAATGATTGAAATTCCCGATTAGACAAAGAGGGAGATAGCCCTCTTGATATGTTATGTGACGTCATATTACACTTTCACCATTTAAAATACACGTAAAACTCCGTTTTTAGTATTTTTGCAAGAAAGAGACAGATAATCTTTATAGAATCTTTAAAAGCTTATAGCTTCCTTGATATTTGTCGGATTTTAATTTCGTTTTTAAATATTATTACAGTATTAACAGTATTTTCATATTCTGAAAATAAATGTGAAAAAAAATGTTCATGCATATTCCCTATTATTTTTTTACTTTATAGTGCATTTTTTGTTATAGAATATTTGATTTTTGAAGTCGGGTTTCCATTTTGTCAAAATAGGTTTTATTTGTGATTAAATGTTCCTCGGAAAGCGAATTGTTAACAATTCGATTAGACAGAATTGTTAACAATTCAATCATTGATATACAACTCAGTATATACTGGGTATTCAAACAATTAACTCAGTTAGTTGTTACATTACTTGTTCTTTACATATTTGAATTTAAGAGATACATTTATTTACAGCTAATGTGGCTGTTAGATTAGATTCTCTCATATTGGAAGGTAATGAATTCAAATTCAAAATGCAAATGGTAGGATTTAAAATGGTAGATATGAATTTAGACGTGTCAGAATTTTTATGTTGCCGTTCCAAGGATATGTCACAGGTAAATATTATTTTCCAGTCAAATACGTAATTAGCAAAAATGAAATTTGATTTTTTAACATTATAAAATACTAACTTACACCCACGGCTTCGCTCGCGTTTTATCGTTATATCTCTGGCATCGTCATCGTAGCGAGATAGAATAAAATCGGTCGAGTAGTTTTTGCGTGATGCTCGAACAAACAAACAGAATTATGTGGGTTTCAATAAAACTTTCACTGGCGTCACATAGATAATGTCGCCAAAGTTCTCGATGGATCACATATGCAGATGGCAATTTCAAAGGATATCCAAATCCATTTTTGATACCCACTAAAAAATTGATATCCTTTTCCTGTAATATCTTAAATATATTATTTTTTGCTG
The DNA here is from genome assembly GCA_963920215.1 of Nineta flava. Classification (NCBI taxonomy): domain Eukaryota; kingdom Metazoa; phylum Arthropoda; class Insecta; order Neuroptera; family Chrysopidae; genus Nineta; species Nineta flava. The sequence continues at coordinate 96,183,757 of OY986040.1, forward strand.
TGTTTATAGAATGATAGGTTATATTTAGATTTTAGTAGCTTACAATATGCGACCTCCGATTTCTTATTAGAAACATTTAGGATATTGGGATAGATAGATAGATTGTAGAGGCTGCCCTGGACGGGCTACACTTCGACCACAAAGTCCATTGTGATGCTTAAGGATGTGAGTGGAGAGGAAGGAATTTTTGTGTATAGACTAGGTAGGAATTGGTAGGATATGCGGCTGCAGCCGACTATGATAGAAACTATGCCGATATTCATCTGGAGTTCGTGAAGGAAACTGCAGAAAACCTTCTTAAGCATAACCGGTTACTTCGTTCTCGTCCATACGCCGACAGTTTAGTCAATTAACCGCCCATTTTTTTTTCTTAATAACTGCCGATGTCGGGGTTCGAACCCATAACCTCCCAGTTTCCAAGTAGGCCACTTTGATTGGATATTGGGATAAATTCAGCACTGCAAAATATGGCAATGTTAGTAATTAAAAACGTACCGGAGCATTATGACCCATCCTCACTCGACATCCTCAATGATGCTTGGTTGAAACTACGACTTTCAAATCATTATGTCAATTTATTTTGATTCTTGGTTTACACCATTTGTATTCTTGATTACTTTTTAGGAATGTTTAGGTTTCAATAAATCACAAGTTGATATTCAAATTCTTGATAAAAGAATAAACGAGTGGAATTTAAATGTTTTTAATAATATGGAGGTGCATTGGAGTCATGAATTACATATGAAACTGTTAACGATATTTCGTAGTTTTACACAGCCAAAAAAAACCAATTCTGATATTGATCAATCAAAAGTAACCAAATGGTCTGCACAATTTGGCAAATTAAATGTTTACACTATACTTGGAAAGCATACACTACAATTCGATGTAACACATGCATTAATTGGTGGATCAAAATTAGAGCTTGATTTTGCCTTGACTAAAATTATTATTGATAATGTTTTAATGGGTATTGGTACTGCTCTAAAATTATCACAAAGTAATTGTAATCCTGAATTGATAGAAGAGCGTGAAGAAGCCGATGAATTGGAAACATTAAATAATAATGCATGGATATTTAATTTGGAAATGTTGGAAATTAGATTTCCTTATGTTCATCAATTTTATGATGCAATTCAAAACGAATTAATTACAACTATTAAATGGTTAAAAATTATTCATAATAAGAAAAAAGTACCATTTACGGCTAATTCACCATTGCCAAGGGATTTATTAATTAAGGTACAAATTTAAAGTGGTTTTATATGAAAAATTCATTGCGTTAAATTATTTTTTAAGTTGAATTTAAGGATGTTTGGGAGCTACAATCGGGGACAAAAGTACTGAATTAAAACAAATAATATTAAATAATTTTGATAGTCAATGTACCTCAACAAAAACATCTATCCTTTCTCTTTCTTTTCTAAACCATATATATATTGAAATGGAGTTGACTATTTAAAATTAGCTCGTGTACGGTAGTACGGTTTCTTATATCGCTGATACCGCTAACATCAGCGCGATATTTTTTATTGCGTTTGTGTTATCTAGTGTGCGAATTGGCGTTTATGAAAGTAGTAGATTTTATTCAATAATATTTATTCACTATTTTTTGTTTAGATAAACAAGTGCTTATTCGAAATGAGCGATGATCCATTTGAAGTTAAACTGCGTGACAACTATGAGCTATTAGTTGATGAATATAAAGAAAGTTTAAAACGGCAACAAATGTTAGATAAGAAAATAACAGAATTACGTTCAACTCATTTACTTTTACCAGCTGGAAAGGTTGATGACTTATATGCAAATCTTCGAAAAAAAAATGCCGAAATATATATACAACGATCAAAACAAATAACAGGCACAAATCCACAACGTACCCGATTACTTGCTTGGGAGCTTCAAGGTTTATCGATTATTGCTTTAGCAGATCAGTCATTTCATGGGAAAGAATTAGTATTGGAAACTATGCAAAAATTAGATCCGAACAGTCCATTTCCAGCAGAAGGTTTAGTTTGTTCAACATTATGGTGTCGTGTTATTTCAGTTTATTTAAATCAATGTGCGGTTAGCCTTCGTGATTTTCCACAAAAGTTCCTAGAATGTCGTGGATTACATTTATGGGGTTGTTTAGTTGGAGCAGAAGCAGCACCAACAGCACGATCCATACGTCATGTTGTAGTACAATTACCAAAACCTTGGGGTTCAATGACAGTTGAACGAACTATGACACAATTGAAATTTTATCATGATTTAAATTTAAAAATGGAACATTACAGTTATGCATTTGGTCCATGTTGGGAGCCAGTTTTAGCACAGTGTAATTTAAGTGAGTTTTTTTTTAATTTCATCAACAATAGGAGGGCTTATATATGATGTCGACTGCATTAAAATTTATCCTGCCCAGAACATTTCCTTGCCTCATGGATAATATTTAGAGAACATACATCAAGTTTTTAAATAACTAGCTTCATAATTAGTATTTCATGATATTGGCTTTGATATACCCCATGGTATAAATTTCAGTTATATAGGGGCCATTGCCACTTTCTGGAAAATCGGGAAATGTAAGATAAATGTCTTGAAATTTTGCTTATGATCATGGAAACAACTTATTCAACCATCTTAACGTAGTTTGAGATGAGAAAAAATTAGTTATGAAAAATATCAACTAAAATTCAAATGCATTGGCATTACATTTTGGCTCTTCAGATATCAATATCTTAAATAAAGACAAATATCTTAAATTCAAATATGGACAAAATTTGGCTGTGGTAATCAACTGAGTAAAAAACTGATTATTTGAATCTGGTTACCAAAATAAATAAAAATGGTTTATGATTCATCAATTCAATAAAAGAGAGAAGTTCACCGATGATTAAAAGGAGTTGCAAGATTGTTTCTTTTTTATACATTTTTAGTCATGGAAAACTTGGAAAGACAGGGAATTTTATTTTACTGTTTTTGTGGCCACCCTGTTTAAATATCTATCTGGAATCATTTCAAATATTACACATCGCTGGTCCATAGTAATATTCAAAATATTAAAAAAACAATTATATAAATAAGGATCACGGGTATTTGGAAAAAATTACAGTCAACTCAATTAAACCATTGTTGAAGTCAACTCAATTAATCCTTTTGAATTGCGACGTTTTGTCACTAAATTTATTGTGACTTATCAAGCTCTGGAAAAAATTTAACTCTGAATAAACATACTGTTACAGTGAAAATAAAATAATAACAATAATTAAATATAATACAATAAATAAATATAAACATATTAACTAACCTCAACTTGTCTACTGGTCGTCAGTAAATATATGCATACATGATAATTTTGCAACCACATTGAAACCTTCTAATAATTGAAATTATATTTCAATTTTTTTTTTTTTTTTTTGCCCCTATTCCTAGAACATTTGTTTGTATTTTATAAATACGTATATGTGCGTGTCTCACGCACCAAATTAGCAACAAGCAACATATCTCTGAATCCATATCCCAGAGATAGTTACGATTAGCTAATTCATACTGATGATGACTACATTGTAGTCGAAATACGTATTTATAAAATACAAAAAAATGTTCTAGGAATAGGGGCAAAAAAATTTGAAATATAATTTCAAAAAAACCTAGAGTTCTCTTTGATTATTTTAATAATCTTCTAATAATTGCAAAACAATTAAAAATTCTCAATGAAGTTATGCAAATTAAATTTAAACAATTACAATACAATTCTAATTCCTCTGTTTATAAACTAATTTGCGTGTTCTGAATAAACATATATTGTTGCGTTTCACTGTAACAGTATCTTTATTCAGAATTTAAATTTTTTCCAGAGCTTGATACAGTCACAATAAATTAGTGACGAAACGTCGCAATTCAACAATGGTTTAATTGAGTTGACTTATTTTTTCCAAATACCCGTGATCCTTATTTATTAAAGAATTATATAGAAGTGATACAATCATGAATAACAATTACATATTTTTTCTGACTGAGTACATGATTGATAAGAGAGGATGACAATATGAATTTGAGTTTATATAGATTTGTTGGCAACAATACTGTATATAATTTCATGAGGGTAGGATTTTAAAGCTTTTGTGTGACAGATAAAAGTATTTTGTGCTTAGTATATAGGGTATACTCATTTGTGTCATTACCCACCATTTATTTTTTTAAATATAGGTTTTTCATGTTGACATTTGTATTTATACCAAGGTTTGGAACAAATTTTTGCTCCATCAAGAGATCCATCACCACCACTACCATTTTGGGATAAATGTCGTTTACTATTTCATGGTCGTCTAACAATGGTTGTACAATATATGACAGTATTATTACATGCGTCTTTAGATCCATATAATACCACAGAAGAAATGCAGATCACATGGAATGAATTAGCTTTAGATTGGGTAGATGGTAAGTTTCAAATTCAATAGTGAGATTGTCAGTCATAGCTCAAGTTCATGCTTAAGTCGAAATTCAAATTTAGGTGCACTTAATAAGCTTTTATACCTTGCATATATATATATATATATATATATATATATATATATATATATATATATATATATATATATATATATATATATGAGTATTATAAGTTTAGTCCCGACTTTGTAACGATTGGAAATATTGATTGCGGAAAAAAAGCTTTTGGTGTAGGTAGGTGCTCATAAAATGACCTAATTAGTTCATTTCCGCCTGTCTGTCCATAAACAAGATAACTAAAAAAAAAAAATTTGTAAATACTTCTGTAATATCTAGTCAAAATATATTAAATTGATATTATCCAAAATTAAAACAACTTTTTTTTCGGGTGGGAAATCGTATCGAAGATGTTAGAAAATTGTCATTAATAAAAGGTAACGCATCAAAAACCAAAAAGTAATAATAAATAGCCAATTGCCATAGCGTAGAGCGCTTCAAAGGGCCCACACTTTTACAATTAATTAATTATTTTTACCTTTTTTTTGTGCATTACCTAATAATCATAAATAAGGTATTTTTTAGTTTTTCTAAAAACACAAATTATTATTTTTGAACCTAAAATCATTTTCCCCATAATTTTATAAACGTGTAATATTTTAAGGCAAATAGTGAAAATAACAACTTTTTTTTCTATCTCTTACGCTTTCAAAGATGAATATTTTCTGCCATGGCGGGAAAGCCAGTTCGATGTTGCCTATTCACGAACCTAACCTTACTTTTTAGTTCTAGAATAGACATGCAAAATTTCCGCTCGCTATCTGTTCGTTTTTGAGATATCGTGTTGACAGGCGGATATGCGGAAATGAACTAATTAGGTCATTTTATGACGTATACCAAAATTTTTTCTTCTGTGATAAATATTTTCAACCAGTCGGGGCTACATTTAATATACCCTGGTATATATTATATACCGGGTATAAAAAGTAACAGATGCGTAAATATTCTCATATTTTCAGGAAAAATAAAAATGAATGGGGATTTAGATGTATATGTCAGAACAGCATCAAAATACGATGATTGTAGACTACTCCACCTTCCAAACGTAAAATTAACATTAAAATTAGATTGGGTATGCCTGGCTGATCCAAATGATCATCATGTAGTTATACCATGTGCACCCGATAAACTACCCGAATATTCTAGTAATCAAGTACATGATTCCTATCGTGCATTTCGTTCACAAAACGTCGACATGAATATGCATTTAGAAGCAAAAGGGAAAACAACGGATATCTCATTGTTATTATTGTATGGCAGTACGTTAAGATGGTTTGAAAATTTAAAATTTATTTTATCTGGAGTTACACGACCAACCCGACGTGGTGTTATTTTTGGTACAACAAAACCACGACGAAAACCATTATCTAGGCACTATAGGCGTGTTGGCATTTTATTATCGTTACATCGATTTCAAATCAGTTATTGGATGTCGTTTACAATGCAAAATGGATCTGAAATCATTGGTAATCGAGTTGTATGTAGTGCTGAGCACAATCTAACATTAACACCATTTAATGATAATCTAAAACGACGTGCCAGAGCCATTTGGTCAATTACATACATGAATTGTGAGGTTAGTATTGTAAAACTAGATGAAAGGTCATCGTAGATATTAGAAACACAAAATAGCAGTTAATTCGGATCAATTTATGAATTTAATTTTAACTGAAGACTCCACTCTTTGAATCCATATCCCGGAGATAGTTACGATTAGCTAATGCATACTGATGATGACTACTTTGTAGTCGAAATACGTATTTATAAAATACAAATAATTGTTCTAGGAATTGGGGCAAAATTTGAAATTTAATTCAAAAAAACCTACAGTTCTCTTTGCTTATTTTAATAATCTTTATATTTACTTTCTGCATTTTTACAAAAAAAAATTTCTTTCTAACCATATGGCTAAAAGATATATTTTATATAAAAACTGAATTTGTATAGAATGTATTTTTTAACCATATGATAAATTACAGCTGAGACTTCAAATCATTCAAATTTTTTCGTCTGATACATAATTATGTCTCTGAATATTGTATATTTTTACCGTTATGGCGCTAGTCGCGACAACTGTGCACTTAGCAACATGGACGATTAAAACATATTTAGATATACGAAGATCTGAGATCAACATCTGCTTTTAAATGTGAAGTTAAATATTCTTAGTGTCTTAATGGCCTGATTTCTTAACCAACATAGTTGCTGTTTTAAATAGTTGCTTTCCCCACTTATTTTGCTACAAGACAAAAATTTTTAGCTCAGATACTTTAGATTTCTAAGAAAAGATGTTAAGAAAGAAATGAAGAAGATTTAATATTTTCTAAAATTTAAAAAACTTAATTCATCCACCTCTTCTTACCCGCTTTGTATCCCCTCAGCATAACGCTGTAGATAAGTGGATGGTTTTTAATAGTAATATAATATATATAATTCCAATAATATTTTTTAAATATTATATTCTTTTCTTTTCCGGTGTTAGGTAACTGATACGCAAATTTGGTTAAAGAGCGCATTACAATCGGACGATTATCAAGAAGAATTACCACCATCTGTAGAAAAATATTATTGTTTATCTGTTGGTAGAGTATCTTATGGTCGTGAAACACCATATGCCGATAGTAAAGATACACCGACACATCGTTTAGTTGTACATGATTTAAAAGGTGCATGGACTAAAAATAACCGTGATATAGCCTTTGCATTATTTGATGCATATATTAAATCACAACAATTACGTAAAAATTTATCAGCGGATGCTCTAAAAGTGGCAACTCATCTGCGAAACGAAAAATTAGAAGACACCACTCTTGAAAATATGGAATCGATGAGTTCGTCAGATGGAATGTCTGGTCATCAACAATCACCAGCATCTATGTTACAACAATTAATTGCTGAGGCGGACCATAAAGCTGTTGTATTTAGTGACGATCAAAGTCCTTCAGGTCGTCAAACTCGTCTTCAAGGCTATCAAGCCTGCCAACTTGATGATGTTTTACATAAGAATTGGTTAATAGCACTCGTTAATTCTCAAGTCGTTCTTCGAGGATGTTCTACAAAAGGTTATGTTATTTTAAGTGCAGCAAAAGCAGAAATATTACAACGAATTCATGAGCCAGAATCGAAAAAAACTTGGGTTGGATCATTAGAATGTTTGCAATATTTTGCAACAGTTGGTGCGGATGACGAAGACATTATGTGGTTACCTGTAGAATATATTCAAGAAAGATGTGGTTCAGGAGCAGGTCCCGCTGCTGTTGTTGGAAGTGGTCGAGCTGCAGGTGGGGTTGTGAGTGAAGTTGTTGGCGCATCTGGACGACAAATTCAAAGAATTGTATCAAGATGCCGATGTGAATTTTTTTATGTTAGTTATGGTTCCTTAGAACCAACAGGTCCATCATCTGATGCGTTTACATTAATGCATCATGATTTAGATGTTTGCACAAATTCCCTCCAGTATGCAATGCTATTAGACATAGTCAATAGTTTACTCTTATGGACAGAACCAAATAGAAAAGAAGCTGCTGCTCGTTTAGCACGTTTAAGATTTCAATTACAACTTCGGAGTGACCGATCAATTCGCGTACCCGTACAAAAATTACAAACGCAGGTAAGAGGATTGTTAGGTGCTCTAAGACAATTAGAACGTGACGCATACTTAGCTGGATCATCGTCAGGTGTTGCATCACGTTTAAGTGAACAATTAACCGAATTAAAAACTGAATTAAGTGCACGGTCCGAGGAATTAGACATGCTTTTAGCAATTCATCGTGGTAGTGCACCACATACGACCGTTAGAGCACATGAAATATATTTCAAACACGCACAATGGCGTTTAACTGAAGCTGATGGACAATTGGGTATAGCTGATTTGGTATTAAGTAATTTTTTATATACTAAAAATGCTAAAGGAGATGATTCTGTTGAACATTTATTAGAATTGGGATATATACATATGACTAACCTTTTGCCAAATCAAATTTATACGGAAGTATTATCACCTACAGAAATTCAACGTGATATGCCCGTGGATCACAAGGTAAATACAAATGACTTTATAATCTTTTTTATACGGAAGATTCTTTTTACTATGGTCCAGGATAACCGCGTGGACTATATCCTTATTATAATATAGTTTGACCAACAATAATTTCTGATCCAGGAGCCGGTCTAAAGGATGTTAGGGCTTCTCTCGTACAGGATAAAATGAGTGTGATATTCCTTACACTATTTAGATAAATTAATTTATATAATAAACCATATTCTATTCTGTGCGGTGGTCTTACCAATGAACCTATGATTGCTTAGTATATGAATTACTTCTTATTCACATATCATGTGTTTGAAAAGTTACCATTTAAATATTTCTTAACATATACATTTTAGAAAAAAACGTTTCAAATAAAAGTTGCACAGTTTAAAGGGGTAAATATAAAGCAATATTTATATTTTTGTTTCATGCATCCGTGTTGCGTGGTATAACTTATCTTTTAAACGGTGCAAGATAGGAAAAATCTTTAAATACAAAAAATGCTTATCTTATTAAAACAAACTTTTGTTTGAAACTTGTAAACTTCTCCACTAACAAAAATTTATTTTATAGCATGTACTTCGAATTTTTTGTCGAGAACGTCCACCCGTAGGAGGAATATCAGTCAAAGAACATTTTGAAATTAACGTTGTACCCATAACAATTGGTAAATATATTTTAGTTTTATGTTTGAAAGAATTTAAGACATAGATAGTATTTTTCAGGGATACTAACCGAACCGAAACTGAAACCGTTTTAATTTAAAAAAATAAAATTTATTACCGTTATCGAAATCGATTATTTTATTTGTAAAAACGGTTTTTAACCGTTCTCTTTGATTATCTTTGATAATTGTCATATTAATCGTAACTATGCGTTTGTCTTTTTTAGATACAACATAGTTGTGATTGATTCTTTGAAACTTCTATAACGTGTCGCGTTCTCTAAAAATCCATATTGATATAGGTTAGATGACGTCACGAATCAAATCAATCTAGCGGATAACTATCAATATTTCACCCGGTATATATAACATATATATGGTAATATTAAGTTTAGTACGCTGACGTTGTAACGGTTGAAAATATTATTCACAAAACAAAATTTCTGGTATAGGTGTTGATCTATACCAAAATGACCTAATTAGCCCATTTCTGTGTATACACCCGTCCGTCTGTCTATCCGTATACACGATAACTCAAAAACGAAAAGAGATAACGAGCTGAAATTGTGTGTATGTGTTTTTGGGGAAAAAAGTAAGATCAAGTTCGTGAATGTTCCTTCTCCCCGTTAAAAGAGGAGAGTACTATCTTTAAAATTCGTTACGCAGTAGCTGCTTCAACTTAGCGAATTTCCTTAAAATACATAAATCACTCTCTAGCGGTCACAATTTTAGTCTGATCAAAATGAAATGTCGTATATGATTTTAGTATTTGCAAGGCCAATTTTATTAATAAATGACATACGTCAAGGGGAAAGGGGGCATAAAGAAAGAAGAAAACACAAAATGTTAAATATCTCTCTTAATATTAGAACAATCGAAAAATGCGTAAAGAATAAATTTGTAGAAAATCATCTTTGCTACAATTCATCACCTAATCATTTTTGCTCACACTGTAATGTGTACAGAGATATTGAGGAATTTAATTTTCAATCTTAAACCGTAAATATTTCTGTAAATATTAGGGTAACAGAAAAAATGATAAGAAACAAAATTTTTCGAATAGTAAGGGAGATATGTCAAATTTTGTATTTTCCCCTCCCTTTAAACCCACCTTTCCCCTTATTCGATTTTACATATTTACCCGAACTCGACCTTTTGAATGCCAAAAGCGTCTCAAATACCAAATTTCATTCCAATCAGATCAAAATTATATATATATATATATATATATATATATATATATATATGCATATATATATATATATGCATATATCATATATATATATATATATATATATATGCATATATATATATATATATATGCATATATGTGTCTGTAATCACTCTAGCGGTCACAATTTTGATCTGATTGGAATGAAATTTGGTATTTGAGACGCTTTTGGCATTCAAAAGGTCGAGTTCGGGTAAATGTGTAAAATCGAATAAGGGGAAAGGTGGTTTAAAGGGAGGGGAAAATACAAAATTTGACATATCTCCCTTACTATTCGAAAAATCTAAATATTTATAAAAAGTAAAGTTGTAGGTACTAAGTTTTACTGTAATTTTGTTTCTTATCATTTTTTCTGTTACCCTTATATTTACAGAAATATTTACGGTTTAAGATTGAAAATTAAATTCCTCAATATCTCTGTACACATTACAGTGTGAGCAAAAATGATGAGGTGATGAATTGTAGCAAAGAAAATATATATATGTATATATATATATATTTATATATATATATATATATAAATTTTACAGATGATTTTCGACGTTTACTAGGTAGGATCGATGGACATTTGTAAAAATTTTTGCAAAATTTTGAAGTCGGTACGAGACCAATAGCTCTATTTCCTTTCAGGAAATTCGCTAAAAACGTAAAAGATAGAAAAAATAATAATTAAAAGATAATTAAAGAGAACTTTAGGTTTTTGAAATTAAATTTCAAAATCTTCCCCAATTTCTAGATCAATTATTTGTATTTTGTAAATACGTATTTCGACTACAAAGTAGCCATCATCAAAATGAATTAGCTAATCATAACTATTTCCGGGATATGGAATCGAAGATATGTTACTCGCACCAAATTAGCAACGTGAAATGTATTCTCGGTACCATATCCCGGAGATAATTATAATTAGCTAATTTATACTGATGATGACTACTTTGTAGTCTAGATACGTATTTATAAAAAACAAATAATTGATCTAGAAATTACGGCAAATTTAGAAATTTAATATACATAAACTGTTATTAATGATTTTTTATAATTAATTACAGGTTTGACGAAGAAATTTTATAACACATTATTAAAATTTTGTTTTCCTGAACGTGACGATCCCGATTCAATGCAATCAAAAGTATCAAAAGATACTAGTTTTTATGTTCGTATTGATCAAAAAGATGATGTTGAAAAAATGAAAGAACGTGCTGAGAAAAATAAATTATTTATTTACATAAAAATACCGGAAGTACCTGTCCGTGTTAGCTATAAAGGGAATAAAGAGAAAAATATTGAAGATGTACGTGATTTTTCATTGGTTATACCAACATTAGAATATCATAATGTGACATGGACATGGTTAGATTTATTACTTGCTATGAAGTCAGATACGCGTAAAGTGATTTTATCACAAGCAATTAAACAAAAGTTACAAATTCATAGAAGTCGTGGAAATTCAGTAGATAATAATGCACCATTAGAAGAAGATAAAGCACGAATGTTGTTAGGAAAACTATCCTTACAGAAATAATTTTTGTAGTATTATATTATTAATATTTATTGAAATTTATACTTTTAGCTTTACACTAATATATAAAAATATTTATTTAATTATACTCATTGTTTCTCTTAAATTTAAACCTGTCTAATATAATAGTGTTTGACTGTTTTTTGACGTGAATACGTTTATAAATTTGATATATGGGGGTAATTCAAAAAAACTGATGATAACAAAATCGGGGGTTACAGTTTGGTGTTGCAGCTACAAAACTATCAGCTACATCAAAAATATAATTTCACGGAATAAAACATTAGTGTAAAGTAGTTATAGCGGATAAAATATGGTGTTAAAGTAAAACATTAACATAAATAATGCAATGTAGAAATATCTGCAATAGTATATCTCTCTTAATATTGGAAAAATTGAAAAACACATAAGAAGTAAAGTTTTAGAAAATTAGTTTTACTATAATTAAGTTTCTTATTATTTTTTCTGTTTTTCTAATATTTACAGAGATATTGACGGTTTAAGATTGAAAATTTAAATCCTAAATATCTCTGTACACATTCGAGTTGTAGAAAAAATGATGAGGTAATGAATTGTAGTAAACATCATGATTTTCTAAAACTTATCTCCCTACACTTTTTTTCAATTTTTCTAATATTAAGTGAGATATTTTATGTTTCTTCTTTCTCCAAGCACCACTTTCCCCTTAACTTACTACCACTTGTTAACTCCGAAATTATGAAATGAAAATTGTGAAATGAACAGACTTAGAAACACCCAGCAAAAAATAAAAAATAAATTAATAGTAAAAAAAAAATTTTTTAACAAGAAAACAAACTCTAAATTAAATTAAACCCATCAATATATTACATTATACAATTTATACGATATAAAGTTTGTCGCGAGATTAATATATATGTCAAGAAAATTTACTTAATATAAGTATTTTTCTCTCTCAGTGTAATACGCTCTCTATAATACGCTCAAAGAAAATATTACCCGTTACGTACACGTATTCATGTAAAGCACACGGCCGTGTCCAAGCCATTCTCCCCTCCTTTTTTCTCTCTAAATTTAAACCTGACTAATAGTGTTTGACTGTTTTTTCTCTCTAAATTTCAAACAAGAAAATTTAACTTTTATATCACAGTAGAGACGGATCTAAGGTAGCCGGCGCCCTGAGGCAAAGTTCTTTTATAACGGCCCCTTTATTTTAAAACAATAGTTCCTAAATTTCGGGTAATAAATATAATAAAATATAATATTGTTATTAATAATTTATTAACAATATTATGTATGTTTTGTTTATCTTCAACTTAAAGCAACAAAGAGTAACGAAGCTATAGTTTTTAATCCCTTCTAAATATATTTGTGATAGAATATCCTAGGCGCCCGTTACGGAAATACCCTGAAGCTGTGCATCATGCCTAGGTCCGGTCCTGGATCAGAGTTCATTAAATAGTGGGTACCAAAAATGGTTTTAAAAATCTTTTGAAATGGCCATCTAGGACGTTCTGGTTGATGCGTATTTACGATCGAAAATTCTCTATAGGTATTTCATGGATAATTTCGGCGTAATTCATTGCATAGATTTCAACAAATCCATTAAAAAATACTTGCATAAAAAGCAAGCCATGCGTTTGTACTTTTATAAGCAATTTTTACACTCTCATTTATAGTTTTTACTTTTTTTCACAGATTATTATTGAAGGTGAATACCGTGATAGTTCCAATTATAACCGGCCGTAACTGCAATACTATTAACTGCCTTTCTACCCTTCCCGTAGTACAATGATATATTCAGCACAAATATTTGTTTACATAACAATGATTTTTATGGCTAAAGCTCCGAAATAAGGCCGCCCTCCAATCGCCTTCAAGTTTTGTGCACAATGTCTGAAATTTCTTAAAGGAATTTTCCCGATGTTTAAACATTTTTCAAGATATCTCAATTCAATTTTAAACAGTCCAATGTACTATTTTCTAGAATAAAATTTACAAGAATGAAGAACGCATAATCACAAATCATAGGCGGAATATGAATCGCAATTCGTTAGACTGGTCATTGTGATGGGATAGACATAATGTGGCAACCCATTGTTTTAATTTTTCCTGCAATCTTCTAAAGGTAAGTGTCCATCTGAGACAAAACAGTCTCGAGACTCGACTCACAAATGGATAGGGGGCTGAGAGCAGTATCGGAGATAAGTTCGAACAGATCTCCGAGAGAGCACCGATCACAGGTGGACATGTATATTAATGCTCTCGAGACTCAGTCTCCAGTCTTCCGTCCGTGTTGGAAGAGTTTGCGAGCTCTCGGAGCTTTTTCATAAACTTAATAATTTTTTCATAATTTGTGCTCAAAGTTCCTCGGAAAGCAAAAAATGTGACACAACAAACATTTACAAATAATTCATATTTTATAAACATTGAATAGACAGAAATATTAACAATTCAAACATTGATATACAACTCAGTATATACTGGGTATTCAAACAGTTTACTCAGTTATTTACATTATTTGTTATTATTATTATTAACTTGTCACAGCTGTGAGTAGACTCTCAGGTGGAAACGAAATATCCTTGTCTCGAGACTGCAATGATTATCGAGTCACACTCAGAGAGTTGTCACAGAGACAAAAGTGATCTCAAATGGACAATACCCTGAGACTGGTCTCGGGACTATCTCCCGAGATTTTGTCTCAGGTGTACACTTAGCTTAAGGCTTAGCTTAAGGCTCGATTTTGGTTGTAGATATTAGTGAAGTAACGAATGTTGGAATTTCACATTCGCGAATGCGAATATTTGTATCCAATATTCGCGAATGCGAATGTTGACTTTCAAATAATGCGCGAAAAATGTAAGACAGCTTTGACATTTCGTGTCATGCCATGTTTAAATCGAACATAGCCCAGCCCGCCAATACAGGTTGAATGAACGAAATTAGTCGCACAACAGAATCGATTTTAATTTGTTTTGAGATTAGTTTAGTATTATTGCATTTGTCAAATTTAACTGCTATTCAAAAGTGATATAAAAACATGAGTAAAGCAGAGGTGAGCGCAGGCGGGTCGCCGGAGTCGAACGACTCTCCATAAGCTGGGTGAGAGTCGTTCGACTCCGGCGACCCGCCTGCGCCCACCTCTACTCCAAACATTCGTATCGTTTCTTGTGAATGTCAAAAAATATGCGAATATTCGTTACATCACTAGTAGATATTTATACGCACGGCACCATCACCATGTTAATGCGGTCCATTACCACTAATATCAGACGGTAACCGTGCCATGACGTGAAGAAAGTGGCATATATGATTCATGGTACTCTAGCACCGATTTTTATTCGAACGATATATTGTCTTCAGCTATTTTATCAAACAACCGAACTAATACACGAAAAAAATTGCCATGATAAAATAACGTACGTTATTTTACCGCCGATCATTGGGAATTGGATTGGTTTTCATTATGGGAATCCTTATTGCTAAATTGATGAATTTGTCACTAATACTGGGAGAGTGACACAGGCACCAAATTAGCAACAAGCAACATATCTCTGAATCCATATCCCAGAGATAGTTACGATTAGCTAATTCATACTGATGATGACTACATTGTAGCCGAAATACGTATTTATAAAATACAAATGTTCTAGGAATAGGGGTAAAATTTGAAATATAATTTCAAAAAAACCTAGAGTTCTCTTTGATTATTTTAATAATCTTTATTACTTTATTTAGTTTAAAAAAATAAATTTTATTAATTTAATTTGAAATTATTATTACTAGAAATTTGGATATTCAAAATCGATTAGCATAGAAAAAAATTTAAACCACAAGAACAATAACAAATCGTTTCCTTTTTTTAAAATTTATGGCTTTATCTATGTTTGTTTGTAAAGTTTCGAAAAATATTTCACTCTGAATTTAAAAATCACCAGTTTCACTTCCGATAGAGCGATTGCAGCCGATTTTTGCATACCCTGATCGAATAGAACTCAAATTTAAAATTTGGGGGTTTTAGCGCTTTTTGATCTTGTCGACATATGCCAATTACCAAACTGTTCACACATAGGTACTTACATATACACCAATTGCTAAAAATGATGTTTTTGTATCAGGGGACCCCAAAACTTGAAAATCAAATGAAAGCTTAACATTAAAATAAAACCCCTATGGGTATTACGAACGACGTTGATTATGAGACGTTGATTGTGATTATGAGACGTTTTATCCTGTATATCGGCGACTATGAAGTTTAGATCATCGTGACTTTGACAGGTAACAAAGGTGTATATAATTGCTACTTATTTTCGTCAAAGTATAAAGTGTAATTTTTTATATTTTCTTCGGGATAATATTAGAAATCACGTCATTCATTGTCAGACACTTTGTATAGTGGCAACCCTTCGCCAGACACCCTTAAACATTAATAAATTGTAATTCTACTTTCGTTATAGTATAACAGAATTTTATATATGTTACTTGGGTAACTATTAAAAAATGTTTCCTAAGTAGCCAGACAGTATCGTCAGTTCTAACATCTTGTCAGACAAAGATGAAGGTCAGCCGTAGGTGCGATCGCGAAGCAATATACATACAAGCGGGTGCGAGTGAAATTTTTGGATAATTTCATTATATAGAATTATTTGACTAAAAATATTTGTTACGCAGGAGCTGCGTCAACTTAGCGAATTTCCTTGGAATATATAAATACTTTCTGGCGGTCACAATTTTAGTCTGATCAAAATGAAATTTTGTGTTTCCTCCTCCCTCTAAAACTTGGCCTTTCAAATACCACAAACGCCTCAAATACAAAATTGTGACTGCTAGGGAGTCCACAGACACCCTAAGAGCTTTTAATAGTTAGTTACCCAAGTAACATATAAAATTATGCTTTTATACTATAACGAAAGTAGAATTACAATTTATTAAAGTTTAAAGGTGTCTGGCGGGAGGTTGCCACTATACAAAGTATCTGGCAATGAATGACGTGATTTCTTATATTATCCCGAAGAGAATATAAAAAAAATTACGCTTTATACTTTGCTATCTGTTACCTGCCAAAGACACGATGATCCTAACTTCATAGACACCGATCGTTCCTAACTATGATGGGAACATAAAACTTTCAGCTTTTATAAAATGAGGAAAGTCAGGCGATCACAGGCTCTTACTCTATAATAACAAACAATTATAAAATTCAAAAATCTATATTGATATAAAAAAAACATTAATTTTAAACATTACTTAAGAATTAGTTTTATTAATAAGTTCTCTGCCGTTTATTTGAATAGTTTTGATTATTGCTGTCGTTATCATAGTGTGGTCTTTCATGTCTATTTTCATTTCTGCTATGGCTACCGTAATTTCCTTCATCATCTCTTGTATTTCTACCTCGAAAATTTCTATTGCGATTGTAGTTATTAAAATTTCCGCGTCGTGAAGCCCAATTTTTAATAATTGGTGGTGGTTGTAAATTACGTTCAAAAACACTTTGATATTCTGTGTCTGAACTTGTATAACGATTAGAAAACTCTAATTCACATTCTTCTAGAAACGTTTCTTGTTCTTTTGTTAATTTCAAAAGTTTTTCGTGTGTCATAGTTAAAGTTTATAATATACAACTACTACTTTCATCAAAAATTTACATTAACTAAATTGTCAATTATTTGACATTTATAGAACACGATAATATTGTAAAACAATGTTGGTAACACTGTTTAAGGTAGTACGATCATGAAATCCACTGACCTCTATATAACTGGACAGTATCCTTATGGGCCTATACGGGAAATAACGAACACATTTGAAACGCCTCAACTATCCAAGTAGTCTCTGATTCAAGGTACTAAATTCTCGTTCAGTGCGCTTAACCAAATACTTTATGTGTGTAGTGGAAATACAGTAACAGCCACTCATACTTATTGCACAGAAACGCCACCCAGGCGCATTGAAGAAAAATTTGTTACCTTGACTAGGTGAGAAGCGCTTCAGCCAGAGATTTCTCTGCTTCAACTGTGGCTAATGGTGTAAGTGTAACATAGATGGTAAAATCTGTCCAGTTATACAGAGGTCAGTGACGAAATCATTAACAACAAAAAATGCTTCAATTTTCATAAATTATTTTTTAAATTTCAGGGAATAAATCCAGTAATTTTGTTAATTTTATAATTCGAATTTTAATACATTAATCTGATAGAAATTCAGACTCAAATTTTCACCATTTTCTGTATTTAATATTACTTAAATACAGACAATATTAATAACTTAGAATATAAAAGCATTAATAATAATATCAAGTATGCTATCTGTGGCGCCGCTATCTGATGCATGTTTTCGATGGATTTCGAAGTGCTTATTAAAAAAATAATATAAATTTCTATATCTCAACTATCCTCTTGCCACTGTACATTTAACTTTTTTCACTAAGGGTCCATCCATAAATTATGTAACGGCCAATAGGGGAGCGGGCTGTTTTATTTGTTACGGTTCGTTACAGGGAGAAGAGTACTGATCCAAAAAAAAAGTTAAAGTTTACACTTTAACACATTTAAAAAATTTTAAGCTAGAGCTATAACTTTGTAAAGGTTATACTATAAAGAAAACTCATTGAAAAATTAAGTTTTTTTAATTGCATCCAATAAAAATATAGATTTTTTTTTTAGTTCTCGCGTGCAGGCCCGGAGACCCAGGGCCCCTCATCTCGAAGCTATTTTGGAAATTTAGCGAATTAAATTCTGATGTTTATTTATAATAATTAAAGTCGATTAAAAAAGATTGATTGACAATAGACAATTTTTTTGTTTGCGAGCGTTGTCAGACATTGCGAACTGAAATCGCCAAAGATTTTTCGCCAAACTTTTTGTCGCTCGAATCAAATATTTTCATATATTTCATACATTTTGAACTTCTACGTGTCATGTCGCTAAATTGAGTTTACGAAATCGCACAAATTATGATTTTATATAGTTTGTATATAAAATTTTACAGAATTTACAATTTTAAGTGTCACTTATAAATGTTTTTGCGACCTCGGTAGCGAAAAATTTGTTATCCTGGCAACACTACCGGTCGCGTATTCATATAAGACCAATATCACGAGTTTATATATCAGACAAAGAGATATGCACTAAGCCGGATGCAAGCCAGGTAAGATCCCGCACTTGCGAGCGAGATGAACTTGACCGTATCTCAATTCTTTCTTATGGCAGAACGGTCGGCCTGCGTTCAGGTAGATGACCTATTTTTGTTTGACAAGTGCAAAAGTAAGACTGTCAACTATTAAATAGCTCGAATAATATCGTTTCAAGACTTTTAAGTTAATATTTTCTATAAAGCTTTTTGATAAGGCAAGCCAGGCTTTTGAGCTTATATGAAGGTTCCGCCACTGGAGCCCCTAGTCCGGGGGCTTGTAGGCCTAGGCGGAAATCCGGTGTTGCTCGCGTGGCATTTTATGCTTAGTTCTCGTTACTAACCACGCCAGCATAGATGGTTCTATAAGAAACCGAAGTCCATATGCAGTGACTATTTATAAACATTATTTACTGAGAAAACAACAGCGTGATCCCAACTAGTAACGAAATTTAAAAGAGGTCTCCCTTAGACTATGTCACTCAAAGTGGACGTCGAACAACTTTGTGGAATTAATGATCAGTAGTATACGCGCAAAACATTCAAATTTACCTTTTATTTTACCTTCGGTATCGGTTTTTTTTATATTTAAAACGGTTTCGGTTACTCAATTTAAATGGTTTTAACCGAATTTCGGTTTCAGTTAAAATTACTGGTTCTATTATATTTTTAGTATGCTAACTGAGCACCCATTACCGTTTGAACAAATCTAGAATTTCTTACGTGGGAATTGCTTCTAAATTTAGCCATACTTTTTCTTATTTCCAGTGGGTTAAAAAGTTTATGCAAAAATAAAGCTTGTTGACTTTCAATCCGAAGTTGAATCCTTATTTGATTGGATTTTAATGGCTATCCTGAAACGGCATTTTAGTATGTAACTGAATTTATTGTAACTATGATTACGTGATGATTTGGATGTAAATATTAACATGTCAAAAAATCGACTCTTTAATATTATTATCATAATGTAAAAAGGCCCACAAAATTGAAAAAATGTACTTTGAAGTTGATTAAAATTAGTTCTTTAAAACTATTCGATACTCCGATTTGTAATGATTAATTCGATCTAAAAATAAAAAATTAATTTTTAATATTGTAAAAATAAAAATTTTGGGTATGGATAAATCTTGGACACTAATTGCAATAGTTGCGGTACTTATTGTAGTTGCATTATTTGGTTATTATACACATCGTAGTGCAACAATCGGTGCTACTAATGATCAATAATATATGTGACAGGTTAGCAATTATTTGTTATCATTTACCGTAATCTGCTGATAACATGCACTCTAAAGGCATCCCGACAACCTAGCAGCCTAAAAACTTTTCCCTAAAAAACCCGACTACCAAAAATTGTTTATCCACCTAAGTTTGAACTGAATATAATATTTAACAAATTTTTTATTTCCTAAAAATAAAACCGTAGTCTGAGACGTTTAGTTAGTACTGTGTGTGTAAGGCACAATAAATGCTTCCGGTTATGAAATTAACATTTTCGATCACGCAGTTCGGACTTAAATCGTATAATTAATTTTTACTCTAATCGGGTTTTTTTTTTAATTTAAAATTTTCTGATTTAATTTTATCTGTTCTTTTTTAGATATTAAAAAAAAAAAGAAAAAAATCATATAGTCTTGCACTTAAAATAATTAAAAGTGTTGCAAATATTTATAATTGCTTAATAAAGTTTTGTTATGGTTTAAAATATGTATCAAAATAAAATAAAAATAGTTTAGCATATATATTCCGACTCACCTATAGATTCTTTCTCTTTTCGATTCCGTTACAGTGAAATCTCCTCTGACCTCCATCCATGGTGGAGGTCAATGATCATAGTTGAGACCGACTACTCTGTTTCTAATTATTGTCACCAGATGGCATAGTCCTAACGAACAAACACCAATAACAACGTATTTTTCGTCAATGAAGTTCTCTTAAGAAATATATAGTATCCATAATAACGATACTTATTTTGTTTATAATTTATAGAAGTGATTTATTGAAGTAAAGAAAGATAACGAGCTGGTTTTTTTGAGCGAATAGAGCTAAATAGTACTTAAAATTCGTTATCTCAATGTTTAAAACCGTAAAAGATAAAAGAATAATTGAAACACAAAAAATATTTCTATTCCAAAAATAAACA
The DNA here is from genome assembly GCA_963920215.1 of Nineta flava. Classification (NCBI taxonomy): domain Eukaryota; kingdom Metazoa; phylum Arthropoda; class Insecta; order Neuroptera; family Chrysopidae; genus Nineta; species Nineta flava. The sequence goes on from OY986040.1 coordinate 96,204,954, forward strand.
TCTTTCAAAATCGGTCTTTTCATACCACCTCAAGTTAGTGGGAGGAGTCGAATATCTATAAAACCGTAAGTGGTAGAAAAACAGTTTAAAGGCAAAAAATGTACATTTTAATAATTCGTTAACCTTATATACTTCCAATTTATTTAATTGAAGTTTCACATCTGTCGCGCGTAGCGACCACGCTCTCTTTTTTAAAATTTAAAACAGGTTTATCATTAAAAAAACCATGGTACGATCAGACAATTAAAACTATATATTTATTGGTCATTAAATGGTGGGGGGGGGGGGGGGTATCGAAAGATTTGGTATATATTTTGGGTCTGGAAGCTAAATAAAAATTTGTTTAACTGTAAATAAATATTTATTCAGTACACATAAAATTTGTTTTGAGTTTAATATAAACACAAATATGACAGACAGGTCATTGAAGTGCACAGCCTCCTTCTTAAAGACAATTCATAAGCTTAAATGCTTAAAATGGGCGTATTCAGAGCAACTATAAGAACTTAGTCAATTTACTAAGTTACTTAGAATATCTTAGTTTTTTTTCTGAACATTAGACTCAAAACACCAGACTTATTGGTATTGGCTAAATTGTATGTCTATTTTTAGACTGACGGATTGAAGTTTACTAAGTACATAGTTGCTCTGAATGCGATCAATATGTTTATTTCTTACGTCCATTGCGGCTGTCCAATGCAGACATTTTGATATTTTTCGATTTGGATTTTATTGAAACAGTCACGTAATAATCTCTTAACAATAAACTTTAAACGTTGTAACTTGTAATTATGATATAAAATTTTCATAATTCGTCGTATACTGTTTATTTAGTTGTGCATTTCTTAACGGCGAAACGTCATCAATTTTTGGAAACACGATCGATTTATTATTTTGATTTTTCGATCGTTCATGGACCTTCAAATGTTGTTTCAAATGCGAATTCTCTGTAAATGTTTTTTCGCATACATTACATTTAAAATCTCGAATACCACGACATGCACGAGTATGTCTCTTTAAGCCATTACAAATTCGAAATTTTTTATCACAGTATTTGCAACTATATGGTAGTTCGCCAGAATGTAATCGCATATGATCATCGCATTTGTTTTTAAAATAAAATTTTTGATCACAAATAGGACAACTATATTTCTTGATTCCAGTATGATATACAGCATGTTGTCTAAGACCAGTCAAATGTGTGAATTGTTTACCACATTCGGTACATATGTGTGGTTTTAATCCACTATGAATACGTTTATGTTCAATCATGTTTGGTTTATGAATAAACCCTTTACCACATTCGTCGCATTTGAATGGTTTTTCTTTAGTATGTGTTCTTGAATGAGCTTCCAAAAACCGTTTTGTTGAAAAAGCCTTACCTAGAAATATATCAATGTTCAGATATATTCAAATTGTAAGGAATTTTGAAGATATCTTATATTAATAAACAAATAAATACATGTAACAGCGTATTAAAAAAAACAGTCCATGGCGGGGAGAATAATTATGTTACTCAGTTGTAAAGGCTTTACACAACTTTCGCGGGCGAAGCCGTAACGGGTAAAGTTAGTGTTATATATTTTTTATAACTATTTAAAGTTTCATATGTATTCCACCTTCAATTAACTAGTATAAATATTCCGCTTTAAACTAATGACTAATGGGCTTCTGTATAAATTAGTTGGAGTTAATATTTTCAAAAAAAGAACAAAATATTATTCAAACTTATACTACAACACTCGAAACAAATGTGATTTTCTTTCGAGTTTTGTGGAATAGGTTTTATTATTTGAATAATACTCGAAGTCAACAAAAATTAATTTTATTAAATAATTTTTAATTTAAATTTCACATCCGCATTGGAAAATTTTTTATAATGGTAAAAAAATTCAGTTTTGTAGTCCATTATAATTATGAATTTATGATACAAGTAAAATTGTATTTATAACATTATTTGGTTGATATTGTCACAATTTTAACCTTTCGCCTGTAAACGTTTTTTTGGTACCTTTTGTCTGTAAACGTGGGTCTTTCGGGTTCGGCCCTTTTTTTTGTCCTGTTAATGCATTAAAAAAAATTTGAAAAAAATCATGCTAATGTTCAATTTGATATCTCAATTATAAAATTATTGAAAAATTTATTTTTTCATAAATTTTTATTTAAATAAATAGAGCAACTCGGTCAAAAAACAATAATTTACTCAAAAAATCGTAGAGACAGAGATAGTTTGTAGAGGCTGCCGTGGACGGGCTACACTTCGACCATAAGGTCCGATATATAATATTTTTTGCTGTGTTTACAGAATGATAGGTTATATTTAGATTTTTGAGGCTTACATACGAGTAGCAATATGCGACCTCCGATTTCTTATTAGAAACATTTAGGATATTGGGATAGATAGATAGATTGTAGAGGCTGCCCTGGACGGGCTATACTTCGACCACAAGGTCCATTGTGATGCTTAAGGATGTGAGTGTAGTGGAAGGAATTTTTGTGTATAGACTAGGAATTGGTAGGATATGCGGGTGCAACCGACTATGATAGGAACTATGCCGATATTCATCTGGAGTTCGTGAAGGAAACTGCAGAAAACCTTCTCAAGCATAACCGATTACTTCGTTCTTGTCCATACGCCGACAGTTTAGTCAATTAACCGTCCCTTTTTTTTTCTTAATAATTGACAAACTGCCGATGTCGGGATTCGAATCCATAACCTCCCAGTTTCCAAGTAGGCATACTGCGCAGACATAACGCCTTAGATCGCTCGGCCACTTCGACTGGTTGAAAAAATCGTAACTAAAAAATTTAAATATCAAAATAAAAAAAGAAAGCAAATTGAAGCTTAATAATGCAACTTCTCGAAAAAATATTTTGTTTTATTTATTAAATGCTTAAGTTTGGACAGGTAACATAGACAATAAATTACGTGTTGGGAAGTAGCATAAGTTTATTTATTTATTTCCTGTCTTTATCAGTTTTATAAAAGAAACATCACTTTCTCTTCGTTAATTTATCGAGTTCAGTATACGCTGTCTGTAAACATGGATTTTTTGTGTCTGCTCCGGAATTGATCTGCGCAACACTTGTACAGAAGGGACTGAGGCCTCTTAACTTTGGGTGTCTATTCCCTTTCTCACATAACTTTTTTAGGTGGGGGTACCAGCTATGTCTATTCACTTTCTAGAAAATTATTTTCCTAAACAGTTTTGGCTCGGACGCGAAAGATCCATGTTTACATATGAAGGGTTAAGATTCATACAAACACTACGATCAGCAATAACAAATAATATATAAATTGTTGGGCAATCAGTGTGAAAACTTAAAAAGGTTATAGGGAATATGGATGAGTTATTTAGTATCGTTTTTACCTAAACTAGTACTATTTTAGATTCCTTGCTATAGGTCAACTTACTATTACACAACGAATAGTTGTAGCGAAAAAGTCGGGGAGATTACGATTCGTACGGCGTAATAACTCGACGAAATAAGAGAAAAGTAAGAATGAAATTTCTGGATATCTCTTTTTGTTTTCGAGATCGTTATTCTTATTTTTCTTCTTATTTCGTCGAGTTCTATAAGGATCTGCCATCAAATCTTGGTACGTACGAATCGTAATCTTGCCAAATAAGTCTAATAAAATTGTGGCTTTTAATTTTGCTTTTCTGTTTTCGAAATAAAATGTTTAAACACAATATAAATCGCTTCATTCCAGAATTAAACGTATAAAAAAGATTCAGAACACTTACCACAAACACTACATAAGTGTGGTTTTATACCAGAATGAACATGACGCATATGAACTCTTAACTGTTGATTTCTATTATACGATTTACCGCAAATTGTACATAAATGGGATCGAAAACGACCATTATGTTGTTCCGTAACATGAATATCACGTGATTTTTCATATCTAAATTTCTTTTTACATATGTCACATGACCATTTTTTATTCAAATTTTCATTGTCATGTATTTTCTTTATATGTTTATTTAATTCATCGTAGTTTGTAAAATTTAACGAACACTTTGTACATATTAAATTATTTTCGATTAAATTTTCATTCGTTCGTTCATTATCTATATCGTTTTTCTCATCAATATCAATTTCATTTTCTCCATTTTTATGAACTTTCACATGTTTTCGTAAGGTTTTATACGATGCATACGTTTTTGAACAGACCGGACATTGTAATTGACCATCGAGTGTGTACATACCGTTTAAAATGAATTTATCCTTGTCATGTGATTTCATGTGAATAGATAAACCTTGTGGTCGTTGAAATGTCCGGAAACATTTTGAACATTTATAAGTACTATCGTTATCGTTAATGCTATTATCATCATTATTTGTGTTATGATTACTTTTCATATGAAATGTTAATCTTTGTGATGTTATAAAACGTTCGGAACATTTTGTACATTTATAAATTTGTATTTTTTTTCTACCTATAAACAAATGTAATGGAAATTTTACTTAATTTATATTACTTATTTATAATCACTAACAAAATAGACGAAACTAGATAAGATATACAGGATGTGATGGTCAAACGATGTAAATAATGGAATGTGTCACATGCTCTATACAACTGCTAGTTTAAATCTACTTAATAAAAATCTACAAATTCCTTGTCAGACAACCCACAGCTTAAACCGGTGGGCCTAGAAGCATGATATTTGGCACAAGAGTTCCTTATAATATAAGGAACTCTTATAAGGCTTATATAACGTAGGTGAGAACTTTTTTTTAAAAATTGATCCACTAAGGGGGTTAACTTTTTTTTGAAAATTCATCCCCTAAGGGGGTTAAATGAGGGTTGAGACTTTATATGGGAAATGTGCAGTCATTTTTTTAAGTTAGTAACGTGGAAGTTGGTGTTTCGGCTTCTGTTTATAAATAAAAGTCAGTTATATCAGCATTTTTGAAAATTCATCTCTTAAGGAGGTTAAAAAAAGGGGATGCAATTTTGTATGGAAGTTTGTCATTTTTGAAGTTAGGCATATGGAAATTGATGTTTAGACTTCTGTTTATAAATAAAAGTCAGTTGTATCAAAATAAGGGGCGAAATTTTTTATGGGAAGTGCGTCATTTTTTAAGAAACATGGAAGTTAGTGTTTAGGCTTTTTAGATTTGAGAAAAGTCGGATGGTTTCTGAGATGTTGCCGATGGGAAATCCTATTCGACTTACTAAAAATTTCAAACAAAAGTTGTTTGTTTTTATGATAAATATTTTTTTAATGTAATAATTTTCTCTATCTTGCACCGGGTTATACCACGCAGCACGGATGCATAATTTATAAGTTTGATCATTTGAAAAGTTACCAATGAAATATTTTAAAAAAAACAAACACATTTTTCAAAATAAGAAAATGAAATCTGATTTACGTGACATACCAATTCGATGCGCTTTTAAATGATTTTGATAACCTTGGTTTGTTTTAAATGTTACTACACATATATTACATTTATACTCATTATGTTCAATTTCAATTGTTTTTGGTATATCCTCTATTGCACTTTCTTCAATATCCTCCGTATTTATATCAGCATGATCATCATTTGAGTGGTAATCTACTTCAATTACATTTGATTCAATTTTTATGTCAATGGTTTCTATTTTAGTATTTTCAGATAGAGTGTTATCAATTAAATGACTATCACTAAGAGCATCGACTGTTTCATTTTTTGTAATTTCATGTTTGTTAATTATATGCTTTTGTAAATATTCATCCTTTGAAAATGCTTTCTGACAAATTGCACATATATTTGAGTAACTTCTCATTAAATAATCGATTTTCATTCGTATAATTTCATACTCGGCATCATTGAATTCAGAATAAAATGTGGCTAGTACTTCATAATCTAAAATGATTTTTGTGTCGAAATGATGATTTTGTGTATTAAAATTTATCTCTCTTGATGAGGTCTCTTGATTAGATATCACAGCTGTAACAAGAATTTGAGAATTTTATAATTTATTTAACAAAATACTCGACCACTATAATATAAATAAAATTTTAGTGATAAAAAAGTATGCACAAGATACAAAAGCCGCCAAAGCCATGGAAGATCATCTTTTACTTAGTACTACAAACCGGCCAAGTAGCCGAGCGGTCTAACGCGCTCTGTCTACTTGGGACTGGGAGGTTATGAATTCGAATCCTGACATCGGCAGTTTGTCGATTATTAAAAAAAAAAGGGCGGTTAATTGACTAAACTGTCGGCGTATGGACAAGAACGAAGTAACCGGCTATGCTTGTGAAGGTTTTCTGCAATTTCCTTCACGAATTCCATATGAATATCGGCATAGTTCCTATCAAAATCGGCTGCAGCTGCACAACATATCAATTCCTAGTCTATACACAAAAATTCCTTCCACTCCACTCACTTCCTTAGGCATCACAATGGACCTTATGGTCGAAGTGTGTCCCGTCCAGGGCAGCCGCTACAATCCATCTATCTAGTACCATAAAATTACTATCAAGTCATTTGGACAATATTATACCCTCATGTATGATAAGAGAAGTAAGGAATCAGGGACCCCCCTCGGTTCGGCTTTTCAAGAAGGGTCTGGGCCGGCACATTGAGAAGTAATAACAATCAAACTTATTTCTAGCATTGTTTATATTTTTGCATTATCATGATTTTATTTTCTAATTTTTAATATTTATGCGTTGAAGGCGTAATATATTAAATAAATTTGGAATTTTTGAAAAGCTTACGATCTTAATTTTTTTTTAATTATAGAGTTAATTAGAATGAGAATGGGGGGGGGTAGTGCGGTGCTACTCCCGGTCCCAATTTTTTCTTTACAGCCCTGTATATAAGGATATTATAGGTTTAGTCCCAAGTTCGTAGCAATTAGAACTATTAATCAGAGAAGACATTTTGACATAGGTGTTTATAATGTGTTCTAATTATTCCATCCTCGGATGTCCATCTGTTTGCGCTTCCTAGTTCTCGCGATATGGTATCTCAAAATGTCCTTAACTTGCTGTCAAAAAAATAATAAGTGGCACATTATTTTACCCTGGGTACGTGTAAATTTACGCTCTTCGGTTAAGAAGGATATTAATCTATATTCTGTTGAGATATTGTATGGCACTCCTCCCTCTTCGACTATCATATGATTTGTTTTCAGAAAGGATTAATATACATCATTCGGTTCAACAATCCACTGAAGAGTTGAAGGACGGTTCGCGAACAAAAATGTATACATATTTACCAAGATTTGAATTCTTAAAAAATGGTTTATATACGGGAGGATCATGTCAACCTCCATTATCTTGTAATTATAGAAGTCCATACTCTGTAATACATAGGCTTTCAAAATTTTTGTTGTTGCTATCAACAATAAATCTACCTCTGTATCCATTAATAGGCTAAAACCTGCGTACCTTCTTCAATGTTAAATTTTAATTAAGTTCTATTTTTTGTTTATGTACGTTCACTCCCGTTCATAAAAACTGAACCAATTGAAACATTCTAAGTGTTATTATTACGCTTAGAATTAGACTTACTGGTGGTTCAATTTTTATGAACGGGAGTGTACAAAATAAAATAAATTATCTTTCCCTTTATTTCATTTCAATGGGCAATTTGTAACATTCTTTCAAAAACTGTTGTAAACAACAACAAAAATAAAAACAAAAAAAAAGGGACAAAATACTGAAGAGAGAGAAATATATGTAGATATTTAATTTAATGAATTATTCACAATCAAAAAAAAAAAACTAAAAATTCTAATCTATCTTACATCGTAATAGTATTCATAATATCTGATAGATGGCTAAAGAAAGTTCTCTATTTATTGACATTTGTTTGACTTCATAAAATTTTCAATAGATAGAATTTTTTTTTATTAAGTATTGTTATTAGTCATACAACAACAAAACTATAAATAGATATTTAAAATATAGTCGTTTTTGATTTTTATTAATATTGTATCAAAACATAACATAATTAACATTATACTTATGGGAGTACAATATCAATATAAATGAAAAACGATTAATTTGTTTTTTCTCTTTTTTTTTTTTATGAACACAAAAAAAAAAAAACAATAAACATGTAATAACTAACTTTAGAGTTAATTGTTTGAATTACTCAATGTATACTGAGTTATATATTAATCGAATTGTTGTTGTTGTTAACAATTTGCAATTATGTGCAGAAATGTTCCAAGAGGAACATTTAATATATGTATATAAAAAATATTTGAGAATAGCCCCCAGCCTATTGAGTTAATGAAAATGAATGTAGGTTTTTCTATGAAAGTTTTTGTTATTACATTTTCTTCGGTTTTTCTAATAATTGCGGGAAAATATATATTTTCCCATTACGATTGACTATTTTGTTTTAACAAAACAATTTCAACTCTAGTTATCTCTTTTCGTAAATATTTGTGCGTCGTTACAAAGGGACGACAGAGGGGACTATAAAACTTAATATATATAAAAAATTTAATTTAGTTTTCAGTATACAACAAAAAGTTTGTTAAAAAAAAAAAATAATAAAAATTTATAATCTTTTTTTCAACGGGTTTTTTCATATTTCAAAAAAATTCATCATCTTATTTTTAACGAGAACGAAAAAAAATTAATAATATTATTACAACCTTCAAAAGCGTATACATACGCAACGGTTTTTGTTCAAATGGTATTGTAAACAAAACAAAAAAATTGAAAACAAAAACAAAAAAAAGGAAAATATAGTAGTTTTTGATTTTTATTGATATTGTATCAAAGCATAACATAATTAACATTATACTTATGGGAGTACAATATCAATATAAATGAAAAACGATTAATTTGTTTTTTCACTTTTTTTTTTTTATGAACACAATTGATGTTGTTCATCACTCAATAAAGTTTTGTTTTAGGTTTTTTCCTGGGAACAATGTTGTTTTTCGTCCAACGTTTTTCTCCAACTTTTTAATTTTTTTTTGTTAATTGGTATATAATATATTCGATTCTAAATTTTAGTTTTCTTCAATATTTAGACACCTATGAGTAGAGTATATGTTTCCTTGAGTTACCTTTAACTACCAACAAACCCATAAATTATTGAATATTCACGCAAAAATAAACATTCGTTAAAGTTCACAAATTGCCTTTTTATTCAATACTTATTAAAATTTGGTATATTCCTACAAGGCCTTGAGGATTCAATTTCATAAAATCCCAAAACAAGTATCTAATTATTAACATTTAAGAGTACATTCATCAGTTATTATATCGATAAGAGTTTAGACTCGATGATGGTAAATTTTGTGCAATATTGAACTTCGCCTAATGTACTTAAATGAAAAGGAAACGAATATACTTTTAATATTATTTTTATTTTACAATAAAATACATTAACTTAAACATGTTTTTTTCTTTTATTTGTTTTTTTACTAACAAGGCGTTTTCTTTTCAAAGATCGTTTATTAACATTCGGACAATCAGTTTTTTTATGGCCCGGTAATTTACAATGAAAACAATTATTATTATATTCAATTTGACCACATTTATGATCTTGGAGACAACATCGATTACACGTTGAACAATGGCTCCAAGATGGTTTAACACATCGATTACATATATTACAGTGTTTGTAGGTTGTTCCATTTTTTGATGTACAGTCGTTACAAATTGTGCAATGTTGATTTTCTTGTGAAACCCATTTTTTACATAAACCACAGAATTTGTAGCCTTCTTCGCAGGTCAAAATGAATTTACTAAAATACAAATTTTCGTATATAGTAACAATAAACAAAATGTAATAACGTTTCTCTTACAATTAGAGTACCCGCACACAGCAGACTCTTTATCGGCTAATATTTTATATATGTCTATTACAAAATCGATTAAGGTAACGTCCTCAACACTGTATAAGTTAATACAACATCCGTATTTTAATATGAGGTAACTATATTAATTTATTCAGAAAAATACTATTTTTATATGTTGTGGCGTAGTTAAAAAATTGTATTTTATTTTATAAGTGTTAAAAATTAAAATCAGTACATAAGTTGATTGTCGTTTTTGTCATGAAATAAATATGGCAACGCTGTATACAGCTAATAACATATATTATAGATATATAACTGTATTACCATTATAGGTTTAGTTTCCACTCATGCCACCATGCAGCGCTTCAGTTAGCTTTAACATACTCAATTCAAAATGATAATATATACGGGTTACACTATGAAATACAAAACATACAGTTTTCATTTTCAAATATGGCGAACATAGATTTCGGTAATTAAGTTTTAAATAACGATATTAGAGTAAGTATATGTCAGAATCGACTCATTTTTTATATACATATTCTCAAATATTGGAATAAAATAATAATCAGTTTATAAAATTTCCATCTTGAATTTTTCATGTTTAAATTAAGTGAAAACTGCAATCATTATAGTGACTGCCTAATGCCAGCAAAAAATAATTTTTTATATAAAAACTAGACCGTAGGAAAATCTTTTCAAATTTTCCTAACGTTTGAGTATATTAGCTCCTCTTATACTTAGTTTATCTTGAAATTGCTCTCATAAGGATATTACATTAAATTACCGTCCAATGAAAAGTATGTAGTGTGCGGTTACCTTTATGTTTATGTTTTTATAATATTTTCATTTACACAATATTACATTGCATTGAATGTGTAAAAAAAACGCAATAAAATACCTTGGAATAATATTGGTAAATATGCGTACAGGTGATCCATTTTTACGACCATTGGGTTTGTCAGTAAATAAACTATGATTATCATAATCGACTTTATAGTCTAACATTGAAAAATTTGGAAAACTATTAAGAATATGAGATTCCATAAAATATGGAAACATCCATAAAATTGGTAAATCTTTTGAAATTTTATTTAAATTTTTATATTGAGTTGTTATTTTTTGTATTCCATCTGACAATGCTTCTATTCGCCCTCCAAACGGAGGATCTGTTACAATTGCAATACCATTCCCGCTAAAATATTTTTATGAAGAATAAAGTATTATTATAATAATGTTTTATAATTAGGTGAATTTTTATCAAAACTAACGTCATATAATATAGAGGAAAAGATTTCAAAAAATATATAAAACTCACTTATCAGTTTGTAAATAATCTTTAAATACACTTTCTGAAGTTTTCCCTTCAAAGAAATAATGATTAAATGAATTGTATAAGCAAAACTGCAAAGGCCCAAAAAAATTTCGAAACCGTTCATCAATATCCAACAATAGACTACTGTAACCCTGATCTAAAAGATTATTTTGTATGTATTCATGAATTCTTGGTGCTCCAATACAAACAATATGCCTAAAATAATAATTAACTTAAATTAAACTATCATTATTGTATCATTTCAAGCCAAATCAATCGCATTCATCAAATTTTGTATAATATAGAAATTAACAGATATAAATAAGTCTATCTCTTACTCAGAGAAGTTTTTCGCGTAAAATACTAATGGTAAGGAGGAAATCAAAATTAATAGCTTTGTTATGGTTTTCATTAAAATAAACACCATACAAATAAATTTTAAACCGAATCCAATTGGTTTTCGAAAAAGATCACGAATACAAGTTGTTCGCCATAAAAATACTAACAACCATTTGTATAGACTTAGGGGATTATCTGATACACTAAAGTTAACCTAAGTGAATTTTCGGTGGAAGACCCAAGGCAAACATTAGCCTGAACTTGGAAATGTATGCCACCGTCTTTCAAGCAGAAATCTACACCATACTGGCTTGCGTCCGGGGGAACCTATGTGGGGGTTACATAAACCAGAATGTAATCATTCTCTCGAACATCAGCTCAGAGGTAGTCAGGGATTGCCTAGAGGAACTATCGGAGCGGGCAAAACCGAACAACGTTAAATTGATTTGAATATCAGGTCAGAGTTGTTTCGAAGGAAATGAAAATGCAGATACCTTAGCAAAGAAGAGTCGGATTATCTTTTATAGACCCAGAACCTATTTTAGAAATCCCAAAAACAGCATTCAAACAAATGATTAATGAGTGGATAGCCTTTAAACACCGTGATCACTAAGAAAATATACCGCAACAAAAACTCGGGAAAATAATGTTTCGAAATGCATCCAAGAGGTTTCGGATTGGTGTACTCAACCTAATTAAAATACAAATTCGGAAAGTTTCCGGATTCATCCTCGGACATTATCACCTACGAAAGCATCTACATACAATAGAACTCCACAATGGATCCAGCCACGTCATTTCTAACTGTGAATCTCTCGGTTATCGTATCAAATATTTTATTTTTTACAAAATATTCGGTCCATCTCACCCCAAATGTATGAACCTTCAGGAAAACCTGATAAGCAAGCTTCTGGCTATTGCCAAGATATGGGAGAAGCGTGCCTCGTCAGACTGGAGTAGAAGGGGGAGCACAATGGGCCATAAGGTCGAAGTGCAATACTTTTCATATCCGAAGATTTATCTATCTGTCTATCTATCTAAGAGTAATCACATTCTTCTAAATATAATCTAATTTCAGGAAAAACCCACCTAGTTCATTTTATATTTTTTTTCTTTAGTATGCTACTACAGATAGTAAAACGACTTAATTTTAAATATAATGCGCAGACAATAATTGAAATACTGCCAAGGACAAATTAAAATACTTTATTCGGAGTCGTAGACACGGCGATTAATTAACAAATAATCGACGAAATTTTTACGGTGAAAATACATTTTTGTCATTGGTTATTTCTCAAGTATTAGAAAACAATCAAATTTCTACATAAAAGATTCTATTGTTAATTAGTAATATTATTTCAAAATGAGATCTTGTGATTCCACCGAAAGATACTCCTTTTGTAATTCAAATAATAAACGTAAGATTTTCTACTATAACTGGCGCCAGCCCAAAATAAAAACCGATCCATAAAATTATATATAGACATGTTTGATTCTACAATGATTTTCAAATTTTAGTACGTTTTTCAAATCTTTTTATTTTTGTTATTTTTTAATTTTTTATGTAGGTATAATCAAAAACGGTTAGTATACATTAACCGTAAGTTTTAACCTGAACTCCCAAACAAATTGAGAACTAAAAATTAAATTTAAACGAATGATATAAAACAAGATTTATGAAAGTTTCATAAAAGCAAGAAACAAGTGACTGCTGGTTGATTTGGCATAGAATGACTCTGTTTTTTTTTAAACTAACCTGAATTTTAAATGAATAATATTGTTTATTATTGTTTTAACCGCAGTATCGGAAAATAAATATTGCGCCTCCTTTTTAGCGTTATCTTTTGGGCGGAAAAATTTTGATGGATTTTCAAGTAATTCACATGAAATGTTCGATAGTAATTCGTGATTTTTATGCCTATTTTGTTCACTATCCAAAAACAATTCGTGACAATCATGACAATAGTATCTTTTTGATTGATGTATTTGTTTGATCTAAAGAAATAATAATCTAATTAAAAAAAACAAAACATTTCTCAAAATCTCCTAGTTTTGAAAAAAATCAAACCTGGGTTTATCCCACAATTTTATATAAAAATATTAATGATACTTACTTTATGAAATTTCAGAAACAAATCGTTGTGAGATGGAAGTTGTTTTAAAAACTGTAAACGTTGATTGTTCCAAAATTGTTTTTTCACATCACTAAATTTAGAAAGTTCATCTTCCCAAAGGAAAAAAGAACAATCTTTACGATCTCGGCAAGCTGCACATGCAAAGAATTTTCGACCACTATCTTTATTGCGTAAAAATAATAGTGTAGGTCCGTGAGAACAATACGGGTGCTTTTTATTGTCTTCGATAATTACTTCTACGGCTATGGTATTCATATTTGTTTTTATTTATATTTTACGTATTAAATACTAGCAAAATCGTTACAAAATATTTACCTGGTAACATCTTGATTATAAATTTACAATCTATTAGGATTCCAAATTGAGCCTTTTAAAACTTAATTAACAGAAACATTTTTTTTAAAGTTTGTATTAGCTAATGTGCAACATTTAATATTTAGATTATTTTTTATTGACAGCAAAAACAATTACGGGTTTCGCCAGAAGTTTTACTGTACACGTTCGTTCACTATTCACATCCCGTCTGGACTGAATACATCTACACTTAAATAAAATGCTCCGAGTTCGTGTATATCGTTTATTGCATCTGAAGCTTATCTTTAATTTCAAAAACTAAGATCTGGTACATGGGTTTAATTGTAGATCTTGTTAATATACGCTCTACTTTTTATTTTGTTCACATATGTAAGGTTAAAAGGTTTTTTTTAGTTAGAAAGTAAAAATAGAATTGTAAGCACATAGAAGAAACGATAAATGCAAGTAATGCAAGTATAAATTTATCTCTTAATATTTAAAGAAGTAATTTATTTACTAAAACAGAAATTTAATTTAGGAAAAAATAATTATGTTTATTTAAAAAAATTTTTTTTATTTCACTGTTGACGAGTCGTTTCACTGTCATAAATTATTTTCAAAAACATTAATATATAGAGTATAATATGCAAGTAATATCATAACCTAAAAGATTGAAATGCTAAAAATAAATTATAATTGTGTTCTGTTATGAGCGCACATGTTATGTCTCACGCAGTCCATTTTTTAACATTTAGCTTTCAACGTCTTTGATTGTTTAACATGTACCAACTTCATTATGGTTTTAGAATTTAGGGACATTTAATTATCTTAAGGTTTGTTTATTTGTAAATTGTAAACGTTATAATTTGATTTTAAAGTTTTAAACTATAATTTATCTACAAAGTGTTTTTAAAAGTTTTTTATACAAATAGTTATGTTTATTTATAAATTCTTGAAAAAGAGATATGAGTTCTAAAAACAGGAGATCATCTGCAAGTTTTTTCATAATATATTTATTAAAATTAGTAAATATGTATTAATAATTGATGTTTGTTTTTTAGATTTTGAAACCGACGAAGGTTCGAAATCCTCTTTCTGATTTAAGCAGTAAAGAAGATAATTATAAGCAAAATAATGTCAGATCAAAACGAGTTAGTTTTGCCACAAATAATTCTGTCAAGTAAGTTAAATAGTAATGAAGTGATTATAAACTAACAACACAAAATATGTTTGGATTTGCTTCTTGGCTGTTGCTTACCTTAATCTGATGCTAAGATCAGTAGTTAGATGATCAAATGCTCAGTGTGAAAAAATGAGTCTCTTAACTAATATTATGTTTTCTTAAATGATAAATAAACGGCATTTTTTAAAGAATGATGTTACTATGTACTATTATTATCAAGAAGAGCAATAAATTAAGAACGAAGTAATAAAGATGCAAATTTTTAATTATATAAATAACATATTTATAATCTCTTATGCATTTTTATTTCTGAAAATTGATCACTTACATCGCTCAAATTTAATTTGAATTGTGCCTTGTTTCAAATTGCAATTATAGGGAAAGTCTATCAATCTTATCTCACTTTTATTTAAACACTTTCACACTAGAGATCTTCCAGCCAACTGCAAATTATTATACCTATAATTTGCAGTTGGTTGGAAGATCTCTAGTGTGAAATAATATTGATTAGAATTTTGTAATATTTTCCCTACACACATGATGAGAAGCCCATGCTCTTGTTAATCCAGGCAAAATTAGATGATAAATATTAGAAAATTTAGTGGCATTTTTAAAGATGCTTCGCCCATGCCTGAGTGGTAAAACTTTGAAATTAAAAATTAAACGTTTAACAGACTGCAGTCATACCATTAAAACGAGTATCCATTAGAGAGATACCGAGTACATGATTTAAACTGGTTATTACATATTTTTTAAACAAAACGCATCGTTTCCGTTTTTAATACCTTTTTCTACTTTCCAATCAGTGATTACAATTCGCAAAATGCTTTTTAGTTTTCCTTGCCAATTTACAATAGAAACAGGCAATAAGAAATTAAAGCTTAGGGCCGTGCTATTCGGACACAGGCGGGTCTCTAGCATGAGCTAAAATTTAGATTAAACTAACGTTCAGATATTGCGGCAAAAACTATTGAAATTAAATAAAGTAACTATTCCAGCCTAGTACTTTAGTTTTTGCCGCCATAATATGTGAAATATATAGAACGCCGTTTAGTGCGGGAGCCCAAAAACACGCAAACCCGACTAACTCGGGGTATGACCGATGAAAAATATAATATAATGGCTTTAAACGCTTCACGCTGAAGACACGTAAGAGGCCCACGTGTGTCTGAGTAGCCATATCGTAAAGCTTAAGCAGAGTAGACAAAAACCGGGAAAACTTGAAATTATTAGGATGCTTGACTTAACCAGGAATTTTAATAGCAGACTACTTCTATCTGAAAATTTCTAAAATGTTTTTTTTTTTTTTTTTAAATATTCATTATTTAAAATTGGTTGATGAATTCTTGGAGTTCATTGGGATTTGTAGTATACTCCGATGCACTGTGGTCGAGTTTGCAATAGGAGGAGTGATTGGTTATTCAGCTATTGGCAGTCAGTGTATGCTCCGTGTAGTTTCAATTATCTTCTAAATGGGTTTTTAATTTTGTCTGAAAAGTCAATATTTTGTTTAAGAATTATTGAATGTAATATTTCCTGTATCACTTATTAACCAAATACATATTAATAATAAAGGAATAGACAATTACTCATTTCACAAGGCTGAGCTGGGCAGTACTTTAAGTAAAGTACTTATAATAATAATTTAAGTACTTGATTTGTTTGACATTCTGCCCGAAACAAAAGCAAATCGTAATTTGAAATGAAAAGGTCTATTTTATATTATTCCATTAAAATGTACTTTGTACATGTACTTTAATTTTTATCAACTTTATCAACAATTTTTATCAACTTCAAAGTATTTATATTTGGTATACTTGTTAGGTCATTTTTGAAAATAACTTGGTACTCATTACTTTAAATATTTTTTGTTCAATACTTGGGACTTATTACTTAAAATAATGTTTCCCGGTACTATGCCCAGCTCTGTCAGACACAAGGATACTAAAAACAATAAATGTAACAACTAACTGAGTTAATGATTTATGTACTGTATGTACTTGCTGACGTAAAAGCCAACGTTTTCATATCATTGACAGTATTACTTTTTTTTGTCAAATATCAACATTATTATTCATATATTTAATATTTGTGTATACCGAGACCGAGGTTCGATTCCTGATTGACGAGTTAATTTTTTCTTATCAATATTTAATTAAAATTCAATGACATTTGTCTATAAAGTATACGCTAGTCCTATCTAATTTGTCTTACGTAACCGAAATGGAATTTGACAAATATTGTATTGTTGACGCTTAAGTATACACAAATAATAAATATATGAATAATAATGTTGATATTTGACAACAAAAGTAATACTTTCAAAGATATGAAAAGGTCGGCTCTTACGTCAGGATCGTCTTTGGTGTAGCGGTAAGCACGCTAGACTAGATATCCAGGAGCCGAGGTACGATTCCTGATTGACGAGTTAATCAGAAAAATCTTATCTAATCTTATCAATATTTAATTAAAAAAGTTTTCGTTGAAAGAAAAAAAAAATTAAATTAAGATTTGATTTTTTCCCCATTTGAATTCTAAAAAAAAAACTTCACTAAGGAGAAAAATATTTTATCTTAAATATTTTTCAACATTTGTACTTAGAATTGTGTTGAGGTCCAAAAAAAAAATTATTCTCAATAATTTTCAACACAACAAAATCTTCCCCTTTAGACCTCAACACATATTTTCTATTGTTCTATTGTTTTTGTTGTACCCTGGTTCTATTGCCCTGGTCTCTTGCTCACCCGCACTCGGTACATCCCGTCGTCTTCTATCACCTCCATGCCTCTGACCCCCGAATCGATCTGAAAGTAGTTGGCCGAACTCCTCGTTCCCCACACTCAATCTTCTCAGACTCCCATTGGCCGCGGTCCTTGCACTGGCCGGCTTCAAGAGATCTTCATGTGTCTTCGTGGGAGGTACTGTATCCAGTTTATAGACACCAGCTGGTAAACTTCTCAGCACCCTGTAAGGGCCTTTTCACTTCAGTGCCAATTCAGCATGGACACCTTCCACCTTACTACTGAGAACTTGATTGCGCATCCAGGCGGACTCTCCGAGATTATAAACGAGTTCCGTCTCCACTTGGTCGTTTCTCTCGGCATGGGCCAATATTGTTTGCCGAGCTATCTCTCCATTTTCTTTGCGTTCTTGGTCCCCCTCATTGACCCATTCTTGCAGATCTTGAGGTGCTTCTTCAATTTTTATCTGATAATCCCCAGGTTTCTTCATTTCTGTCCCCAGTAACAACTGGGCAGGCGAAAATCCAGTTGTTCGATTCACACGTTTTCGTACCGCAAATAATGACTTGCTTAGTTGTTGGTCCCAGTTTTTGTGTTCTTGTTCCAAAAGATGCAAACGCAACAACTTCTTCAACTCTTGGTTCTTACGTTCCGTGGGGTTGGCTCTTGGATGGTAAATTGGAGTGATCCATATTTCTGTATGTCATTTTCTATTCACTGCTTTCCATTCTCGTGATCTGAACTGGGGACCATTATCACTCAGTACTGCTCTCGGATATCCATACCGGCTGAATACTTCATGCTTGAGTACTTGGCCTATCTTCGAGGTCGACGTGGCTCCCAATGGAATTGCTTCGATCCATCTAGTGAAAAGATCAGTCACTACCCAAATATTCGTTTTTCCTCGTGATGTGAAGCTAACTGACTACCTCCCATGGTGAAGTAGGTCTTCGACTTCTCATGCATTGACTTGGCTTCTGGTTCAGTGGCTTCACTCTAGCACAAGTATCACACCCTTTTACGTATCTACGTATGTCATCTTGCATTCCATACCAGTAGACGCGGTTGCGGATCTGACGATACGTTTCTCTCCAACCAGGGCGTGCTAATTATTTGCTGTCGTGGTATCTTCTTAGAAACCAAAGTCGGCGTTCTTCAGGAACCACTGACACTTCTTGTACAATCTGTTGACTAATCCTGCCATCGTCGAATATCGTCAAGTGTGAGTGTTTCCACTTCAATGACGTTGGGGGTTGGTACCAGAGGATCTCGTCGGGTACGGTGTAATTAGCTCCTGTTCGGTCCACTCGTCGACGGATATTACTTCTAAGTGGACTGTTATTATCAACGGTGTATCCTCTGATGGAAGTCGCATCACGATCTTTATCCTGCCATCGTCGAATATCGTCAAATATGGGTATTTCCCACTCTGGAATGTCTTCCACTTCTTCATCTTCAGCATTTCCTGTGGTTGTCTATAACAAGGAGTCGGCGGCTTGATTATCTTTTCCGGGGACGTGAATTATTTTAAAATCATAGGCTCCCAATCCAATGACCATGTACATCTTGCTAATTTAGCTCGACTATCCTTAGTCTTGTTTAGCCATGGAGCGCTGCATGATCCGCGTATAATTTGAAGTGTCTTCCTTCAAGATATCCTCGAAACTTCCTCAATGCCCAAATAATCGAGAGACATATCTTTTCTGTAGTGGTGTATTTTCCTTCAGTGGGTCCAAGTTTCTTGCTAACATAATTGATAATATGTCTCGTCTTTCCATTATCTTCCATTTGAAATAAAATTGCACCCAGTCCGACGTCACTAGCATTCGTGTTTAAACAGAACGTCTTCTTAAAATCAGGATGTGCTAGCTTCGGTGCATTTACTATCGATGATTTCAGATTTTTGAACGCCTTTTGATGCAATGTTAACCAACGCCACTTTATGTTTTTCTTGAGCATTTCGCTTAAAGGTGCAGCTATATCCTCGTAGTTCTTCACAAAGCTTCCGGGTACAGGATGATTACTGATAGTTTCTTTTTTTTCTACCTCTCTGTCGATGCCGTCTTCACTCAAAATGTGTCCCAAGTATTTTACTTTGTTGCTGCCCATGACACATTTGCTTGCTTTACAAGTTAACCCATGCTGTTCGAGTCTTTCTAGTACAAGATCCAGGTGGTGTAAATTTTCCTTGACTGATTGACTGTATATGAGTATCTAAAATATCTTCGAGCATTGGAATGGAGCATTCTTCAATCCAAACGGCATGATGCGGAATTGTTTTACACCTCCTGGGGTGGTAAATGCTGTGTACTCTTTCGATTGTGGATACATTTCAATTTGCCAATACCCAGTCTGGAGATCCAATCTAGAAAATATTTTGGCACCACTTACTTTCCTCAACATCTCTTGCAGATCTGGAATCGGAAATGCATTGCTCTTGGTAAGATCGTTCAACTTTCTATATTCGACGCACAATCGAAGGGTTCCATCATCCTTCTTCTTCGTTAATACGACGGGTGCGGCCCAGGGCGATGTAGATGGTTCTATAATGCCATCGCCTTCCATCTCTTCAATCATTTCTTCCTTGACCCGTTGCTTTTCAATGTTGTACAGGTATGGTCGTAGTTTAATGGGGGAGTTCTTCGTTATTTCTATTTTGTGTGTGATGGTTTTCGTCCTTCCAACTTTGCTGAAAACGCTGGGATGTCGCCGAATGACAACTTGTAACTGCTCTTGGTTCTCAAGGAGTTTTATTTGTAACTCGCCCAATGCTTCGTTAAATACTCCATTAAATACTGCCATTTCTCTGTGTGCTCCATCGGGTTTTCTACAAGCAATGCGAACTCTCTTATCACCCCAAGTAAATTATATATACTCCGGTAGTCTATACTCACACCATTTTTCATTAAAAACTCATGACCATTACTTCAATATTGAACCTCATTCTTGATATCACATCCATACACCATGTAGCCCGTCCAGGGCAGCCTCTACAATCTATCTATCTATAAAATTGTGTCATGCTTGACTATCGATTAATGCCAATATTGATTTACCACGTACTCTCTGGTACTACTATTGTCTAGCCCTTTTGCTTCCAATATCTCGTCGTTGCATGGGAACGCTGCGACCTGGCATTGTAGATGATTCTTTCTTCTGTGCCTCTTTGGGTTCTGTCACGGTCGCCAGTTGTTACGGTATCTTGCGGTGGTTAGCTTTCAAAGGTTACTAAATTTATGTCAAATAAAACACGTACTTTAAAAAAAATTAAATATAAAACAAAAACTTTATGATTTTATTCAAACCTGATTTTTATTTGATTTGAAAAAAAAAAGTTTTGAATTTAATTTCCACAATTAATGAGTCTATTTATCTTTATAATAAAATACAACGCAATTTTTACTACTGATTTGACTGAACAAATGTTACTTTTAAACTTACTTGGTCAACTGTTAATATATAACTGACTGTTAATCGAACAAGTGGTAATTTTAAAAACTGATGTTACTCGAACAAATGGTAATTTTAAACTGATTTTGAACTGGCGAATGCCGCTGCTTATACAGAGACCATGGATTGTTCTAGAAAATGCTTCTTGACACTAATAGAAAATATTGTTTTTGAAAACATATTTTTTATAGATTCTTCCAAAACAATAATTAGTTTCTCAACAACCACGGGCACATTCAGAGGGGTTGATAATTGATATAATTATATTAAAAATTATATTCATTACCTATAATTATAATTCATCACCTTATCATTTTTCTCAAACTCTAATGTGAACACAGATATTAAGAATTTTAACTTTCAATCTTTAATTGTAAATATTTCTGTAAATATTAGTGTAACAGAAAAATGATAAGAAACAAAATTACAGTAAAACTAAGTACTTACAACTTAACTCCTGATAAATTTTTCGATTTTTCAAATATTAAGGGAGATATGTCAAATTTTGATTTTCCCCCTCTCTCTAAACTCCCCTTTCCCCTCGTCCGATTTTACCCATTAACGAACTTGACCTTTTGAATACCAAAAGCGCCTCAAATACCAAATTTCATTCCAATCGGAATAAAACTGTAACCACTAGAGAGTCCACAGACACATAAACTTATATGTACATAATACATATATATGTTGATATATAAAATTTTTAACGATAGTGATTTTTGACATCTAGTAGGTAGGATCGATGGACATTTGAAGAAAATTTTACGAAATTCTAACATTGGTACAAAAACAATAGCTGATTTCCTTTGGAGTAAATTCGCTAAAAAAACATATCGGTATATATATATACCGATATATATTCGAAATATTAAAGGAGCAACATCGTTAAATAATACTTAAAAACTTTTCAAATATTTTTAGAATATTATTTACTCAGTTAATTTTTTATTTATTTACAGACCATTTACAGTTGATTCGGAAAAAGTGACAATATGGGATTCAACTTATGAAGAATCGATTGAAACTTTACAGTCCTCAGATAACAATGTCCAAAATGACACGAAATCATCTCATCAAAGCACAGTTAGTATATTTTAAAAATTCGTATCTCTTGTTCAATATTGGCTCAAAAATTTTAATGCGTTCGACTATTTAAAAAGAGTTTATTAAAACAGTATTTTTAGTGGCGAAGAATCATTCAGCTAGATGAACCCATTAGTGGTTTTGCAGAACCACAGACTTTTTTAATAGTTGGCAAATTTTTAACGAGAAATACGTATCTGGTTTTGTGAATATTCTTGTAATTTTCATTTTTCAAAAAGACTACACTTTTTCTTAAAACTAGAAAAATTTCCGTTCGAAAATTTAATTCGCATTTAGACGTGTAGATACTGTAATAAATTATTGTGTAATCATTTGCAATGATTTCTTCCGGAGATATAAAGTAATTGTTTGTCCTTTGAATCAGGGTAAATCAAATAATAAATCACTAATATTATCAGATATTTTGGAACCACCGTTTTAAATTTGTATATAAAATTCACTTGATTGCATTACAAATTTTAGGGCTGTATTGATGTTGACTTTTTTTTTAATTGTAAAACATAGATTTCAGACGATAAATGTCAATCAACAAGAACTTTCGGTACGAAAATCTATGGTACAAGTAATAATCCGCAAGTATCCGCAATTCAAGTTGATTTTGCTTCAGCTCATCAAACTATTAGATTTGACGATGTTTATTCACTCCCTGTTAATCCCATGGCCAATCGAAATTCGTATGTAAACAATGTTCTGGAAATATCCCCATCGTTATCAGAATCAAGCATTTTTCCCAAACGAAGCAATAATCTGCAAGTACAACAAAAATCGTTTTCGGATACAAATATATTAACTAATATATTAAATCAACGTCCCAGTGTTCTTGGCAAACGATCAGCATCGGTGACATTTTGTGAAGTAGGTGATGAAAACAAACCACCGAAAATTAATCCAGATTTAGCTAGCAAAATAGAGAGTTTATTAAACGGAAATAAGCCAACAAACAATATTGTTTTTAACAATACACCAAATTGTATGCAATTGACTGAAGTGGAATCTGAGATAATATTAATGGCAAATCATACTTCTAGTACAAGCGAAGACATGGAAATAACAGATTCAAATATTATATCAAATATACAAATTCTTGAAGTGGGAAAAAATGTATCAACGACAAAATATGATTCTATAAAAAACACAGATCTTGTTGAAGACAAAACAATCAATTTTAAAGAACAGGCCGAAATTGATGGTATGGAATTGACTACGTGTGTTCCTACGAAATATGCAAAATATCCCGAAGATAAAAATATCAATTTTAAAGAACAGACTGGAATCGATGGTATGGAACTTACGACGTGTTTACCTACAAGAAATACAAATCGTACTGAAGATAAAACAATAAATTTCAAAGAACAGACAGGTGTTGATGGTATGGAATTGACTACTTGTGTTCCTACGAAAAGTATAAAATATACAGAAGATAAAACAATCAATTTTAAAGAACAGACTGGAATTGATGGTATGGAACTTACGACGTGTTTACCTACAAGAAATACAAATCGTACTGAAGATAAAACAATAAATTTCAAAGAACAGACAGGTGTAGACGGTATGGAATTTACTACGTGCGTTTCTACGAAAAGTATAAAATATACAGAAGATAAAACAATCAATTTTAAAAAACAGACTGGAATTGATGGTATGGAACTTACGACGTGTTTACCTTCAAGAAATACAAATCGTACTGAAGATAAAACAATAAATTTCAAAGAACAGACAGGTGTTGACGGTATGGAGTTTACTACGTGTGTTTCTACGAAAAGTATAAAATATACAGAAGATAAAACAATCAATTTTAAAGAACTGGCTGGAATTGATGGTATGGAACTTACGACGTGTTTACCTACAAGAAATACAAATCGTACTGAAGATAAAACAATAAATTTCAAAGAACAGACAGGTGTTGACGGTATGGAATTTACTACGTGCGTTTCTACGAAAAGTATAAAATATACAGAAGATAAAACAATCAATTTTAAAGAACAGACTGGAATTGATGGTATGGAACTTACGACGTGTTTACCTGCAAGAAATACAAATCGTACTGAAGATAAAATGATAAATTTCAAAGAACAGACAAGTGTTGACGGTATGGAACTAACGACGTGTTTACCTATAAGAAATACAAATCGTACTGAAGATAAAACGATAAATTTCAAAGAACAGACAGGTGTTGACGCTATGGAATTTACTACGTGTGTTCCTACGAAAAGTATAAAATATACAGAAGATAAAACTATCAATTTTAAAGAACAGACTGCTGGAACTGATGGTATGGAACTTACGACGTGTTTACCTACAAGAAATACAAATCGTACTGAAGATAAAACAATAAATTTCAAAGAACAGACAGGTGTTGACGGTATGGAGTTTACTACGTGTGTTTCTACGAAAAGTATAAAATATACAGAAGATAAAACAATCAATTTTAAAGAACTGGCTGGGATTGATGGTACGGAAATTACGACGAGTTTACCTACAAGAAATACAAATCGTACTGAAGATAAAGCAATAAATTTCAAAGAACAGGCAGGTGTTGATGGTATGGAATTTACGACTTGTGTTCCTACGAAAAGTATAAAATATACAGAAGATAAATCAATCAATTTTAAAGAACAAGCTGGAATTGATGGTATGGAACTTACGACGTGTTTTCCTACATCAAATACAAATCATGTTGAAGATAAAACAATAAATTTGAAAGAACAGACTGGTGTTGATGGTATGGAATTGACTACTTGTGTTCCTACGAAAAACATAAAATATCTAGAAGATAAAACAATCAATTTTAAGGAACAGACTGGAATTGATGGTATGGAACTTACGACGTGTTTACCTACAATAAATACAAATCGTACTGAAGATAAAACAATAAATTTCAAAGAACAGACATGTGTTGATGGTATGGAATTTACGACGTGTGTTCCTACGAAAAGTATAAAATATACAGAAGATAAAATAATCAATTTTAAAGAACAAGCTGGAATTGATGGTATGGAACTTACGACGTGTTTACCTACAATAAATACAAATCATGCTAAAGATATAACGATAAATTTCAAGGAACAGGTAGGCATTGTTGGTATGGATTTTACTACGTTTTCTATGAAAACTACAAATCATGCTGAAGATAAAACGATAAGTTTCAATGGTCAGGTAAGTGTTGATGTTATGGAATCTTCCACGTGTATTCATACGAAAAATACAAAACCTGCAGAAGACAAAACAAAAAATTTTAGAGAACAGCAGACAGATTTTTGTGGTATGAATTTAACTTCGTGTGCTCCTGCAAAAAATACAAACCGTGCTGAAGATAAAACAGTAAATTTTATGGAAAAACAGATAGGAATGGGTGATGTTGACTTAACTTCGTGTGCTCCTACAAAAAACACAAATCCTGCAGAAGTCAAAACAACCAGTTATAAAGAACAGCAGACGAGTATTGATGGTACGAATTTGATTTCCTGTCTTGCATTGAAAAATACAAATCGCCCTGAAGATAATATTATCAATTTTAAAGAACATACAGATATTGAAGGCGTAAAATTTAATACGTCTGTTTCTACGAAAAATACAAATTTTACTGATGATAAAATAATCAATTTAAAAAAACAAACAAATATTGATGGCATGGAATTTACTACGTATGTTCCCACGAAAAATACAAGTTGTGTAGAAGACAAAACAATCAAAATTGATCGACAGGCAGGTATTGATGATATGGAATTAAGTGCACTAGTTTCTACGAAATGTGCAAATTATGCTGAAGACAAAACAATCAGTATTAGGGAACATGTAAATATTGCTGATAGGGAATGCTTGACTTGTGTCTCTACAAAAAGCATAAATTCCGAGTCTCATACAAGAAAAACCACCAATTTTAATGAAGAAACTGCTATTAATGACATGGAATTCATAAATTGTGTTCCTATTACAGATGATGCAATTAATTGTAAAAGACAAACTAGTATTCGTGAATTGAATGTTTCTTCTCTCGAAGACGAGAAGACAAAAAGCTTAGAGATGAATAAGAAAATACCCGTTGTTGAAAGAAATTTAAGTAGCGAAATTGAAATTGCGCCTAACATCATCGTCATAAGTGAAACGAATAAAAATAATAAAAAGATTGATGAGTCAAATAACCTTATTATAGCGTCAAGTTGTAATAATCGAAAAACTATGCTATGCAATAATGATTTTTCAGGAATAATGGGTATCGAACAAAGTGAAACTTGTTCAAAAATATTGTCTTATCTTAAACCAAACAATGAAGTAACTGAAACAAAATCAATATACGATGATGTTTCCATAAATACAATGAATTTAATATGTCCAACGACTACTTCGGTCACAAATTTATCCAGACCATTTGCAAAAGAAAACAATGTTGAAGGATCAATTATTAACATATCTGATACGTTAATGTTATCAAAATCAAAACATGATAATTTTTCTACGGGGGATTTAGAAAGTACAGAAGCACTTATTAATGCAAAAACTTCGTTACATGATATATGGAAAAATCACTCACAAAATAGTATGAGTTCATTGAAAAGTAGTTTCACTTTTAATAATAAAACTCAACCTAAAATTGATGAATCATTAAACATACTGAAAAGTGATTCACAAAAACACGCCGAAAATGTAGATTCTGAATTATTAAATGCATCGTTAAAACGGAAAGGGCAAATTGTACAACATATTGAAAATAAACGTGTTTGTCCACCGAAAACAAATCATTCTGACGAAGTAATTGAAATTAGTTCATTAGAAATTTTAGAACAGACATCTTGTAATTTAGTATCACTAGATGAGACAAATACATCCTTACCAAATTTATATACGATAATAAATGAAGCTGCGGAGAATTGTGAACGAACTTATATAGGTTCTAAAAACAATTCGTTTAAACAAATTGAAGAAAATACTACTATATTGATGAATATTACTGACTATTATGAATTGAATAAAACATTTGAAGAGCGATTAGAGAGGAAGTTAAAACAATTAGAACGTAGAAGGTCTAGTTTAATTCATACGTGCAATGAACAATCTGAACCAATTGTGCCCCAAACACAAAATTCTATGTTTAAAAAACCTGAGAAAAAAACATCCAATATTGAAAATGTTATTTGTGAAGTAGCAAAGCGGTAAATATAGATAATTTATGTAACATATTTGAGAAACTGATTGAATTTTATATAGCATTGTTTAAAATTAATAGTCATATAACTTAAAGAAGTTAGGAAGGCCTATCGAAAATGCTACGAAACAAACAAAAATTTAGTATAATATTCCTCACTTAGGTAGATAGATAGATATATCTTGGGGTCTACAAAGTATTGCACTTCGACCTTATGGTCCATTGTGCTCCCCCTTCTACTTCAGTTTGACGAGATTCGCTTCTCCCATATGTTGGCAATGGCCAGGAGCTTGCTTATCCGGTCTTCCTGAAGGTTCATATATTCGGGGTGAGATGCACCAAATATCTTGTATCTGCTGTAATCTAGAGGTTCGCAGTCAAAGATAATGTGGCTGGATATTTCTTCCTCCTCGCCACACAATGGACCCGTTATGGAGTCCCATTGTGTGCAGATGCTTCCGCAGGGGATAATGCCCGGTAATGAATCCGGTAACCTTCCGCAGTATTTTCCCGAACTTTTTTTGCTGCGGTACATTTTCCCAGTGATCACGGTGTTTAGCATTCAACCACTCGTTGATCAGCTGTTTGCATGCAGTCTTTGGAATTTCTAAAATAGGCTCTGGACCTATGAAGGGTATTCCGACTCCTTTCTTTGCTAAGGTATCTGCTTTTTCGTTTCCTTCGAAACCACTGTGACCCGGCACCCAGATCAATTTAACATTGTTCCGTTTTGCCAGCTCCAGCAGTTCCTCCAGGCAATCCATGATTACCCTTGAGGTGACCTCAGTTCCAGACAAGGCCTTTAGAGCAGCTTGAATGTCCGAGGGAATACATACGTTCTGGTTTATGTAGTCTCTACGTAGGTTCTCACGGACGCAAGCCAGTATGGCGTAGACTTCAGCTTGAAAGACCATGGAATATTTAACCAAGTTGAGGCTTATGTTTGCTTTAGGTCTCTCACCGAAGATTCCCGCCCGGTCCCTTCTTCAGTTTTGGATCCGTCTGTTAACCAAACGATTCCTTTCTTGAGATAGGGTGGCTAACCTTCCGTTCACATGACCCTATCATCAAACTACAGTGAAAGGTTTTGAGAAAGATTATATTTATCACTTAATGCTAAAGTTACTGTGAAAAAACCGTTTAAAAGTTATTGCAATTTAAAAAAATTTAAAAAAAACTGTAATTTTATATGTTCTTTTGGAGATTTGTTCACTCAATAGATCATGTTATACTTACGGAAGTGATTGCGTTTACTTACTTTGACATTTAAGTAACATGCTTGAACATTGGTAACAGTCTTTGAAAAAAATGCTTGCATGTACATCTTGGATGGGGATCGAACTCATAACCTCTGGCTTACGGGACCAATGCTCCATCTCTAAGAATAAGAAATTGTGTATTTGTTGTAATAACAATGTGCCTATTGTTTGATTTTGATTACTTTTGTTATTCATTGAATTCTGTATCACCCTAAGAATTAAGCGAAAATTTACTTTATTTTATACTAGCTGCTTCGCACGGTTATTTATATATACAAAATTTTAATTAGAATGTACTATATATATAAACCTTCCGGAAAAAATTATCCACATGATGGTGAAAACCGTTTCAAAATCCGTTGCGTGTTTTAGAAGGAGTTAGCGGATAAACAGATAGACAGACGCGGAGGACGACTTTCTTTTATACTATGTATAGATTATCAATGTAATTATTAGATCAATCATGTTTTAATATAATATGTATATACAGACTGTGTTGGACAGCTTTTCCTATAATAAATCAATGTTAAATATTATTTATTACTAGCTGTCCGTCTGGTACTGTATGAAGTCAGTCAGTACACATATAAATAAAGTCAGTCAGTTATCTCACAGCTATACTGTATGCGTATGGTTGTTTGTCATTAAAGAGTGGGGATTTTTTGATGCACAATGCACATACTAAAGTGGACTTTCGTCACATGTGTACTGACTGACTTCATACAGTACCAGACGGACAGCTAGTAATAAATAATATTTAACATTGATTTACTATAGGAAAAGCTGTTCAACACAGTTTGTAGTGTATAATAATTTGAAAAATCGAACTTAAATCTAAATCATTTGTTTTTTAAATATTATAGGATAGATATATTATGGGAACCAAAATTTTTCAGCGAGAACGGTCAGAATATATGGACTTTTGGTTTTTTATCAAATAGTTTAATTTTGCTGTTATATCTTGATAAATCTGATTCAGATGATGAGCATCTAGCTATCACAAATATGGACTTTATTTTTAATTTACCAGGTTAGTCAAATTTATAATCATAATTTCTTATATTCAACTGATGACCCAGTCAAATAGTACCCTTTTTTTTCATAACGTTGCAATAAACTGTAAACGGAGTTTTTAAAGGGACAAAATGTGCCGCCCAATCAGGTTCCGTTCAGGTTTATGCCGAACCGTAACATTACAATTTATTGATAAGTAAGATTAAAATAAATTTTTTTAAGGTCAAAAGTCGTGAATATTAGTTTTTCTCGAATAGAGGTCATTTACGTTAATAGAAGTCAATATCAAATTTACTCCTTAGTTAATTTTGCACAAAAAAGGGCTCTTACAAGATTTACGCAGCACCAATCGGTCTCGATATATACGACTGTGATAAAGTAGTAATAGTACTTTTTTAATACTATACCAAAATTTTATTAAAAATGAAAAAGATACAACCACGAATCAAATAAATCATGAATGCATACTTGAAGAAACTACATTTTAATTATTAAATTAAACAAATATTTGAAATTTTCTTAAAAATATTTGTGGCTACAAAATTTACAAATCCATCTTTGGATTGGGGGTATCCATTTTTGAAACTGTAAGAGATAGAAGAAAAATTTTACTTTTTTAAAAATAACTTTTGTTTTAAACTTTTTTTCAAAAACTGAAATGTTATGCCACAATTTGAGCCCAAACATGTATAATTATTCCTGATTACAAAAGCATTTAGTGGCCATGTTTACCATTATACACTACTTTGTATTAGCGAATTTCCTCCAAAGGAAATACAGCTATTGTTTTTATCCGATGATGGAATTTCGTAAAAATTTCTCTAATGTCCATCGATCCTACCTACTAGACATGAAGAATAGATAATTAGGAGATTGAACGACATAGGCAATTCGTCTGTTTTTTGTCCTCAAAAACGTGTAGAGATCATAGTTATTATTTTCGCCACTAGCGGCAGTGCGAATCTACCCGTACGGAATTATTATTATTATTATTACATATTAAATCAACGGTTATCACATCTTACAAATAAAAATAGTAAGTATAAAAATTGTTTAATTTTATAAATGTGAAAAAATGGGACGATGTTGTACAGGGAAAGCATAGATATACTGTTATATATCTATGAGTGGAAGGTTGTTTAAGGTTAGGAATGCGTGTCTGCATTTACGAAAGGAATATGGTCTGTAATTACCGCTTTTGTCATCTTCTTTCTTTATCTAATATATGTCAGTTATTGTAAACATATATTGTATATTATTATTATTAATTGCAAAATTATCACTATGATTCTTTATCTTTTTATTTATTGCAGATTATTAAGAATTCTCTATTATTAATATTTATTTAATTTATTTTAATTTATTTTAATTTACTTGATAATCGAAAACAATTTTTTATTATATATAAAACTATGATTTCTTATAAACTGAATGTGAAAGTGATTTCTTAGCACCTACATTTAAATATTTAAATTCCGTACGGCACTGAGACCAGTGACCCCTACTGATAAAAGATAGTTACACCAATTCTTGACCGTTTTTTTAACATTACGTTCGCTCTCCTAATATATCTATTCTTCATGCTACTAGATGTTAAAAATTACTACCGTTAAGAATAAGTACTACATATATATATATATATATATATATATATATATATATATATATATATATATATATATATATATATATATATATATATATATATATATATATATATATATATATATATATAGGGAAGGGACTCGAAGTGGGCGAACTTAACTTAAACCACGCGAGTTAACTAACTAGGCTTATCCTTAAAAAAACTGGACCTTGGTCACTTTTGAATAACAGTTAAAATTGACAATTGTAATAATACTAAACTAATCTCAAAAAAAATCGAATAAGTTGTGTTGTGTGACTAACTTCGTTCATTCAACCTGTATCGGCTGGGCTATGTTCGGTTTAAACATGGCATGACACGAAATGTCAAACCTGTCTAACATTTTGCGCGCGCTTTAATTGAAAGTTAACATTCGCGAATGTGAAAAATCCAACTTTCGTTATACGCAAAATGTTAGACAGGTTTGACATTTCGTGTCATGCCATGTTTAAACCGAACATAGCTCAGCCGATACAGGTTGAATGAACGAAGTTAGTCAAACAACACAACTTCATTCGATTTGTTTTGATTTGAGATTAGTTTAGTATTATTAAATTTGTCAATTTTAACTGTTATACAAAAGTGACCAAGGCTCAGTTTTTTTAAGGATAAGCCTAGTTAGTTAACACGCGTGGTTTAAGTTAAGTTCCCCCACTTCGAGTCCCTTCCCCTGATGACATACTGTACACGTGTCAATAACGGTGCAATCTTCACAATTTTAGAGACAATTACACAAAAATCACTCTTTCTTAATAACTTGATATCATTGCATAAATTATTTAACACTTTGAATTGAAATATTTGAGGTTATGATAAATAATATATATGATAATATATAATAAATTATTATTCAGATCTTATAATAATGTATATGATAATAATAAAATATAATAATATATTAATATAATATATATTATTATTCTTCTGATCAACGCTACTATTTTCGGGATCTAGGTGGGGGAACTTAACTTAAACCACGCGAGTTAACTAACTAGGTTTATCCTTAAAAAAACTGGGCCCAAGTGATATAAAAACATGAGTCAAGCACATTTTAGCGAAGTTTGGACTTATTTCACAATTTATGACGCTGGAAATGTGAAATGCAATTTGTGTGAAAAAAAATACTGTCGCAAAGGAAGGACCATTAGTGCTATGCGAAATCACCAAAAATCAACCTCATTTTCTTATTCAAATATAAGGGAACGTACCCATACTACGTGACCTATTTTTTAAGATTTTTCGACCCCCCCCTCCCCTCGGTAACCATTTGTGGTATATGCCAAGACCCCCCCCCCTCCCCCTAAAGTTGTTACGTAGTATTGACAATTATGATTATTAATCATTTTGCAAGCAGAAAGTGAAACAAATAAAAATAATTTGGCTCATATTCGTCTTTATTAATACGGCGTTTATTGCATAAGAGTGCATGCATAGAAGTATATTAATTAGTAATGAAGCCTCGAATATCGTCACAGTTTGAGTGGATCAGTCTATTTTCAAAATGATGGGAAGGAAACATATATTTATTACTAAGTATTAAACATATGATTAAAATATGGTTTAAATAAGTTGCCCTTCTACTTTTAAATAAGTTCCCCTTACGCGCATATAATAGTCAAAACAAAAAAATTCAACTCTACTTATAATTACTAGTAAATTAAATCCCTTAAACTCGGCCTTACGCACTACCGTGCTCTAGATATTATGACAAAGAAAAACTTATGTAAAAACATATTGCTACCGAAAACTTAATTTATGAAAACAATTGTTTTCTGCTTAATCACATTAATATCCGTCTCATACTTCACTGTTCGTACTTCACTGGACTACAAATTGTCGGACAAACAGTGTCTGTTTTCAATCAGCTGACATCTCGACATATGTGCATCAGCGCCACTAACTGTGAGTTTAAGAAGCACGTTTAGTTAAACACTCCGCGCTATAGTCAAATATAGTTCGAAAAAGCGCGAGATTTCTCTCGGCGAAATCGATCGACTACGTGACAAAAATCAAAGCCACCCCCACCCCCATTCCCGTGACCGAGCGTAGTATTTTAAAGATCTACCCCCCCCCCCCTAAACAGGTCACGTAGTATGGGTATGTTCCCTAAGTAAATAAAAAATATATAAATCTTATCATTATAGAGATTATTAAAATAATCAAAGAGAACTCTAGGTTTTTTGAAATTAAATTTCAAATTTTGCCCCAATTCCTAGAATAATTATTTTTATTTTAGAAATACGTATTTCGACTACAAGGTAGTCATCATCAGTATGAATTACCGCGTGTGAGACACGCACCAAATTAGCAACGAGCAACATATCTCTGACTGCATATCCGAGAGATAGTTACGATTAGCTAATTCATACTGATGATGACTACCTTGTAGTCGAAATACGTATTTATAAAATGCAAATAATTGTTCTAGGAATTCGGCAAAATTTGAATTTTAATAAATCTTATCAGTTGTATTATCATTCCATATCCATCCATATATAATTTCCTTTTTAGCCCGACTTCAAAAAGGAGGATGGTTCTCAATTCGTCTGTATTTTTATTTTTATTTTATTTTTTTAATGTTTGTCACCTCAGAACTCCGTCATTTATGAACCGATTTTGAATTTTTTTTTTTTGTCTTAAAGGGTTTGATTCAAGGTAGGTCCCATTGTCCCAAATCGCATTCTGATGAGAGGATCCCCGGGAAATCGAGGAAAATCCTCATTTTATATGTGATAACCGATAATTTTTTTTTTTTTTTTGAAAGGGTATACTCATTCATAATGGGAAAATAAGAAAAAATTTTTAAAAACCGACTTCAAAAAAATTTTTTACAAAAAAAAAACCGACCCCAAAAAAAAGATTTTTACAAAAAAAACCCAATTCCTTGTAAAAAAAAACTGAAAATCTGTTATGAAAAAATGCACTAAAAATTAAAAAAACAAAAAGGGGAAAAAAAAAATGTGTTATAAAAAATGCACTAAAAATTAGAAGGTCGTTTAGTAGGTCTACCCATATTTAGACAAATAAAATCAGTTTTAGAACTTCAAAGTCACTAAAAAGCGAGAAATAAACCATATTTTGACAAAATGGAAACCCGACTACAAAAATCAAATATTCTATAACAAAAAATGCACTAAAAAGTAAAAGAATAATTGCATATTCTTGTGCCAATTTTAGTTCTACTAAGCAAAAAATTTTAAATATATATGTACAATTATTGTTATTTTTGGAGGCGGTGTCCAAAAGTTATGTGAATTTCTCTATGCTGACACCGCCTCCAAAAATAACAATAATTGTACATATATATTTAAAAATTTTTGCTTAGGTGAACTAAAATTGGCACAAGAATATGCAATTATTTTTTAACTTTTTAGTGCATTTTTTGTTATAGAATATTTTATTTTTGAAGTCGGGTTTCCATTTTGTCAAAATATGGTTTATGTATACTAGATGTACCTAAAACGAATCACTATTCAAAAAAGTAAAAAAATAATTGCATATTCTTGTGCCAATTTTAGTTCACCTAAGCAAAAATTTTTAAATATATATGTACAATTATTGTTATTTTTGGAGGCGGTGTCCAAAAGTTATGTGAATTTTTCTGACACTAGAAATTTTTGCTTAGTAGAACTAAAATTAGCACAAGAATATGCAATTATTTTTTTACTTTTTAGTGCATTTTTTGTTATAGAATAGTTCATTTTTGTAGTCGGGTTTCCATTTTGTCAAAATATGGTTTATTGCTTGTAAAATACATTCGCCAAATATTCGCATCGTTTCTTGCGAATACGAATGCGAATGTCAAAAAATATACGACTATTCGCGAATGCGATTATTCGTTACATCACTAATATGTAGTAATTTTTAATATCTAGTAGGTAGGATCGATGGACATTAGAAGAAATTTTTACGAAATTCCATCATCGGATAAAAACAATAGCTGTATTTCCTTTGGATTTATATATATATATATATAGCTTGTATTTTAAAATAGACCCAATCTGGAATCAATGTATGTATCTATCGCTGTCCATATGCAGCGCACTAACTAACTTCAATTAACTGCCCCCCCCTTTTTTTCTTCTTAATAATTGACAAAACTGCCGATGTCGGGATTCGAACCCATAACCTCTCAGTTCCATGTAGACATAACGCCTTAGACCGCTCGGCTACTTGGACGGTGACTTGTATTAACCCAATGTCAAAATTTTAAAACTAACAATTACATGTCTCAAATGCCCTTATGTAAAAACGGCGCTGAATAAAGACAAACTTAATGGGGAAAAAATTGGTAGCTATAAAATGTAAAAAAATTTACTAAATTATTTTATAACCTTAATAATACACGATAATATTCGAATAAATTGCATTTTATTTTCCAGATAATGTAAAAATTCCAAAACAGTACATTTATTTCTTACTAAAGCAAAGAGCTTTAGTTTATAGAAATATTTTTAAGCTTTGTTATAAAAGTACAAAAGATATTTTTAATTTGTTGGAGTGTTTATCAACAGAAGTAAAGAGTGTCCAGAGTATATTAAACGATTTTATCAGTGTTCGCAGATACGGAATTGGATATGAAAAAAATTTTATGTAAGTTAATTTTAAAACAGATATGAGAATGTTCTCTTAGTCATTAGTCTTTTTCAAAATTGATAACTGACCACTTTGGTGACGACGTCTGGTGGCAAAAAAAGAAACCAAATTTACTGTACAGTAATTTTCAATACATAAAAGAAAAATATGTGGCGTGTTTGTCCAAATTATTTGGAGAAAACTATAGGAGATAGCGAAATAATAATGTGAGAAGACACTGGGTAAATTTTTCTTACGACTCCAAAAAAACTATCACAAGTTCAAAATCTTAAATCGTTCCAAAGTTATAGCTGTTTTTTGAAGGTTATAATCCATCCAGATCTCTAATACATTTTATAGTTTCTATAGAAATAGTTGCATTAACAAAATATTGGAAATAAATTATTTGTCAATTGATTTAAAATAGAAAAAAATTAACGTTTCCAATTGTTCAAATTTAGAAAAAAATAATTATTTGACATAAATTAATTAAAATAAATATGATTACTGAATGTAAACAAATGGATTATTCTTTCGTTGTACACAATAGTCAGCCATGTTTTTTAAGCCCCGCTCTCAGGTCAGTTATCATATGATTATAAGATTACTAGCTGAAAAAGTCGACGTTGTCCGGGCTTTAAAAAATTCGTATAGAGAGAGCAGAGCATAAACATTTTTTGTCAAATAATTAGTTTTTTTTTTAAATTTTAACAATTTAAAAACGTCAATTTTTTTATATATTAAATTTATTGACAAATAACTTTTGATAGTTTTTCTGGAGCCGTAAGGAAAATTTATGTACGGTCTTTATTTCGCTATCTCCTATAGTTTTCTACAAACAATTCGGACAAACACACACATACACACAACATATTCCCCTTTTATACCGTGAATCCATGATACACTTGGCCACTTAGTAGTACAATCAATAGAGAATATTGCCCTGCATTATATTACAGGAATTATTTAAAAAAAATTAAATTCAGTATCACGTACTGAATGAAAGTGAACAAAATCCTTACAAATTTCGACCCCGGAAGTGCCGCCTTTTTGAGAAAAACTGTATCTTCCTATATCTCCATTAACGTGCACTTTAGACCTAAACTTGTAATAACCTTTCTTGTAGATAATTGATTTTCCTATTTTTTTTGTATCACTTACCATTACTATTTATTTATTGATTTTTTGGCCGATATCTCTTCTAAAAATTGTTAAGAAAGAAAATTATTGTTAATTATACCACTATTCTTCATATTTCTTAACATATTTATTGAATTTTCATCATTATACTATGCATACTCCGTTTTTATTAACCTTGCACCCGGTAGTGCATCATTAAACGCGTTATAACTTTAAAAATATTAATTTTAAACAAAAAAGTTTTGAATAAAAGTTATAGGTAATTTGTAGATTTAAAAGTTATTAGCATTTTATTGTTTAAACAATTATTAGAAGAGATATCGGTCAAAAAGTCAATAAATAAATAGTAATAGTCGTATTAGTAGTAAACGATACAAAAAAAATTAATAAACAACAAAAAATAGGAAAATCAATTATCTACAAGAAAGGTTGTTACCATTTTTTGCCTAAAATGCACGGTAATGGAGATATATGCCGATACAGTTTTTCTCAAAATGGCGGCACTTTCGGGGTCGAAATTTGTAAGGATTTTGTTCACTTACATTCAGTACGTGATACTCAACCTAATTTTAAAAAAAACTCCTGTAATATAATGCAATGCGGACAAGAGTAACGAGATTCTCTATTAACTGTACTATAGGATCATGAATGATGATTATAAGTTTCTTTTTATTAACTACAAATTAATTTTATTTGTTTCAGAGCGGTAATAATAATTGCCAGTTTACCTTTAATGTTATCATTACGAATAAAAATTAACTTTTTAAATATATATGAAATATCTGAAGATGATATAACATTTGAAAACATAAATCCGCATAATTCACCAAAACATATATTCGTAATTAAAAATTTAATTAAGAACACTAAAAAAGATGTCAAATTTTTATTTAATTTTATAAAAAATGTCTATGATTTAATAAGGTGTCTGGAAAGTAGTGAAAATGAGATTTTAGATAAATTATAATTAAACATCCGTTGAAATAAAACATGTTAAATTGGGTACACACACAACTTGTTTTAATTTTAAAATTAAATATTATCAGTTTTTCATGATTGATGTATTACTAAAAAAAATTGTAATAACTACACAACTGGGGACAATGATTCGTCAGCATGGGATTTAAGAATCGGTTTTGGGTAATGCTAGTTATAATTAGCTCTAGTTTTTGATATAAGAACAATCGTCTTAAAATGTGAATAAAATGGAAATATAGAATATATTTTTAAATCTTTTGTTTTCGAATGACGACTGAAAATGATAATTTAAATAGAATTAATCATTTAAATTTCACCACATTTTTAATTTTATTTAAAAACATGTCGAGTAAATTTGCTAAAAAACTAGAACAATGTAAAATGATGTTAAATTTATATTTTGAAAAAAAAATTATTGGCCGTTTACTTATTGTAGTAGATTAACGAAAAGATTGACATTTTTATATAATCCAACAAGTATATGAGGTACTCATTCAAGTCAAAAAAGTATAGTATACAATCTCAGTCTATTCATATAATTGATGTGGTTTCCGAGCTGAATCTTTTTAACACGATTACTAAAACCCAACTACCTTAAACTTAGATAGGAAGCAATATTTACCCGTAAAATACGTTAGATGTCGTTTGAATAATCTAAAACACATATCATAATTCGAATAATGATACATCACGTGTCTAATTGATTACGTAAAATATTATTAGCTTGATAAATATTATTATAAAAAAAACCGTTTATTTTTAATAAATTTGTTTTCCAATAAGTTGTTAAAATTTTTTTTATTAGTACATCAATCATTAAATAAAAAAATAATGAATCAAATTATAAAATATAAAAGGTGTGCGTGTTCCCAAAGTGTAATCACAAACGACTGTATCCCAAAAATGATAAACAATTCGAGAAGAACGGATTAAACTACAAGAGAGTAGTCTACACTTAAACATAATTCCAAAATTTCATATTTTGTTTAGATTCATTTTGATTTACTCGTAACTCAGAATAATTAATAACTAACCAATGTCATTTGATTTTTAAGCGATTCACTAGATCCCAAGGTTAATATTAAGAACAATGCCTCCCGATCAGCTTTTGCACCGATTGTTTCAAATATCTTGGAAACTCCTATATATAGTATTAAGATTTACTCATTCCACATATCTCCGTAAATGTTGACTTCACCCAAAAATGTAAGGGATGCGTATATAAGAGGTGTATTTGGCCGACCTAATTCATTAGTGAACTAAGTCCTTGGTAAGTCAGTCAGAATGAACAAATTTTACTCCTGAACAGCTGCGTTCTGTCTGGCCACATTTACTAACTTGTCAGGACGCATTATAGGATCAAGATCTTCAATGATAGAGATCAATAATATTATTCATAATATCATTAATTAATTCAGTTATCCTTTTTGGCATCGTTTCTACATTACTTATTAAGAATATAATGATCTAGATGAGCAAGATTCAAATGGTTACAAAAATAAACATAAAATTTCTACCTCTATAGTTAACAACGCCAAAGAATTCAAGTGAACCTGTTTAATGGTCGATCTCAAAAAATTTTCGATGCACTTTAAACAATAAAAATGATCTTTCACCAATGTAGTTCCTGACAGACATGCAGACAAATATTTTGTATGCAATATCAACATTGGGAAACACTATAACAAGATCATTTACTTTCAAAAATTATACGCTTTCAAGTTCTATTTTTTATTACCCAACTAGCGTGTTGTATCTAGTGTAATCAATCAAAATTTGGCGCCCTCTTTGCCTACCCGGTAAATCCGCTTCTGGTCCCGACCAAAATCTTAACCTAGTAACTTATGTAGTTGACTAGGGACTTAGTTCAGCCAAACATCACTAACAAATATCAGTGTTCAAAATATTTGACGTGACATCGCTTAATCATGTTTTTCAAGATAAAAACCATAAGCCTCTGGTCTATATACTCCATAATTTAAGGGTTTGTGAAATACTATAACTTACACATGTAGTAAAAGTTTTAGTATGGCATTCATACAAAAAACGAGATCACCGAACGAACAACTTGAAGAAATATTTTAATAAGTTGAAATTTTGTTCAAAAAAAAAACTCTTGCCACATGTTCAAAAGGAAATAAATAATATATGTATGAATATTTATAATTTCTATACCGCGTGCACGAAATCGTTTAGAAATATTGTTGTTGTAAATCCTGTAGTTTTTCTCGCGTAACTCTTTTGTTATATTTTAATGACTATTGTACTTTTATTAATCGATTTAAAGGAATATTTTATCAGAAATCTAACTTTTATAGGCGTAATAAATAAATAAATTATATATCTATTCTAAATACTATAAATGTTTTTAAAAAACTATATTATTTATAAATATTAAATTTTGTTTTCTCTGTATATTATTGCCTATTTTAATTTCTTAGATTCCTACAAATATATTTTAACAGTTTTTCAGTTTCACATATTTTTAAATTTAGAAGAAGAAATTGCGAAAAATATATTTTATACATATATGTGGTTGTGTGTGTGCGAATCCACAGGCATGTATTATCACTTTTGGTATTTCTGTTTGTAATTTTTCATAATTAAAAAGTACTAAGTAGTTACAAAATAATGAAATACATCGCAAATGTGAAAAAAGGTATCGACTTTTGAATGACCAAAACTAAAAGTTATTTCCAATTGGCCTAAAAACTTGATAAATGGGGAGACATTAGATTAAAAATAAAGCGGAAAATCTGAAAATCCTATTTACCAACACCCCCCCCCCCCTTCCGAAAGTTGTAGTCTAGATTGGCCAAGTAATGGTATTCATATATAACTTAAGGCCTGGTTACACGGTGCGAGCTA
Organism: Nineta flava; assembly: GCA_963920215.1. NCBI lineage: Eukaryota > Metazoa > Arthropoda > Insecta > Neuroptera > Chrysopidae > Nineta > Nineta flava. The sequence goes on from OY986040.1 coordinate 96,245,915, forward strand.
CTGGCGTTGACAGTAGACAGCTACTGCCACTTTGTACTAGAATGACCGTAGATCGACTCGCCTCACCCGGTCACACAAGTGCGAGCTGCTGGATGTCTCGCTCGATCGTCGGACGTATCATGTCCCGTACAATGTTGTCGCAAAATACACGACTGATTTTGCTCGGAAATCCATCTATCCGCTGTCATTTTGTCTGTCGAAGCAAGATAAACACGTGCAGCAGCAGAGAATGCACCGGGAGTGCGCCCGAGCTACTGTCATTTCGTTAAAAACGTCCGAGTAGCATGCGACTGGCGTGGTGGGAAAAGGCATGTGGCGAGTAAAAACAAAGTAACTCGCCACGCTAGCTCGCTACCTAGGCATTAGTGTTTTTTACATGGTGGGTTAAGTTAAACAGGGATAGAATTGGACATTTATTAATGATGATATTATTGGTTGTAGAACCGCAACTACGATCACAATTCCTTAACTGTTAATGGTGGGGATTATATTTCTAAAAATTAATAAGAAATTGTTGAAAATTCCTAAGCTCAATGCTTCGGGTAAGGTTATTCAAAAAGCTCCGGAACAGTTAAAGTAAAAAAGACAACGATGATCTTGGAGCTATGAGCTTCAAGAGTCGTAATATTTACAAAAATTTGGATGATTCTATGATAGACTGGTTTTTTACCAGCATAATTTTTCTCAGTTTTCGATTTCTATATTTCTAAGTATCAAAATTTATTCAATACTCGTAATCAAATTATTCGTTTCATCGTCCAGCAACTTAATAGCACCATAATCGAATTGTATTTTGTTTTTCAAAATGTTTGTATCGTATCTAGATTTCAAAGTTTTTGTACGAGTATATTTTAAATGGAACTTCACATGTTTTATGAAGAAATGAAAATGCGGAAATATTTTTTCCAATTGAATGTGCAAAACTTTGTTAGTAAAGACGCAAGATAATTGCATATTGTACATATGCTAGGACACAAAAGTAATTAACGCATATTTTTTTAGTTTTTTTAATGTATTTAAAAAAATGAAAACTACAATGATTTAGTTTAATAAGTTTTCATTCAAATGCAATTATTTGTACATTTTTTTACTATCAAATTATATTATTTTTAGAAAAAGCGATGTCTAGTCACAAGCTGGCATAGTAATACTTTTATGTATCTGTCACGTTAATAAAGTAATTCTAGTTTGAAAATTAAAATAACGCTAGTACTATTTTTAAATTATAATATTAAGAAAGTCATGTTACCCGTATTCCGTTCCCTATCGTTCTAAAATATACAACTATGGATATTTGTATTAAAATGATTGCAAAGGTCTCCGCTCAGAACTTATGGAAAATGGTTTTCGGTCACTGGTTTTCTACCCAGTCAAAGAACAGAACTTGCGTGATAAAATCAAAAGTGGAATTATGAAAAATTACCATAACACTAGCATATGACTAAACAAAACCTTTAAGAAAATTTTGTTTTTTAAAGTGTCTTTTCTTATAAAGATGCATTTGATTAACAATATTCGAAAGGTTTTTGTTAAATAATAGCTTCTAGCTTGCATTTATAACCGACACACTGCATGTTAGAAGTTCAAATTACAGCAATGAACGCTTGAAAATCAGTAATTTGAATATTAAATTGGAATTCTAATAAGAATCAATCGAAGTGATTCATGTTAATTAATTCTCATCTTTGCGGTGATGGTTTTGGTTTTGGCATCTTCGCTAATAGACTTTGAATTTCTTTTTTTTCATCATAAGTTTTCCATAATTCAAATAAATTTATAATAAATCTAGCTATTTCCTGTATTTTTTCAATATCAACATTCAGTTCCGCAAACCAACCTTTATGATCTTTCTGTGATATTACACAAGCAATTTGTAAACATCCTAAAAAATAAAATATATTCAGTTAGCATAGCATATCAAATACCAATTTAATGGTGGCTATATATCATTGAAAATTGTGAAAAATTAATAATGTAACCACTGTAGTGGTTGCATTATCTTTTTCATAATATAAATTGATTAAACTAAATAGTAAACATCTCGTAATTCAAATACAATCGCATAAGGACGTTCATTTGCTCCGCTAAAGTCAAATGAGTACTATCTTTAATATAATTTATTTAGGATTTGAAAAAAGTTATAAAGTATATCAACAATCTTACAACAATTTATAACCTTTTTTAATTTGTCCTAAATATTTTAAAATTATTTTGTGTAAAATATCAGGAAATGTAAATTAGACACATACACACATGACAGTAAACTATGTGTGTATGTGTATATTATTTTAGTGTGCGTGGTCTCCAGTTTTCAAAATATGGTGGCAAAAACAAACCTAACAAAAAAAGTTTTAATTTTATTAAATAATTAATTTAAATGTCCGTCAACACCATTTTTTAAATGCAATTATAAAAACTGCATATTTCAAAGAATATTTATAAACATGATATTATGGTGTTCTCCATAAGACGCTGTGTTAAAAGTTTGATTTTTAATCGATAATTACTCTTCGAAATGATCGTCAACAGGTGTTAAATTTTTGAGGGAGGATAACTACATAATTGAGTTATTCAATTAACTAAAAAAAAACCTCATGCATGAACGTCCTTAAATTTGATTTGTATTTAGTATTCTTACATAATAAAGTTCACAACGCTCAATTTTACCGACAAAATAAGGCACGTGGTTCAATTTTAAATTTCAAGCTATATGATAAAATATAGCGAGAAGACACAGCGTCAACATAACTGACATGAGCGTCACAAGAAATATTAATATTGACAGTTAAAAAACTCGAAATAATAATTTATAAATAAACTCGAAATAATAAGTTATAAAATATAATTTATAACTAAATACATATCAGATAAAAAATTGTAATAAAGCAAACTTCGTAATATAGTGTAATTTTTTATTTCATGATTCGTATCCGGATTGATGTCTAGACGGTGTCTAGACTAGATGTCTAGACTAGATTGGTGTCTAGACGGTGGCTACAAATTATTAGACGAAAAAGAGTATTATCAGAAGTGTAAGTCATCAATATTTTGATATCGTTTTCTTTTCCAAGCGACAAAACAAAACAGTTGACTTTTAGTTACATTTTTCATGGCTCTTGAATTTTATAATTGTGCCACGTGACTTAATTTGTCACTTAAAAACAAACTCGATCAACTTCATGAGGCTGAATCTTTAGTTTAGCAATGGACGCCAAAATTCAAATAATAAAAAAACAGAAATTAATTACACCAATCACATTAAATATAGGACGAAATGTTCTTAATAATTTTACTAATAGCACAACCACTTTCATCCTCCACTGCCATATGAGCTATTGAAGTTTGAAAAATGAAATTTGGGCCCCTTTCCCCTTATGTAAGTAAGTCTTTAGGTAGTAGGTATTTAAACCTTATAACAATACCAAATGTCATATGAGGAATCCTTTTTTTACCCTAAGTGATGATATTATCGTCATTTTAACGATTTGTAATGAGGAAACTTTGTATGAGTAAATTGACTATACGGTGTGTCAAAAAATATAACTATATTAAGTATAGCTAAAATAACCAGCCCAAGTGGCCGAGCGGTCTAAGGTGTTATGTCTGTGTAGTATGCCTACTTGGAAACTGGGAGGTTATGGGTTCGAATCCCGACATCGGCAGTTTGTCAATTATTAAAAAAAAAAAGAGGGCGGTTAATTGACTAAACTGTCGGCGTATGGACAAAAAACGAAGTAACCGGCTATGCTTGAGAAGGATATCCTACCAATTCCTAGTCTACAAAAATTCCTTCCACTCCACTCACATCCTTAGGCATCAAAATGGACCTTATGGTCGAAGTGTAGCCCGCCCAGGGCAGCCTCTACAATCTATCTAATCTATAGCTAAAATAACGTATAATCATTCTGATAAAATCTTTATCTCCGTATATTATAAAACGAAAAAGAGTATATCAAATTAAAACTATGATTTATTATTCTCACGGGTTGGAGGCCACTAAACGGCACCGGGCCCATAGGCAGTGGCCTACTTTGTCTCTATGGATAATCCGGGACTACGTCTAAATGCATCTCTACACTCTCACTCAATTGTCTTAAAAATTTGTATGAATGTATAAAATAAATTAATTTGTAATCATGAAATGATAAAATTTTGGTGTGAAGCGAAAAATAATAAATTTGAAAATGAAGAATTCAAAATTGCCAATTACCAATTGCAATTTGATACGGTGGATACAATAGACAAACATCAGTACGCAGTGAATCATTCACAATCCGCCAAGCTAACGATAATAATTGTTCTTCATGTCCAATGTCCTGGATTAATTGTAATAAAGGTCTATACGGTTGATATACAATTAGACAACAATCTAAATTTTCCAATAAATAAAATTCACATTCTAGTATATGATTTGTACGATATGGAAATTCTTGTTGATTATAAGCGTAACTGAATTTATTTTTTACTGTAATTAAAAAATAAAAATCTAATTAAAAAGAAAATAAATGAACCTAGCAACATGAAATGAAATAAAACATACAAACATTCTGACATGTTGTAATCAGTCTTGAATTAGAAATAACACCAAATTCTTCAACTTTTGAAGCTAGGAATATACATGTGGGTGCCAATAAAAGAGGATCTATACATTTTAATGAATTCCTTGCATAAAATCTTTTAAAATATACAGTCGCAGTAGCTATGACTTGTTGTCTTAACTTCAATTGTTCGCCCAAAATTTGTACCACTAAAAATATTAATTTATTTGTGAGTAATTCTTGTGTTGCTTTTGAAAATAATAGTCGACAATCGATTGACGTTAACGACGTTGAATCGAATTACCGTTTATCAGAATATTTTTAATAATTGATTACGTACAATTAGCAAAAAAAATAAATATTTTTTGATATTCTTCTTCACTAAGAATTGATAAATCGTGTTGCCTTTCTCGAATTAAATCTTGTTTATCTAATATCCATTGTTGGCTAAAACAAAAACAAAAAAGGAAAATTTTATCGGTCTGCAACATAACCTACTTATTTTCGTTTCTTCTTACTGATGAGAACTTTGCCAAAAATTTCCAGCCATATTGATAATTTCAGCTAATATTTATGTTTTTATTTTTAATATAAAGTATGGTCTATTGAAAAATCATTTACTAAATTAAAAATTCGAAGTAACAAGTGTTAACATTCGAATTTCTGTTAGAAAAGACGGCATTCATTTATACAAAGATCTGTCAAATATTACTATTCTATCTTTGCATAAGCATTAAGCTGTTTAATTAACGCTGAGTTTTACCAAAGAATACGTACATAGAAGCTCATAAGTACGATTTTTGTGTCACTAGAAATTGTGAATTGTGAGCGTGACCGCTAGATGACAATAGCTGTTCGATTTAGGTATTTAGTGCCCTTAACAGCACAACTAATTGTATTCTTTATGTATATTGTATCCGACCAAAAATATAAATGTAAGAAAGGGCCAAGTATTCGGGAAAATCCTTAATGTAATAGTTCCTTCTTAAAAAGTGATGATATGAGAGTAAGGACCGAGCTATTTACAAAGTAAATAGCTCTAGACTTCATATAATAGTTGTTTCTTAAAAGGTGATGATATGGAAGAAAGAACCGAGCTATTTACAAAGTAAATAGCTCTAGACTTCATATAATAGTTGCTCTTTAAAAAGTGATGATATCCCATTAAAGAGCCGAGCTATTTACAAAGTAAATTGCTCGGTAAACTATTAACTAAAAAAAATTAATGAGGGGTAAATTGATTAAATGTAAGAAAAAATTTGGTTGGAATTTATTTCGTAAGTTTTCCCTTAGTTTGTTTTTAAAATTTTATATAACGCGGCAAGTTTTAAAATATTTGAACTCATCAGAAAAAATAACTTGCGGCGTTATATAAAATTTTAAATTTTCCCGAAAACTCTGGCCCTTTCTTACATTTATGTTTTTGGTCGGATACAATATACACAAAGAATACAGTTGGTTGTGCTGCTAATGGCACTAAATACCGAAACCGAACAGCTATTGTCATCTAGCGGTCATGCTCACAATTCACAATTTCTAGTGACATAAAAATCGTACTTATGAGCTTTTATGTATATTGCGTGTGTTCGGCCGAACTCAGAAGTAAGAAATCTTAGTAAGATGTTCTGAGCATCTGAGTCAGCCAGTTTCGGCCAGGACACACTTTCTTTTTTTTCTTAATCAGTGTTGCCAGATATCTCGATTAACAGTAAATCTACTGCTTTGTTAGTATATCTACCTTTTTTTTTGAATAAATAAAAAAATTTTTGAATTTGTGTCATTTTTTCAATTTTTTATAATAATAATAAATTTAAAACTCCCCAGTCGTGCAAATACAAAATCAGTCATTACAGAACATATTTCATTATTTGAAATAATAGAATATGGTTCTGTAATTACTTTAAGGTATTATTTTATAATGGGATTTTAAACAATAAGTAATGCAATATATGATAAATAAAAAGAATTAATATTATTTAATATTTGAAGAAAAAAAATTCTATAATATATTAAATACTAATGTAATAAAATTTTAATTATTCTGAATAAAAGTATTTATTTCAAACTATTTAAATTGGAATTTTCACTTTTTGAATCTACCGCTTTTTTTCTTAATCTTCCGCTTTTTAAGAAATCGGCTGGGTCATATAGAAGTTCCTCCATTAAAATACTCCTTATAAAATTATCCATTTTATTAAATTTTTATCTCACTTATTACATAGTCATATATTGCATTACTTATTGTTTAAAATCCCATTATAAAATAATACCTTAAAGTAATTACAGAACCATATTTTATTATTTCAAATAGTGGAATATGTTCTGTAATGACTGATTTTGTATTTGCACGACTGGGGAGTTTTAAATTTATTATTATTATAAAAAATTGAAAAAAATGACACAAATTCAAAAATTTTTTTATTTATTCAAAAAAAAAGGTAGATATAATAACAAAGCAGTAGATCTACTGTTAAACGAGATATCTGGCAACACTGATTAAGAAAAAAAAGAAAGTGTGTCCTGGCCGAAACTGGCTGACTCAGATGCTCAGAACATCTTACTAAGATTACTTCGGCTGAACACAGCCATTGTATTCCTTGGTTTAACCAAAGAATGGTCGTGTTCGGCCGAAGTAATCTTAGTAAGATAGTCAGATTATCTTACTTAGTCGTCGGCCGGGACACTATGCTTACTAAGAAACTTTTCTTATGCCGCCATTTTTCTTAGTTTCTACGTCACGGGCAGTGTTGCCAGATATCCCGTTTAACGGTAGATCTACCGCTTTTTTAGTATTTCTACCGTTTGTTTAAATTTTTTGAATAAATAAAAAAATTTTGAATTTGTGTCATTTTTTTCAATTTTTTATAATAATAATTAATTTAAAACTCCCCAGTCGTACAAATACAAAATCAGTCTTTACAGACCATATTCCATTATTTGAAATAATGGAATATGGTTCTGTAATTACTTAAAGATATTATTTTATAATGGGATTTTAAACAATAAGTAATATATGACAAATAAAAAGAATTAATATTATTTAATATTTGAAGAAAAAAAATTCTATAATATATTAAATACTAATGTAATATAATTTTAATTATTCTGAATAAAAGTATTTATTTCAAACTATTTAAATTGGAATTTTCACTTTTTGAATCTACCGCTTTTTTTCTTAATCTTCCGCTTTTTAAGAAATCGGCTGGGTCACACAGAAGTTCCTCCATTAAAATACTCCTTATAAAATTATCCATTTTATTAAATTTTTATCTCACTTATTACAATAATAAAAATTGTCAACACATGAGAAATGTTCTGAATTTGATACATAAACAAATAGGTTATGATCAGTGTCGCCAGTTCGATTTCTTGAAAAACGGTAGATCTACCAAAATACAGCGGTAGATTCAAAAAGTGAAAATTCCAATTTAAATAGTTTGAAATAAATACTTTTATTTAGAATAATTAAAATTATATTACATTAGTATTTAATATATTATAGAATTTTTTTTCCGACTGGGGAGTTTTAAATATATTATAAAAAATTGAAAAAAATGACACAAATTGAAAAATTTTTTTATTTATTCAAAAAAAAAAAGGTAGATATACTAACAAAGCAGTAGATCTACTGTTAAACGAGATATCTGGCAACACTGATTAAGAAGTAAAAGAAAGTGTGTCCTGGCCGAAACTGGCTGACTCAGATGCTCAGAACTATCTTACTAAGATTTCTTACTTCTGAGTTCGGCCGAACACACACAATGGTTGTGTTCGGCCGAACTAAGAAATCTTAGTAAGATACTCAGAATAAATAAAATTTTGTTCTGAGCATCTGAGTCAGCGAGTTTCGGCCTGGACACACTTTCTTTTGCTTCTTAATCAGTGTTGCCAGATCTCCCATTTAACAGTAGATCTACTGCTTTTTTAACCCGACTTCAAAAAGGAGGATGGTTCTCAACTCGTCTGTATTTTTTTTTTAGTATATCTACCTTTTTTTTCGAATAAAAAAATTTTTGAATTTGTGTCATTTTTTTAAATTTTTTATAATAATAATTAATTTAAAACTCCCAAGTCGTACAAATACAAAATCAGTCATTACAGACCATATTCCATTATTTGAAATAATGGAATATGGTTCTGTAATTACTTTAAGGTATTATTTTATAATGGGATTTTAAAGAATAAGTAATGCAATATATGACAAATAAAAAGAATTAATATTATTTAATATTTGAAGAAAACAAATTCTATAATATATTAAATACTAATGTAATATAATTTTAATTATTCTGAATGAAAGTATTTATTGTAATTAATAATGTAAGATTGTAAAGCAACATCGATGGAATTTTGAACTGTGTGTAACTCTTCTTTCATGACATTTTAACTTGCTTGTAACTCTTCTTTCATGGAATTTTGTAAATCGTCTTTTATGGCATTTTGACTTGCTTGTAAATCGTCTTTCATGGTATTTTGACTTGCTTGTAAATCGTCTTTCATGGCCTGTATCGTTTCCATGTTCTTAGCATTTTGGTCTTTCAGAATCCATAATTCTGGGTCCACTCCTTCTTCAACAAGTTTTTCCCGCAACCGTTGAACCAATGCCCCTTCTGGCCGCCGCTATCAAGATCCCTTTCTTCCAGTTCACTTCTCAACTGAGCGACGGTTAAATTATTTAAAGTTGTCATTTTTTTTTTTGGATATATATATTTTTTTTTTCAATTTACCCCACACCTGACACCAAATATAGCGGTTTGCCCGGGTTCGTTTATTCAATGAAGTAAATTCTTTTTGACTTTAACAATTTATTGACGATTTAAAATATTATGTGTACAATTTACAAAAGTTATAATTTCAAGAGTATTCTTTAAGATGTTCACTGTTTGCTTGGTTTTCACACACTGCCATATATTTCAATCTGTATTGATAATAAAAACAATATCAACATTTCGTTGTCCTAGAAACATTACATATTTTGTTCAATTCCACTTTCACAGGTAACTTAGTTTCGTTCCAAAATACGTGGCCAACTGCTAGGTTAATGTTCGTTACAATAATATAGATTTAAAAAAAAAATATCTTTTAAAAAAATTTCTAGTTTTTAACTTAGCCACTTGAAGGTTTTGGAAAGTTTATTCCAGGAACAGCCTTACTATCATGGCATTGTGTGCAGAGCAACCATCTTGTTGATCCATACAGATTCCAGGTCTAAATTAGGAAGAGCTTTAACAGTTGGAAAAATATTATTTTGTAACAAACTCAAATATTTTTGAGAATCTTAAGATCCATCAATGAAGAATGGTCCTATAATATGGTCACCCAATATTCCAGTCCAGACATAGAGTTTCAGTATGTATGTGTGTGTATGGTTTTATAGTAAATATTTTATTTATTTATTTAACATTGATTCTCTATTAGAAATGCTTTTGAAAACGGTCTGTATAAACAACAACTTATATATTTGAATAACTACACTTCATAAATTTTGTATAATGTTACTGTTTTACACTGTTGTACTTTTAACTTAACTAATTGAGTTGTTCACTCGCTTCGCTTTATAGAGTAATCAAAGTTGGATGAAGAGAGAGACTAGAATGATCGAGAATTACTTATAATACATTTGTGAATGTTCTATTTAAATCGATGGAATATGTAAGAGTTAGCCTACATATTCCAGTGTGTGAGAGCAACAACAATATCTTCTAGAACATAGGTGGGCAGGGTTTGACTTACAAGCTCTGAGTGAGAGGTAGGAAGAGAGATAGATTAAATACAGGGTACCTATCAATTATTATTATTTTCTTTTTTTAATTAAAACATTTTCTGAAAAAAATATAATAATACCAATCCTTTTTTATGGTCACTATCTATTAAATTATACAAAGTATTGACTATACAATACATTGAATACACACTCTGGAATTTGGGTCATAAAATGTACCTTTTTAATATATTTGTGTATGAATAAAATATAAATCTTTTGATCTTTTACGTTTACCGCTTGACAATTGCAAACCGTTTGTAAATTTTTTGATGGTTTAGCTTTAGTTTAGATTTTAGAATTAGGTTTTTGGAATTTCCGAATAATTTGCCAAAAGTATTCATATCGGAGAACTAATAAACAATTATTTACCTGATTTAATTATTTTTTCTTAGTAGAGGGTATAGTGTCATGGGAATTTGATGACACTGGATACAATAAACATGCCAATGATAAAGCTGGGTGGGTGGGGGTTAATTTGTTACTAATTTCTAAATGGTTAAATTTTACATAAAGTGGGAATTTTATGATAGCTTACACGACCTGAGTTGTTTTGATTTAGTCTACTTTCAAAAAAAATAAAAGTAGTGATTTTAATAATGGAGAATTCATCGGAAGTTCAGCACAGGAGGTGCGGCGGCGTCTGCGAAGAAAAGGAGGATATTTTGGCATCAACGAGTAGGAGCATCGTTTTGGTATATTTAACAAAACTGATAAAGAGGTAATTTGCCTATTTTGTGGTAAAACGTTTATTTGTTTAAAAAGAAGTAATTTCCAACGTCATTATACCGCGAAACATTCTGCCGAGTTTGAAAAATTCGAAATAGGGACAGCAGAACGCGATCGCGTAATTGCTGTTTTTAAAAATAATTATTTTGAATCATCGTCCGCCAAAAAATTATATATTAATAATGATGCATTGGTAGGCCAACCTGTATTGAAACATCGTTCCGTCGTACTTCAAAACATACCTTGCTTTATACTTTCACTTTCTTATGGGGAGTCCCGTGGCTCCGGAGAGCCGTCGACGCCCACATCTGTTCTAGAATGTATATGTACAACAAACGGTAATACTATGAATAAGGTTGTATTCATAGTCTTGTGTGTTGATGCTGAATAGGGTTGTATTCATAGTCTTGAGTGTTGTTGCTATCATCACGTGAGCCCTACAAACACATTGGGTGTAAACATTGTCATTTCATGAATCTTAAGAGACTTCTCTCATTTTCATGAAACTTCTCGCAACTATTTATATAAACAGCAGCTAATTAAAATTACAGCTATCAAAAATTGACAGAGAGTATTTGTATAAAATTTGAAGTAAGTAAATCAGGACGAAGTGCGCTTTCATACTTCCAGCAAAAGATGGTGTGGTTAACGGACCACATCCTCAACCGACAGAGTACCTACTCACTCTGTTATATTGATTTTTTTAATAAACTTGTGTACACCACAATAGGAAAATCAATATTACAACGCAAGCGTTTTTTACATTCGAATTATTTCCTCATAAAAAATTATATGTTCGTGTAAATAAACAAAATTATATTTGGTATATTTTGTGTGGTTTTAATTATGTGCTGTTGTTAAATTGTGGTATAAGTTTAATAGTTAAAAAATATTTATGCATACTTTATTTAATACATAGTTTAAAAAAAAAAAAATTAAATATAAGTAAAAATTCAATGTTTTTTAATATTTTCAATCAACAGGTTGTGCTATATGTTCATCTAAATAAATACAACAGGTTGTATTGTTATTTTGAAAATAAATTTCAAAATTAATTAAAATAATACTTAACGTAATAATTTTAACAATTGAATTAATTTGTGAGTAATCATACAAAACTAATGTGCCTATAGTAATTTAAAAATCAAGTAAATCAGTTTAAGAAAGTGTAGTTAGTGTTTTTATTTTATAAAAATTCATTTCACAAATATGTCATCGATGGCTGATACTGAGCCAGATTTAAGTACATTCGAAAATAAAAGTGGTTTAGCTGAAGATATGAAATTTTTGGCATCAATGCCAGAATTATGTGATGTTACTTTTCTTGTTGGTGAAACACGGGAACCTGTATGTGCTGTTAAAGCTGTTTTAGCATCCAGAAGCAGGTGTGAATCAATCCATTTTTTAAATCATAATTTGTCCTAGATATTGCATAACATAACAATGGTTTAAAAAATTATGATATCTTATCGATTCTGAAATAAATCTTTGAAAAATAAAAAATAGTCCTGCATATCGCGAATGAAATTGGGAACTCTAGCACTTGGATATGCTCTCTGGTGGGTAAATTATAAACTAGAGTTTGTAGGTTGATGTTTTCTGCCCCAACCTCCCTGACATACTCTTCGACGTATAAGTTTCGCGGCCGCACTCTGATGAACAACTTAGTAACTACTGCTAGTAGATTGAAATATTAAGATTCGCCCTCTGCCAAAGATCCCAATTGTTTTTTTAAACGATGTAGGAGTAAATTGATGAAGGTATTTCAAACTCATTTTATCCTTAAGGGATCTTGAATTTTCATGCTTAAGAAATTAAAAAACATATGAAGAGATGTTGAATTTTTATTCTTAACGCATTTAACCTTTTTGGATTGATCGTGTCAAATAGACAGAAACAGAAATTGCTTAATTAGACTTCTACATTTTATTAAAAGAAAATTATTCTATTCCAAGTAGATACTTAGAATTTACCCGCTTGTGAGGTTTGTATATGCGAGTATTTACTCAATTTATGGGTCACAAATACCAAGTACCAATAAATTGGTACTGTACTTAAAGTACTGCCCAGCTCTATATATATATATATATATATATATATATATATATATGTATATGTATATATATATATATGTATATGTATACATAATAAACAGATCCACAGAAGTATAGCGCTCAATTTTCAAAAAATTATTATTCATTCGGTTTTCGAAAAAATATTTCGGTTAAAAGTTGTTCATTATGAATATACTAACAACTTTTATTCGAAACATTTTTCCAAAAAACAAATGAATGAGGTACAAATCAACTAAACAATTTTGAAAAATGGCGTTACTTTTGTGGCCTATAGTACGTACATACCACTGCGAGTTTTTCCAGATATTAAATAACAGCACTTTAGCTGATAGGAATTGGGGACACATAACAAACGGTATCGAAAAAAAGTTCACCATATACCCCCAATACTTTGAAAGACTTATTCAATGATGGGGTATGCGAATAAAAACAAATTCCCCCCGTTTTACATGTAGGGGAGATATCCTAAAAAAATATTGTTTTTAAAGATTTTATTTCATAACTTTGTAGGTATTATAAATTGTTTATAATCATGCCCAAGTTCAGGTTTATAGAACGAATAATCTGCTAGTTAAACGCCTGCGACATGCACAGTGAATAGACAGTCATGGCGAGCACTGCGCATTATAAGGATTCTATGTATGACCACCAAATCGTAAAAATTAATTTTTTTTTTAAATGCGACTACGATGAAAATAATCGTAACTTATGGTCCTTTCCAAAACGAAAGGTAGAAACAAGTTTTGTATTCTGTAAATAACAAGTGAAATTTGAATTTTTTTTTTATTTAAAAAACTCTCGACACAAAGAAATGCTATAAAAAAACCAGCTATAAAAAAAAAACCGCATAGAAATATACCCCATAAATACATTGTTTATGGTTTCATAGTTCCTAAACGGATAAATCGGATAAACGGTGGAAGCACTAAGAAGTCATAGATAGATACATCTTGGGGTCTAATAAAACCTTTTTTGACAAAATGGAAACCCGACTTCAAAAATCAAATATTCTATAACAAAAAATGCACTAAAAAATGTGCTAATTTTAGTTCACATAAGCAAAAATTTTTAAATATATATGTACAATTATTGTTATTTTTGAAGTCGGTGTCAGCATAGAGAAATTCACATAACTTTTGGACACCGCCTCCAAAAATAACAATAATTGTACATATATATTTAAAAATTTTTGCTTAGATGAACTGAAATTGGCACAAGAATATGCAATTATTTTTTTACTTTTTAGTGCATATTTTGCTTTAGAATATTTGATTTTTGAAGTCGGGTTTCCATTTTGTCAAAATAGATTTTATTTCTCGCTTTTTAGTGACTTTGAAGTTCTATAACTGATTTTATTTGTCTAAATATGGGTAGACCTACTAAACGACCTACTAATTTTTAGTGCATTTTTTTATGACACATTTTTTTATCCGTTTTTTTAATTTTTAGTGCATTTTTTGTAACAGATTTTCAGTTTTTTTTACATGCATTTTGTTTTTTTTTTGTAAAAAATTTTTTTGAAGTCGGTTTTTAAAAAAATTTTTTTATTTTCCCATTATGAATGAGTATACCCTTTCAAAAAAAAAATTCGCAAAAATCAGTTATCACATATAAAATGAGGATTTTCCTTGATTTCCAGAGGATCCCCTCACCAGAATGCGATTTGGTGACAATGGGACCTACCTGAAATCAAACCCTTTAAAACAAAAAAAATTAAAAAAAAAAAATTCAAAATCGATTCATAAACGACGGAGTTCTGAGGTGACAAACATTAAAACACACAATAAAAAAAAAAAATACAGACGAATTGAGAACCATCCTCCTTTTTGAAGTCGGGTTAAAAAGGATTGCACATCGACCTCATGGTCCATTAGATCTCCCTTCTACCTCAGTCTGACGAGACTCGCTTCTCCCATAAAGTCATAAATCCTATATAAAAATTTCCCGGCGTTTCCACCAGTTAAAAATTCCTACACCAACTAAGAAGAGAACTGATGACTATTAAACGGCTGAACAGATCTTCATCAAGCAACAGCTAAAAACTATATATGTATATTGAGGTCGCGGGTTCGATTCCCATCCAAGAGGTGAATGATTTTAAAGCATTTGGTATCAAAGACTGTTATCAAAATGGGATTCGTTTTTACTTTTTCTTTTTACCTAAAAAATACAAAACTTATATTTCTTACATTTTTTAAGAAGTGGAAACATTGGAAAGTCTTTAAAGGGTAATGAAGTAGTTTTTCACCGTAGTCGGATTCATTCTTTGTTAATTCTTTTTCAATTCTATTCAATTTCGTCCATTTTTTCTAGTAGTGCATTCATTAAGGTTAAAATAAATAAATAACATATCCAGGATAATTCATAATATCCCAATTTAATTTAATTTTATAATTTATAGAGTTTTTCATAAATTGTTGTATCAACAACCGAGCCCACAAAGGAAAAAGGAACCACCTCCGCGTGAGAATAAATTAAGGTTGTTTTTAAAACGATCTTCCGAACCTTTATTGAATTTACAAAGTACATCAACACAGGTAAATATTATCATTTTGTTGATAACTGTTATTTTTTTAAAATCTATGGTGAAAATTATTAAAGAAGAAAATTATACACAGTACCAGTATATTTTGATTTGATTAATAATATAAAAATATCTAGTGTTAACGCCGAAGGACCCCAACATACAGACTAGGAAACCAGATAATTTATTGTAGAGAGCTTTACTTTGTGAAATTCCATTATAAATATTGAAGAAATAAAAACTTTAAAAGTTATTTTGCAAAATCCACTTTATTAAATGCTCATTCTCAGTTTGAGAATGGTGATATAGACTGAAACATGTCCCTGTTATTTATTTCATAAAGTGGATTTAAAAAAATAACATTTGAAGTTTTCATTTCTAGGAAACAAGGCTTGAAAATTTGAAAGCAAGTGTCGTAATATATTACATTATAATAAAATTTTAAAAATTTATTTGGCACCCGTAGAATTTGAATCCACGACGTTCTCATTAGATACTTCTAAACGAATTCATGAGCCGAATATTTCTAAAATAGAATGAACTGTAGATTTATACCAACAGAAGACAACAGAATATAAATTTTAACGCCATTTTTAACATCTTAGGTAGGATCGATGAACATTTGAAGAAATTTTCTCGAAATTCTATTATCGGTACATATATATGTCTGTACACTCTCTAGCGGTCACAGTTTTAATTCGATTGGAATGAAATTTGGTATTTGAAAGATCAAGTTTGTTAATTTGGCATTTCTCCTTTAATATTGGAAAAATCTAAGATTGAAAGTTAAAATCCTAAATATTGGATTGTAGCAAACATGATTTTCTACAACTTTACTCCTTATACGTTTTACGATTGTTCTAATACTAAGAGAGATATTTTATATTTTGTGTTTTCTTTTTTCTCTATGCTCCCCTTTCCCCTTAACATATGCCATTTATTAATAAAATTGGCCTTTCAAATATCAAAATCATATCAAATACGACATTTCATTTTGATGAGACTAAAATTATGACCACTAGAGATTGATTTATCTATTCTAAGGAAATTTGCGAAATTGACTCAGCTCCTGCGTAACGAATTTTTTATAGTCTTAGGAGAATTTAAAACGTAAAAATATGGTGAATATTCAACATCGATTTTCCGTATGCAGAATAGTATCTCGATGTTACCTTATACCTTATTACCATAACATTGTATATAGAGGTGAAATAAACTAACGAAATAATTAAAAGTGTCTGAGATATATTTACGGTCCCAATCTTATAGAAGGTAACTAGAATTATATGAATAGAAAATTATGAAACTCATTTTACTTATATGAAAAATTACAATATTTACGGCATTAGTTTGTTATAATATGTTAATGTAGGCAGAAATATTGTAAGCGAATTACTAAAGTGAAGGTTGCTAATTTGACTACAGTGCCTAAAGGGGGTATTCACGCAAATTTATGATTGTGTTCACAAATATTGGGGTATAGACCAGGGCCAAACCAATTTTGAAAACCTGAATTGTAGAAAAATTCTTTATAGTATATGGTTGGTCGGAAAATTTAGTATAAATTATAAGTAATTTATTCTCTCAAATATCTTTGGCCCTGGTGTAGTAACCCTGTATTAATTTTAATTAGTGCATCTATAGTAAACTCAAGCTACACAGTCTAGCCATAGTAACAAAAGAAATCCCGTGATCATAGCACATGGTGCAATATGATTGATTCTTTTGATAATTTGGACCTTTGAATCTGAATTAATAGAAGTCTCAGTTCATTCGTATGTGAATTGTTGTTTACTGCTATAATTTTTGTGATCCGTCATTTCGATTGCTTGTTTGTTTTTTATAAATATTTATTTTTGGTTTTTATTGTCATAAATGTTCTTGTTATTATTTTTATTGTGTCCATTTGTTATAGTTTATAACAAAATAATAATAATATGAATAAAAAACGAAAACGATATAACAAAGCTGGCCTGTTTTGCCATATGTTCACGTGTTCATGTATTTGTTATTGTCGCTGGACTCTGAAGCTAGAGTTTACTATACGTATACACTTACTATTCATTTCTAATTTGACAGGAAACACTTTTATTTTATATGTGTGTAACGATGAAATATAATCATAGTTTTCTAACTAGTATAAAACCATATCATTATTGATACATTTTCTAGAACATAAGGTTATTCGATTAGTACGCAATAAAGCAATTTTTTCGAATCATTCAATCAATCATTGCAGTCATTTACGTACCGCGTTGCTTATATAGCGTTAAGCTTATATAGCGTTACAGACTAAAGACTGAAATAATAAGTAAAGTTTTAAGTAAAACTTTATAAATTATTATTATAAATAAAATTATTATAAATAAATTAAGTTTGATTTTGTCTCTGCTTACTCAAGCCTACCATATTAAAACTTATATCCGGTCAGGGGCGTCCCCGAGGGTGGTGCAGCCGTAGGTGCGGTGCAATATAGCCCCGCGTATGAGCCCCCCTCAGAGCTGAAGACCCAAAAGCTTAATTTAAAAATACTAAGACTTTAAGATATTCTAAGAAAAGTAAAAGCATTTTTTTAATTTTTTTTTTAAATGCGTATAATAATTTGTTTTTCAAAAGTTGACGTTAGATTTTCAATTATGACCCTCCCAGTTTAAATGAGATTTGATGAGATTTTACTGGACCCCCCGCTATTTTGAGCTCACGTAATTAATGGATGTCTCCTTGTAATCCTGAAGACTAGTTCAGGGCTGTCTTGGCCCAGCACTATTTACCAGAGGTGGGCAAGAGTTGACTCCGCCAAGCTCTGAGTGAGAGGTAGGGAAGAGAGATAGAGTTAATACAGGGTACCTACCAATTATTAATATTTTCTTTTTTTAATTATAACATTTTCTGAAAAAAGTATAATAATACCAAATCTTTTTTATGGTCACTATTATACAAAGTAAATAATACATACAATCATTCAATACATACTCTGGAACTTTGAGCTGGTAATTTGGGTCATAAAATGTATCTTTTTAGTATATATCATATTTGTGTATGAATAAAATAAAAATATATAAAAAATATATATAAATCTTTTGAACCTTTAAGTTTACCGCTGGACCATTGTAATAAAAGAGGGAAATTTTTGCAAAGGATAATTTAAATAGAAATATAGTTTTGGAAATTCCAAAAAATTTGTCTAAATATTTTACTATTCATATCCGAGAACTAATAAAGAATTATTTACCTGATTTAATTATTTTTTCTTCGTATGGAGTATGCTCAGTATAGTGTCATGGGAATTTGATGAATTAAGTTAAATTTTACATAAAGTGGGAATTTGAGTTCTTCGAGTTAGTCTACTTTGAATTGAAAAAGTGAAAAGGACTTTTTGAAGTCGTGGAAATTATTTTTCGCATAATTTGTTTTTCAAAAAAAAATAAAACATTGACTATACTATAGACTATACTATATAATTATTGGGCAATAATCGGTAGGACAACCTGTATTGAAACATCGTTCCGTCTTGCTTCAAAACATACCTTCTTTACTTACTCTCACCCAGCTTATGGAGAGCCCGTAAGGCTCAGACGAGCTGTCTGTGCCCACCTCTGCTATATACACAGTGTTTGGTAGTAATAATTTTTTATTTTAATCCTTTTGTGAAGTTTTCAATTAAGTATGTTCATCAAAATTTTTATTTTTAGTTTGCATTATTGATCGAATAACCTTAATAAATTAGAAATTCATTTAATTTTATGAATCACGAATTTAATATTTACCATTAAAAATACACTTATCAAGCTTATTCTGAAAATTTCTTTTGCGGTAAAAAATATATAAATAAAATTATCAATTCTTATCCGTTTCAAGCCGTGTTATTTGTGGTTTATTAAAAAAAAAATTAATTATTTTATTCGACTTAATTATAAAAAATACACTTACATATATTTAAAAAAAAAATTTATTTGCATAATCCACTACATATTTAAATGTGTTACAACAATGTGTTAAGATATCGCGGGGCCTATAGCAAATGGTAACAAGAGGCATTTGCTTTGCTTTAAGTTTTTAACTTTAGGATATAAAATAAAACAGCATCTTTAAAAAAAAACATCTCGATTTAATATGGGCAAATTTAGAGTATAAGCAAATCATATTATATGTTCAATAAGGTGATATCATTGAGATATTCTGGTTCCATTGTGTTTTTTATCTCATTTATAATGCGTTTTAATGTGGAAAAAAATGTTCTCCACTAGAGTTGGTGATCATTACAAAAAGTAAATGCGCAAGACTATTTCTACATTTGGGAAACACGATTCTAATGATTTTCCTATTAAAAGTAATAAAACTGCAGTTCCACACAGATTTTTTGCTTTGAATAGAAGCAACCACATCTGTTTTGAGCAGCTCAGCGAACTGCATGAGTTCGTCTCCTAGGTTTTCTTCCAAATCGTTTTGATAAGCACTGAATACTGACGGGTTATTTTCAAAATATTTTCTGCTGTTAAAGGTTTTAATTGCCGAAATATTCCAAATGCAATAGTAGGCCTCTAACTTGAAGTCTGTTCCTGATATTCTTCACAGCCGGTCGCATTGCTTGAACGTATCCAAATTGCGATGTTCTCAATATAATGTAAGCGACACATTAATGTATGTATGATGTGGCCAGCGCTTAATTTTAAAAAGGTGCTAAAATTATTAATAACCATTGCAGATTTAGACACCACCGTCAAAATTTACAATTATTATTAAAAATTTCCATTGAACGGTAGGTGGTAAACCGTACCTATCTAATTTGATAAATGTTTTTACGCCAAGGTGTGGGGTTCTCCAATGCATGGGGCCCGTAGCATGTGCTAACTCTTGCTACGTGACTAATCCGCCACTGTGTTACAAGTGTTTGTCTCTTTTTTTTAGACCATACATTATGTATCATATTTTTATTAGATAACCAAGAGTTAGTTAACTCGCGTAGTTTAAGTTACGTTCCCCCACTTCGAGTCCCTTCCCCTATTTATCTTCACCTAACCGCTGTTAATAACTTGATATCACTGCATAAAATATTTAACACTTTGAATTGAAATATTTGAGGTTATGATAAATAATATATAATCAATTATTATTTAGATCATATAATAATATAATAATATATATGATAATAATAAAATATAATAATATAATAATATATATGATAATAATAAAATATAATAACATATTAATATAATATATATTATTATATTATTATTATACATATTATTATTCTTCTGATCAATGCTATTATGCGGCGCTAGTTTTGGGATTTAGGTGGGGGAACTTAACTTAAACCACGCGAGCTAACTAACTAGGCTTATCCTTAAAAAATCAGGGCCTAAGAGTTTATATACTCTTGGTTGATAACTAAGAGTTTCTATACTCTTGGTAGATAACCAAAAGTTTAAATATTCTTAGTAGATAACCAAGAGTTTAAATACTCTTGATTATCTAATAAAAATTGAATAAAAGTTGAGAAAAATCAATAACAAACAATTAAATATCAAAAGCTATTTACAACCTGTTGAAGACGAGATAAACAATTAGAATATCTGGTTAAAAAAAACAATGACACGAATAAACTTATATTAAGTAATTCAAATCACATCATGAAACAATTGAGTGCAATAAATAGGTCTGATCGATTACGTCCCCGGACCATGCTTCAGTTTTATTATTTCTAAATCTTCCAATAAATTCATTTTTCGCTCCTTTTCGGTGTTGTGTAAAACATTGATGCTGGTATTGGACCTGTAATTAGCATCTCTTAGATGGTTGGCAAACGTCGAATCCGTTTTTGCAGTCTAAGAGACCTGAGGTACTCGTTTTTTCAGATTTCTAAGCTACATCCAGTCTGGCCTATGTAAACGGCGTCACATTCCCCATATATAGAGGAATATGCAAATAAAATTTGTTTAAAAAAATATATCAGTACGTATTTTTTATAATTAAGTTAATAATGAATTTCTACAAAGTAAAGCTCGAAACAATTAATATATTTAATTTCACTTTGTTTTTTCATTTTTTTACTGTTAATACTAGACAGTGTCGTTGCTATACACCCCTTGTAATTTTTGATGTGTTCTCCTATATAGGTCATTCATTTCTTACATGAACCTTGCATTTTGGGTAGGACACGATTTTTTTGTTGTATTAGTTCCAACTCGTAGTTCCAACTATTAGGTATTGAGGTTCAACTGACATTGGACCTCCCTAAAAAAAAAAGGGTTATTGACGTCTGGCTTCTCATCATTTGTCCGCAATCTTGAAAAAAGGATGCAAAAAATTTTTGTGCTATAGCTTCATAACTATACACATTACAAAAAATTTTCGAATTCTTTACAAGTAGACTTCAGACACTTATTGCTGTAATGTGAATAATTAAAAAGTCATAAGCATTAGAACATAAAAATTTTCCGCAAAATAATAATTATTTTAACAAATAAAAAAACTATTAATTCCTATTTATTACCAAAAATAAAAACTTTTTATTCTTGATAAATTTGTATGTAAGATGTACCGTTAGGAAGATATAGCTCAAACTGTTCACACACTTTTTCCAAGATGACGGGAGAGCCTCACCTCGAAAATTCAAATTTAAATTCATACTGGGTCCACCAAAAAAAAAAAAAAAACATTTCGTATCCTATTCAAAATGCAATGTTGGGCTACAAAATTGCAAGATATTAATGGCCTAATATGCATGAGGAATATTTACCAAAATATTTTTATTACCTACGTTTCATATCCAGTAAAAAGATTAATTATAATCAGTTGGCAAAATCCTATCAAATTCAGCCTTGAAGATGGTTATATGCTGCAACCGATTTTACGCAACGTAAATATAGTGTACATGCTTTAGCTATATTAATCTAAAGGTGCGTCCAAACTTACGCGCCACACTCGCCTTTAGTTCGTTGGAATTGTTGATTTCAACGAACCTCCAGCGATCCATAGGAAACCCACGAACATATATTCATTTTGCAGTGAAGTTATAAACATGTCTACGCGACGGGAAAATCTCGCGATTATGGTGCGGCATTTTTAATGGCAAGTTTGTCAAACAAACAGAAACGTCGACGTTGGTGGCGCACTGAAATTTATAAAAAAAGAAATAATTCAGAACTTATGACTTATGAAAAATACTAACATTTTATAAAAATACTACATTTCAATTAATATAAAAAAAAAAAAACAATAATCACATGCGCGCTAAAAACGACAAACCTTTCACGTTTCCGTCCTAATATGAATTGCGAACATTCAAAGTATTCGTTGAAAAAACCGACTTAAGATGGATCGTTGTGCGCCGCGCGCGAATTTATAAATAAAAAATACAAATACTTGAATCACTCATATTACAAAGTCTTATCATAATAAACCTTTGAACATGATTCATAATATAATTGTTCATTTACATACATGATCTATGAGTCATGCATAACTATACAATCGTAACCACCCTTACCAAACATAACATATTCGTCATCACCATCATAATAAACCTTTGAACATGATTCATAATATAATTGTTCATTTACATACATGACCTATGAGTCTTTACAATCGTAACCATCCCTTATCAAACATAACATATTCGTTATTACCATCGATACTCGATAGTCCAAAGGATCAACTTTAACATATATTAGTCACTTCATACGCCACAACTAACACAGTATACAATGGGCCAACTTTAGGATGGAAGGGAATATTAATTCAGAAGAGTTTGACCTGTGTTGACCGTCTTGTTGGATCTTATGTTCATACGTTGCAGATTATTATCATTATAATCTATTCAATTAATTTTACTTTATTTTATATTTTAAAAAGTACTTTGTGAAACTAAGTTTTCATTGTATTATTGTAGTAATAAAAGTGTTTGTAAATATTAGAAAATAAATTTATATATTTTTCTAAACCTTCGGACATAAATCGCGCGCCCCGACGCACCTTAAGCTAAAGTACCAATTAATTGTTTTATTGTGTTTTAACTAAATCTTTTTCGAATTAATCACTAATTGACACTCGTATTTAGGTTTCAAGCTACTTGTAACATTATTACTGTTCTAAAATGCTATTTGTAACATTATTAGTGTTCAAAAATGCTTCTTGTAACATTATTAACGTTCTAAAATTGAACAAACAATCGCTGAAAACCCAATCTCTGAAAGACACATAAGTCACTCAAATTATCAGCTTCAAAAGTGACGTTCTTTTTTTCAAATTTTTGCAGTCAATTTGTGTCAAACCCATTTGGTTTTCGAAACAATGTTTCGACTTAAAGTTGTTCGGTATACAAATACTAACAACTTTTGTTCGAAATATTTTTTTGTAAACCGAATGAATCTAGCACAAATCAACTGTAAAGTTTTGAAAAAAGATGGTCTAAGAATGACTTTAAAAGCTCTCTTGCTAAAGCGAATTTTCATTTAGTTTTTTCTGTAACAGTGTACAATTACTTATAGGTATTTAGCTTTTACAATGTGTGATCGCATCAACCACTTGCATTATCGACAGCAGTAGAGGTGTAATTTCAGTTGATTTGTGTCTTATTCATTCGGAAAAATTCTTAGAATAACAGTTGTTTATTATAAAAATACTAATAGCTTTTATTCGAAACACTTTTTTGAAAACCGAATGGATGCGGCACAGATAGATAGATAGATAGATTGTAGAGGCTGTCCTGGACGGGCTACACTTCGACCATAAGGTCCATTGTGATGCCTAAGGATGTGAGGTTGTGAGTGGAATGGGAGGAATTTTTGAGTATAGACTAGGAATTGGTAGAATATGCGGCTGCAGCCGACTATGTTAGGAACTATGCCGATATTCATCTTGAGTTCGTGAAGGAAATTGCAGAAAACCTTCTCAAGCATAGCCGGTTACTTCATGCTTGTCCATACGCCGACAGTTTAGTCAATTAACTGCCCCTTTTTTTTTCTTAATAATTGACTGTCGATGTCGGGAATCAAACCCATACCCTCTCAGTTTTCATGTAAGCATACTGCGCAGACATAACGCCTTAGATCGCTCGGCCACTTGGCTAGTAAATGCGGCACAAATGAACTGTAAACTTTTTAAAAAAGGAACGCCACTTTTCCTGTTTATTGTACTATGGGACACAAAAGTAGCGTTTATTTTTCAAAATTTTATCGTCATTCGGATTTGGAGAAAATGTTCGAATAAACGTATTTTCATAATTAACAAGTTTTATCCGAAGAATTTTTTCAAAAACCGAATGAATAACGCACAAATCGCTTATAAATACTTGAAAAATGAGTGCTACTTTTTTGCTCTATAGTACATGTGCGACGGCACTGTAGACGAGTATTTTATTATTTGCTGCTCTAGTGTGGTAGTAGCCAAAAGTTAACCAGATTACAGCATGCAAAAAGCTATCCAGAATCCAAAGACTGGACTGTTTGTGCATCACTGGATCCATGAGCAGTACACCCACAGCTGCCATGGAAGTCATACTGGGGCTGCTTCCGCTAAGCATTGTATTAAAAGCTAAAGCGAGATCCAGTGGGAACATCAATCATCTCAGACCACGTTTTTGAAATGGACACAGATATGCTTCCCAAAATGTACTCCTTCTCAAAACCTTTCACTGTAGTCTGTGATAGGACCATGTGGATGGAAGGAGAACCATCCTATCTCAAGAAAGGAATCGTCTGGTATACAGACGGAAACTGAAGAAGGGACCGCGTCGGAAATCTACGGTGAGATACCTAAAGCAAACATAAGCCTCAACTTCGGAAAATATGCCACGGTCTTTCAAGCAGAAGTCTACGCCATACTGGCTTGGGTCCGTGAGAACCTACGTAGAGGCTACATAAACCAGAACGTATGTATTATCTCGGACAGTCAAGCTGCTTTAAAAGCCTTGCCTGGAACTGAGGTCACCTCAAGGGTAGTCAAGGATTGTCTGGAGGAACTGCTGGAGCTGGCAAAATAATGAAATGGAGCTGGCGGAACAATGTTAAATTGATTTGGGTACCGGGTTACAGAGCCATTGGCTTAGAGCCTATTTTAGAAATTCCAAGGACGCATGTAAACAGGTGATCAACGAGTGGTCAAATGCTAAACACCGTGATCACTGGGAAAAAGTACCACGGCAGGAGCTCGGGAAGGTACTGCTTCAGAGTACAACCAAGAGGCTCTCTCGATGCACTAAGGCTGAACAGGATGCAACTGCGAAAGGTTACCGGATTCATTATCCCCTGCGGAAGCATCTGCACACAATGGGACTCCATAACGGGCCCATAATGTGCAGATTGTGTGGCGAGGAGGAAGAAACATCCAGCCACATTATCTTTGACTGCGAACCTCTAGGTTACAGCAGATACAGGAAGACCGATAAGCAACCTCCTGGCTATTACCAACATATGGTAGAAGGGGGAGCACAATGGACCATAAGGTCGAAATGCAATACTTTTTAGACCCCAAGATGTATCTACCTATCTATCTTATTATTTGGTTCTATCGACTCTATAATTGGCATTATTTTTTCAAAATAGGTTTGTATCGAAATCCGTCAATTTTCAAAAATATGTTTCTTATAAAAATTGTTAATTTTTATACCGAATAGTTTTTATGTAAAACATTATTTCAAAAACTAACTGGATTCAGCATAAATCGATTGCAAAAATTTGAAAAATAAACGAACAACACTTTTGTAGCTGATTGTAAATTGATCACCTAATTGTGCGTTACGTAAAAATATATGAAAAATAGATGTGTATTAAACAGCGTAGTCTAACCTTTATAAAATTCAACGAACTAAAAATATTCTACAAGAATATTTTTTTTAAATATAAAGAAAGTAAAAAATATTTATAGCGGAAGTGGAATTTTAGCTATAAATATTTTTTGTTTTGTTTTTATTTTTTTTAAACATTTTTGTTAAATATGTTCCACAAAGTTAAGCTCCAAACCATACAGTTAAAAATATTCTTTATGAATATCGATTGTATATTTCGAATACATATATTATGAAACTTTCGAATACAAATGTTAACCGTTTTTACATACATTGTTAGTATGATTGGCATTCAGTTATGTTATACTAACGGAGGTGATTAGTGATTACTTAATTTAATATTAATTAAATAACATGTCTTAACATTAGTTACATTATCATGACATCAATCTTTGATATGAAAAATCGTATGTATCATGGATGCGGATTGAATCCACGTTCTCTGGCTTCCCGAACCAGTGTTCTGCCAACTAAGTTAACAACACTCCCGTTCAATAAAATTGAACCGACCTGAACCGAATCAGTCTCTCACAATTTTGATTATTCTTGTAGTATATGTTTTGACAGATACAACATTTTATTTTATTTTTATACGTAAACGGGAGATATAACACTTAATATGTATTTACATTACATATTCTTACTCTACATTTTCTTACTTTACATTACATAATCACTGGCTTGTTTACATAAATAAAAAATATAAACTTCCATTTCTTTGTTCACATTTAAAAAATATACTACTTGGCTATGTTTATAAATAAATAATATACAGAGAGTTACAAAAGTGAGGAGTTTTATGAAATGTAAGAAAGTTAACATTTCAGGTTGGTTCAATTTTATTGGGAGTATACATCGGATGGTGGAAAAATTATATGCATCTCGGTAGCTTAGTTAGTAGAGCATTTGTTCGGAAAGCCACAGATCGTGGGTTCGATCCCCATCCAAGATATGTATGATTTTTCATATCAAACTTTCATGTCAAAATGATGTTTACCGTATTTATTTATATACTCCTTAACAACCCATTGAATTGCTATTGATTGTTATTACTCCTTATTTGTTTGTTGTTTCCCCCGTCTTCTCCTGCAGCGAGGTTTTACACAACAATTGGCTCCTATTCAAGAGGTAAAATACCAGTACATTATCACGAAATGAATTAAAAGCAATTTTGATTTTTGATTACATTTTCAAATCGAATCCTTTTTTTAGTATCCCTTTATAGACTTTTCAGCACAGCGTATATAGATAGTGTTTTAACAAATCATATATATATATATATATATATATATATATATATATATATATGTTATTATAAAATGAAATTATTTTGCTCTCAATTAACAGTAAAAACAGGTGTGTTTTTGACTAAGTGGTCCTTTAACAAGTCAATGTTAAAGCTTATATAGGCTGTAATATATAGTTAAATTAAAGCTCTTAAAAATGCATTTCAGTTGCATTTAATTTTATTTTTAGCCATTTTCTAGCCGATGATCCTAAACATAATTCAGAAAGCTTTGAAAGCTGAGATACAGCTCGCGCTTTCCAGCGCCTCCACCCTCAAACCAAAATCGAGAGATCCTACGGCAAACTTGGAGATATATAAGTTAATTGCTAATTTTTTGCTAACAAATACGCCTAACTATGTAAAGAAACGAAGCCGGTAAAGCTGAGAAAACGCTTCTACTTCCCAGCACCAACACCAAAAAGTATTACATAATAGGTGTATATACTAAATATTTGCTTCCCAGCAGCATAGCACATAAGCTTCTTTAATCGTAAAATTGCAAATTCGCCCCAACACTTTGATCAGTTTTTGTATTATAAATACGTATTTCGACTAAAAAGTAGTCATCATCAGTATAAATTAGCTAGTCGTAATTTACTCTTTGACAATTAGAAATAGATAGAAAATCGAAATCAATAGACAAAAATAAAAAAAAAATTGAACAAAATAAATTTAAATAAAGTTTATTGAAATTACTCTTGTGAAAATTACTTTCATTCAATTTACTCTTGTTAACATCACTTTTATTAAAATTACTCTTATATTTTCTCCGGATATGTTATTCGTTGCTAATTTGGTGACAGTTTCTGGTGAAATTGTCATTTGGTGAAACTGTCACCAAATTAGCAACGAATAACATATCCGGAGACAATATAAGAGTAATTTTAATAAGAGTGATGTTGACAAGAGTAATTTCAATAAAATTTATTTTATTTTAATTTATTTTGTTTAATTTTTTATTTATTTTTGTCTATTGATTTCGATTTTCTATCTATTTCTAATTGTCAAAGAGTAAATTACGCGAATTTGCAATTTTATTAGAAAAACCTAGAGTTCTCATTAATTATCATTTGATAATCTAATACTCTTTAATCGTGACATAGCTATTTTACTCTTATATATTATTTTCAATTCAAAGACTAATAGAGTGTATTCCGTAATGATAGCATCAATAAGTTTTAAGTTGGCATTACTTAAAAAGGAGAGGTAGAGTGGATGGTGCTGTGTTCCACCATCATAAACATCATCAAAAGTCGTATGACGTATGCTATTGTAATGATAGAGGAATCATTTTTATTATTTATTTATAAATTATAATTAGTTAATCTTATCTAGAGCACGGTAGTGCGCAAGGCCGAGTCTGTTATTAAACAAAATAAAATATAATTTTTTGTTTTTATTCAATTTTATTTAATTTTTTGTTTCTCAGTCATTGCATGATTCTTACAGCAGAAGATTTATGATTGATGATGTTTATGATGGTGGAACACAGCTCCATCCATCCCTACCCCTCCTTTTTAAGTGATGCCAACTTACAATTTATTGATGTTACCATTACGGAATAAGCCCTAAATCCAACGTACTAGTCAACCTAATTCGTATAGCTGTGATGTTTCTATGACAATTGTCTGCTAAATACCATTTTTACTATTATTTAAAAAAAAGCCAATACAAAATACTCATCCCCTACACCAAATATTATACTCTTGAGTCATGGCATAAGAGAGACATTTGCAAATTATAATTTCATTTTATATTTACAAAAAATGCATGTATTGCACATAATCTTTCAACAAGTTATCCTTAAACCTCATTTTCCGAATGTTTACTTCAAAATATATGGCATTATACTTATGGGTTTGCAGTTACCTACCTGTTCATTATAAAAAATAACCGTAAATAAATGTTTCAGTATTTTATCTAGTCTATCTTATATTATATCCTATATAAAAATTGTGTATCAAATGTAATTCCACAAGTTTTTTATTTTAGATACACATTATTCATATAATGGGCATGTTTAGCCGATTCAACTGGTTTATTGAAAGCGCTTGCGAGGGCTGAGTGAATTATCGGCCAGGACACGATTGAGATTTTCAATTAGCACTTTCTTCTGCCGCCATTTTGGTGACTAAAATTCGAAGTTTATTGATGTTAATTAACAAACAAAATATGTTTTAGTATTTCTATTGCAATTGTTGGATATTTACATTCAATATAAAAATATAATAATAATTAATGATTGTAAAATATTTATTTTTAATACAAAAATAAAATACTAATTAATGTTTGTCGGCTTGTAAGCTATCCTGGCAGAAAACTGCTGCTCAGAGCTCATTAGCGCTTACCGTTGAGTGGCTACCATTTTGCTTTCAATAGCTGGCAGCCGCTTTCATCCGCTAAACATACCCAATGTTTAAATATTATAATCAATAAAAAGTTACTATTCGCAATTAAAAGCGAATATTAGCAATTAGATAGTGGGGTTTAATTGGTCGTATCGTAAATAAGTGAGAAAAAAATAAATCCTAATTTGAATGGGGAGACAGGTAGTTGCTTTTTGAGTATTGTCAATTAAGTTAATGAGGTTAAATTTCATAATTTAAATTATTATAATTATTATGTAAATTATAGAATTTATTATTGTTATATACATTATATAATTTATTATTATAATTATATAAAATTTTTTTATATTTATATTTTTTTGTAGATCGCAAATACGATAATTTTCTATTCGATTACCAGATTTCCTATTTCTCTAGAAAGATCTATGAATACACGCCTAAGTAAAAAATAAAAAACTTGTCAATATTAACTAAAAATGATAAAGATCCACTTGCATGCGATGAATTTCAAACAGAATTTTGTAGTATTTCAATATTGGATATTCAATTTAATGAATTCTTTACATTAAATTATTCCTTCTTCATTCTAATATTATTGTTTCAACTTCCTATCATTTGCCTCAAGTAATGTAAATATTTTCAAATAATAAGATATTTAATTTATGTAAAAGTTTCAATGACGAGTATCAAAACAAAATTTTCTGTTATTTAACGTCATGAAATTTCTAATTGCTATCAACATTAGCAATTTTTAAAAAGCAATTTATTAGGCAATTGGTCAGACGTTACGTTCTCTTCCAAAGCACTAAATTCTTTTATTGGAATGATTAAATTATCTTATATTCTTTGTTTGTTGGTTAGAAGCAACTGATTGTATAGTCAGTATTGAGCTTTTTGAACTAGCATTATTTGGCTCCAGGATGCTAGCACCCCATCCATGGAATTTCGAAAAATCAATGATACCATCTAATTGGTCATAAATGGTCAGCGATAGAAAATTTTTTATTGATCTTTTAATTTTTTCAAGGTCATATTTGTTTGCAACATACTTTTTTTACAAGTTTTTATTTGCTATTGAAGGTCAAGACTTGCCACCAAATACAGTACCGCATATTAACAATTCCTTTGTTTATGATTATCGAAATTTTAGCTTTATTAATTCTAACATAATTATATATGGTATTGTATAAAGTGCTTTACTATAAAAAAATTGAAATAAAGAATTCCAATACGAAAAAAATACATTTCATAGATTTTTCGTTTCTCAATTTATTGAACGCACGTGCTAATAAAGAGGCATTCATTTTTCAAAATTTTTAAAAGGGCCGAACCCTTTCAATTTTAATTTTTTTTGTTTGTTAAAACTTAAAATAGATTAAAAATTTAAGTTTATTAATAAAATATAACAATGAATTAATGAAAGCTAAAACGATGAATTTCATCGAAATAAAAGATAAAATTACCGACAAAACTGCAATACCACTAAATAATTATAATTATTTCACAAACAACATGTTAACAATGTAGATATTCCACTTTCAACAAGTGACTAGTGTTTAAACTTACTTCGTGTGTGAAAGCATAGACATATAAAAAGAGACCACGGTAGTGGGAATGAAAAGCGATAGAGGAATAAAAAGAAAAAGCTGCACAATAGTATTTCTCTCTTTGTTGTGTGCTGTATATAACGTACATACAACGCCAAAAGTAGAGTTAAATTTAAAAATTTTATAGTTGATTTGTGCCGTATTTATTCGATTTTCGGAAAAATGTTTCGACTAAAAGTTGTTAGTATAATTATAATGAACAACTTTTATCCGAAGCATTTTTTCGAAAACCGAATAAATAAGGCACAAATCAATTATAAAATTTTTAAATTTTAGCTCGACTTTTAAAGTTGACTGTACATGTACTATATAAACTTGTAAACGTTGATGATATTTACACATATAAAAGGCATATATACATTATACGCACATTCTCAAGACAAGAATAGAAATCCCCTTATGCAACTTTCCCTTTTATTCCTCTATCTTATACACTTACATGATACTTCCATTGTTATCGTGGTCTATTCTTATATGTCTATGGTTGAAAGAGATCACGATATGGTGCCAAGCCGACAGGTCTTATCATGAAGAATATATTATTCATGGGTCGTACGTAGTATAAACAGAATATGTAAACGAATTACTGGTTTCAGTAAAAAGTAACTTTTCGATTTAACAGAAGATACTTATTCCTTTAAGTGAATTACATTATGTATAATTGTATCTAATCAATTGGCAAATGTACTTGAGAGAATGAATTCTTAAACAAATAAAATATGTCTCAAATGTGATTCTTTATTGACGTTGTGAGTTGTGACGCGGGATTGTAAATACACTTGTTTAGTAGTTTATATCAACATTTATATTGCAAGGCCGATTAATTATTAAAACATACTACTTACGCCTGACTATATATTTTGCATTAAAATTCCAATAAAGGAATAAAACGTTGCTAAAGAATATTCTGAACGTATTAATAATACAATTGCTTTTATATATATATTGGTATTGAGAGTAATGTAATAAACATTAGAAACAATATACTCTTCACATTTCTGTAATAAAATAAATGTGTATTGAATCATTAACTGACTCTTTGTTATTAATTAATTTCATTATTATACTATTTACTGCAATCTATACATTGTAAATTAAATCATTTGATATAGGAAGACTGTATAGCATGTATTTAATATATAAGATAAGAAAAACGTGGGAAACAACATTGCTTAGATATTATAGTGCTGCTTGATAGTATAGTATACAAAGAAATAAAACAAAGTTTGAATAAATCTGAGTCATTTTCTATTTGTAATATAATAAACATCTCCCCAATCTTTTTTCGCTATAAATATTTGTTAATGTTCATGTATCAAATGATTTAAAATACATTCTGCATACAATATGATTAAATTATGTTATATTTGTTACATTAGCCGAATTCACAACAACATCAAACATTAATCATTGAAGAATTCGAACCTGATGTCTTTAGGCAGTTAATTGAATACATACATACAGGATGTGTAACATTACAGCCTAGAACCTTACTTGGTAAGTGCATATTTTATTTTCTTTATTTACTATATTGACACTATAATATATATACACGGTACTGTATTGACCCTATAATAAATAAGGCCGAACTCTCCAAAGTAGTGTTACAGTGTTTGAACGCAACAGTAAGTATATTCGTTGCACTTCAATGGTATTCATTCGACGCAGAATTTAATGTTCTTTAATGGGTTATACCATGAAGAATAGATATATTAGGAGATTGAACGACATAGGCAATTCGTCTGTTTTTGTGTCCTCAAAAACGTGTAGAGATCATAGTTATTATTTTCGCCACTAGCGACAGTGCGAATCTGCCCGTACGGAATTATTATTATTATTACATATTAAAATCAACGGTTATCACATCTTACAAATAAAAATTGTAAGTATAAAAATTGTTTAATTTTATAAATGTGAAAAAATGGGACGATGTTGTACAGGGAAAGCATAGATATACTGTTATATATCTATGAGTGGAAGGTTGTTTAAGGTTAGGAATGCGTGTCTGCATTTACGAAAGGAATATGGTCTGTAATTACCGGTTGTCATCTTCTTTCTTTATCTAATATATGTTAGTATTGTAGACATATATTTGAAATTATTAATTGCAATTATCACTATGATTCTTCGTTCATCTTTTAATTTATTGCAGATTATTAAGAATTCTCTATTATTATTTATTTAATTATTACTTGATAATCGAAAACAATTTTTTATTATCTATAAAACTAAGACTTCTTATTAACTGAATGAAAGTGATTTCTTGGCGCCTACATTTAAACATTTAAATTCCGTACGGCACTGAAACCAGTGACCCCTACTGATAAAAGATAGTTACACCAATTCTTGACCGTTTTTTTAACATTACGTTCGCTCTCCTAATATATCTATTCTTCATGGGTTATACAATGAATTTTTCGTTAGGATCATGAAGAATAGATAAATAGGAGATTGAACGACATAGGCAATTCGTCTGTTTTTTCGCCCTCAAAAACGTGTAGAGATCATAGTTATTATTTTCGCCACTAGCGGCAGTGCGAATATACCCGTACGGAATTATTATTATTATTACATATTAAAATCAACGGTTATCGCATCTTACAAATAAAAATTGTAAGTATAAAAATTGTTTAATTTTATAAATGTGAAAAAATGGGACGTTGTTGTACAGGGAAAGCATAGATATACTGTTATATATCTATGAGTGGAATGTTGTTTAAGGTTAGGAATGCGTGTCTGCATTTACGAAAGGAATATAGTCTGTAATTACCGGTTTTGTCATCTTCTTTCTTTATCAAATATATGTTAGTATTGTAAACATATATTTGTATATTATTATTAATTGCAATTATCACTACGATTCTTCATCTTTTAATTGATTGCAGATTATTAAGAATTCTCTATTATTAATATTTATTTAATTATTACTTGATAATCGAAAACAATTGTTTATTATCTATAAAACTAAGACTTCTTATTAACTGAATGAAAGTGATTTCTTGGCGCCTACATTTAAACATTTAAATTCCGTACGGCACTGAGACCAGTGACCCCTACTGATAAAAGATAGTTACACCAATTCTTGACCGTTTTTTTAACATTACGTTCGCTCTCCTAATATATCTATTCTTCATGGTTAGGATGCACAATTTAGGAGCTATAGGTGGAAAACAAAAAAATTCCTAAAATTTCCAGGTTTTTTGTCCAAAAGTTGTCCCGAGATCACCAGTGTTATCATTTTTGTTTTTTTACATGTTAGTACCCATATATATAAGTTCAAAAATAAATAGTATTACCCCTTTTGCAACATAAAATAATATTATAAACTAGTATTTTTCGTATCTCTGACATCAGACGAAGAGAATACATGGGTTTATTTCGGAGAGAGAGTACTGGCAGTATTATTTCGTTGTGCTGATATCAGTTCTGCCAAACGCAGATGTCGTACGTATTATGAGCAAGAGTATATATTTTGTATACTCCCCCTTTTTGCCGGATCTAATCTCGTTGAAAGTTTAGGTGAAGTGAGGAATTAATATACTGTCAATCTGATTGGCTTTGAACTTACGCATCCATCTTTTATATACAAACTGTCATTTATGGGTATGTTCCAAAATTTGCTGCCAGCGCTGTGAGTGTTAACGCCATGAATCACGCTACGAACAGCATTTCAAAATTGCAGCACGCCACCATGTTCATTGCTTTCACTGCTTCACCTTTTCAGCGGCAGCAATCACAGCACAAAATTCATGACGTCATTTTTTTTCACAGTACTGCTGCAGCGTGCTGTCATGAATTCGGGAACGCGCTGTGAAGCACTGCCAGCGCTCGCAGCAAATTTTGGAACATATCCTATATAATAAATAGAATAGTATATAGCTTTTTCCTTTCTCAGTTCTTTTGATTTGTAGTAAAATATGACAGATTTGATTTCACTAGGCGAAAAGGATTTAATTGGGAGGGATAACTGTAAAGGTGCTTCTAGAAAATGAATTTCTTCTGAATCTAAATTGTCTCCAAAATTCGGTTAAAAGTTTTCAGATAAAAGATCAGCTTTTTCTTCGACACTCTTCATCCAGCTTCCGTTATTACGTCGTAGATGTGGTATTTAATTTTTTGGTTGATTACATTGCCTGGTACCTTTTCAAAATACGAATAATCCGAACGTCTTTGGGTGATAAATTTTCAAGATATGTCTTGAATGGTCTCTTGCTTTAGTTTTTTTAGTCCTGTTAAAAGAGTTTTATCTCCAGGAAATTTTGTTTGCTGTCAGATTCTTCTTAATCTCTGTTTTTCTTGAATCAAATCCTTTACAGCATCAAGCTGAGTAGTTACGAGGCTGCTTTTTCTAAAAATCGAAGGAGTTGACGCTAATGGCGCAGATTGTATACCTATCACCTCCAATTCTAATTCATCTTCAGTTTTTAATGACCTTTGTAAAACTGTTTTAGTGTCAATACAGTCTCTGAAGTAATCCCAGTCTGTATGTTTATTGAATGTTTATTGAATAGAGCTGGAGTCATTTCTTATTGAATTATCTGAGTACTGATGGTAAGCAGTATTGGAGAGTGATCTGGATAATAAATCGTGATATGGTGTAATTTGCATATACCTGCGTGATATTTTTTTAATTACAAATATATCTAAAGGATCTAGAATTTTATTTAGGTTCTCTAATTGAAATATGATCTAACCCATTGGCTGCTACAGCATTGTACAAACTTCTTCCCTTGGGATTTATGAGTCTTGAATCCCAGTGAATATGCTTGCCATTATAATGTCCCCCAGAAATCAATCTATTACCAAGAGAGTTAAAAAAGAGTTCGAAATTACCCTCATTTATTGCATGCCTTGGAGGACAGTAAATGGCAGAAAATGTCAATGAACCAATCTAATCTTCAACAACTACACTAGTTGCTTGAAGATATTCTGTGCAGTAGTTTTCAGTTATGTGATGCTTGAGATTGTTTTTAATTATAACAGCGGTTTCACCTTGTGATCGACCACTAGGATTTTTAGTCTCATACACAACATAGTTTTTATATTTAGATAGTTTTCATCCGTAAATCGGGTATCAGATATTAGCGCTATATGTATATTGTGACTTTCTTAAAAATATTCTAATTCTAGGCGGCGACTTTGTAATCCGTTTTCATTCCTTAGAACAACTTTAATTGATTGGACCATTATTTCAATTTAGATACCAATGCTGTCAAAAGATTTATCATTACGATATTTTGACTACTAATGTCCGGATTAAAAAAATTTCAAAACCGGAGATATGCCAATTCTTCGGTTTAAATAAATTTCAGACGTGGCAACCCTATGTTACTACCGCGCAAAGCTCGGACTCGTCCGCTTTGTATACTGGTGTTAACATTTTTCATATTAGTATACACAAAACATTAACGTAATTTTTCATATTTCAGCTGCCAGTTATTATATAATAGCATGTTCAGACCAAGAGCATTTAATTTTTTATTTTGTTATAGGTGTAATGAATGCAGCTGACTATTACGGATTAGATGAATTACGACGAGCATGTGCTGGATTTGTACAATGTTGTATAAATGTGGATACGGTTTGTGCATTACTAGCATCCGCTGAACGGTATATACAATACAAATGTACAAAATCATTAGTACAAAAAGTATTAGAATTTGTTGATGAACATGGTAATGAAGTGTTAAATTTAGGATCATTTACATTATTACCCCAACATGTTGTTCGATTAATATTAGTACGTGAAGAGTTACGTGCTGATGAATTTACAAAATTTCAAGCAGCCTTAATGTGGTCAAAAAAGTTTTGCGATAACAATCCAAATACACCATTAAAAGATGTGATTAGTAATTTTTTGGAATACATACAATTTCATAAAATTCCAGCGAATGTTCTAATGCGTGAAATACATCCATTAGGACTTGTACCATATAGCATTATCATGAACGCATTAGCATATCAGGTAATGATACAGTATTTATTTAATTACTTTGTAGTACCTACCTTTAGTTTCTGTTTATTCATTAATTAGCAGTTCCTCCAAAACGTTTAATTGAAGAAAAATAACTCAACAACTTTTTTTTTGAGTAATAATTATTTAATAATATTGATAATAACTTTTCTTGTCGAAAAATTGACGGATAAAGAGGTATTCGAAAAAAATCATAATATTTTGAACCTAATTTTGACGTTGATATTCGCGGGAGAAAACTTGGCAGTTTTATTATTTGTGTATAGTAAGTTTAATAAGATGTAAATTAAAAGTGTTCAAAACTTAGACCATCTTTTTTGGAAGTTATATTTGAATTCATATAATCACCAAACTAGATTATTCCTCTAATTGTATAAGTAATTGAGTTTTCAGCAAATGCAATATAAATTAATTTAGGAAGATCTTAAACTGCCCTGGAAATAAATGGTGGAAATAAATCTCTTCAAAAATTGAGAATAATAATTTTAAAACTCTGAATAAACTTCTGAAAGTCTTATTTTTCTGAAAATCTCTGATAAAAGATTTAAAGACAGAAAACATGTAATATTTTGGACTCTGCCAGAAGAGTTATTCAGACTTTTTCAGAGAACTAATTAAATTAAATATAACAACTCGCCCCGGCGAGATTCGAACACACGGTCTCCTATTTACTAGACAGGCGCTTTAACCAAGTCACGGCACCGTTGTTATGTAAAAGTGTCCAAAATATTATATGTTTTCTGTCTTTAAATCATTTATAAAACATTTATTTTATTTTTTCAAACTTTTTCAGAGATTTTCAGAAAAATAAGACTTTCAGAAGTTTTATTCAGAGTTTTAAAAGTATCATTCTCAGTTTTTGAAGAGAATTATTTCCTCCAGGGTCGAAACTTCATCGAAAAATTGATGAACAAAGATAGAGCGCTTATTGAAGTCCATTTTAGTACGTCACCGGAGGCACGGCGCTATCGAGATTTTGAATATCAGAGTCAATTATAAATATACCAGTCTGTTTGTTCGCGCATCACATTAAAACGGAGGAATCGATCTTGATAATGTTTTCATCGGATGGTAGATAATTTCGCGCGATTACATATTGATTCCATTTCCATACATCCGTTTTCTCGTGGCAGCTGTGCCCAAAACCTATCTGTTAAACTGTACAAGATAGAGAAAAATTAAAAAAATGGTTCATGTTTAATCCACTGACCTAGGTCCATCCCTATTAATGGACTAAGTATCCTTGCTGTATAAAGCATAAAAAGTGGTACAATTTATCATTCACTAGAGCCATCTATACTATTATAGTTTATTAGCGAGAACTAATAATATAAACATTATTATTATAAAAAAATATTTTTTTAAATATTCACCTCATACACATGTAATACATCATATTTATAATAATTATCTATATAAATGAATCTATACAATCTATATTCTTATTTTGACCCATATAATTTAAATATGTTCAGTTCATGTATTTTTGCTGTTGGCATAGATGATTATAAAAAAAATTGGGTCATTTTTATACTATAGGATAGTTAGTCCATATATAGCATGGTGGAGGTCAGTGGTTTAATCTTATACAAATAAAAAAATTCGTTACGCAGGAGCTGTGTTAACATAGCGAATTTCCTTAGAATACATAAATCACTCTCTAGCGGTCACAATTTTAGTCTGATCAAAATGAAATGTCGTATATGATATGATTTTGGTATTTGCAAGGTCAATTTTATTAATAAATGGCATAAGTCAAAGGGCGGGGGCATAGAGATATAAAAAATATAAAATATCTGCCTTAATTTTA
Source organism: Nineta flava (assembly GCA_963920215.1). Classification (NCBI taxonomy): domain Eukaryota; kingdom Metazoa; phylum Arthropoda; class Insecta; order Neuroptera; family Chrysopidae; genus Nineta; species Nineta flava. The sequence goes on from OY986040.1 coordinate 96,285,355, forward strand.
GAACAATTGAAAAATGTATAAGGAGTAAAGTTGTAGAAAATCATGTTGGCTACAATTCATTTTTCTCTGATAATTTTTTATTTAGGTTCATTTCATTATATATTATTTAAATTAACAACATGCTGATTGTTAGTAAAATCTTTATTCTATAAATATAATCAAATTTTTGACATAATGATTGATAATGACATAACATCTTTTATTATTATTTCTTCAAATAAAACCGAAATTTAAAAAATTTTTTGATGTAACTTACGTAAATTAATGTTAAATTGTTAAAAAAGATTATAAAAATGTATATTTTTATCGTCCGTTATATTTAAAATTAGTGTCAACTTATATTTAATTAAAATATTGTTATCCAACATGGACAACATTTTTGTCATTAATGAAACTTTTTTTATAACAAGAAAAAATGTTCTGTGCTGAGCATCAACATTTTTTGGTTCCAAAAAAACAGTAAGAGGCAAATAAGCATGTCCACAAGTATGTTAGAGTCAATTTTACCAATTAGTAATTTTTGGTGGAGTAACTATTAGGAGTCCAGAGACTAGCAAAAAGAGGGCCTTACCAACATTAGCACGATCTCAATGCTTTAAATAGTCTGTTATAGGTCTGATTGTGGAAGTATGGGCTATCAGTTTGTTTGTTACAACTTTCATTTGTAAGATATTCTCACTGATCATGCGTTTCTTGTAGTTTGATTCACTATCCATTATTTTGGGGTTATTGAAATCAAACCTATGGTCTTTCGTAAGTGAACGATCAGAGAGTCCTGTGCTCATTTCTCCGGTTTTAATATCGTACTTGTGTTGGTATATCCTGGTTGCCAATCTCTGGCTCGTTTGACCATAGTAGGCCTGTGGGCAGTCCAGACACTCCAATTTGTAAACAATGTTGTGAAGGTCTGTTGCATTGGTCTTCTCTCTCCTTCTGGAATATATGTTACTTATTTTGGAGTCGATTTTTCTCAAACTCTAATGTGTAGGTACAGAGATATTTAGGATTTAAACTTTCAATCTTAAATTGTAAATATTTCTGTAAATATTAGTGTACCTAACAGAAAAAATAATAAAAAAACTAACTTATAGCAACACTAATTTTCTACATCTTTACTTCTTATGTATTTTTCGATTTTTCCAATATTAAGGGAGATATATCCAATTTTGTGTTTCCACCTCCCTCCAAACCCTCCTTTCTCCTAGTCTGATTTTACCCATTAACGAACTTGACCTTTCAAATACCAAAAGTGCCACAAATACCAAATTTCATTACAATGGGGTTAAAACCGCTAGATAGTCCACAGACACATAAACATGTATATATATATATATAAATTTTAACGATGATCATGTTTATCATCCATTAGGTAGGATCTATGAACATTCGAATCGAAGAAATTTTTACGAAATTCTATTATCGGTACAAAAGCAATAATAAATACGGGAAAATAAACAAACAAATACGGGATATAGCTAGGAATTCATGTTATAATGTTACTTTCCTCGATAACACCATTACTGGCGTACTATAGGATTGACTTCAATATGCCAACCATATTTCCTATATAGCTATCAGACCTGTGTTTTCACGACCAAGATTCCAACCCATGACGCATGAATATGGTCTTGATATACCTACGAGACAGATTGTCCATGCTGCGCATGCAATGAGAGAATCAATATAATCGGCACCCTAATGTTGGGACAGCTTCCACTTATAGTAACTGTCCATATAGGAGTATTACATATATGCTATTAACCATAATATATGTAATACTCCTATATGGACAGTTGGTATAGGAAAGAATGTCCCAACATCACGGTGCCAATTATACTTATTTTCTCTCTCCTCCGATACACATTATCCAGAACAGAATTGGTCGATCGGAGGAGAGAGAATAAATACGATCGGCACCGTAATGTTGGAACAGCTTCCACTTATAGAAACTGTCCATATAGGAGTATTACACATATGCAATTAACACAAACATAACCTCTGTGTCACCATTATTCAGTTTAAGACGGATGGAGTTTCGTGACTATTCTTCGATTAGTTTCAACTATTTATCTCAATTTAAATTTTCATTTTTCTAAACTACTCCAGGATGCAGTCTACCTAGCCTACTAGAAAAATCTGTCACTGGGTTCAACATCTGCAAATTTATGTGCTACTAATAAAATATAATTGTAACTTTACATACAAGCCGCATCTCCACTATATGAAAATCGAGAAAGCGGCAAAACTATATGTTTTTAGCGCGTTGTGATTATTTCTAAAATTAAAATTAATCAATTACTAAGACTTGGCACATCAGCCGATATAGTGGAGATGCGACTGAAAACATTAACCGACTAAAAATTCATTTTATATAATTTAGTAATTTAAACATTCCTATCAAACTTTCTTGTGATTTTTGAAGAATTCATTGGACATAGAGGAAAATGTAACGTAAAGATTCATCAAACGCCTAAACAAGATATACCTACTTAATTTTTAACACTGGTATTCTCAATGATCTGGAATACAAATTTTAATTTAATTAGTCCCCATTATATAGGGTACGTTGTTATACTTTAAACACAGTCTGAATATTTCCATGTATATACTTTGTTCCGATTTAATTTTTCATGTTAATAATGTACTTATTATGTTAGAATTCGAATGAGCTATGGATTAATTAGTGAACATGAACATTTCTTTAGATATTATAATTTAATTCATAAAAATGTGTTTAGTTTTAAGTTTTCAAGTGTCGAAACCTAATAAAAAGTATTAAGATTTTTATCTAATAGAACAAACAAATCAAAGATGCATTGTTTTGGACTTAGAAAAGTACTGCAGTTAAATTTCATAAAAATACTATCTTCAGGTAGATATTTCATTATTGTTGATTATGAGTGGATAAGATTCATGAGGTCCAGTTACTCAGTGTTCTCAGCCTTCACTTACCCCATGAAAGCATTTAATTTTATTTCGAGAGATTTAATTAATTTCTTTCCATATCTTGGACTGCCATCTTCTGCGGATCAATGAAGTTAATTCTATTTAATTCGTCTGTTCTCATCAATTGTGATGAATCCAGCTGTTTTTTGCAAAAAAAATTGGCTTCTCATTTGCAAAAAAATCGCGGTATTTGATGTAGGTCCTAGGCTTCTTATTTAAATCTAGCCATGAACGCTTATAGATAAAGTTAAATAAAATAATATCTCATTCCTATCTGTGTAGCCTTGTTATCTTATTACTTCCATAGTATTGCTGCCTGAAAAGTAAAATGATAACGGGCTAAACAATTGGCTAAGGTATTTGATAAGATAAGCGCGTGCCTAACTAAAAATGCGTTTGAGCTAATACCTACTAATAAACTGTAAATTACAACATCTTAATATTTTTCATTAGCAATCGAAAATGAAATCAATCGAGATATTTTAAATAATCAAAATGGCCCAAAAGTTATGGTTCACACTAACGTAGTAATGTCCTAAAACTCGTCAGTATTCGCAGTCGATTTTTACTCAGGTCTAAGCATGCCTTGAATGCTTTCACAGAAGCTTGAGTTTTACTTTCTGTAAATTCATTATCATAAATTTTTTTAAATGCATGTGTGGGCTACATTTACTTCACCCTCTTTTGGGTATCAGGACAAGTAGTAGAAGGAAATAAAATACCGTAGAATAGGAAGAAAAGATGCCAATGCCAATTTTTAGTTAGGAACTTTTTTCTAGATGAGGGTACCTTATTTATCAAGTCAGAGTGTTTTCTCCAGAATATTTTTTCAAATATTCTTCGTATAATGTTTTAAATGATAATCTGATTAACAATAACTCTTGAAAATTCAAAAGGCAGTCATTGTTTACGGAAAATTTTGAAGTGTTTTCCAATTTTCTGACAACTTATTTATTAATTCAACATCTTTATAGTACGGAATTGATTAATATTAAGTAAAATTTTATATCAAACTTGTTGCAAAATTTTCACCTTATTAAGTTAAATATGTAATAATTTACCCTCTCAATTAAGTATAAAATCATTTGTGATGAAATCTCTTTGTTCCTATTAGCTAGAAAGCATTTGAGTTGGAATTCTGAAGTGGTATCCCTCAAGATATCCTAAGATCTACTTATATACCAAATTTAGTCTCTAATCAATAAATTTTATATTACCCATTAATATTATAGCTAGGACCAACTTGTTTCAGTTGGGTCTCAAATCTAATAGAAGCGGGAATGCGTATTTTCAGATTTTCCCTTCATGTATATTCTAAGATCTATTATAAACCAAATTTCAAGTATCTAGGTATTCTCTCTTGGGTGCAAAATTTTAGTGAAAGAGAGTTTTCAGAAGTTGATATCTCGAAAACTAAGAAAGCTACATTCATAAATTTCGGAATGCTGTTTAAGATCGCCTATCTCATCTTATATACAATTAATTTGATCTTAATTATCCCTAATTAGCTCTACTGGTAGCTGATAGCCACGGGTCGAATCAAAAGTGAATCGAAATTGTTGGTATAAATTTATCCAACGTACTCCTGTGAGTAGAGATATTCCAAGTTGAACCCACAGAGTGGTGCAGGAACGCAGGTTTTGAATCAATTCTATCGTCAATACATATTCAATCTTTACTAAGTTCTGAATCTGATTTTGATGTTTTTGAAGACCAAATAATTGCAACGTTATTTAACGGAAAGCTTCCGAAACTCGGTTATTTAAAGAAAAGAAAAACCTAAGAAGAATTCATCCTTAAACAAGGATAGAACAGTTAACAGTTTTCTGAATTGTATGGATTCATCATGCCGAAAGGTGCATCACTTCTTAATTAAAAACTAAACTTTTCACTAGCAGCTCACGGACGCATTGATACTGATTCACTTCACCCTGCGCTCCAATATTCGCTGTTGTATTCTTTTGTGTGTTACCTCACCCCACCTTAAAAGAAGATACAAAATGAGCTCAATCTTCACACATGTTTGTACAGTTCTATTGGACATATAAAGATGTCCATTGTTCTATTGTTGAATTTATAGCAGTATTTTTCCAAAAATCCTTGTATGGCATTCACTTAACATACAAAACTGGCTAACTTCATACTACTTGGTAATTTAAGTATAAAAGCAGTGAAAAATCAAAAGATTTTATTAATCGTTTACTGTATAAGGTACTCCCATATATTAGAACACTCTAGTGTTGCTGATAATTATGAGTGAAGGGGTCACGTTGTAAATGAGATGGACATTTTTTTTGTTTACGATGACTACGGGTGTACAACTCAAATCAATGGGCATGCACATAAGAGACGTAGTAGCTTGTTAGAGATAAATATATATGTATGTCGATACTGTGATGATGTCGTCATCTCAGAACCTAAATAGTAATAAGGGAATGTTAGATATAACCATTGGATATACTATAATACTCTTGGTATTGCCTCTGGTGGACATTTTGTCTATTTGAGAATGTTAAAGCAACTAATTGTTAAAAAATTTTTAGAGATTTATATTACTTTCTGTATTTGAAAATGTTTATTTTATAACTATTTATTGGTGTTAACAATTTTTAAGTATATAGGTTTACAATTATATAATTTGATTGTATATTTTATGTTTTTTTGTATATTTTTTTTCAAAATAAAGGCTGATCCTGAATTAGAGGACCCGGTATCAAGCTGCGAGTGCGAATCATAATTTTTTTACTATGGTAACATATACGAACATAGGACACCGCTGGTATACACACATCGTAAAGGTATTTTGTTTAGTTAATGTATGGATATTTCCCAAAATGAAGGATTGTAACAGGTACTTTTGTATATTATTGTAAATATAATAGGTACTAATAATTTTACTTCAAGTTAAATTAAAATGTTATTTTTACTATCTGTTCTATTCCTTAGAAATGGGAGAGATCCAAATTAACCGTTTCCTTAATGTTTTGTGAATGAATATATATTATAAAATGATATATTAAATGTTAAAAAAATCAATAAATGTGGCTCCTATGTTCGTATGCTTTGCTTTAATCGGATCAAATATTTCTTTTATATGTATATGTATGTACATACTTCATGTTTTTTTTACACGATATTCACCAAAATCATACGATACCAATTCATACAATGAACTATTCTTACTATTTGCATATAATACTTTTCAATATTTATTCAGATTATGTTATGGTTATATACAGGGAATTTATTAGCCCATGACAAAATGGCAGACGATAGCTCATGCAATTTTGATGCAAGAAGCAAAAAATATTCGACATCCTTTTCTATCCGATTAAATTTCTAACCGTTACAAATTTGGAACTAAACTATATATAAATATAAAATCTTCAAAAAAGAAATTTTCCAAATAACTAAAAACCTAAGAAGTTTATCACAAACATTGTTAAAAAAACAACAAAATAAAAAAAACATTAAATTTTTAAGTAACAAGTGAAAATAACAACTAAGCTAATTGCTTAAATACCCGGTATATACTGAATTTATGTAAAAAAGTTTATAACAAAAGTAGTTTATTTTTAAAAAAAGAACATTTTTTGTCTTTACATATTTTTCTATCACTTAAGATTTCAAAGTTGGGCAGTTTTGTCCATTTTGCCCAAACATGGTCCGATTATGCGCATTCACGACTTGATCTTACTTTTTAGCTCTAGAACACAATTTCAACTTGCTGTATCTTTTCGTTTTTTAGTTATCGTGTTTACAGCGGATGGACGGAAAACTTTGCAGAAATGGACTAATTAGGTCATTTTATGAACTATATCAAAAAAAGTTTTCTGCGATCAATATTTTCAACCGTTAAAAAAGTCGGGACTAAAGTTAATATACCCTGGTATACATTATATACTGGGTGTAAAAATGCTGTCTTACATTTATTCGCTGAAGTCAATGTGAAAAAGCAGTAAAAATGGTTTTAATTTGGAAAATTATATCCCCATACTACCCACTCGTATATTGAAAAACACATCTACAGATATTTTATGCTTTTTTGTGCGTGTAACTGAATCAATACTACGTGTATTTCAGAACCTAGTACGTGATAACGCACTATTATAAGTTATGATGATTCAAAACTTTTCGATGGTAGATCAAGAAATGCGACAATCAAAAGACCATTTTACGACGATCGTAATATTCCAGATGTAATAAATTTATTATACTTTTTTAAATAATACCTTTTTTATTAAATTTGTCAACTTTTCATCGAAAAGTATACCAGTTCAGTCAAGATTTAATCCCGCACGATTTAACCTTGGCATAAATGATAGAAAGCAGAATTTTTCCATAAACCTTTATTTTGACATTCTAAGGACTGGTAAAAAAACTCATGCGTTCGCCAGTTCTGATTTTAAAGGTCAAATGGCCTTGAAAATCAGTTTTTGAAAATATTTCGTTTCCTATGCGCCAGGTTGTTATAAAACTTGTAGATCGTTGAATACTCTACAAATTTGAAAAATCTAATGCCTTTTTTTCGTATGATAATACGAAACTTAAGAGTATTGTCATATGATTATACATAATACGATTATACATAGTATACTACTCTACTGTTCATGACATATAGCGTGGGGATGCATAGTTCACTTTAATTTAATTGTTTAATAAAAAATATATTATTAAGTATTAAAACTATTGAGTATAATCTCCTGTACTTGCAACAAAGGCTGTGGCGCAAGCTATGGGTATATAAAAGTAATGTTAAAATGCGCCACAGTTTGTGTCAAGTGTAACGAATATCCCGAGATCCTTGGGTTAAATGTGACAGACAACGGAGAAGATAATTCAATTTTCGTTACTTTTGACCTCTTAAATCTTAACTGGTAGACACGAGATTGCATGAGATTTTCTAGCTAGTCTTTAGAATGCCAAAACAAAGGTTTATACAAATTCAGCTTTCTGACTTTCATCCGGAAGTTAACCCTTTATTTCACCTTAACTGACTGCTCATACTCTGAATAAAAATTGAATATATTATACAAGACACAGAACTAATTACATAACTTAGTATTCACACACATATTTAAAGTAGGTTCTTAGTAATTTTTTACCGATCACGTAATTTAAATTTTGTATACTTAAAACATAAATCTCATAACTTTTTAGTGTAATATCCTACTATCATTTCAACTTCGTATCAATATTATAAATGAATACCTGTATTCTATTTATTTTTGAATATGTATGCTAATATTAATACCTAAAAAATCATTTATCATGTGTTCATTATTTTAGGCTGATCCAGCTAGTGTAGATCCTGGAAAGTTATCACCTAATCGTGTAAGACGTCATGCACAAGGGAGAAGTATGAGTGTTCAAAGTTCGTTAGATCCATATGGCTCCAATACTACACTTAGTTCAACTGGATCTAGTGGTGAACATGCGTCACCATCATCAGAGAATACAAATACAAAACACAGTTCTAATTAAAATTCATATTATGTTAAGCGATAAACTGTTATAATTGTTAATTTTTTGTGAAAATGTCGAAATTTAAGGGATACACGATGCAGGACCGTCTTAGACCATGCAGGGACACTTGGGAGGATCTCACGTTTTGTAGAAAGCAAATAAAAAACATGAATGAAAACATTTAAATGTACTTTTGTTTAATCGCGTGCATAGTATCTGGTTTCAGAGAGAGATTTCATCACTTTATTTCCACCTAAACATTGTGTCAATACACTGCACAGCAAAAAAAAGTGGCGCACTTAGAATAATTCATTTGAATTATTTTCTTTAGAATTTTTTTGCATATCAACTACATTTTTATAAATTTGTATATGTTTTTGTTGGTCTGGGCGTAAAATTGCGTAAAAAAGACACAAAATTAATTTAAAAAAGAAGCAAATTTGCATAAATTTTAGAATTTTAAAAAAGGATTTTATTTCGAGCTTTTTAGAAAGAAATAAACTTTTAACAGTGTATATTATCTCCTCATGCTCTAATGACTGCCTCAAGCCTTTTAAGCATACTTTTAATTAAGTTCCCTACACCATATTGGATGATTACCTCCCATTCTGGACTAAAGCAGTTATGATCTCCTGTGAACTACCAGGACGGTTAATTCATCTTCCTATACGTCAGACATATCATTTCAGATATGTTCTATTGAATTTCCCTCTGGGATAGGTTGTGGCCATATAAAAATCCGAATGTCAATCGTTTTATTTTAATGTAATGAGCTCACTCTGTACACATAGCTCTGAGCTCTGAGCTACGGTTTACTTTCTGGGTCGTAAGTCCATTTCAAAATGTCTCTTTCTAACAGTTTCTGCACTAGTAGCAACATTCGGATCCATACGGAGTCTCAGAAGCAGTGGAAAAACGATTCCGAAGGGTGTGCATTAAAATAAAACGATCGATATTAGGATTTTTATTTGTCCGACGTATAAGAAGATGAATTAATCCTCCTGGTAGCTCATATGCGCTAATAATAGCTTTAGTCCAGGAATGAGAGCTAACCACCTAACATGGTGTAGCGAACTTAATTAAAAGGATGCCTAAAATGCTTGAGGCAGTCATTGGAGCATGAGAAGGTAATATACACTGTTAAAAGTTTATTTCTTTCTAAAAAAAGTCGAAATTTGTCTTTTTTTTAAATTAATTTTTTTTCGTAAATTATAAGGTTTTTTTTTATGCAATTTTCGCCCAGACCAACAAAAACATACAAATTTATAAAAATGTAGTCGATATGCAAAAAAATTCCAAAGGAAATAATTTAATTTTTCTAAGTGCGCCACTTTATTTGCTGTGCAGTGTATTATTTTAAATCGATTGTTCGAACCCGAGAAAAAAAAACAATTTTTGGACGAATTAATGAAAGCTTTAAAAATATGATTGTAATCATTACGCTTAGCGTTAACACCAACAGCTTGTGCATACCAATTGGTTTAAGAGACTTCAGAATTTTATTTGCACCTAAAAGTTCTGTCAATATTTCCCATCGATTTTTCAAATCCAAGAAAAAATTGAACAATTTCCGGACGAGTTAGAATTGTTCTACTGCTTCTGAAACATATCCACCGCCTGAACGCCTACCAATTTAAGTTAATGTACAGCACATGGGACTAAAATAGCAAATTCACATTGTTCTTTTATTCTTACCTAAAGATCAGTACACTATCCACCCATATTTGCTGCATTATCAAAACTTTTCTTGCAAAAATCCTGTATTCAATTTACAAAAATTGAAAAAATCTCAATCTACACCTTTACATTTTTTTGCGTAACGACGATGAAAGGCAGTTTCCCATTTGTTTGGTCATTGAGGGTTTAACTAAAATACCAAAGTGTTATTGTTTTAAATTGGTTTTGGGATTTAGATATCTCCATCAGCCCGGGGCCCTGGGCTCGTGCCCCCTTTTCCTTATGGCAAGACAGCCCTGCACGTTTGTGTTAAAATATATTAAATGGTCTTAGTAGGATCAATATAATTAGTAAACCGTAGAAAAAACTGCCGTTTTCCTTCAAAAATTAAAACTTTTGTATTACTATTATATTTTTTAAATTCTTTTTCCGATGACGGCTTATTATTTAAACTAAAAGCGCTATTAAGCTCCTTTAATTCGGCAATTTTCTCAAAAAATTGATAATTATAAATCCAATTACTTAATTTTATTGTATTTTATATTTTCGTATGAAGATGTCAACGATTCAATTCTATATGATCGGCTGTAATTTATTCATCGAAATTTCGAGAAAATAATATAGTATTTGCCTATTTTTTAATTTTAAATCAATTAAAATAAACTGTAACAGCTGCAAAAGATATTGGCCATAGACATAAAAGTAAAATCTAAAATCAGTAGATGTACAAACAGTATGTCATTAAAACATACCTTAAGTGAGATGTTTTTCGGATGAGAACCCACAGACCTCCCTCTTTTTCATTGAAATTAATCGATTTATTCAATTTTAAGATTTTTATAAAAATTGTGATTTCCACGAAAATAAGAATTTTTTCAGTTTTTCTCAACTTGCCACTACGATGGAAACTGACGGAGTTAAAGATACAAAAAAACTGATTATTAAGTTTGTATGTTTACAACAGCATCACTCGGACAATTTTAATCGTGATGGTCTACTTTTCTCCTTTTTCAAAATTTTATGTAACTTTTTCTTAAAATTGAAACTTTTTGACGGACTAGTCACAAGCATACAAAATTACATAAAAAATTATTATCAATCTTGTGAAAAATAAAATTTGCTCATTCACGATGCTGTTTTCTAAGAAGCTCAAGCAAATATCTATTATTAAAATTATATCAATTAGGTTGAAATTGTAAAAATGTAGAAATATCAGATGTGTGAAGTTCGTTTTATTTTACACAGTTTGTCGACAGAGTTAAAGTTAAATTTGTATGTAGGTACTGTCAGCGTATGTTATTCTGATACTTAGGCTTGATCCACACTAAAGGCCGTCCTAGATATGCTCCAGGTTCGATAAAATCCCTTTATATATTAGATCTCGATACGCATACGGTTCGCTCAGTTAACATAGTAGATCAAAGAATTAATAATAAAGAACAGATAATTAATAACAGGCAATTACGAACATATTAATCAATTAATAGTACATAATTACCTGTTTCCAAAAGCCCAATTTTTTATGCCATTAATTATCGTTTGTTTAGTACAAAGCTGGTTGGCAATGAAGCGAAATGGGATTTAAATAAATTCACACCACGAATATTAGTCATGTTCAATTCTGATCTATATTATTTGAGATGTAGCGATATTGGATAGCAATAGTGTGAATATACTCATTTTTTCTCCTTTAAACATATTTTATCGAAATTAGAGCGAAGCGGGAGCGTATAGAGAGTGGATCTATAGTGTTGATCAAGCCTTACACTTCTGCATCTGAGTTTCTATTTTATATTATGCCTGTGTATTTTCTTAAAAGTGGAGAGCCTCACGCAAAACTTTTCAAAGTCATAGATAGCAGTACTATACAACAAGTACATTATGCGCATGCGCACGTATGTATTAAAATACGTTAAACATCTTGCGAATTATATGCACATACCATGAATGTATTTTACTTTACTTCAATCATAAACGAGAAAATACAAACTGTAATTGAGACAAGTTGGTCTTGACTCTGAGTGTCATATTACTAAGTGCAACCAGGGCCGGAATAAGCCATGTGAGTCCCTTAGGCAATTCAAGTCTCGGGACCCTTCCCTGTTTTTTAACTCTCTAAAATTTTTTTTTTACTTTGACTTAATTTTATTTATGATTCTATCCAGTTTATATATTTCCATATGGTGACTTGTAAAAATACAAAAAAGTCAGAATAACTGGAACAATAGTTGCGAAAAAAGCTTCGATCATTAATTTAAGAAAATGTTTCATCTGGTTGTCAATAAAAAAAACGATGGTAATTTAGCAAATCTGATAATGTCACATAATATTTATAATGTTTTGGGGCCTCTCTGGGGCCCCAAAAGGGGCGGGGCCCATTGGCAATTGCCTAAATTGGCTATTAGGTATAATCCGACCCTGAATGCAACCCATGAGATCCAAATGATCAACTTCCCCGTCTGATATAAAAACAAAAGTTTTTAACAAAAAAAATAACCGATTTCAAAAAAAGAAAAAACTCGTCAAAAAATAAAAAGCCGTTTTTTTATGAAAAACTTTTACCAATAATTTCTTTATGGACATTTTAGATTGTTTTAAACATTAGATAGATCTGAAACGGAACTGGTAGGAGTATTGCAAGTTGAATCATATTAAATAAAGATTCGATCGCCACGATAAAGCCAATTTTACAAAAACAAATATTTAAAATTAATTGTCACTTCGTGATTTTCGTATTTCTTACACTTGAAACTGAAATTCATATTTTATAAGTTTAGACAATAATTTTTGTAGAAAATCATAAAATTTTACGGCGTGGTGTACGAAAAAATGTTAAAAACCTCTAAAAACACTGACTCTGGAGCAGGGATGTTGCGGATATTCGCATCCGCATAGCAATAACCAATGCTCTTTGCGGATGCGGTTGTTGCTTGTTTTGTTTAGCATTTCTGATTGTAAATAAATCACGTGTTTAGATGTGTTATTATAACATGTTCTTTTATTTATTTCAATAATTTATTGTTTGATTGTTTCGCCTTGAATAATCAATCTATTTGGCAAGTGAACCAACAATGCTACCACCGACGCAAAGTGTGATTTAGTCTTATTTTAAACTAGATGAGCATGTCCGAGATAAATCTCAGTGAATATGCCATAAAACATACTCTCGAAAGGGCCATACAACCACGTCATTGAATCATCTAAATTCGATGCACCCGGAGCAATTTAACCTGTTTAGCGGGCAATTAATCTACGAACCTCTGCGAAACAGGATGGAACTTGAATAACCTGCGACATTGCTCTTTATTAAATATAATTCACCAAATTTTAAATTTTCATACTAAAAATTTGATTAAAATATAAATATTATTAAAAATTATTACCATATGATTTTCCTTTATTCATGTACCTAAATTAAGCATCTCTCTCCTAAAAAAATTGACATATAAACCCGCATCCGTGGATGTGAGCCTTTAAATATCCGCATCCACTTTCGCGAATGTCAAAAATTTCGTATACACAACATACCTGCTCTGGAGCTATTGTATTATTAAAATCATTAAGTTTAGTTTTTCAATTATTCAGTTATTTTTGCGTGAAAACTATTTCTATTATCACAATCATCGATGGTTCTCTAATTTGTGAGTATACGCAACACGATCTCTAATGTATATATTATATCTAAACGTATCTAGATTACCTTTACGTAAGGTCCCCTTATTAATAACTTTTAACTTGTACTTGGGTTGGTGAAACTCTGGATAAGAAGTTATTAAAGAATTTTATACAAAAACATTCAAACTGCGCAAAGATATTGAGTGCTTTCAAATAGTGTTTACACATAGAACGTATATTATTTTTACTTTAGTGGAAGCGCTGGAAAGTCTTATTTTTAATTTTTTTGTGGCTAAAATTTGAAATTTTTTTTTCAAATTTATATGGGACCAACTTTGAAGTATACCCTATCCAATAAAAAAAAGAATTATCAAAATCGGACTACTCTGTAAAAAGCTATGCGTGATCATGCATAAAAATATATATATATATATATATATATATATATATATATATATATATATATATATATATATATATATATATATATTATATATATATATATATATATATATATATATAGGTTGAATTGAGTACCTGCTTCTTTCGTCGATAAAAAATAAATGACATTTTATAGTTTCAATCCTTCTTAACCTTTTTAAATGTAAAAAAAACTCGAATACTTAAAAAGCGATGTCGAATACATAAAAAGTGACAAGTGTCAGTTGTTTTTTGTTATTATAATGGTCAAATCACATAATTTTTAAATTTAATATTAAATCGTCGAACTTAGTTTTTTGTTGATACTTAAATACTTTGCATAGTAAAATGTTAATGTACTTATTGTTACTATAAATTTATTGGATATGTTTAATGTATATAATATATGTACATAAATAAAAATGTTAATTTAAATGAATTTTTTTTAAATTTCAAAGTCAAGCTATTTTTACAGATTTTTAGCAAGTTTCCTTTCTCTAGAAAATACAGCTATTGTGATTGTGCCTTTATAAAAAGTAAAGTGGTATACCCAATTTTTGTTTAGCTTTCTTACAAGTTAAGGATGTACGAGCGCTGATGTATAGTCCATTTATAAAATTCTTCAATATCTTATATAGTACATTCATAAAAGTCCACAATAATGTTTATTACTTTTTGTCGTAAGTTAAAATTAAAATTTAATTTAGGCTCGTTATACCGGGCCTAACAAAAAAGATATTTAAGAAAAAAATCTGTAGTTACCCGAAATCTCAGTTGTTTTCTTAAATATCTTCTTTTTGTAGATTTCTTTTATATTTCTTATTTATTCGTCTTATTTTATTCCAAGTGAAAAATATCAAAATATGTGTAAAAATATGGGTTTCCCCATAAGAGCAATGCATTAAAACTTGAACTTTAAATATCTAATTCAAAACGCCCGTAACAGCTTGTCCATACTTGACATGTCCATTATTGTGGACGACGATAATAAAGAAAATTCGATTCTAAACACTTGATTCTTCAATTCAGAAAGTTTGTAAAATTTACATAAATATTTCTCAATAACATCTAACTCGGCCAAGCGCACTATCGATTTTTTTAAATCATGTATGCAATTATATTTATTTTTAATTGTCTAGTTAATTATATTGGGAGTGGGGGCCCCGTACGTTGGTACCCCCGTTCCGATGTCCTTTCTACGGTCCTGACTCTATTGCATTTTCAAGGGACTTTTACACTAGTTAAATGTGTGACAAGAGGGGGTTAATTTTTTTAAAAAGGGTATGGAGTAATATGTGGAGTAATAACTAGTTCTAGCCCAAATAGAACTAGTCGAAATTTTGATTGCAAGATTGTATCAGACAAACAAGGGCGTCGCCAGCCGATGACCCAGGGGGGGGGGGGGAGCAACAAGTTGATATATGGAAGATGGGAAAAGTATGAATTTTAAATACAGTCAAAAGCACATGTTATTATATTATTATATTTATTATAGTTAGTTATTATATTTATTAGAATAGAATTAAAAAAATTTGGGACAAAACATAGGACATTGACAATTACAAGATTTTAATAATAAAGTAGTCGAGCGAGATTATTATTTTTTATTAAGTTAATTGAAACACAATCTTCGGGTTTTTTTTGTAAACTTCTCGACCACTTTATTATGAAAATCTTGTAAGTTTTCATTAATAATTTTTGTGCACACTCATTAAGGCGATTTTCCCCCATAGTGCTTCTTAACCAGGTTTTTAGTCTCCTGAGGCTGCTAAACGATCGCTCTACCGTACACGTTGTGCAAATTTTAAAATACAAATTTCGAATGAAAAATAAGAAAGGACATTGTATTGTAATTACATGATAAAAAAAACTGTTTGTCTTTTAATATAGAGAAAAATGCCGAAATATATATATTTTTAATAACAAATATATTTGTTTACAGAAAAATATTTTACATTCTTTTTTAGCTTATAAAAATTATGAGATGAAATTTCTATAATATTTCCCCTCGAAGAAATGGTCATTATTAAAATAGGTTCAAATAAGTTGCCCTTCTACTTTTAAATAAGTTCGCCTTACGAGCATATAAAGTTCAAACAAATGAATTCAGCTCATATCTCATTCAAAAACAATGAGTCATTGTGTTTGAATCTCTAGGTGGGGGCAACTACCCCTACCTGCCCCCTCCCCCCTTGGCGACGCCCTTGCAGACAGATAAACAACAAAGCAAGTTAAATAAAATCTACTAAACATTGAAACGGAACAAGTAAGCTTATGTAAATTTATTAACCTTTTATTTACATCATGAATATATTAAAATTAAAAATCTTATATTTATTCTAAAAAATAAATATGAAGGTGTGAATTAAATGTGTAGCCGTTGTGGTCTTAATTGTAATCTATCAATCACATATTTAGGCATACAATATGTTGGATCAACAGGTTTTATTTTTGAATTACCTAGCAATGATAATGCAGCAATTCCGAATAATGTGTGAAATGGATCTGTAACATTTCCAGGCCTATCACTAAAACCGCCAGTTTCTGTATCCTAAAAATGTTACAACACACATATTAGATATTTTACTTAATTATTTCGACATTTAATTTTCAATAATTACCTGACAGGCTAAAATAAATTTACTTAATTCATTCGAATCAATCCAATGTAACCGTCCTATCATACTAAGAGATGATAGAACCCACCATGAATAACAAACATCTGGTAATTTTTCAGGTCTGCCATTTAAACCCCCTGAGTTTAATTGACGTTCACAAAGCCACCATCCTAATGTATCAGAATTAACTAAATCTAAATGACCTAAAATATATTTCAAAATAATTAGTATTATAATTTTGTTTTTTGATGACTTGAATGTTGGTATAAATTATTTAAGGTAGTTCCCTCGTAAGCTCGTTTTTCTTCAGAATTTGATGAAATTAAGATTAGAATCCTTTACTTAATTTTAAAAATTTCAATTTCTTTGACCGAGTGTGAAGTGAGATATTTACAACCAACGTTGAGATTTTTTAAATGTACAGTATACGTAAGCGATACACTACAGGTGCATCCAGCCCAGCAGAAAATCTGGACGATGAACTCCAGAATCCTTTCCTGAAGGTGGAAAGGAAAAATCTCTCGGGTGCAGCCCGGAGAAAAGCGTCAGGAGAGAAAGTTAGGGCTGAGGAGAAACCGATTCCTCCGACAAAGAGGAAAATCCGGACAAAAAACCCTACAGCCCTATTTTTCTCAGAAACAGTGATACCTGTGGGGTCCGATTCAGGGAATCAACCCTTAGAAAACCCACAGGAGAAGAGGTCGAGATCTGAAGATGGGATGAAACAGATCGAAACAGATCTCGAAATCCCGAAACAGATCTCGAAAAAACGTAGAAAGGGGAAACAGGCAAGTGCTATAAATACCTTTGCTGAAATCGACTCAACAACAAAGATGTGTATTGCATTGCGGGGATATCCTGAGGTCAAAATGACTCAGGAACAATCCGAAGAGGTGAAACTCTCAATGCTACTAACCCTCATTAGCCAAGAGCTCATTGAGGGCCCACAATATCGGAGTTGCTACCTGGACAAGGGGGCCTCGTTGTGCGGTGCATAGGCACAACAGCCATAAACTGGCTCATGGAGAACGTCTCGAATATCAAGCCATGGGAGGGAGCGGAACTTGTCGTCGGGGATGCAAGAGCCCTGAACATATAAAAAATTATGCTGTAAGCTCCCCAGATCTATAGCTCCGTTGAAACGGGCAAAATAATCAAAACTCTAGAAGCACAGAATGCAAACCTGCGCACTGAGGAGTGGCGAATTATCAACAACACGAGGGCCCATGCGGGCCACACCATCTTGCTGGAAGTGAGTATAGCGGATCTGGGGTTGATTCAGGACCGAGGGTATAAATTATGCCTCGGGCTTGGTCAAGTCAACCTTAGACTACTGAAAAGATCAGAGAGAAAGAAGAATGTCAGATCTTCGGTTGCTTCAGATAAACCTCCAGCACAGTAAGGCGTCCTCCGCTGTCTTCTGTCAAAATGTGCTGAAAAGGGGAATTTCCATAGCTCTGGTCCAGGAACCTTGGACTGTGAACCATAAGATTCTTTTACTAGGAGATACTAGAGAACAAATTATTTACGATAAAACCTCGGAGAGACACAGAACTTGCATTTATACAAGAAAGGACATCAATGTCTTGCCGCTGTTAAAGTTTTGTCAGAGAGATCTAACAGCGGTAAAAGTAAAATACAACATGGGGAACGAAACTAGAGTGGTAATCATCGCGTCGGTCTATGTACCCTATGATGCATCTATTCCACCACCATCAGCAGAGATGGAAGACCTGATCCAGTATTGTGAGGCAAAAAACCACCAACTGATCATGGGTTGTGATGCAAACGCTCATCACACTGCGCGGGGAAGCACAAACACAAATACAAGAGGTGAGTACCTCTTTGATTATATCATAGCTAACAACTTATATAGTTAGATATAGTTAATCAAGGCAACAAGCCGACTTTTATTAACTAAGTTTGGAAGGCATTAATGTCATTGATGACACTGAGCACTTATGAAATCAGTGGAAAAGTCAAGAAATGGCTAGTATCCGATGAACCATCTGCATCGGATCACAGACAAATCTATTACAATGTGGAGGTGAGAACGAACCAATGTCATATACACTATCGGGATCCGAGGAGAACAAATTGGGACGAATATAATTCGACACTTAAGTTTAAACTCGCCACAATCCCGAAAAAAGTTAAAACCGTACTGGACATTGAGCTTAATGCAACTGAGCTTCAGCGTGAAATAATTAACTCCTTCCAAGAAAACTGCCCGGAGGTCTCAAAAGACATCAGCAAGTCAACTTGTTGGTGGAATGAAGGTCTAAGGAGTCAGAGGCGAAAGGTTCGCCAGCTATTTAACAGAGCAAGGAGGATAGGGAACTGGGATAACTACCATGAAGCCCTTACCGGATACAAAAGGTCTCTGAAGAAAACCAAAATGGACTTATGGAGGAAGCTTTGTCAAGATGTTGAAAACACATCTGAGGGTCACTTCGTAAACCCGATAGTGAGTATACTAGCTCCGCGAAGGATACACTCGAGACATTAATCAGAATTCATTTTCCGGATTCGATGGTAGTGGACGCTGAAAATCTTTCTCAAGAGCACCTCAACCAGAGTCTCCCACCGACAAGCGAAGACTAGAGAAGAGCGGCGATTGGCATTAAACACTCAAAGATCGAATGGGCAATAAACTCATTCGACTCCTACAAAGCACCGGGATCAGATGGGACATACCCAGTGCTTTTACAAAAAGGAGCAGAGCATCTTTTAACTCTGCTAGGTCAAATATTGAGGGCAAGCCTGGCTACGGGTTATATCCCAACAGTATGGAAGCCAGCAAGTGCGACCATCTTGCCAAAACCGGGGAAGTTTAACCACTCCACGGGAAAGGAATTTAGACCAATCAGTCTGTCATCGTTTCTACTGAAAACGATGGAACGACTAATAGGATTTCATTTGGCTCAGAGGGCATTGTCGAGAAATCCGCTTCATGTCAACCAACACGCGTATCAGGTGGGAAAATCCTGTGAATCAGCCCTTTACAACCTGATATACAGGATTGAGGAGGGATTCGCTAGGAAACAAACCACCTTGTGCGTTTTTCTTGACATAGAGGGGGCATTTGACAATGTCTCTTACAATTCCATGATTCATTCTGCAAGTCGGCACGGAGTAGAAGACACCTTTTGCAGGTGGATAAACTCTATGCTGATAGGAAGAAGAATACAAACTTCCTTGCTTGGAGAGTCTGTCACTGTGTCACTGTGAGAGCCACAAAGGGATGTCCGGAAGGTGGTGTCTTATCCCCACTCCTGTGGAATCTGACAGTGAACAGCTTACTGACAAACCTCAAGCAAAAAGGATACTACACACAGGGATACGCGGACGACATTGTAATTGCAATCCAGGGACCCCGTGAAGGCACAATCTCCGAGCTTATGCAAAACGCTCTAGGATTCGCTCAGGATTGGTGTATCAATCAGGGATTCTAAATAAACCCTAAGACCGCACTAATTCCATTTACACGGAAAAGGAAGGAGGATAACGTAAAACCACCCATGCTCTTCGGTGAAAGACTACAGATCACAAGGGAAGCCAAGTTCCTAGGAGTAATGTTGGACTCTAAACTAACATGGAACCCTCATCTGGAATACATAAAAAATAAAAGCAAATCTTCTCTCATACTTTGCAAGAGAGCATGTGGAATAGACTGCCTTGCAATAGTAACTGGATTAATAAAAATCAAGTTGGACATGCAAGGATCGTGGAAACACCGATTATCTCAGACCCCGTTTTTGAAATGGGCACAGATATGCTTCCCAAGACATACTCCTTCTCAAAACCTTTCACTGTAGTATGTGATAGGGCCATGTGGTCGGAAGGAGAACCACCCTACCTCAAGAAAGGAATAGTCTGGTATACAGACAGATCCAAAACTGAAGAAGGGACCGGGGTGGGAATCTACGGTGAGAGACCTAATGCAAACATAAGCCTCAACTTGGGGAAATATTCCACAATCTTCCAAGCAGAAGTCTACGCCATACTGGCTTGCTTTCGTGAGAACCTACGTAGAGGCTACATAAACCAGAACGTATGTATTCTTTCGGACAGTCAAGCTGCTCTAAAAGCCTTGCCTGGAACTGAGGTCACCTCAAGGGTAATCAAGGATTGTCTGGAGGAACTTTTGAAACTGGCAAAACGGAACAATGTTAAATTGATCTGGGTGCCGGGTCACAGTGGTTTCGAAGGAAACGAAAAAGCAGATACCTTAGCAAAGAAGGGAGTCAGAATGACCTTCATAGGCCCAGAGCCTATTTTAGGAATTCCAAGAACTGCATATAAACAGGCGATCAACGAGTGGTCAAATGCTAAACACCGTGATCACTGGGAAAAAGTACCGTGACAAGAGCTCGGAAAGGTACTGCTTCAGAGTTCAACCAAGAGGCTGTCTCTCGATGCACTGAGGCTGAACAGCAGATACAGGATATTCGGTGCATCTCAACCCGAATATATGAACCTTCGGTAGGACCTGATAAGCAAGCTCCAGGCTATTGCCAACATATGGGAAAAGCGAACTCGTCAGACTGAAGTAGAAGGGGGAGCACATTGGGCCATAAGGTCGAAGTGCAATAGTTTTTACCCCGATATAAATCAATCAATCAAGCGATACACGTATACCCTAGCAAAAAGGGAGGGAGGTAGAGATGCTAGCAAAAGAGCTCAGTTTCTATTGAAAGGCCTGCATTAACAAAATTTCGGTAATAATATATTTGTTAAACAAGTAAAATATTTTAAAAAAACCCGATTGGGTAAAAAATAATTACCTTTCTCTAAATTTTGACAGTTCGTAACGTGAAATTTTTTCTATTTAAAATTTAAAATAATTTATTTACAAAATTTTGTTAATGTAGGAATTTCTATAGAAACTCTAAACTATAGTAGAAATCTGGACCGACTACAACTTTGGAATTTTGAACTTCTGGTAGTTTTTCTGGAGTCGTAAGGAAATTTTTCCTAGGGTCTTTTCTCATCATTATATCGGCATCTCTTATAGTTTTCTCCAAACAATTCGGACAAATACACACACACGCTTCCCCCTCCCTTTTTTGATTCACAGATGCCATATTTAAATATTATACCCCATCCCTCTCCCACAATTAAGACGAATCTGATGAAACCTCATATGTTAAATTCATCAAGCAATTTAGGCTACAGAGCGAGCCAAAGTAATAGACATACATTACACTCGTATGGGGCAGTCGGGTAAAAATTTAAAAATTGACGTTACGAACTGGCAAAACTTTGAAAAAACAACTATTAGACAAAAATTAAAATTATGTAAGTGTATCCCATAGAAAGATGTATATAAAAAGACAAAAATATGTCTATACTATGCCAAATTTCTTTGAATCATTCACTTCTATAGGTAATATTAATGTTTGTGAGTTTATAATATTATAGATAATCTGTTTTTTATACCTGGTATATGTAAACATACAAGAGTATATTAAGTTTAGTCCCGACTTTGTAACGCTTGAAAATATTGATCACAGATCTAATTCGGCCATTTCCGCATGTCCGCCCGCCTGTCCGTGGACACGATAACTCAAAAACGAAAAGAGATAACAAGCTGAAATTTTGTGTGTGTATTATTGACCTAAAAAGTAAGGTCAAGTAGCTGAATGGGTAAAATCGGAACATGTTTAGGCAAAACTGCCCATCTTTGAAACCATAAAAGATAGAACAAAAATGTTCCTTTTTTAAAAAAAAAAAACTTTTGTTATAAATTTTTTTAACATAAATTCAGGATACCCCGGATATTTAAGCAATTAACTCAGTAGTTGTTATTTTCACTTAATTTAATTTTGTATAACAATATAAAAGCTGTAAAAGAAGAACAAATTAAGCAATAAAAGGAGAGCAAATTATGTCTTACCAACAATAGATAAAAATCCAACACAACAGTATATTAATCCAGCGTGACTTTCTGATCGTGGTTTAGATCCGAAACCACCATCAAAATTCATACATGATTTTACAAATTCAACAGCTTTATTTACATCAATCACATCCATTCTATTCTATTCAATCGAAAAAATGAAAAATTAAAACAATTGGCACTTTTAGAAATAGAAAAAATAGGTTTTTACCAAAAGAGACAAACACATAACAGCACAAAATGAAAATCTTGTATCAATTTCTCCCCATTTATCACCTGCAAAGCTACCATCTGATTGTTGTAATGAGGAAACATACTTAATTACTTTCTCAACATCGATAGCATCCAATCTATCAGCAATGGTTAAAATCTAAAATAAAATGGAAATAAAAATTGATTTTTTTTATCAAACAAATTTAAAACCTGTTGTGTTACAAGCATAGAGATAATATATACATAGAGTAGGCAAGCCGAGTCAAAAGTTGTCCTGCTGATAGAAAGAGAATCGATGAGGTATCGCTATCTCTTTTTAATGACTAATATATAATCATTATATATTAGTCATTTAGTAAGAGACAAGTATACCTCATCGATGTTCCCTCTCTTTCTATTGACGGGACGTTTCCACATACGCGCGTGGCTATGACTTGCGTACTCTATATATATTATCTCTATGGTTACAAGAGCTCTACTTCCGGAAGGGAGATTTTATCAAAAACTTATCTTTGCAATATAAACATGTGGTAGTGTGGTAGTCTTTGCAAAAACGATAATATTCGCCGAATATCCATCAATCATTTGCTCACGGCTTAATTGCGTGTGATAGGGATGATAGGTTTATACAATTTTCAATTGATTGATTTTATTGGCATTTAGTGTTCTGCTTTTCTATGGCACGGACAAAACCTAGTTTACCTTTGTGCATTGTTTTACCCCCCAATATGTGAAAGCAATAGCTACGCCCGTGAATTTGGATAAGCTATTTGAATGTTATACCGTTTTTTGTTTTCTACATATCATGTTCATAAAAATCCATTAAAACACAGGTCACAGACACAGACTAATGTTCAAAAATGGTATTTTTGGCATTGAGTGGCAAATTAAAAGCAAACTCAACATCGATTTTTCTACATCGAAAAGAACATCTCTATCTTTCAAGTATATTTTACATTAGGTACCACATAATAAATCAAAATTTATATTTTTGTGTGGGTTACTGATCGAATAACTTTAAGGCTGTGACCCCAATGTAAATGCCAGCGTCCAGCAAACGGACTTGGTCGAAAAAATATAGAAACAAAAACGCAGCGTAGGCTTCTCAAAGTTGAAATTCCAATTTCCAGTATCAAAATATAGAAAATGAAAATTCAGCATTTTCTGGGTAAGGTGCCACCACTTGATTTTGGGGAAAAGAGTAGCCCAGTCACGATAAAGTCACCTAAACCAAATTTGTTGAAATAGATAGCGAGCTACAAGTTCGTGAATGGGCAAAATCGTATCATGTTTGAGCTAAATGGGCAACACTGTTCATCTTTGAAACCGTAAGAGATAAAACAAAAATTTAAAGACAAAAAATGTTCCTTTTTTTTAAAAAAAACTTGTTTGAAATTTTTTGCATAAACTCAGTTTATACCGAGTATTTAAGCAGTTAACTCACATAGTTGTTAATTTCACTTGTTTTTTTCTAAATTTTGTCAGTTTGAAATGTCAATTTTTTTTATATTTTAGATTTATTGACACATATTTATACTGCATTAAAACTGCGGTATAAAACTGTTTTTTTTGGCCACCAGACGTCGTGACCAATGTAGTCAGTTATCTAGAGTGGCTAATGAAATTTATAAAGTTTTCTATTAATCTATGTTAAAAATCCGATTTTCAAAATTATGTCAAAAACTGTAAAGTGAATTTCACTCTAATTTTAGTGATCATGTACACTCCCGTTTATAAAAATTGAACCAGTTGAAACATTATAATTATTATACATATATTTGGTAATATATTCGGTTAGAATGCGACTTACTGGTTCAATTTTTATGAACGAGAATGTACGATATCATAACCAGTTCGAGTGGTCGAGCTGTTAAAAGCGCTTTGCTCGGAACTGGAAGGTTGCTGGTTCGATTCTGAATGGTTGCAGTTTGTCAATTAAATTAATAAAAAATATATAAATATATAAAAATAATGGGGTGGTTTATTGACTAAACTGTCGGCATATGGACAAGAACGAAAGTAGCCGGCTTTTGTTAATCATTTTGGCTTAAGTTGGTAACCTCCTTAATGTTATTATAAATTAAACAACAATTATCTTACTTGTATTGCACTAAGTGTATGAAGTATATGTGGATCATGTCCATAACTGGCGCTAATGCCTCCGCTTTCAGAATCTTGACATTCTTTTATAAACTCAATAATTTCAGAAATATTTAAACGATGACTTTCTCCAATTAAATCTAAAGTTGTGTAGCCCCAATATATTCCAGACATTCGTAAATAATCAGTCATTGCATATTCCTAAATAATATATTTTGTAAGTATAGATAAACGCCAAATACATTAAATAAAATGAGTACACGTGCTAATAATTTTTCACGTCGATATATTTAAACTAGCGTTTGACTACTGGTAAGTTACTCAAGACGTCATATTCCAAAATGGCGGCTTTAGTCAGGCTACATTCAACAATTAGTTGTATCTATATTACTATTAACACAAATTTTGAGTAATAAAAAAAGGCTTTGCAATTTTTAAGTTTAGCTGAAATTGTTTCATTCGTGGATTCGACATTATGTTCACGTCGGTATAAATTTTATATTCCAAGATAAAAATTTTAAAAAATCGTACTTGGTAATAAATAATCTTCTGCTTGAAAATGTAGTGAACACACTACAGTATTTTTGATTATTCGATCACGTGGCATTTTTAAAATATACATCCACATTTTTGCACGATCTGTTGTTTCAATTTTTCCAAACGTTTTTTTTTTTATAAGACGTTGACCATATATAGGAAATTTATGGAATCGAACAGTGAAGTCAGTATTTTCTCTACTTGAGCATTCATACACTACAATTTGTCATATCTTTCGTTTTTCTTGGTGAAAATCTCATGCCGTAAAAATACCAAAATAATAATTTTTTGTTTATTTTAATAATATAACCCTGTTAACACATTATGTAACTATCACAGTTGAGCCTGACTACTCTGTTTCTAATTCTTGCCACCAGATGTCATAGTTCTAAGGAACAAAAATCAATTGACTCAACAATCAAAAAAAGGACAAAGTATTTAGGTAAAATAACTCTTGTGATAATTGGATATTTTAATCACTATTGAAAATAATTTTGTTTTTAAACACTCCAATATATCATATAAATCGTGAAAATCATTAAGGTTGTCCATTTCTTACAATGTTTTTACATTTACCATCTTACTTACATAATCACTTTTATTTTTGCCATAAGCTGCAATAAACGCAGCATGTTTTTCCAACAGTAAATTATTGGGTGCATCGTCTTTGATTTCTACGTCCTTAATAAATGTATGTGCCTGATAAAAAATTTATTAAATATTGAATTACAATACATATATTCGTGAAGTTTACAACCATACTTTCAAGTTTGAACGCAAAGTCTAGTGATTATGAAAAATGATAAAAAATTGAACTCCACTTGCAATCGACTTCTAATTTTGTACACATATTCTCTATTACAACAAACTAAAGTTTAAAAAAAGAAATATTAGTGTAATAATTCATAATAAAAGTGATTCTAAAAAACTTCTCGAGCTAAAATTTCGTTTCGAAATTTATAAATTTTTTAAATATTTAAGTTTATTATTACTAAATACAATTTAATGTAGTGTCCAGAATTATAAAACGACATCTATTTAAGTATAAACATACAGAACATGTATATTTGCTGTGCATGCTTTGTATAATTTGAAAGTAATTAGTCGTTTAACAATTCAATTTTGATTGAGTAACGAAATCCTAGGAATCGGTGTATTTTTAGGGCTATTGTAATGATTTCGAAAATACCTTCAGGTACTTGCATCTATCTAACATCTATTAAATTTGAAGTCGATCAGAAGGTTTCAAACTTTCAGCCATTATTTGTTATAAAAACCATGGAGACTAGACAATAAAAACCATATAAAAACAATCGAATTTAAAAACTATGTTCAACCAAATCAAAATCTCGAATCTGTCAAATAGTTTTCTGTAATAACTTATGAATTTGCGTTCATACGAAAATATTTTATTTTATGAAAATTACCATATTTTAAACATAAACTATGATATACACAAGTTTTTCTTGAAATCTAAATTAAAAATTAATTATGTTATTTTTTTCTTTAATCGTTTGAAAAAGTTAATGAATACTGACTTACACGACAATATAATGAAGGTGTAAAAGAAATATTTAAAAAAAAATGTAGTTAAAAAATTATTTATTAATAAATAAAATAATTGGGAGTACGTAGAATAGAAAATATTTCTCAGTAGAGAGTAAAATAACGAATGCAAAGTTTGTGCAGTAAATTTGCTACGTATTATAAACTTTGATAAAAATTGCTAGATTAACTTTAACAGAATCACTTTCTTTTTTGATAATTTTTGAATTGAAATTTGTCAACCTCCTACTTTTTAAGTACGCATGATTTTGATCATGGATACTACACTGTAGTATCCATATCCTGTGTAGTATCCATGATTTTGATAATGAGGGTTGCCATTTTGAAACCGGATATTTAAAAGTTTCTGTAGATTTAAAATTAATATTTTATAAAAACATAAACAAACTTCTAGTTTGTCTATGTATGAATACAACTCAACTTTGAATTACAGATTTATCCTCAAAGTATAACAGTTTAAGATACGCACTAGCACTTTAAGAATATTTGAAAAATCCAAAAATTTTTCAGGAGTTAAGTTGTAGATACTAAATTTTACTGTAATTTTGTTTCTTATCATTTTTCTGTTACACTAATATTTGTAGAAATATTTACAATTAAAGATCCAGTAGTCAGGCAACTTAAATAATCCTCAAGTCAGATTATACCCTCAGCCAAATCGTATAAAAGGACATAATTTTTTTATATCATTGTGACACAGGCACCAAATTAGCAACAAGCAACATATCCCTGAATCCATATCCCAGAGATAGTTACGATTAGCTAATTCATACTGATGATGACTACATTATAGTCGAAATACGTATTTATAAAAATACAAACAAATGTTCTAGGAATAGGGGCAAAATTTGAAATATAACTTATACAACGCTTATACATGAAACGTGGAATTATTTTCTAGAAAAGTTACTAAGCATTACTCAAGTGAAAAAAATTTGTTTTTGTTTACTCTTAAATCCTGAGAATACTTAAAAGTTGTCTGGAAACCGAAGACAAGTCTCCAAATCAAAACTGGGTAAGAGGCAGCATTCCTCTCTCTCTCTCTCTCGGAGTAATGTTGGACTCTAAACTAACATGGAACCCTCATCTGGAATACATAACAAAAAAGAGCAAATCTTCTCTCATGCTTTGCAAGAGAGCATGTGGAAAAGTCTGCCCGAGTAAAAAAGATTATATATAATCATATATAACCATATATAATTCATATATAGTTATATATAATTCATATATAATTATATATGGTTATATATAAAGTTTTTTGTTATTTCGTTTAATTATATATAATTATATATAAAGTTTTTTGGATTTATATATAATTATATGTAATTATATATAATGACTTTTGTGATTTCGTATAATTATATATAACTATATATAATTTATATATAATTATATATAATTATGTATAAAGTTATTTGTGGTTTCGTATAATTATATATAAATATATATAATTATATATAGTTATACATAAATCTCTCGACAGATGTATATATAGTTATATATAATTATATATAACTATATGTAATTATATAAAATTATATATAACTATATATACTTCTCTCAAGAGTCATGTACAACTATATATAATTATATATAGTTATATACAACTATATATAATCATACATAATTTTCTTTATTGCCACCTTATCTATAGCGATCAATATTTATATTAAATTTCTATATTATTGTATAAAATTTTATCCAATTTTGATCAAATTCATCGGTTCATTTTAATTAAAAAAATTAAGTCTGTAAATAAAGATTAAAATATTCAATACATTATATTTATTAGTAAATTTTTATTAAAAAATTATAAGAAAATTTACACTTAACAATAAGTGCACTTTAAGGATGTGTTTCTAATATAATACTGAGAAGAAATTTATAACATATAAAATTGTATGTTTTTTACATCGAGTTTTGTACATTATTTTATAGTGAATAATTTATTAGAAAAAAATTTGGCAATTAAGCTACCATACTCTTTTTGATTGGTTAGGTTTTTTACAGATATACTTTCGTACTTTCACAAGTTGACAAATACTTTGTACATCACTGAATTTTGTTAATAAGTACTCTCCTGATTCTGTTACAGGTATTATGTGTCTCACTGCTACTTGCATACCTAAATGACTCATAATATCTCACAATTAATTGTTTAATTATAAAATACAAATTATTTTCATGGTAAAAAAAAAAAATTATCATTCCATAAATACAAGAACTATTATTATTTTTTATTTCCACCGTAAAACTATTTGTTTGTATTATTTGTTTGTAATGTAAAAAGTACAGAACTAAAATACTTTTTATATAATCACAGCTTTAATATACTTCAATTGACTTTGTAATACCAAAAAAATATAAATAAAAATTATTGTAACCACGTGGAACAGATGTACACAAATTTCCAGACGTACAACAAATATATGCAATATATATGTAGCTGCTTGTGTTGAAGAATGACAATCGATTTTTTAGTGTCACAAATCGATATTTTTTCAGAAATAAATGGAATATTTTTTTTTTTAATTTTATAAATTTATATTAATAATAATTTTGAAATATTTCAATGAATGTATTGAAAACTCATTTAAAGCAAATTTTTTTTTTCACTATAGCAGCAACACGTGTGTGATCACGAGTATGTGCGCATGAGCGTGTAGGACAAGACCGCCATCACCCGGCAGGTTGTAATGTTTACTACATTTTGTGCAAATGGCGTCATAGCGTCTTTTTTTCTATTGTGTGTAGTTCATTGTGAAAAATTGTGCCTCATCCTAAGATCAAGTATTGCTGTTAATGTGAAGTTTTTTATTACTTTGTTTAAAAAAAAAAGTTTTATGATGTTTTATCTTATAAATTGTGATGTTGACTTATGAAATTACGGTGAAATTATTAGTCCTATGAAACATCATAAGATATATTTTTTGCATAAATTTAAGCTTTTTACAACTTTTGTCTAAAAATTTTTTTTAACCACCAATACTTTGGCCGCAATATCAAAAATTTGAATTGTTATTTTGAAATTAAGGGAAAAATCTGGGTACTTATAATCATACATAGTCATATATAACTATATATAAGCATATATAGTTATATATAATTATATACAAGGTGTCCCAGAACAACCTGGAACCCTTCGGTGAAGTTGTTCCTTAGGTCAAGACGAACTCATTTTACCATATAACATAGGTCCGGAAATGATTTGTTTATCCGCTAGTCGCCATTTTGTGTTTTTTGCTTTATAATTTATATCTACACAACGCGTTGTCCGATTGAATTGAAAATTTGAACGATTGTTGCTTTAGCATAGAACAATAATAGAAAAAAATTTGAATTTTCAAAAATGTATTCTTACAAAATGGCGGCTTTTAGAAAAATTCAAACTTACGTAAGTCAAAAACAAGCAGATTTATGAACTTTTTGAATTTTTCTAAAAGCAAACAGAAAAATTCAAACTTACGTAAGTCAAAAACAAGCAGATTTATGAATTTTTTGAATTTTTCTAAAAGCCGCCATTTTGTGAAAATACATTTTTGAAAATTCAAATTTTTTTCTATTATTGGTCTATGCTAAAGCAACAATCGTCCCAATTTTCAATTCAATCGGATATCGCGTTGAGTAGATATAAATTATAAAGCAAAAAACACAAAATGGCGGCTAGCGGATAAACAAATCATTTCCGGACCTATGTTATATGGTAAAATGAGTTCGTCTTGACCTAAGGAACAACTTCAAGGAAGGGTTCCAGGTTGTTCTGGGACAACCTGTATAATGATATATAGAAAATGGCCATATATAATTATATGTACCTATATATGTTTATATATATAGGTATATATATGCTTATATATAATTATATATGCTTATATATAATTGTATATAACTATATATAATTATATATGGCCATTTTCTATATATAAATTATATATAAATTATGTATAATTATATATAATCTTTTTTACTCGGGTGGGGTCTAAAACCCAAAATGATCCACGGCTTTACACAACAGTAGTTAGGCCCATTATAACTTATGCTGCTCTAGTGTGGTGGCAAAAGTTAAGCAGATTACTGCGTGCAAAAAGCTGTCAAGGACCCAGAGACTGGCCTGCTTGTGCAATACTGGATCCATGAGCAGTACACCTACAGCTGCCATGGAAGTCATACTGGGGCTGCTTCCGTTAAGCATTGTAATAATAGCTAAAGCGAGCGCCTATCCAGCGCCTATAGGCTGCCTTGCAATAATAACTTGATTAATAAAAATCAAGTTGGACACGCAAGTGGGAACATGGGATCGTGGGAACATCGATTATGTCAGACCACGTTTTTGAAATGGGCACAGATATGCTTCCCAAGACATACTCCTTCTCAAAACCTCTCACTGTAGTATGTGATAGAGCCATGTAGTCGGAAGGAGAACCACCCTACCTCAAGAAAGGAATCGTCTGGTATACAGACAGATCCAAAACTGAAAAAGGGGCCGGGGTGGGAATCTACGGTTAGAGACCTAATGCAAACATAAGCCCTAACTTGGGGAAATATGCCACGGTCTTCCAAGCAGAAGTCTACGCCATACTGGCTTGCGTCCGTGAGAACCTACGTAGAGGCTACAATGTAGCCGCTACATAAACCAGAACGTATGTATTCTTTCGGACAGTCAAGCTGCTTTCAAAGCCTTGTCTGGAACTGAGGTCACTTCAAGGGTCGTCAAAGATTGCCGGGAGGAACTTCTGAAACTGTAAAAACGGAACAGTGTTAAATTGACCTGGGTACCAGGTCACAGTGGTTTCGAAGGAAACGAAAAAGCGGATACCTTAGCAAAGAAGGGAGTCAAATGCCCTTCGTAGGCCCAGAACCTATTTTGGGAATTCCAAGGACTGCATGTAAACAGTGATTAACGAGTGGTCAAATGCTAAACACCGTGATCACTGGGAAAAAGTACCGCGGCAAAAGCTCGGAAAGGTACTGCTTTAGAGTGCAACAAAGAGGTTATCTCTCGCTACACGGAGGCTGAACAGGATGCAACTGCGGAGGGTTACCGGGTTCATTATCGGGTATTATCCCATGCGGTAGCATCTGCACAAAATGGGACTCCATAACGGGTCCATTATGTGCAGATTGTGTGGCGAGGAGGAAGAAACATCCACCCACATAATCTTTGACTGCGAACCTCTGGGTTACAGCAGATACAGGATATTCGGTGCATTTCACCCCGAATATATGAAGCTCCAGGCTATTGCCAACATATGGGAGAAGCGACTCTCGTCAGACTGAGGTAGAAGGGGGAACACAATGGACCATAAGGTCGAAGTGCAATAGTTTTACCCCGATAATAATCCATCAATCAATCCGAAAATTCCAATAATCCGGCACCCTCTAGTTTTTATAGTGCCGGATTAGTGATATATATATATATATATATATATATGTGGATATATATATATATATACAGACTGTTTTCAAAAGCATTTCTAATAGTAAATAAATAAAATATTTACTATAAAACCATACATATATACATACATACACATACTTACAAACATCTGACTGGTTGTGATATGATGTAAATTGATGTTTGTTTGATGCCATTTAAGAGTGGGGATTTAATTTATAATATTATTATCCATTACGTATATACACACACACACACTACAGACTACAAAGTACCCCCATTATTTTTATATATAAATTAACCAACAAATAAAGGAATACCCGCAGATGTAATAATTGAATATCTGAAACTAACACGGCTTTGCATGAGACAAAATGTGTTTACTTTCGAAGGTAAATACTACAAGCAAACATTTGGAACAAGTATGGATAATCCATTGTCTCCGTTCCTAAGTAATATCTTCCTAAGTAATAAGTTCTCTAAACATTTTTAGAGAACTTAAATAAAATGTACCCATCGATAGAATTTGCAACCGAAATAGAACAAGCAGGCTCGATTCCGTTTTTAGATATAAAAATTATGAAAAATAACGACACTAATAAATTAGAATTCGATATCTACAGAAAACCTACACACACTGAACGATACAATACAGCCGATTCGAACAGCCCACCTCAACACAAAATAGCTGTTTTCAATTTTTTGGTAAACAGGCTACTGAAAGTCCCACTGTCCAAGAAAAATTACTTTAGAGAAATAAACCACATTAAACAAGTTGCAATCTTTAATGGTTTCGACTCTAACATAATAAATAATTTGGTCCGCAGAACTAAATTTAAAATTGCACGAAACAATTCCACCGCACTAACACCAGAAATTGGCAATGTTGAACAAACTAAATAGTGCAAACTGACATACTTCCGCCCATGCACAAATAAAATCACTAGAGAATTAAGGGACCACAACTTAAAAACAACGCTTGTTAGTAAAAATAAAATCAATCAGTTACTGGGCACCCCTAAGGATAAAATTAGTAATGAAAAACAATCGGGCATATATGGTGTCAATTGTCAAAACTGTTCGAAAATTTATGTTGGTCATAGTCGTCGCCAAATCGGAATTCGAATCAAAGAACATCTGGCTCATGTGAAATTTGGGAGAACCGAAAAATCGTGTATAGCGGCGCACGTTATTGAGAACAACCACAAAATTGATAAATCGAATATAAAACTACTGAAATCGGTACAAAAGCCCACAGAATTAGATGCATACGAAAGTATCTACATACACAAATTGAGAAAACAGATAATGAATGTAGACAATGGCCCAATTCCAAATTCTGATTTAATAAAATTAAACCATTTTCAAAAATAAAAATCCAATACCTGAATGTCAAGGTTAACGTAGATACACTCACATTAGTGACAAAACAAACGCCGTATAGGCACCAAAGAATACCGTCAATAAATAGGTGGGGCTTTCCACACACCTAATCCAGTAGTCAGGCAACTCAAATAATCCTCAAGTCAGATTATACCCTCAGTCAAATCGTATAAAAGAGCAGAACTTTTTTAATGTCATTGTGAGACACGCACCTAATTAGCAACAAGCAACATATCTCTGAATCCATATCCCAGAGATAGTTACGATTAGCTAATTCATACTGATGATGACTACATTGTAGTCGAAATACGTATTTATAAAATACAAACAAATGTTCTAGGAATAGGGACAAAATTTGAAATTTAATTTTTGTAAATTGGCTGAAATATGGCGATGATAGTTGAAGAAGTAGGAAAAAATCATGCAGACTGGGAGCTTTACTGGCGTGCCAATAGAGTTATACGAAAACAATGTATTACGGAATTATTCCTCTTAAAAAGATCTATCAAACTTTAGCAACGCTATATGTCTATCTTCTAAGCCGGGGTGGATTGCTAGTAATATATAAATTAACTTATAGCATGTATTTAACATATAAAATGGTGAAAAATATGGAACAAATTGGTGGATTGTACTTGCAGATCTTAATATAGTTGGAGTTCCTATACGCCCGCCTTCCGTTTCTCTGTATATAATCTTTCTCTTACACCAAATAAAATACTGCAGATGGAATTTTCGCGCATTCATTCATTTAGAAAAAAATTATCTTGTGTCCCTAACACAAAATGGGATGTTGAAAAAATAATAATTAAGCTTGATTTAAAAAAAAATTGATTCAGTACATGTAAATATCACAAAGATATATAAAATATCATGTAAAAACTCTCTACATAAATAGTTTATGTTAAAGATGATTAATTAAAATCAGTTTTCATATAAAATTTGTATATTCGTTTATCTGGTGCGATCCTATTTTCAGATGCGTATGGTTTTCGTAAATCAGAATGATAAAAAATTCCCGCCAAATAGTCCTTCAATGTTAAACAACATATAAAAAAAATTGGGGCGTTACGATTCTATGTTAGGATGACCATTTTTTGTAACATTTCAAATCGGGACACCAAAGGTAAAGTTAAGCTTTATAGACGGAACAAATTTAAATTAAAATATCCATACAAACAGAAAACCCCGCTCCGTCACGCGTTGCATCGTGGACTCGTGCCGTGTAAAAGTTGGTGCGCACCAACTTAATAGACCTATTACTCGAAACCAATAGTTTTGCTTCGAGCATTCGAGGTACATGTTTTGTTATTTGAATAAATGTATCAAATAAACATTAAAATTAAAAATATAACGATTATTAAAATCTGTTACCTTTCTACTGGAGGGGCAATGCAAGTATCAGAAACCAGAAATATCCTATTTCCCTAGTATTTCTTTCGAGTGTAAAGGATGGATTTTTTAAACATTTTCAATTTTTTAAATAGGTTTTTTACATTGTAGTACTATACATTGTAGTCAATCATTTTGGCATTCAAATAAGTTACTCATTTCAATATTGAAAGAACTGTGAAGTTAATAAGTTAATTTAAGTATTTACTGAAGCACATTTTTAGTCTTCTACTAATAATTCAATTCAAATATTATGATTTATTAATAAATAAACCACGCATGTATAGGCTGATCCATAAGATTTTTATATAGGAAACGAAAAAAATTTAATTCTTTATCGATACTTTCTTTTCTGATAACATAAACGGTACAAATAATATTACTTCGTAAGTTCAAAGTATAACTTTGTAAAAATTATTCAGGTTCTTGATTTTATAATTTAAAAAAAAAATAAGGTACCAGTTCAAAATAGATATGAAAATTCGAAAATAACTATTTAAAATACGAAACAGTACTTAAAATAGCTAAAAGTTTGGCTTAAGTAAATATTTGGTAATTTAACAAAATTATTCTAGAATAATAAAGTCACAGTTAAAATTGTTTAAGATATGTAAACTATGTCATTAAGTTAACATAATTTATAATAAAAAATGAAATCTGAAATGGATGAAGCATTAGAAAATATATCATTAGAGAAAATATGTCGTGCGTGTATGGCTGAAGATGTAGAAATGCGTTCCATATTTGTACCCGATGAAAATTTGGATACTAATATTCATTTATCAGAAATGATAATGGCCTATGCTTCCGTTCAGGTAAATACATAATATAGCATATTTTCAATTTATAAAATCTTAAAAAAACTGTTTATTCTAGATAACTCTTGGTGATGGTTTACCAGAACAAATATGTTTAAATTGTGCTAGCCAAGTAAGTAAAACATACTCGTTCAAACGACAATGTGAAAAATCGGATGCTGCGTTACGTGAAAAATTAGGATTAGAGAAACTTTATTTACCAAAAGAAGAAATTATGCATACTTTAAATTCGACCTCATTGTTTGATTCAGAAGAGATTGTTATAAAACCTGAGATCAAAGAAATCAGTGACGAAATAGAAGAGGATGAACATGATGAGAATGAAAATGAATATCAGGAAATACACGAGGATATATCAGCTGTAATAGAATCAGACGATGAGGAATATCATACTGAGGATTTAAATGAGCCATCAATTAAATTAGAAATTGAAGAAGGATTAAAAGAGGAACACATTGAAGAATTAAAAGATATAGCGTTTAATATTAGAAAAGTACATGCATGCCCGATTTGTAAAAAGTCATTTAAAAGAAGTAGTCATTTGAATCGACATTTAAGAGTGCATAGTGATTCGAAACCGTGCGTATGTCCTATATGTAATAAAGGTTTTATACGAGAGGATCTTTTAATTAGACATCAAATTGTACATAGTGTTCAATTTAATATCAAACAAGAAGAGGATGTTTCATTCGATGAAGATTTAAAATTAAATTGTTCATTTTGTAATAAAGTATTCAACAAAAAAGAGAGTTTATCTTCACATATGAGAAGTCATACGGGTGTAGTCAGAAAAATATTAACATGTGATGTTTGTCTAAAACATTTTAAGAAACCTAGCCAATTAACACGCCATCTTAAAATCCACGCGTCTATTAAACCTCATATTTGTCAATTGTGTGATAAAGGCTTCGCTCGAGGTGAACAGTTAATAAATCATATGAATGTCCATTCTGGAGTGAAACCCCATGTTTGTAAAATATGTGAAAAGGGATTTAATCAAATCAGTAATCTTAAAGATCATATGCGCACCCATAATGGTGAGAAACCATTTTTGTGTTCAACGTGTGGTAAAGGTTTTAATCAATTAGGAAATTTACGACAACATACAGTTCGACATAGTGGGATTAAAGCACATTTATGTAACACATGTGGAAATGCGTTCGCAAGTAAAGGAGAATTAGGTGCACATTTACGAAAACATACAGGAGTGCGACCATATGTATGTGCCATATGCAATCATGGTTTTACTACATCAAGTTCGCTAACAAAACATAAACGTATACATAGTGGGGAAAAACCATACGAGTGTGATGTGTGTCATATGAAATTTTCTAGAAGTGGTATTTTAGCACGACATAAACGTACACATACCGGTGAAAAACCATATGTGTGTACATTTTGTACAAAAGCATTCTCCCAAAGTAATGATCTCAGTTCACATCTTCGTATTCATACTGGAGAAAAACCGTACATATGTGATGTGTGCGGTCAAGCATTCCGACAAAGTTCTGCACTAAATACACATAAAAAAGTTCATATGGATCGAACTACTTTAATTGAAAGTAGAGCTGCGACATTAGCAATAGTTCAATCTGCATTATTAAATACATTACAAACAAATATTTAAATTTATTTCTTTTCTTCTTTTTTTAAATGAATCTTTTTACTGTGGGAATGATTATCACGCAATTTTAATTACTTTTTTTTTGAATGCAAGAGTATTAAAAGTTTAGTTCCGACTTTTTAATTGTTGAAAATACTGATCGCAGAACAACATTTTTGGTATAGGTGTTCATAAAATAACCTAATTAGTTTATTTCCACATATTCGTTCGTCTGCCCGTAGATACGATAAATTAAAAATGAAAAGAGATAATGAACTGAAATTTTGTATTTATATTAAACGCCGACTCTGATACTGCTGCAACTTTCGTTAAAAGGCTTCTAGAAGTTGAATCTTTTTTTCGCTTAAGGAGGTTTTTCACTTAACCAAGTTTCTAACTTATAAAGGTGCAGGAACCGATTTTCTCACTTACAGAGTTTTAAGAAATACAGAAAAAAGTGATAGATATGTAAATACATTTTTTTTAATTCGTTGCTTTTGCAAACGAAGTCATGAACAAAATTAATAAGCGTTAAATTTTGAAGAAAAATCATATTTACACATTTTACTGAAGTCAATGGTTATGGCAATTTGGCAGACAGTAAATTTTAAAGAACACATAGGGTACATTCCACTTAACGCCCGCAACGCCCACGACCACGACCGCTGAAATTGCCGTTCCACTAACGTAAAAAGGCCGCGGACGTTGTAGGCGAATGTTATAGGTGGAACGCTAATCTTGAGCGCTGTATGCTCGCAATATGGCGGCATGGTGAAAACGTACAGCTTTATGAGTAAATATTCCGCATCGATTGAAGTAAAATTTAATTCAACATGGCAAGAAATAATTAGAATTGAATGAAACAAAATGTTAAATAATTATTTATATTGATATTTAAAAAATATGAAGTTTTATATGTTCCATTTTCTTAGGTTTGGTTAAGAAAAAAATATTTTTTTCCCCAACAAAAGATATTCGATTGAGAAATATTATTTTATCTGTAAAATTAAGGGGCCATTTAACATTTTCGGCACGTCTCGCATCCTCCATTGACACTGTCATTTCCACTTCAATCAATGTCAGTTTCAGGATTGTAATTTTTTAAATTCCCGCCACGTTTTGGTGAAAGCCCACTCTGACCCACCAATATTGTATGGGCGAAGTAGGCGCGACGCGGTCGCGAACAGTGACGTCACCTATGACGTCGAGCGATCGCTCGCAACGACCACGGGCCTTAGGTGGAACAATACAGAGGGTGTTACAATCGTTGCGGGCGTTTAGTGGAACGTACTCAAAATGTTCAAAACAACCACGTGATAATTATTGTACAAACCATGGTGTAAATGACAATAATCCGTTTTATTTACAATTCAATTTGAGAATATTAAAGTTATTTTTTCTGCCAAAATTCTTAAAAACTCCTGGAAAATGTACTTTAAGTACTTTGTTCCATTCTGTTAAGTTCTCATGGGCGCGACACAAGTTTTCGCGTCATTTTATTTATATTTTATTTATTTAGTTCTATTTATGGTATAAATATATATATATATATATATATATATATATATATATATATACACATTTTTATATATATATATATATATACATATATATGTGTGTGTGTGTTCATACATTCATACACAATAAACCTAACTAATAGCTAACCTACCTAATCACATTTGAAAATATAAATAAAATGAATACTTAAAAATGATATCTTCGATTGAATGTAAGTCAGAAAATGACCCGAAAACACGTGGTGCGTACATTTGATCAGAATGGAACAAAGAACATTTTTCAGGGTAAAGACCCCTGGAAAAAAGAATTTTGACAGAAAGCCATTTTCGTATAAAACGTGCGGGATCTTTTGTTTGACAAATCATTCCCACAATAATCGAAGTAATATCGGTGCAAAGATATCTATTTGTTATTATAGATTTATCACAGTGTAGAGGGCGTAACAAAAAAAAATGTACGGCCGAAAAACATAACATTATCTTTGCAAATAAGTATACGCAATGAATTTGAATTAATTAATCACATTCTAAACATACGTATAACTGTACATATATGTAATAATCCATATAGTATCACTTAGAATGTTTCAATTGGTTCAATTTTTTTGCTTTAGACTGTAGTTAAAGAATACTATCAGTTCTAGTAGCTAGGGAGTTAGTGGTACAAGAGGCATATGACTTTGTCGTCGTTGAGAATGAAAGAGAATTGAGTTTTAATGCTTCTGGATAGGGTAAGCTAGGTGAGATCAGGTGTTCAGAACTGTAAAAAAAACTCCTAAATTGTTTGCGCATATCTGGCAGTTAGTTAAGTTAAGATGACTATAGAGAGGCTGAAAAATATTGCCAGGTGTGTAGGTCGCTGTGATTTTTTTACAAAGTTGTTAACTTGTAAAAGAACAGTTCTGTTAAATTATTTGCTCGTGGCCAATTTTTTTATAAAATTTGTTCTTTTTATTCTTCACCATAAAAAAATCATAATGTCAGTCGTGTATGTCGCTGCGTTTAGAAGAAATTTTTCGTTAAAAAGAGCTGTGTTAGATTATTTGATCGTTGCCCAATTTTTTCCAATGTGTTCCTTCTTTTCTTCAGAACAAGAAAACCATAATGTCAGACGTGTATGCCGCTGCGTTTAGAAGATAGTTTACGTTATAATAAAAATCTTCTACCTTAAATCAGTGACATTAATGTCTGGCGAAGCTATATCCAATAATGAAACAATCTAATCAAGAGCCAGATTTGAGCAAATAATTTAATAAAACTTTTTTTTGTAATTTTGAAAATTTGTCTCTCATTATCGTAGTAAAAGTAAGATGGCAGACTATGGTTTCATTATCGATTATAATCTAATTAATAACATTGAAGAGCAAAAAAATAAAAATTAATCAGCCCTTCACATATATATATATATATATATATATATATATATATATATATATATTTATATATATGAAGGGCTGATTAACAACAGCCCTTCACATATATCTTTTTATCTTAAAATAAATCTTAAAATAAAAACTGGGCACGAACAGGTGATAAAAAGATGAATTGGTATTAGTGGTTTTTATAACAATAGCATCACTATTTTTAACTTCTACCACCGAGAAATCGATTTAAAAATTTCTGTCACCAGCTCCTTAGTTATAGCAGCATTATGTACTTTTATTCATAAAAAATGATTTTATTAGTAATAACAGTT
The DNA here is from genome assembly GCA_963920215.1 of Nineta flava. Taxonomy (NCBI): domain Eukaryota; kingdom Metazoa; phylum Arthropoda; class Insecta; order Neuroptera; family Chrysopidae; genus Nineta; species Nineta flava. Next base: position 96,326,219 of record OY986040.1, read on the forward strand.
ATGATTTTTTATTCATTACTTTTTACAAATACACAATCCGTTTAAATCGTATCAAATAAAAATTTTAATCGTAATACAAAACATGAAAAGTATTCATAAGTTTATGATCGATCAAAAATTAAAACTGCAATTACTTTTTTCTTATTTTAAACGGTACTATCGACCGCCAAAGTATAATTTTTTTTTGTTACACCTTATATTGTTGTCTGTTGAAATGGGCAATTTATAAATTTGTTAAATAAAAGACCAATTTCAACCAAAGTATTATTCTGTGATTATGAACTATAATAATTTATATTTGTATTGATTGTAGATTTTTTTATATTTATATGGCATTCCAATTTGGTGGATATCACCATAGTAACTTTACATTAATTTTTTAAATGTGTAAAAGACCCCACACGTTAGAAATCATGATGTGATAGTTTATATTATCCTGATCAAAAATTTCAATGACCACGGAGCTCTAAAATTGAAAGTTTTTTTGTTACATAACATCGAACGGAGTACATTTAATTTTTAAAAATTGTATCCTTCTGAAATTTTTGATTAGGATAGTATGAACTATAGTTGTAAACTCAAGCTTCACAGTCCATCAACAATAACAAATACATTCACTGAACACTTGAGCATTTGCCAAATCAGACCGGCTTCTTCATTTCGTTTTCGGTTTTATTATTCATATTATTTTATTATAAATAAGAATATAACGAATGGAAACAATAAAAATAATAACAAGAACAAATATAACAATAAAAACTAAAAATAAATGTTTTTAAAAATCAAACAATCGAAATGATGGATCACAAAAATGATACCAGTAAACAACAATTCACATACGAATGAACTGATACTTGATTAATTCAGAATTAAAGGTCGTTTTGAAACGACCCAATCTGTGTATATAGATGGTCTCTCTATTTTGAGTGTCCTATACAATATATTTTGATCTCACCCAAATATACTGGGATCCAACTTTCATATCAAATGTGCGGGGTCATTTTTGTTATAAATAATTTTTTTGCCAAAATAGTTAATAAATACTGTTTTATGTCTACATATACTAAACAACATGACAAATCTGGGCCCCTAGCGATTGGTATGAATCTTTTGAAAATACAGAAAATTCTTCCAGTAAGGTTTGAGTATGTTTCTCCTTTTTTTTGAAATTTTAAATGAGTCTGAAGTCGCTAAATATACTGGATATATAGAAGAAAACACAAATTTGATAAATATACTCCGACGTATAATTAATTAATTAACCAACCTTGGACATGTGAACAAACTATACAAAATAACAAAAATAATGTAAACATATTATTATTTCCGAAATACGTTCGCGTATTATTGTTACTAGAATTAAATTTAAAATCATGATTCTTTATTTGTGAAATTATTTTAATAAAAAAAAACTTTGGAATGATATGAATATAAAAAATATTTTAATTTATGGTTTAAGTTCGAAAACTTATTTTCAAAATTTAATAGTTGAATTAACTATTTGCCTCACTAATGTAGCAGAAATGTAAATACGTATAATTTTTATTGCTAATACGCCAATATTGTTTATATAAAGATTAAAAGGTGTGTTTAATTTGATTACTATTTTTATTACCTTATCTATTAAAATGTCAGAGCTAGTTAAAATGTAATCTGAATACTAAACATGTTTATTAGACCAAGTAGTTGATCTAAAATTTATACATGTTCTGATGTATTTTGACGTAAAATTAAGTATCATAATTCTGCAGAAACGTATTCAGAAGATAAATTATATATAATCAATGCAAAGGTAATTTTATTACAATTTCCGTGTCATACTCTAATAGACCTACTTATAGTGATGGTAAAACATACAAAGAAAAATTTTATCTTATTTCCATTCCACAAATATTTTTGAAGATCGGGACGAGAAAAATTCATACGGCATGATTTAAAACACGCAATGCCAATATAAAAATGACTCTACGATTTTAAAAATTTTCTAGAAATTTAGAGATGACAGATCGGCAAAGTTGGAAGAACACGAAATTTAATATTTTTATCACTAAATTTAAATTTTTAAACTCTGGACATAAATTAAAACTTCCTTCCCCTTTGAATTAATTTCCGCAAAATATGAACACTATAACACTACGTAATAATACTTCAGAATGTATAAAAAATACAGTAAAAGAAAAATGAAATATATTTATTTTAAACATTTTAAATTATATAATTTGTTGTTTAATTAATACTTGGCCTGACGCACTGCCGTGTTATAGATAATATATTTAATTTGTTCATTGTTTTGTTAAGTCGAATTTCCTCTTTGAGATCCTCAATTGTTTGTGGTTTTTTGACGTATACTTTTTATCCTTAAGTTAACCCACAAGAAAAACGGCAAATGGTATAAACGTCACATGATCTCACCGTTGGACTTTCTTCCTTGTAGATATATTAAGGATCCAGTGTACCTTAATAATTCACAATTAATTGAGGAATTCAAAAAAGAAATGCGTGGAATAATTTTTTCAAAATATTATCAATTATAAAATAATCAAGTGAAAATAACTAACTGAGTTAATTGCTTAAATACCCGGTATATTGTGCTGAAATTGTGGCGAACTATTCAGTTTATATAACGATTATTAAAATAATTAAAGAGAACTAGGTTTTTTGAAATTAAATTTCAAATTTTGTCCCAATTGTTAGAACAATTATTTGTATTTTATAAATACGTATTTCGACTACAAGGTAGTCATCATCAGTATGAATTAGCTAATCGTAACTATCTCTGGGAAATGGAGTCAGAGATATGTTGCTCGTTGCTAATTTGGTGCGTGAGACACCAATACCTGAATATCAAGGTTAGCTTCGATCAACACCCTCACCTTATTGATAATAATAACACCGCATGGTCAGAAAAGGATACCACCAATAAATGGATTGGGTTCATCACACACTTAATCCCTTAATTGGTCAGTCAACTCAAATAACACTTCAGGCACTACCTCAGTCAGATCATATAAAAGACAAAACTTTTTTAATATTATTGTGAGACACGCACCAAAATAGCAACAAGCAACATATCTCTGACTCCATACACCAGAGATAGTTACGGTTAGCTAATTCATAATGATGATGACTACATTGTAGTCGAAATACGTATTTATAAAATACAAATAATTGTTCTAGGAATTAGGGAAAAATTTGAAATTTAATATTCAGTTTACGAAAGTTTACAGTTTTTTAAATAGAAACATTTTTCGTTTTTTAAAGGTATCTTCTACATCTTATGATTTCATAGATTTTAGCTCTAAAACACACAAATTTCAGTTCGTTATCTCTTTTCGTTTTCAAACTGAACTCCTCCTAAACAGCTGGACCGATTTTGATGAAATTTTGTGTATGTGTTCCAGTGGATTCGAGATTGGTTTAGATTCACAATTCAGTCCAAAAAAAAAATAAATTCAATTTTCAAAAAAAAAAATTAAAATTTTAAAATTTAAGATTTGTGTACAGGACATTGTCTGTCGGGACCGCTAGTATATATATATATATATATATATATATATATATATATATATATATATATATATATATATATATATATATATATATATATATATATATATATATATATATATAATGTATATAAAAAGCGTTTTATTAGTTAATTAAAATTTAATTTCAGGACACACTTTATTATCATTTTCATAGAATTTATTTTCGCCCGACTATAATGCTTTATCAATCAAAATTAACCAATCTCATATATTAACCAATCTCAGCTTTCCAAATAAACCTTTAAATTTGAATACAAATTATTGTACTTTGAAATACAACTGGAAATGGCGTATCAAAAAATATATTTTCAGAAACGGAACTCAAATTCAATATTTAGCTAGTTTAGTACTCAGATTATATACAGCCAAATTTTATTTTTGTATTAAAAAAATTGTACGTAGGGATTGTTATTGTATAGACTGGTGATTTAAATAACCGTAACAATTGTAAAAAAGAATGATTGTGTATTATTTTCAATGTGTGATTTTAATATTTTATACAGACAGAAAAAAAACAGATGTAGATTGTAATTGTAAATATATATTTAGTACAAGTTGGTGTAAAAAGTATACATAAAAGTTTAGATTAAGATTTAATTAAATAAATATATAATTAAATACGTTGAAGTTGAACGGATATTTAGTTCGAGAGTCAATTTAAGTCAGTAATATTCTTCAGTTAATTAATTTATTAAGTATTTCTCTCACTACTCAGGACACATTTGTGTCAATGTGGATACAAACTTTGACATTATTCTTGTTCTTATTATTTATCTATTAATTATCAATTTCTTATGTATTTAATAATAAAAAAAAAACTATAAATAATAAAAGATTTCACACTTTAAACAATTAATTATGCTACATTTTTTAAGACGCTTTTATTAGCTAGACTGTATAAGTAAATTCTGTAACAGCTCACATTTAACTCATTGCCTATTATCAAATCGAGCTTAAATTTATTCAATTTTGAAGACAATACAATAATATATAACGCTATAGAGATGAACTCATGATGGAATTCGAAAATATTTCCCAAACTAAAAATATGTTGGAATCGGTGGTAAACATTTGGAAGTACATTGTGGAAACGTAAAACGTAAAATACTCGCATTCAGTCAATATATATATATATAATTTCTTTTATTTTTTGAGAGGTGGAAATCCTGCTTGGATATCTGTAGCGTAGTGCTAGACTCCTACTGACTAAAACCACCTCTCTAATTTCCGTTTATTATCCTGGAATTACTGGTGCATTGCTCCAGTGATAATGAGTTCCCAAGCAATCTACTATCTCTGCTCCAGCTCTTTAAGCTGCATCACGCTCCTTACAAATTGCTGTACATCCGCCAATCTTTCTACGTTGCCAAGCATTTTGCTTACCATATCCTCGGGTTTCAATATTCCAACTTTGACAAACAATGCGGCTCTCAGAGAAGAGAATTATTTACACGAATTATTTATTTTGAATAGCTTTTTATACCCTGTGAAGAAACCATGTCCACTCAACATCTGGGTCAGATAGAAATCCACTTCCATGGTTTCGGTTAGTCCATTCGACAACATTACTAATTAGACGCTTAGTCCATGCTGCTTTCTCAATTGTACTTTTCCATCTTGCTTGCCATTTGGTTTTCATTTCTCCAATTTCGCTAAACCATGCTGATCCTTCGCCAACCATAAGGTCGATTAGTACTCTTTCCTAATTAATGCCTTCTCCCAGATCGGACACGCATGTAGTATAATGGAATGCGCAACTAAAGCAAGGATTATTCTAGTCGACGCCTTAGGTCCCCCAAATATATATATATATATATATATATATATATATATATATATATATATATATATATTTCTGTCTATACTCGGACATTGTTGCATATTTGAACATATATATATATATTTAATATATATGTTCAAATATGCAACAATGTCCGAGTATAGACAGAAATATATATATATATATATATATATATATATATATATATATATATATATATATATATATATATATATATTTAATATATATGTTGAAATATGCAACAATGTCCGAGTATAGACAGACATACATTTGTTTGTAAAGAGAAAAAGAGAGGGTCATACAATATATTATTTCTAAGTCTTATGAAACTGTAACAATATATATGTGTATGCCTGTCTCTATGTTTCTTGACAAATAAATGTATGTCAAGTGTAATAAATGTACTCAAATATACTCTGTTGTAAATTTCATAACCCACTGGTTAGTCGTATCGGAATGAATTTATATTTAGGACCTGTTTAAAATTTGGAATTTCTGTCTAATATTAGTAAAATGGAAAACTTATCATGAGTAAACAAATTTAGGTTTAGTAGGGAACCCATTCAAAGCAAAAAATAATTAAATTGAGATTCACAAGAGTTTGCGATGTATTCTATCTCTTTTAATAACTACTAGCATTTCTTGTTGCGGCTTCGCTCAAAAAAATTTTGTAAAGCCCTTATAATCGAGTAACATAGTATTTCTCCCCTGATTGTGTTAAAACGTTGTTAACGTATTTATTTGTTTATTTATAATATATAGACTAAATATTATATCTATTTTCATTGGTCTAATTTTGAAATACTGAACTTTAAACGCTCACCCAGTGTTTAACCCTCTCGTGGGTCCATTTTCCAAAAACTCTGAAACACGTATTTTTTATGTATAGCTGAAATAGAAATTTTCATATTTCTAACTTTTTTGACTCGCACAAGCTTCATACTAAAATTGTGACTTAACTATTGGCTGTATGAAAAAAATTTCATGCAATAGTTGCTTGTTTTTATTAGATAATAATTTTTATATTTAAAGATTTTCTCTATCTCGCAACGTTTAAAAATTAAGTTTTTAGCGTGCCACGTGGACATGGATGCCTGAAATGTAAACTTGTTGCCTTTGTCACTCGAAAATAATATAGCTTCCTGTCAATGAAATAATTTTTAGAATCGGTTCAGCAGTTCCAGAGATTAGCCGAAACAAAAAAACAAATTGTATCTCTTTAGATAGTACTAGCCGTATCCCGCCCACTTTGCTGAAGTTGAATATTCGGAATTTGTAAACAATTTCATGGTTTTTAATTTTTTTGCCCGGAAAAAAAGTAGCCTAGTTACTCCTTATAACATCAGCTATGTGCCAGTTCCGTCAAAATCGGTCCAGCCGTTTCGGCGATTAGCCGGAACAAACAGACAGAGAGGCAATTAAAAATTTTTTACAGGCAATTAAAAAGTACCGTATATACTTTCATTTGCATTTAGTAAAAAGCTGGTATTTTGACATTACAGACACTTCAATTTAATTTATTTTAATAGATAGATGAAATATTGATTTCAAACTAAATCCATTTTAAGGATGTTAGAGAAGTATGTCAAAATGCTACGCAACTAATGAAAATTTAATAGAATGTTCCTCAGTTAATGCTAAAGCTACTGTGAAACGATTTACTAAGCCGTTTAAAAGTTATTGCAATTTAAAAAAACTGTAATTTTACATGGAATTTTAGGAAGCAAATGTCAATAAGAACATGTAAAGGTAAATGATAGTTATAATAAATTAAATAAATAATAAATATATGTGAAAGATATAATTGATCTTTATTGATTTGATTTATGAAATATTATTATTATTTATATGTAAATTACCATGGTTGTAAACATTCAAAGCAACCGTGATAATAGAGGGAAGTTATAGTTGTTATGCAACAAATAAAAATTATGAACACAATTATAATAATAATTTAATGAAGAAGCGATACCGCTACATACTTCCCCCCATCAACTAATAAAGAAAAACGACTAGAAAAAGGTTGTAACATAAAACAACCTTGTTCACGCGGAAAAAACTTTAATAGTTGATGTACATCTTATATTTAAATACAAAGTAAATTAAGATAAGATTAACATTGAAAAAAGTATGCAGGTTTTACTTTTTTCAAGGTTTGTCTAATTGATGGATGACCAAGATTATGGACAGCTTTCCATACATCTTCTATATCAATGTCAGGTACGAAGATTCTGGGAATTTTCAAAGAAGTCTCCACATAAACCTTAAAAAGAGAATTCGGAGGAGTACGTATTTCTAAAGAATATTTTTGATTTTTTAACAAATTAATAAGAAGAGGATCACACTTCTGGTGATCAGAAATCTTCTTAATATCAATCAAATCAATACCTGAAGGTAGTGAAATTGTATTAATTCGAGATAAACAATCAGCAGGAATGTTTTCACATATATTTATTATTTATTTAAATAATAATTTATTATAACTATCATTTACCTTTATATGTTCTTATTGACATTTGCTTCCTAAAATTCATTTCAATTACCATTAAAAAGGTACGAAGCGCCCCAGATTTTCAAATTATATAACTTGAACTCTATAGAAACAATTTTGCGCAATTTATTAAAATTTACTAACCGGTTGTTGAGAAAAAAATTATAAATAGTAATTTAAAAAAATCTGTCTGCCACTTATACGTCTATGGTATAGAAAGAAAAAGGATATTATGATACGAGTATATTGTTGATTTCCTATATGCGAGTACATAAACTGCCAACAGTTAGTTAAAATTTGTTCATATTATTTGTAATTTCTTATTTAATTCAACATTACTAGTAAAATTGCATATTTTTTATTTTAAATTATAAATATTTATTTCAGTATGCTACAAAACGTAGATATTCACGAATTTATAATTTTCAGTACTTTTGCCTCCGATGGTATCTCCGAAGCATCCTTAAGGCACATTTAATGGCTCACATGTTATGTTTAAACAAATGCAATACCTTAAAAATAGATTCAAGCTAAGTTAATCATAATTTTTGAAAGAATCAAATCACAAAATTAAAACTGAGACTCAGCTTCCATTTTTTTCTGTATATAGGTTTCAAGATATCCCAATTCCCACCCTGAAAGTCTCATCCTTTTTCTTGTGTGGGCCTTCAAACATGGGAGTAGGCTATATCCACAAAAAAAATATCTCAAAAGAGATGAGCTCTAAAAAGCTGAAATTGGCACAAAACAACTATGAGGGGGTTCTCATTACAGATTTAAATTTTTTGAGCTCCAGTAGTTGTAATTTAGACTCTAAATCGGGTTCTTACTTAGAAGTAGTAATGAAGGGGAAGCCGAAACTAGACAAGTAAGACTATCTTGATCTTTTTAATGTTCCTTTGCAAAATTGGCAAAAGAGAACGCTTATGGTCGGAGGTTTATTTCAGAGCCTAAATTAGGATATAGAAAACAAAACTTTTCAAGACCATCATATATAGGGTGTCAAATGAAAGCTTATTGAAGCACGAATTCAACTATATATGATATATGTATTTTATTATTATATGTGAACTCAAAACATTTTTCGGGAAAAATGCTTAAAAATTAATCATTGCTGTCCTCTTCCTTCACCACCAACAGGATAGTTCAGAAAAATCAGAAAAAAATCATGAACATTGAGAAATAGACGTAAATTGAACCAAAAGTATCAGGATTGAAAAATTTATACGCGATCAGTTATAAAGAATTTGTTTGTTTATATATTTAAATGCACACTACTTAATTTTTACACTGTACATAAAACATTAGTGTACTGCGAGTTGCATATCCCAAAAATAGATGCAAAAGTGTGATTGGTTAATTACGTTAGCAAATCACATCTCTTAATTAATTATATTTAAGCAAACTAAATAATATTTTCGTTCATACAAAAATATATACCAACCATTTTCTGATCTTTGTTAAAATACTTGAGCTCTTGACATTTATGTTTTTGCTGGGATATCAATACTTTTTATATGCGAAAACTGGTCTCCCACACATTTTTGCTTTTGGACGGATATTATATATATCGGCTATAAAAAGTGCTATTTAAAATAAACTGCGCTTAAATAACTTTTCAATTACTTTTATTTTGTCGTTCTGTGCTATTATAGTATACAATAAATTTAACTGAGGACATTTAAGTACATTGTCAATAGTGTTGTTTAAAATTTTAATCACTGACCTCTATACACATGGACTGACTACAGTTTACAGTGGCGGAAATGAAAAATTTTTATTATCACTTTTATAAAATCTATTTGCATTATAAATTGAAGAAATTAAGTAAAAAGTATCAAGAAACAAATTTTTATCAAAATATTATATAGGAATTCATAACGATTTAAAATCTGAGCTGTAACAATTAAAGAACGTCTAATGTTGCAACAAAAAACAATAATTTTTTTATATTATATTGAATATTTTTTTCTATTTTTAGACAACTGTGGCATTTAATTGTGTTTCACTCCCTTAAGGATTCTGACTGCCTATTTTACCCCGTTAAGGATTGATAATCTAAAAACGCTTCAACATTTATTGCTCTTTATTATAATTATTAATAGACTAAATACCCATTTTCATATTTCTAATTAAAAAAAAAAAGATTCCAATACAAACTTTCAACCAACTCTTTTCTTAGAGAATCTCCAAAATCTCTAAGGAACATATCTTTCAAATTTTCTAGCTCCAATAATTTTGGCTGGGCGATGATGAATCAGTCAGTCAGTCAGGACATTAATTTTTTATCTATAGATAAATTTACTAGCTGTGCAAAAAGTTGAAAGTGGCTGAAAAATAAAATAAAAGTAGTCATAAAATTAACAGAAAAACCAAAAACAATATATTGAAATACATACCTAAAAAACGACGCTAAATTAAGGTGTAGTAATAACACTGTAGTGAAAAGTCCGAATGTCTCCCTTAAATCTCGGCCTTACGCACTACCGTGCTCTAGATATGAATAAAATAAAAAAGAAAATTAATACATTAGGATCTAATTATAACGTGTGTTCATTTGAAAAGTAAGTTTTAAATATTAAAAAAAAATTCATTTTAGAAAAAAATGTTTGAAAAAAAAGTTGCACAAGGAGGAAACATATTGCAATAATTATATTTTTATTCCTTGCATCTGTGCCCGCTTAATACTTTTTAGAAACATAAGGGGTAGAACTAATCATTTAAACGGTGCAAGATAGAGAAAAAAAATTTTAAATAAAAAAAAATGTTTATCTCATAAAAACAAACAACTTTTGTTTGAAACTTTATTTCATTCATCCCGTAGTTTTTCTCTTTAAGATGTGCAATTTTTGTTTGAGAAATTTTTTTCTAAAATGCATATTTAAATAAATATAAGTGGCAACTTTTCAAATGAACACACGGTATAACTGCAACAGAACGATTGCCATTTTTGACTGATCTTTGATTGGTTTGTATATGCATATGGTAGATATCATTCATCAATCTTGAATATCAAGCAAGGAAATTGCCATTCAAAAGAGTGTATGGACGGGTTTAATTTGGGTTATAATAAAAGGTAGCTCTAGCCCGGCCGTACCTATAGATTTCACATGTGGAGGGGGAGGGTCCAACAATGCACAAAAGGTAAATTAGTTTTTGATGGGACTTTACGCTATAAAATAGAAGAGCTCTAAACATATCATCCCTATCACATGCAGTAAAGGTGCGGGCAAACGATAGGTGGATATTCGGTGAGTATTAGCGTTTTTGCGTAGACTAAGTGGTGGGCGATCAGAGTCCCGTACCTACGACTCCCGTAAGCTCTAATATATCCTTCAATAAAGAACCGCAGCCTCTATTTACAGAGGTCAGTGCTTCAAGCTATGCTGGAAAAGTATTGGGTACTTTCTTATTTAAAAAATATTATCTTTTTTTACTATTGATACGAAAATACGTATTCAGCAAAAAAATATATCAATAAGGTGTAATGATTAACAAATTTATCTAAAATGTCTACATTAATATCTATTTGCTACTTGGGCTATGTAAAAAAGTGTCACGTGTTTTCTATTGCCTAAAAATCTACAACTAGAGGGGTACGGCCTCATGACGTCGCTTGACGCTTGTTTTCAGCGACAAATTAAGCCAAATTAATGGGGTACACTTGGTCACAAAAGTTTATGTAATTTTTTTAAATTTTTTATTGATTCGGCTTTCGAAAAAAATTGTCGAATAAAAGTTGTTACTATATTTTTAATGAACAACTTTTATCCGAAGCATTTTTTCGAAAATCGAATCAATAAAGCACAAATCTATATAAATAAATAAAATTGAAGTGTCTGTTTGTAATGTCAAAATAACAGCATATGAATAAAAATGCATATGAATGTATATACGGTACTTATAACAACAATTTTTAAAATTTTTGTCTGTTAGCCTGTTAATCTCCGAAACAGCTGGACCGATTTTGACGGGATTTTCACTAGCAGATAGTTGATGTTATAAGGAGTAACTTAAGCTACTTTTATTTTAGAAAAAGAATTAGGGGTCCGCGCAAAAAAATTAAAACCCATGAAATTGTGAACAAAATCCGAATATCCCGAATTTTCAGCGTCAGCGAAGCGGGTGGAGTACGGCTAGTCCATTATAAAAGTTTAAAAACTGACATTAAATTTGTGCTCCATAGTACAGTTTTAAGTTTTAAGCGACAAAACTAAACTGTATTTAGTTATAGTCCCCTACTGTATAGTTATGTCGCTTGGGAAAAGAAAACGATGTTAAAGTATCGATATATGAAATTAAATTACAAATTTTGCCCCAATTCCTAGAATAATTATTTGTATTTTATAAATACGTATTTCGACTACATTTGTATTTTAGCGAATTTCCTGAAAGGAAATAGAGCTATTGATCTCGTACCGACTTGAAAATTTTGCAAAAATTTTTGCAAATGTCCTTCGATCGTACCTAGTAGATGTCGAAAATCGCCATCTGTAAAATATATATATATATATATATATATATATATATATATATATATATATATATCTATGGACATATATATTTGTGGGAGGATTTTAATGTTCCTGTACAAATTGCTCATCTATAGCGAAATTTGCAACATATTTTCTAAAATTTTATGTTTTTCTAATATTTTTACTTTACTTTATTACTATTTTTAAACTTTATTTTTTGTATTGATTATATTTTGTAAAATTTTTTTACAAAATACATACAACAACAGAGATACATACAAATAAACTAGTTTACTAGTAGATAAAATAATAAACTACACAATGAAATGAGATAGATAGAGCAAGATGACAAGTGATTGAATTTTTATTAAGATAAAGTAATAAAGTAATAATTTTAGTTCCCAATTTTGGTTGCACGTCTGAGGACAAAATATTTTGTAGGCGGAGTTCAATGTTGCTGCACAATGTTCCTCGTTTCTAGCCTACTTAAATTCTAGCGTATTGATCTGATACTTTGTAACTATTTGTAATGAAGTCATTATGTTGAAGAATGAATTTTCGATGATTTTAAAAAGTAAAACGGCGTGCCATATTTGAAGGTGTACAATAATTACATTAAGTTGAAAAAATGATATCGGTCAAATAACCACCTCCTGAGTTAATGCAAATTAGGGCTCGTTTTATGCCGTTTTGAATTGTTGCTCGCAAAACATCTGGCTCCAAATTGGTGATTTCTCCTTGAATATTGGCTTTCAAGACTTGCAAGGTTTGTGGTTTGTTGTGGTAAACGCAAGATTTCAAAAAGCCCCAAAGAAAGAAATCTGGTGCTGTCAAATCTGGCGATCTGGCCGGCCAATTCAATTCGCCAAAACGGGATATCATGCGGCTTGGAAATTGGTGTTTCAAAGTCTCCATTGTTGCTTGAACTGTGTGAGCAGTTGCTCCGTCCTGTTGGAACCAACAATGCTCGAGACCCAATTCAGCAACTTGCTGCAAAAAAAAAAAACTCGTTCAACATCTGTCTGTAGCACTCACCAGTTATGGTTACGTTGATGCCGGTCGGTGCCCTCAAAAAAGTAAGGGCCAATCACTTTTTCACTGCAAATGCCACACCAAACAGTCATTTTGAGGGGATGCAAAGGCTCTTCGTGTGTTTGTTGTGGATTCTCTGTGCCCCAGAAATAAAAGTTTTGTTTATTGACATAACCATTCAAGTGGAAATGGGCTCGTCATTCATTATGATTTTGGATAAGAAATCAACCTCTTCTTGCATCACGTTTATTAGAACATGGGAGTAAGTTAACCTCGCTTGACGGTCGGCAGGCAACAATTGGTGAACGGTTTGCACTTTGTAAGGGAACATCTTCAGCTCTTTTACCAAAATTCGACGCAACGAACTTCTGTTGATGCCTAATTGCGTGCATCGTTATCTTCGACTCTCGGACGTCCTTGGCTACAACAGCAATATTATCGGCCGAACGAGCAGTATGGAGTCGCCCACTTCTTGTGACATCCCTAGTGGACCCAGTGCGCACCAGGCGTTCATCTAACCGCTTGATTATTCGCGTAAAAGGAGCACGACGACCAGGATAACGACGGCGGGATTCACGATGCGTTAAAAAACAGACCGAAAATTGGTCAAATAAGCAGTAACAATAATTCCGCGTTTTTCAGGAGTGTATCGTTCCATTGCTTGTTGTCAACTAATTCTTTATCTATCTGCAACATAAAAGTCAAAGCACAGTGGCAATAGATGTCAATTACGAAAATTATGGCCCATTCACATTACGGCATTACTTTTGGTCCACCTTGTATATAGATAAATAAAACCTATTTTGACAAAATGGAAACCTGACTTCAAAAATAAAATATTCTATAACAAAAAATGCACTAAAAAGTAAAAAAAGAATTGCATATTCTTGTGCCAATTTTAGTTCACCTAAGCAAAATTTTTTAAATATATATGTACAATAAATTATTGTTATTTTTGGAGTCGGTGTCAGCATAGAGAAATTCACATTTGGACACCGCCTCCAAAAATAACAATAATTGTACATATATATTTAAAAAATTTTGTTAGGTGAACTAAAATTGGCACAAGAATATGCAATTATTTTTTTACTTTTTAATGCATTTTATTTTATTTTTGAAGTCGGGTTTCCATTTTATCAAAATAGGTCTTATTTCTCGCTTTTTAGTGACTTTAAAGTTCTATAACTTATTTTATTTGTCTAAATATGGGTAGACCAACTAAACGATTTACTAACTTTTAGTGCATTTCTTTATAACACTTTTTTTTTATCCGTTGCTTTTTTTTTTTTAATTTTTAGTGCATTTTTTCATAACAAATTTTCAGTTTTTTTTACATGCATTTTGTTTTTTTTTTGGGGTCGGTTATTTTTTGTAAAAAATTTTTTTGAAGTCGGTTTTCAAAAAAAGTTTTATATTTTCCCATTATGAATGAGTATACCCTTTCAAAAAAAAAAATTTCGCAGAAAACGGTTATCACATATAAAATGAGGATTTTCCTCGATTTCCCGGGGGAAAAAAAAATACAGACGAGTTAAGACCCATCCTCCTTTTTGAAGTCGGGTTAATGAAACTGTTTGGGTATTAACTATTATAAATTGTTTAGACATAACTACATAAATAAACCGTAGGTTGGATTTTTCTAATTGTGACCCACGAGGTCCACACGATCAACTTCCCTATATATGTTTTTTTTAATTCCAATTACTTATAGTAAACTTTAACTGCGAGACATTTCAACAAATTTTTAAGAAATCGTTTTTAAGAACACCGCCAATAACTGTAAGTAGTTTCTTAAGAAAAAATATTTACATTAAAAGATTTTCATTTATACCCGGTATATAATATATATCAGGGTATATTAAGTTTAGTTCCGACTTTGTAACGGCTGAAAATATTGATCGCAGAAAGAAAATGTTGATATAGGTGTTCATAGAATGACCTAATTTGCCCATTTTCACAAAGTTGTTCGTCCGTCTGTTAAAAACAAAAAAGATAACGAGCAGAAATTTTGTATTTGTGTTCTAGACCTAAAAAGTAAGGTCAAGTTCGTGAATAGACAAAAACAGACCACAAGAGATAAAACATAGAACATACAAATTTAAAGACAAAAAATGTTCCTTTTTTAAAAATAAACAACTTTTGTTTGAAATTTTTTTTCATAAATTCTGTATATACTGGGGGATTCAAGCAATTAAATCAGTTAGTTAATATTTTCACTTTTTTTCTATTAAATCGCACAGATTTCTAATAATAGTAATCAATATATTGGTATACATGGTGGCAAAAAAATTTAGTTTTACAAATTAGAACTAAAATCGGTTACAGAAAATTTCAGAGTTACAGAAAATATGGTCGGCCAATTAATTGTGGTAGTAAAATAAAACTAATAAAGTTTTATTTACTACACTTTTACTTATGATAAATTTGCCCATTGAACTATAGTATTAAAAGAGTTATTTCAAACATTGTGTTTCTCGTTGACTGAATTAAATAATATTTCTTTCAGATCATATGCTTCGTATGCTTCGAGTTGACACCGCAACGAAATCGATATCATTTTTTATTATCGAGATTCATGCACGAAAAAAATGTCTACGACTTACAAACTCACACACACACACACAGATATCTTTCCAAAAATGATGTTAAGTTCCGATGAAATCAAAACGTGGAGATGTGGTGAAAATTTTGATTTCGATTTTCCGAATGATTACCATATTTTCATATTTAATTATTCATTTTAAAGAGAGGGGTAGGTTTTGTTGATTTATTAATTGGTAGGGAATTTTGAAAGATGAAACGATTAACGAGGAGTAATGCCGAAATTGCTTGTGTTTAGCGCGATGTATTTTCTGAACGACCTCTGAGGTTAAAAGTTGGTCTCTGAAGTAAAAAGTAACTGCCACCCTTTTAGTTAAAAGAATCTCACCAAAATCTATAGCTTTCGCATGCAAAAAGTATTGATATCTCACCAAAGAAAAATGTTCTTCTACAAAAGTAGTGAAATCTATCTAAGGGTCAAGTTATTTAACAAAAGTAAGATATTGATTGGCATTAATTTATTGCAATAGATTCTTCTTGTAACCATGATAAAAAATGATAGCTTGCGACGTAAAATATGAAATACCCTGCTAATGAGAAATTTACACAATAAATTTCTCAGTTACGTTTTAAATTTGAGCTTCATTGCTATCTTGGTTTTGAGATATAGAGGTCTAAAAACCGACTCTAAGCCTTCCTGTAAAACATGTGGAGGTAAGAACGGACCAATGTAATATACACTATCGGGATCCGAGGAGAACAAATTGGGACGAATAGAATTCGACACTTAAGTTCAAACTCGCCACAATCCCGAAAACAGTTAAACAGAATTGGACATTGAGCTTATTGCAACTAAGCTTCAGCATGCAATAATTAACTCCTTCCAAGAAAACTGCCCGGAGGTCTCAAAACACATCAGCAAGTCAACTTGTTCAGCAAGTCAACTTGTTGTGGAATGACAGCCTAAGGAGTCAGAGGCGAAAGGTTCGCCAGCTATTTAACAGAGCAAGGAGGATAGGGAACTGGGATAACTACCATGAAACCCTTACCGAATACAAAAGGTCTTTGAAGAAAGCCAAAATGGACTCATGGAGGAAGCTCTGTCAAGATATTGAAAACACATCTGAGGGAGCAAGACTTCATCGTATCCTAGCGAAGAAACCCGCTGACACCATACTAGCTCCATGAAAGATACACTCGAGACACTGATCCGCATTCATTTTCCGGATTCGGTGGCAGTGGACGGTGAAAATCCTTCTAAAGAGCAGCTTAACCAGGGTCTCCCACCGACAGGCGAGGACGGGAGAAGAGCGGAATTGTCATTAACCACTCAAAGATCGAATGGGCAATAAACTCATTCGACCCCTACAAAGCACCGGGACTAGATAGGATATACCCAGTGCTTTTACAAAAAGGAGCAGAGCATCTTTTAACTCTGATTGGCCATATATTCAGCGCAAGCCTGGCTACGGGGTATATCCCTACAGTATGGAAGCCAGTAAGTGTGACCATCTTGCCAAAACCGGGGAAGTTTAACCACTCCACGGGAAAGGACTTTAGACCAATCAGTCTGTCATCGTTTCTACTGAAAACGATGGAACGACTAATAGGATTTCATTTGGCTCAGAGGGCATTGTCGAGAAATCTGCTTCATGTCAACCAACACGCGTATCAGGTGGGAAAATCCTGTGAATCAGCCCTTTACAACCTGATATACAGGATTGAGGAGGGATTCGCTAGGAGACAAACCACCTTGTGCGTTTTTCTTGACATAGAGGGGGCATTTGACAATGTCTCTTACAATTCCATGATTCATTCTGCAAGTCGGCACGGAGTAGAAGACACCTTTTGCAGGTGGATAAACTCTATGCTGATAGGAAGAAGAATACAAACTTCCTTGCTTGGAGAGTCTGTCACTGTGTCACTGTGAGAGCCACAAAGGGATGTCCGGAAGGTGGTGTCTTATCCCCACTCCTGTGGAATCTGACAGTGAACAGCTTACTGACGAACCTCAACCAAAAATGATACTACACACAGGGATACGCGAACGACATTGTAATTGCAATCCAGGGACCCTGTGAATGCACAATCTCAGAGCTTATGCAAAACGCTCTAAGAATCGCACACGAATGGTGTATCAATCAGGGATTGAAAATAAACCCTAAGACCGCACTAATTCCATTACACGGAAAAGAAAGGAGGATAACATAAAACCCCCCATGCTCTTCGGTGAAAGACTACAGATCACAAGGGCAGCCAAGTTCTTAAGAGTAATGTTGGGCTCTAAACTAACATGGAACCCTCATCTGGAATACATGCTTTGCAAGAGAGCATGTGAAAAAGTCTGGGGTCTAAAACCCAAAATGATCCACTGGCTTTACACACCAGTAGTTAGGCCCAATATAACCTATGCTGCTCTAGTGTAGTGGCCAAAAGTTAACCAGATTACAGCATGCATGAAAAAGCCGTCCAGGATCCAAAGACTGGCCTATTTGTGCATCACTGGATCCATGAGCAGTACACCGACAGCTGCCGTGGAAGTCAAACTGGGGCTGCTTCCGCTAGGCATTGTAATAATAGCTAAAGCGAGATCCAGCGCCTATAGACTGTCTTGCAATAATAACTGGATTAATAAAAATCAAGTTGGACATGCAAGGATCGTGGGAAAATCAATTATCTCAGACCCCGTCTTTGAAATGGGCACAGATATACTTCCCAAGACATACTCCTTCTCAAAACCTTTCACTGTAGTCCGTGATAGGGCCATGAGGTCGGAAGGAGAACCACTTTATCTCATGAAAGGAATCGTCTGGTATACACACGGATCCAAAACTGAAGAAGGGACCGGCGCGGAAATCTACGGTGAGAGACCTGATGCAAACATAAGCCTCAACTTGGGGAAATATGCCACGGTGTTCCAAGCAGAAGTCTACGCCATACTGGCTTGCGTCCGTGAGACCCTACGTAGAGGCTACATAAACCAGAACGTATGTATTCTTTCGTACAGTCAAACTGCTTTAAAAGCCTTGTCTTGAACTTAGGTCACCTCAAGGGTAGTCAAAGATTGTCTGGAGGAACTTCTGAAACTGGCAAAACGGAACTTTGTTAAATTAATCTGTGTGTCGGGTCACAGTAGTTTCAAAGGCAACGAAAAAGCAGATACCTTAGCAAAGAAGGGAGTCGGAATGCCCTTCATAAACCTAGAGCCTATTTTAGGAATTCCAAGGACTGCATGTAAACAGGTGATCAACGAGTGGTCAAATGCTAAACACCGTGATCACTGGGAAAAAGTACCGCGGCAAGAGTTCGGGAAGGTACTGCTTCAGAGTCCAATAAAGAGGCTATCTCTCGAGGCACTGAAGCTGAACAAGGTGCAACTGCGGAGGGTTACCGGATTCGTTACCGGACATTATTCCAGCGGAAGCATCTACACACAATGGGACTCTATAACGGATCTCCATGCGAACCTCTAAGTTACAGCAGATACAGGATATTCGGTGCATCTCACCCCGAATATATGAATCTTCAGGAAGACCTGATAAGCAAGCTCCTGGCTATTGCCAACATATGGGAGAAGCGAATCTCGTCGGACTGAAGTAGAAGGGGTAGCACAATGGACCATAAGGTCGAAGTGCAATAGTTTTTAGAAACAATCATAAATATAAAAAAATATAAATCAATCAATCAATCCTGTAAAACATAGTACGGTAGACGTCTACAAGAGCGTAGCTACAGTGGTGCAGACTAGGGTGGTTGCCCTCCCCCCCCCTTGCTCATATAATGAATAAAAATAATTTATTTTTTTAATTGATGTGTTAGGAATCATTAATTATTTGAAAGGTTCCAGCTGTCAAGTACAATTAAAATACAATAAATAATTTAAATAAACCATATTTTGACAAAATGGAAACCCGACTTCAAAAATAAAATATTCTATAACAAAAAATGCACTAAAAAGTAAAAAAATAATTGCATATTCTTGTGCCAATTTTAGTTCACCTAAGCAAAAATTTTTAAATATATATGTACAATTATTGTTATTTTTGGAGGCGGTGTCAGCATAGAGAAATTCACATAATTTTTGGACACCGCCTCCAAAAATAACAATAATTGTACATATATATTTAAAAATTTTTGCTTAGGTGAACTAAAATTGGCACAAGAATATGCAATTATTTTTTTACTTTTTAGTGCATTTTTTGTTATAGAATATTTTATTTTTGAAGTCGGGTTTCCATTTTGTCAAAATATGGTTTATTTCTCGCTTTTTAGTGACTTTGAAGTTCTATAACTAGTTTTATTTGTCTAAATATGGGTAGACCTACTAAACGACTTATTAATTTTTAGTGAATTTTTTTATAATACATTTTTTTTTACCCGTTTTTTTTTTTTTTTTTTTTAATTTTAAGAGCATTTTTTTATAACAAATTTTCAATTTTATTTACATACATTTTGTTTTTTTTTTGTAAAAATTTTTTTTTTTGGGGTCGGTTTTTTTTTGTAAAAAAAGTCGGTTTTTAAAAAAATTTTCTTATTTTCCCATTATGAATGAGTATACCCTTTCAAAAAAAAAAAATTTCGCAGAAATCGGTTATCACATATAAAATGAGGATTTTCCTCGCTTTTCCGGGGATCCCCTTATCAGAATGCGATTTGGTGCCAATGGGACCAATGGGAAACCAAACCCTTTAATACAAAAAAAAAAAAATTCAAAATCGGTTCATAAATGTCGGAGTTCTGAGGTGACACACATAAAAAAAAAAATAAATAAAAAAAAAATAAAAAAATAAAAATAAAAAAAAAATACAGACGAATTGAGAACCATCCTCCTTTTTTGAAGTCGGGTTAAAAATATTAATAACTGATAAAAAAAACATATATTTAATTTAGGATTGAATAGTTTAAATTTATTAAAGTTGGAACCTCATTAATATTCAAGGTAATGGCACGTCAAATTTGGATCGGAGAGGCAACCGGATTGCGAGCGGACGGCCCCCGTACCGTCCGAATTGACCCCAAATAAACGGGGGCGGAGATAAGCTCTTATTAGAGCTTAAATTTCGAATGCCACAATTTAAACAAATTTTTTCTATTTTTGTTAAAAAAAATTCGAATAAAGGGTTTTTTGGCGACTTTGAAGGGTTATTTCTCAGACACAGCCCTTCAGGGTCGGATGGCATTTTTTTTACAACATATAGTGGTACCAATAAGCTCACTAATTTTGAAGCGGTTGCCTCGTACCTTTTTGTTTTTTTCTAAATTCGCCGTTGCGAAAACGGCTCGGGTGTTTCGGATGGCAAAAAAATGTTATTATCTAAATAGGGTATAAACTTCAAAGCAACCGCATTTTCATCCGGTTGACACGTAGTGAAAAAGTGCTCTGATGATTCTTCCTAACCGCACAAAATACACATTCCCGCCCTTATTGTTATACCTATTCAAATCTCCCTTATCCATGTCCCTAAGCGGAATTGCGTTATGGGTCTCCTTGTATTTTCGTCCAAAATTTCGATGCATTTAGTACCATTCAGATAATGCGCAAGATTTTTGTACAAATGTATGGTTTTCATATTGTCCATAATATCAAAACTGCACTTGTAAAATTCGGCAAGCACTGCATCTTCTATTGTTTTGTGTAGGTGAATGGGTGTGGTGTCTTCTTCTAACAGATACGTCAGGTTTAACTTTTCGATTATATTTAGAAGGTTTTTCGCCCAGCAACTGTACTTAGCCTCCTTAGCCTGATAGTGTAACAATGCATATTGTAGATGTTTTGTTTCACATTTCCACAACTTAAAAAAATATTTGATATACGTGGTCTTAATTTTTACTGATGTAGGCACACATCCTGCAGAGGTCGGGGCATATTTTATTTGTTTCTTTTTCGTCGCCATATATACCCCATATTTCACATCCATACCTAGCAATCTGGACCACCATAGTGTTAAAGACCTCTAATTTAGTTTTAATAGGGATAAAATCATTATTGTGTAGGTTTTTGCGTAGTACATGGTATGCCTTTCTAGCCGGTGCAATCTTCCATTTTTTGTACATAACAACACTGCCACTCCAGTTTAACATGACTCCTAAGTATATGAAGTTATCAATCACTTCAATATTTTCACCATTTAACTGCCATCTAGAGCACGGTAGTGCGCAAGGCCGAGATTTAAGGGAGACTTTCGGACTTTTCACTACAGTGCTATATCTTATCGTTAATTTAGGCTCATTTTTTGGGTGCTGTATCTTTTGAACGGAAAGAGCTACAGGGTTGATATTTCGAATATAGATACTTTACGGAATTATAAGAACCAATGTTTTCAATCAATGTTAACGAATTAACCGTTAAAAAGTTATTTCACTTCAAAAACGCAAAATTCGTGGGAACGCCCACAATTCTTGGTAACTAATAGATCAAAATGTTTAGCTACTTCCAGATATGCTGTAAAGTTGATATTGGGCATGTAGATAGCTGTAGTACCCAAACCGACGGGAAAATTGCGAAAACTCGAAATTTGTATCGGAAAAGTGGAAAATTTAACATTTTTTATTTTTAAGACTAGTTTAACGCAAACTACCATGTAGAGAACGATATATCATATATACCTATTAATTTTTATACCATATAGAAATAGACATTGCAATTTGAATACAGCAGTATGCGTTGATTTTAAAAGTTATGCAACGGAAGCCTCGGAAAATTGGAAAAACATCCTCCAAAATTATGTTTTTCTGTTCTATAAATGCTATAAAGTTTGAATTTTCACTAATCGACCCGAAATAACGTCAAAATTAACAGAATATTTTGAAAAATTTCATTACCTACATCGCAACCACACCGAAAATGGGAAAAACATCCCTAAAACTTACCTCTTTACTTCTATTCATGATAGAAAGATCAGTTTTTTTCCATCACAACCCTTCGAACTTGGTAAAAACACCCCCAAAACCAACCTTTTTGTTCTATACATACAACAAGATGCAGTTTTTTGCAATCGACGCATAATAGCTACAAATTAGGAAGTTATTTCGAAAAACTTAATATATTTTTTTGCAAACTCCCGAAAAATTGAAAAAACACCCCCCAAAATTACGTTTTTCAGTTCTATATATGATGAAATGATGGAATTTTGACCAATCGACCCGAAATAAAGTCAATTTAACAGAACACTTTGAAAAATTTTTTTACCTATAACGCAAACCTCCGAAAATGGGAAAAACACCCCTTAAACTGCCTTAAGGCATTTTGATCAGACTAAAAATATGACCGCTAGAGAGTGATTTATGCATTCTAAGGAAATTCGCTAAGTTGACGCAGCTCTTGCGTAACGAATTTTTTTTTGTGAAGTGGAGCCAACGGGTCAAGTCATTTCTTCAAAGACTATAACGTTGATAATCAATTATCTGTAATAAACGATTAGTTTAGAAGTCATAATCGAAACAAATCAAATAACATCTTATATATACTAAATTTTATATAGTTATTTTAATAAAAAATATATCACTCTTATTTCACATTAATTTGTGGCGTTTTAATAAAAGGCCTATGATATATGATCGATAAATATTATTATCAATAATCCAATGTATAAAATTTATGCTTTCTTTTCAGTTTTCTTTGGCAATAACACTGCTTGAATATTTGGTAATATACCGCCTTGAGCAATTCTTACAAATTATAACAATTTATTTAATTCTTTTCATCATTACGAATTGCTAATTGAAAATAAACTTGTTTTTTTAAACTTGTTTACTTAAAAAAAGTTACATTGTAACAATACAATACAACAATCAATGTTTTCTATTTGGAGTATTAAAACATACTGATATATTAAACTAGAAAATTTTTATTTAAATACTAAATGTCTATCTAATCAAAAAGGAGGCGGTAACCTTGTCAACAAATCAGATCGATATATGCTTCATATGTTATTTTAATTACAATTAAAGTTGTTAAATTTTCCGTTTGTAAGAAAGGTAAGTTTTCGAGAAAATCTTAATAAAATATTTGCTTCTTAATAAGTGATGATATGGGATAAAGGACCGAGCTATTTACAAAGTAAATAGATCCAGACTTCATATAATAGTTGCTCCTTAAAAAGTGATGATATACGAGAAAGGACCGAGCTATTAACAAAGTAAATAGCTCTAGACTTCAAATAATAGCTGTTCCTTAAAAAGGTAAGTTTTCGAGAAAATCTTAATAAAATATTTGCTTCTTAATAAGTGATGATATGGGATAAAGGACCGAGCTATTTACAAAGTAAATAGATCCAGACTTCATATAATAGTTGCTCCTTAAAAAGTGATGATATACGAGAAAGGACCGAGCTATTAACAAAGTAAATAGCTCTAGACTTCAAATAATAGCTGTTCCTTAAAAAGTGATGATATCCCATAAAGTTTCGAGCTATTTACAAGCTAAACAGCTCGGTAAACTATTTATTAAAAAAATAAATGAGGGGTAAATTAATTAAGTGTAAGAAAAAATTTGGTTGAAATTTATGTCGTAAGTTTTCCCTTAGTATGTTTTTATTAGCGAATTTCCTGAAAGGAAATAGAGCTATTGGTCCCGTACCGAAGTCAAAATTTCGCAAAAATTTCTTCAAATGTCCATCGATCCTACCTTGTAGATGTCAAAAATCACCATCTGTAAAATTTATATATATATATCTATGAACATATATACATATATATATATATATATATATATATATATATATATATATATATATATATACATATATATATATATATATATATATATATATATATATGTGTCTGTAATCACTCTAGCGGTCATGAGATTTGGTATTTAAAGCACTTTTGGTATTCAAAAGGTCAAGTTCGTTAATGGGTAAAATCGGACCAGGGGAAAGGGGGTTTTAGAGGGAGGGGGAAACTCAAAATTTGACATATCTCCCTTAATATTCGAAAAATCGAAAATTTTATAAGAAGTAAAGTTGTAGGTATTAAGTTTTACTGTAATTTTGTTTCTTATCATTTTTTCTGTAACCCTAATATTTACAAAAATATTGACGGTTTAAGATTGAAAATTAAATTCCTCAATATCTCTGTACGCATTAGAGTTTGAGCAAAAATGATAAGGTGATGAAATGTAGAAAACATGATTTTCTACAACTTTGTTTCTTACGCATTTTTCGATTGTTCAAATATTAAGAGAGATATTTTAGATTTTGTGTTTTCTTCTATCTTTATGCACCCCTTTTCTATTGACGTATGTCATTTATTAATAAAATTGGCCATGCAAATACTAAAATCAGATACGACATTTCATTTTGATCAGACTAACATTGTGACCGCTAGAGAGTAATTTATTTATTCCAAGGAAATTCGCTAAGTTGAAGCAGCTCCTGCGTAACGAATTTTTAAAATTTTATAACGCGGCATGTTTAAAAATATTTGAAATCATCAGAAAAATTAACTTGCCGCGTTATAAAATTTTAATAAAAACATACTGTACAGAATATTGTACAGAATCTCATATATGTAAGGTATACAAGTGTTACACATACAAGTGTTACACATTTAATTGTTTTATTAATAAAAATTCGTTACGCAGGAGCTGCTTCAAGTTAGCGAATTTCCTTAGAATAAATCACTCTCTAGTGATCACAATTTTAGTCTGATCAAAATGAAATGTCATATATGATTTTAGCATTTGCAAGTCCAATTTTCTCAATAAATGACATACGTCGAGGCGAATGGGGGGAGGTATCAAAAAAGAAGAAAACACAAAATATAAAATATCTCTCTTAATATTAGAACAATCGAAAAATGCGTAAGGAATAAAGTTGTATAAAATCAAATTTGCTACAATTCATCACCTTATCATTTTTGCTCAAACTCTAATGTGTACAGAGATATTAAGGAATTTAATTTTCAATATTAAACCGTCAATATTTCTGTAAATATTATTGTTACAGAAAAAATGATAAGAAACAAAATTACAGTAAAACTTAGTACCTACAACTTTACTTCTTAAAAAATTTTTCGATTTTTCAAATTTTAAGGGAGATATCTCAAATTTTATGTTTCCCCCTCCCTCTAAACCCCCCTTTCCCCTGGTCCGATTTTACCCATTAACGAACTTGACCTTTTGAATATCAAAAGCGCCTCAAATACCAAATAAGTTTTCATAAGTTTTCCCTTAGTATGTTTTTAAAATTTTATATAGCGCGGCAAGTTATTTTTTCTGATTTCCAATATTTTAAAACTTGCCGCGTTATAAAATTTTAAAAACATACTAAGGGAAAACTTATGAAATAATTTTAAACCAAATTTTTTCTTACATTTAATCAATTTACCCCTCATTATTTTTTTTAGTTAATAGTTTACCGAGCTATTTACTTTGTAAATAGCTCGGCTCTTTAATGGGATATCATCACTTTTCAAAGAGCAACTATTATCTGAAGTCTAGAGCTATTTACTTTGTAAATAGCTCGGTCCTTTCTTCCATATCATCACTTTTTAACAAGCAACTATTATATAAAGTCTAGAGCTATTTACTTTGTAAATAGCTCGGTCCTTTCTTCCATATCATCACTTTTTAAGAAGCAACTATTATATGAAGTCTAGAGCTATTTACTTTGTAAATAGCTCGGTCATTACTCTCATATCATCACTTTTTAAGAAGGAACTATTACATTAAGGATTTTCCCGAAAACTCGGCCCTTTCTTACATTTATGTTTTTGGTCGGATTTAAATTTATTTATCATTTTATAACCTTTTCGAAATACTAAGATTTTGGTTTTAGATATATTAATATTTAACTTCTATTCTTGTACAAATCTATCAATTTCATTTAATGCGCGTTGCAGGCCTATTGGTGACTGTGCGAATACAATCATATCGTCAGCGAATAGTAGCATTTTAATCTCCTTACCATTTATACTGGGTGCATGAGTATCTGTTGAATTTAGGTGTTCCACTGTAATTCAGGAGTCGGCAACCTTTTGAGTCGGAAGAGTCAAAAATTACAATTTACAAAATTTCAAAGTTTTTAAAGAGCCACAAAATTTTTTCTTGTCAACAATAAATAGTACTCGCATAAATAAAGTTTTTTGATAAAAAAAACTAATCTATTTATTCATAAGAAACAATTTCTATCTATTCATATATAAGCAGTGTTTTTCACAACAAATTAGATAATATATATATGGTATTATTAGATAATTACTTATTATTTAAGTAAAAAATTAAAACAATTAAACATTTACTTACAACACTAACTTGTACTTCAATAACAAACAATTGAGCAAACAAATTCAATGGGAGCGATGGCTTTGCATGGTTATTCAAGTAGAAAATTTAAACTTTACTAAACAATGTAACTTGTACTTAAAATTAAAAAAAAACAATAACATACATTTGAACAAACAAATTCAATGGGAGCGTTGGCTTTGCATAGTTTTAGAAAGTTTGGATAAATTTGGCTCATAACTTGTTGTTTTAAGATTCAAACATGACTCTAAATTTGCATTTGTTAGTTGGCTTCTTACTTTTAATTATATTCATGCAAGAGAACGCTCGCTCGCACGAATATGTCGATACGAAGATAGTCAGCACTTCAAATGCCAACTTCTTCACCTCACTGTAGCAACCTGGAAGACTATTCCATGCTAAAGCTGTCTATTAAATGACTATCTGACTATTAAAGCTGTCCACTTTTGTTGCGTTACGTACATACATTTCTGGATCTCCAACTCTTCCAACTTGCTTTTCAACTCTGTAAATTTTCCACTCCACAAAGCTTTACTTTTTAAATCGATCAATTGCATTTCTAGAGATCAATTCCAAATGGCTCAATGTGGATTTCGTTACTATTTGTGTTGAGAGGATTTACTATGCTAGAGTGGTTTTGTTGGTTTTGAATTGCTCAAATCTGTCAGCATATTCATTTTTTAAATTTTTTTATAACTGTGCTGAAGTAATTCGTGTCAACAGTTGCACTGGTTTTATCGCGATATTGCTTTAGAAATTGAAAATGAAGTAATTTACCGCTCTGAATATCTTCTGCAAAAAGAATTAATTTTTCTTCAAAACAAACCAATTCTTCTACCAAAACATAGGCTGGGTTTCCCTTTCCTTACAGTTTTAGATTCAGCTCGCTCTAGATAATTCGTTTCTAACGCTTTTACTCGAAACAACAAACTACAAAATAAATAATATTATGCGTATGGAACTAAAGAGCCGCAGCTTCACATCCAAAGAGCCGCATGTGGCTCGCGAGCCGCAGGTTTGCCGACCCCTCCACTATATCGTTAATAAAGAGATTGAAAAGTATTGTTGACAGCTGGCATCCCTGTCGTAGCCCGGTTGTGGTTTTGATTGGTGTGGTTTTGCAGAGAGTTCCCAAGTTTTATTCGTACGTACGTTTTCTTGTATATATCTTCAATAGCTTTCATAAAATTGTATGACACTCCCTTTTGTTTCAAGATGTATAGCATAGCTTCTCTATTAATTGGAATCAAAAGATCCGCATATGCCAATATGCACCTTGTGCAAATGTATTATCGTTTGTATGATAATACTTTTTCAAAACAAAAGACTTAAATATTTATTTTTGAATGTGTTTAGCATACCTTCTCGGTATTTTAATAAACGTGTTTAAAATCGTGCAACAGTCAGCCAAACACAACTCACGTGGCTTTGTATGTGAATTCTAACGTGTGGTGGGGTTTATAGCATAACACTGAACATTAAATAATTATTATTGACAATTTTTGTTGTTTCAAGATAAAAATTATTCAAACGAATATATATTTTTAAATATTTATGGTGAAAACAAAAATGTTTATTACTTAAAAGTGTTTAAAATTGTGTTAAAAGTGTTCAAGTTTTAAAAGTGTTATTTGTTTTAAAGTTTAACATATTTCTTCATAAGGTAAATTTGTAATTTGATTTATTCGCACGTATGAATGTGTGGTGCGTAAGTGTGTCATATGTGTGTTTGCATGTGTTATAAAGACAATACGTAATTAGTACTTTAGTATAAAATTATTGTAAATCTTGTATAATTCATGCATCTGTGAGGTTATGCAAATATTCTTCGCTCCAAATTACTTTAAAGGAGGGTTAAATTTTTTATTATATTCACGTGCGTAAACACTCTTCCATGGAAAATTTTATGACAGATTTTTGACCACCTTCCAATAATTAGAAATTCGAAATATCTAGAGTATAACCTTAAGATGGCTATAAATTGTCGTCTAAATCGGACTGATAGTTTACGATAAAATTTGTTATTCGTTTTGTTTAGAAAATTTCGAATCAAGTTGGATAAAATTTAAACACTGCTTGAGTATGAGGTCTAGATGATCCATTGATTCGGTTATTTTAAGAGAACCTTTTCACCACCTTAAAATAATTGGGTCATCAAGACTTTAACCCTAAGCTGTTTCTACATATGTTTATCTAAATCCGATAGTTTTCGAGAAAAACCAGCCCGTATTTTTTAGTCGAATTTGGATTCTACGTCTTTGAAACAAAAAAAAAACTAAAATTTTGGTAGAGGGTGTCAAAAGTTTAGTTTTTTCTGATTCAATTATCTACATAGGTCTCTACTATTATAAGTTTTGAGCATACGCATAAACTACTGGACCGATTTTGATGAAACTTTTTTTGTTTTAAAGCGTATGATTAGACTTTAAACCTGGTATGTATCTCGCTACGATAGACAGAACTTGAAAATATTTGCTGAAATATAAATTTGGTGGAAGTGTCGATAAATATTTAAAGTAGTGGGAGCGGTGGGAACGATAAATATTTAAAGTGGAAGCGGTGGGAAAAAAGCGGTGGAGTTTTATATCAATAAAACGCGGCGAAGTCGTGGGTATAAGCTAGTATTTTATAATAGTTATTTATTTTATAATAAGTAATCATTGTGCTAGTTTGTGCTAGAAATGTGCTACGTTGGGCCGCAAGCCGATCCTAGAAATTTTGAAAAATGAAGCGAAAATTCGAAAAAAAAGTTTTTAAGGCCCAACACCGACATTTTGTCGGAATGAAAAAAAATTTTTTTTAACTCGATTTTCTACGAAACTAATTGCGGTATCGAATCGCAGTGTGCGGCAAAAGCTAGCACAATCGATCAGAATCTTTTTTTTTGTTCATTCCGACAAAATAGCGTTGTTGGGCCAAAGTTTTTTTTCGAATTTACGATTTATTTTTCAAAATTTCTAAGACCGGCTTGCGGCACAACGTAGCACATTTGCATTCTAAGCAAATTTGCTTAGAATAAAAGTTGTTTATTATAAATATATTTACATTTTTTACTCGGAACATTTTTCCAAAAACCGAATTAATAAAGCACAAATCAATTGTAAATTTTGAAAAAAGAGCGCTACTTTTTTCGCCCATTACAAAGAAATCATGTTAATATCCGTAAAATGGTTTTTCCAATACCAAATCATAAAATTTTACATAATTAATATTTCAAGGTCGGTGGCCGGATGAAAATCTTTGTAGGGCCGAATCCTGCAGATCGTGGTTTGATGATCAAAGATACTTTATTTTGACAGTTGAGTTGTTGTTTTTTAATCTTAAAAGTCAATCCAACTATTAATATATTCATTGTACTATGATTATGTCCCTTTTCTAAAAACAAACAACATTTGTTTGAGACCTTTTTTTTAAGTTGAATAGTTTGGCCACTTTTTGTTTTTGAGACATGCGGAAATGGACTGAAATGGTCATTTTATGTACACTCCCGCTCAATAATATTACATACAGTAACATTTAGAATGTTTCAACTGGTTCAATTTGTATGAACGGGAGTGTACATCTGTAACAAAACTTTTTTCTACGATCAATATTTTCAACCGTTACAAAATCCAGACTAAACTTACATACTCTTGTATATATTGTATACACTGGGTATAAAAAGACAAATTTTCAATTTAAAAAAAGCTTTTTATTTCTAGGTTTTTATAAGGAAATAAACTTTTGATAGCAGATACAAACTTTTAATATTTGCTACGACAACTTGCATAATTTCCTTCCATTCCTACGCTAAAGCTATTCTGAGCTCTTGTAAGTTAGGAGGGTTAATTCATCTTATACGTCTGACAACTTTATCCCAGAGTTGTTATATTGGATTTCACTCTGGGACAACGGGCTGGCCATCTCATAATCTGGTAATAGATCATTTTAAGTTTAAAGCACAAGCTTTGGAATTGTTTTTGTATTGCTTCGCAAATGTTCCGAATGGATCGTTGTGTTGCAACAACTGTTTTGGCAAAATGCATTTGTGACTCATTAGGCCAGCCATAGCACCAGAGCTAACTGCCTGTCATTTTCTTAAATACTTAAATTGTTTTTCCGAAAATTATTAAGTTTAATTTGTCAATTTTACCTCAATTTAAAAAAAAACGTAGTTGAAATGTAAAATAATAGCTCAGGAATGTGTCACACAAGCGGTGTGCTTTTATAAAAACTTTACAGTCGATTTGTGCCGAATCCATTCTGTTTTTGAAAAAATTCTTAAAATAAGAGATGTTAGGATTTTTATGGTCAACAACTTTTATTCGATACATTTTTTGGAAAAACAAATAGATTTGTCACAAATCGACCGCAAAATTTAAAAAAATAAGCATTACAAACCATTATATTTCAAACTTTGTACCTATTCCTGGAACATTTGTTTGTATTTTATAAATACGTATTTCGACTACAATGTAGTCATCATCAGTATGAATTAGCTAATCGTAACTATCTCTGGAATATGGATTCAGAGATATGTTGCTTGTTGCTAATTTGGTACGTGTCTCACATTTTTAATATCATTGTGAGACACGTACCAAATTAGCAACAAGCAACATATCTCTGAATCCATATTCCAGAGATACTTTCGATTAGCTAATTCATACTGATGATGACTACACTGTAGTCGAAATACGTATTTATAAAATACAAACAAATGTTCTAGGAATAGGCAAAATTTGAAATATAATTTCAAAAAACCTAGAGTTCTCTTTGATTATTTTTAATAATCTTTATTACAAACCATATTTGTTTAGGTGTGTGCGTGTGGAGAAATAAAATAATCAGTTTACGCTGTAATCATGAACTTGGTATGTACAGGCTGTTTAAACAGATAACTCAGGTAGTTATTACATTTCTTGTTTTGGTTAGTTTGTCGAGTGTGCGGCACTCAAAGAATGAGAATCGTACATGGACTTGTTAGAAACGTGCAGTTGACTAAAACTTTTAAACTAAATTTTGACTACGGAATCCTAAAAAGTTTTGTTGTTTCAAACATGATCGTTTAACATGTGCCAGATTTCATGACTATTATTATTTTTATCTTTCTGGATTGTTGTTTTAAAATTAGATAAAACACGATTGTACAAATAAAATGTGATTTTCCATTCAACTTGAATTGCCTCCGCATAAATTGACGTGACGTTGACAACGTGCCGAGTTCGTTACATTCATCACAAATGTCAATAATTTACAGGGTGTAAAATATTACTGGCTATTGCACAGGGTGTTACAAAACTATGCAACATTCAGGAGCATAGTCTACACACCAAAATAAGTTATAAAATGATCTGTATGATCTGTAATAATTTCCTAAAAATGCTACCTTATGGTCACTTCAAATGTTTAAAATCAAATATCCAGAAAATTAGTAACCTTAACAAAAGTTTTTAAATACCAAAGTTTTAACATTTTTAATTACAAATCGAACGACACCTTACTTATCAAAATCGGTAAAAAAATAATGAAATTTCAGTCAATATCTGTCAAAATCTGTCAAAGTATGTGAACGTTAGTCACTTTCGTTGGTATAATATAACCGAAAGGCAACCATTTCAGCTCGCTATCTCTTTTCGTTCTAGAGTTGTCGTGTCCACAGACAGACGGGCGGACGGACATGTGGAAATGGCCGAATTAGGCCATTTTATGAACACCTATGCCAATCATTTATGTCTGCGATCAATATTTTCAAGCGTTACAAAGTCGGGACTAAACTTAATATGCTCTTCTATATTTACATATACTAGGTATACAAATATAGTAAAAAAATTCGTTACGCAGAAGCTGCGTCAACTTAGCGAATTTCCTTAGAATACATAAATCACTCTCTAGCGGTCATAATTTTAGTTTGATCAAAATGAAATATAATATCTTATATGACTTTAGTATTTGCAAAAAGTTCGTTACGCAGGAGTTGCGTCAACTTAGCGAATTTCCTTACAATACATAAATCACTCTCTAGCGGTCATAATTTTAGTGTGATCAAAATGAAATATAATATCTGATATGTCTTTAGTATTTGCAAAAATTAAATTTATTAATAGCCAAAATAGATCGGTATAACGATTATAGTTTATAGTTACTATGGAAACGACAATCAAAATTTTTTACAATAAAATATATCTCATGTATTCATGTCAAACAAACACAAAATATTACATATCTCTCTTAATATTAGAATAATCGAAAAATGTATAAGGAGAAAAGTTGTAGAAAATCAAGTTTGCTACAATTCATTACCTGATCATTTTTTTCAAACTCTAATGTGAACAGAGATATTTAGAATTTTAACTGTCAATCTTTAATTGTATATAATTTTTCCATAAACTTAGTATATACTGTGTATTCAAACAATTAACTCAGTTGTTGTTACATTACTTGTTTTTTTATAAGTTAACATTTTTTAAATATCTTACACCGCTTAAAAGATGAACTAAGAGCAATTATTCCTCAATATTAGGAATATTGGAATAAATCATGAAAAAGATGTAACGGTAGCACACCAGGCATGAAATCCAGAAATCCAGGGTCCGATACCTGGTGGATGAGTTAATTTTTTCATATCAATGTTAATTAAAAATCCAATGACATGTTTAGTCTATTTAGTATACACTAGTTCTTTTATACTATGTCTTCGTAACCTTAACCTCAATGGAAATTGACATTAGTGTAGTATTGTGACACTAAGGATACACAGATAATAATATGTCAATTAATTATAGTTTACTCTCGAAAAAATTTATAGGAATACCACTGATAATTGGTCTTCAACTGCTCTAAAGATGTGTTTTAAAATTTTAGTTTAATATACGTCTGTGAAGTTGGCAGGACAAATTTATCTTAGCATACTACAATGTGTATAGGAATTTGCAGTTTTTTTGCAGTTATTTTGCAGTTCAACACATAAATTTGCAGTTCATTTATTTTTAAAAATAACCGTGTGCACTGCTAACTTCCGCGGAAGTTAGCAGTACAAGTTGGCGTACAGTGTTTAGGGGACGTCAAAAAAATTTGCGAATGAGCCAGGAATTTGCAGTTTTTTTGCAGTTCTCCAATAAGCTCATTCCCGAATTTGCAGTTCAATTATTTTTTAAAATAACCGTGTGCACTGCTAACTTCCGAGGAAGTTAGCAGTACAAGTTTGTGTACAGCGTTTAGGGGACCTCAAAAAAATTTGCGAATGAGCTAGGAATTTGCAGTTTTTTTGCAGTTCTCCGATAAGCTCATTCCCGAATTTGCAGTTCAATTATTTTTAAAAATAACCGTGTGCACTGCTAACTTCCGCGGAAGTTAGCAGTACAAGTTTGCGTACAGCGTTTAGGGAACCTCAAAAAAATTTGCGAATGAACCAGGAATTTGCAGTTTTTTTGCAGTTCTCCGATAAGCTCATTCCCGAATTTGCAGTTCAATTATTTTTAAAAATAACCGTGTGCACTGCTAACTTCCGCGGAAGTTAGCAGTACAAGTTGGCGTACAGTGTTTAGGGGACCTCAAAAAAATTTGCGAATGAGCCAGGAATTTGCAGTTTTTTTGCAGTTCTCCGATAAGCTCATTCCCGAATTTGCAGTTCAATTATTTTTAAAAATAACCGTGTGCACTGCTTACTTCCGCGGAAGTTAGCAGTACAAGTTTGCGTACAGCGTTTAAGGGACCTCAAAAAAATTTGCGATTGAGCCAGGAATTTGCAGTTTTTTTGCAGTTCTCCGATAAGCTCATTCCCGAATTTGCAGTTTATTTATTTTTCAAAATAACCGTGTGCGGAAATTAGCAGTACAAGTTTGCGTACAGCGTTTAAGGGACCTCAAAAAAATTTGTGAATGAGCCAGGAATTTGCAATTTTTTTGTAGTTCTCCGATAAGCTCATTCACGAATTTGTAGTTCAATTATTTTTTAAAATAACCGTGTGCACTGAAGTTAGCAGTACAAGTTTGCGTACAGCGTTTAGGGGACCTCAAAAAAATTTGCGAATGAGCCAGGAATTTGCAGTTTTTTGGCAGTTCTCCGATAAGCTCATTCCCGAATTTGCAGTTCAATTATTTTTAAAAATAACCGTGTGCACTGCTAACTTCCGCGGAAGTTGGCAGTACAAGTTTGCGTACAGCGTTTAAGGGACCTCAAAAAAATTTGTGAATGAGCCAGGAATTTGCAATTTTTTTGTAGTTCTCCGATAAGCTCATTCACGAATTTGTAGTTCAATTATTTTTTAAAATAACCGTGTGCACTGAAGTTAGCAGTACAAGTTATTTTGCAGTTCTCCGATAAGGTCATTCCCGAATTTGCAGTTTATTTATTTTTTAAATAAAAATAAAATTAATTTGCAAATTAACAATTTGTTTAAGGTCCCCTAAACGTTGTACGCAAACATGTACTGCGGTTATTTAAAAAAATAATTGAACTGCAAATTCGGGAATGATCTTATCGGAGAACTGCAAAAAAACTGCAAATTTCTGGCTCATTCACAAATTTTTTTGAGGTCCCCTAAACGCTGTACGCAAACTTGTACTGCCAACTTCCACGGAAGTTAGCAGTGAACACGGTTAGTTTTAAAAATAAATGAACTGCCAATTCGGGAATGATCTTATCGGAGAACTGCAAAAAAACTGCAAAGTCCAGGCTCATTCGCAAATTTTTTTGAGGTCCCCTAAACGCTGTACGCAAACTTGTACTGCCAACTTCCGCGGAAGTTAGCAGTGCACACGGTTATTTTTAAAAATAAACGAACTGCAAATTCGGGAATGATCTTATTGGAGAACTGCAAAAAAACTGCAAATTCCTGGCTCAATCGCAAATTTTTTTGAGGTCCCTTAAACGCTGTACGCAAACTTGTACTGCTAACTTCCGCGGAAGTTAGCAGTGCACACGGTTATTTTTAAAAATAATTGAACTGCAAATTCGGGAATGAGCTTATCGGAGAACTGCCAAAAAACTGCAAATTCCTGGCTCATTCGCAAATTTTTTTGAGGTCCCCTAAACGCTGTACGCAAACTTGTACTGCTAACTTCAGTGCACACGGTTATTTTAAAAAATAATTGAACTACAAATTCGTGAATGAGCTTATCGGAGAACTACAAAAAAATTGCAAATTCCTGGCTCATTCACAAATTTTTTTGAGGTCCCTTAAACGCTGTACGCAAACTTGTACTGCTAATTTCCGCACACGGTTATTTTGAAAAATAAATAAACTGAAAATTCGGGAATGAGCTTATCGGAGAACTGCAAAAAAACTGCAAATTCCTGGTTCATTCGCAAATTTTTTTGAGGTTCCCTAAACGCTGTACGCAAACTTGTACTGCTAACTTTTGCGGAAGTTAGCAGTGCATACGGTTATTTTAAAAAATAATTGAACTGCAAATTCGTGAATGAGCTTATCGGAGAACTGCAAAAAAATTGCAAATTCCTGGCTCATTCACAAATTTTTTTGAGGTCCCTTTAACGCTGTACGCAAACTGGTACTGCTAATTTCCGCACACGGTTATTATGAAAAATAAATAAACTGCAAATTCGGGAATGAGCTTATCAGAGAACTGCAAAAAAACTGCAAATTCCTGGTTCATTCGCAAATTTTTTTGAGGTTCCCTAAACGCTGTACGCAAACTTGTACTGCTAACTTCCGCGGAAGTTAGCAGTGCACACGGTTATTTTTAAAAATAATTGAACTGCAAATTCGGGAATGAGCTTATCGGAGAACTGCAAAAAAACTGCAAATTCCTAGCTCATTCGCAAATTTTTTTGAGGTCCCCTAAACGCTGTACACAAACTTGTACTGCTAACTTCCTCGGAAGTTAGCAGCGCACACGGTTATTTTAAGAAATAATTGAACTGCAAATTCGGGAATGAGCTTATTGGAGAACTGCAAAAAAACTGCAAATTCCTGGCTCAATCGCAAATTTTTTTGAGGTCCCTTAAACGCTGTACGCAAACTTGTACTGCTAACTTCCGCGGAAGTTAGCAGTGCACACGGTTATTTTTAAAAATAATTGAACTGCAAATTCGGGAATGAGCTTATCGGAGAGCTGCAAAAAAACTGCAAATTCCTGGCTCATTCGCAAATTTTTTTGAGGTCCCCTAAACGCTGTACGCAAACTTGTACTGCTAACTTCAGTGCACACGGTTATTTTAAAAAATAATTGAACTGCAAATTCGTGAATGAGCTTATCGGAGAACTACAAAAAAATTGCAAATTCCTGGCTCATTCACAAATTTTTTTGAGGTCCCTTAAACGCTGTACGCAAACTGGTACTGCTAATTTCCGCACACGGTTATTTTGAAAAATAAATAAACTGCAAATTCGGGAATGAGCTTATCGGAGAACTGCAAAAAAACTGCAAATTCCTGGTTCATTCGCAAATTTTTTTGAGGTTCCCTAAACGCTGTACGCAAACTTGTAGTGCTAACTTTTGCGGAAGTTAGCAGTGCATACGGTTATTTTAAAAAATAATTGAACTGCAAATTCGTGAATGAGCTTATCGGAGAACTGCAAAAAAATTGCAAATTCCTGGCTCATTCACAAATTTTTTTGAGGTCCCTTAAACGCTGTACGCAAACTGGTACTGCTAATTTCCGCACACGGTTATTTTGAAAAATAAATAAACTGCAAATTCGGGAATGAGCTTATCGGAGAACTGCAAAAAAACTGCAAATTCCTGGTTCATTCGCAAATTTTTTTGAGGTTCCCTAAACGCTGTACGCAAACTTGTACTGCTAACTTCCGCGGAAGTTAGCAGTGCACACGGTTATTTTTAAAAATAATTGAACTGCAAATTCGGGAATGAGCTTATCGGAGAACTGCAAATTCCTAGCTCATTCGCAAATTTTTTTGAGGTCCCCTAAACGCTGTATACAAACTTGTACTGCTAACTTCCTCGGAAGTTAGCAGTGCACACGGTTATTTTAAAAAATAATTGAACTGCAAATTCGGGAATGAGCTTATTGGAGAACTGCAAAAAAACTGCAAATTCCTGGCTCATTCGCAAATTTTTTTGAGGTCCCCTAAACACTGTACGCCAACTTGTACTGCTAACTTCCGCGGAAGTTAGCAGTGCACACGGTTATTTTTAAAAATAATTGAACTGCAAATTCGGGAATGAGCTTATCGGAGAACTGCAAAAAAACTGCAAATTCCTAGCTCATTCGCAAATTTTTTTGAGGTCCCCTAAACGCTGTACACAAACTTGTACTGCTAACTTCCGCGGAAGTTAGCAGTGCACACGGTTATTTTTAAAAATAAATGAACTGCAAATTTATGTGTTGAACTGCAAAATAACTGCAAAAAAACTGCAAATTCCTATGCACATTGTAGTATGCTAAGATAAATTTGTCCTGCCAAGTTCACAGACGTGTTTAATATCTATGTTTATATAGATAGATAGATGGTAGAGGCTGGATGTGTGGATGTAAGTGGAGGCAAGGAACTTTGTGTGTAGACTAGGAATTGGTAGGATGTGCGGCTGCAGCCGACTTTGGTAGGAACTATGCCGGTACTCATCTGGATTTCGTGAAGAAAACTGCTGAAAATCTTCACAAACATAGCCGGTTACTTCGTTCATGTCCATGCGCCGACAGTTTAGTCAATTAACCGCCCTTCCTTTTTTTTAAATATTGGACAAACTGCCGATGTCGGGATTCGAACCATAACCTCCCAGTTCCAAGTACACACAACGCCTTTACAAGCGCGGCTACTTGGCTGGTATGGCTACTATGTTTAATGTTTAATGTTTATTGTTTTTATTTATTTATGTTCATTTTTATTTTTTTTTTATGTTTATCCAGAAAACTATTAAACTAAAAAATATTTTTCTACGAATTTTCGACGGAAACGGATATTAGATCTAAAGGGAAGAAAACAGAAACAGACTTTTATTAGAAGATTTTATAGCAGAAACTCTTCATAGTCTGAAGAACTTTTACCGCATCACAATGCATCTTTTTAGATCTAGTGATGAAAGGTGGACGCTATTGTAAGCTGATTTGTTCGAAACGACCCACTATTATGCTGTCGGTATTTAAATTTAGTTAGGATAGGGTAATTTTAGTGTTCGTCATGTGAATTTGTAGGAACTTTTTGTGTGATTTCTGAGATACCTTGTATATTTCTATACCGTATAAGTTTTATTAAAGTATAGAAAGTTGAATATAATAGACGATTATTTGTTTTAAACACCATTATTTTGTTACAAACATATACTAAACCAGTCATTCTGTCACCAAAAAGAGGATACGTATTACATCAAATGGAGTAGTACCGATTTGTAAATATGTTCTATGTGGTAAACAATGCTCGATGAAGAGTTTAAGTTAAAACCTTTGAATTTTTTTGGTTTTCGTCAATGCTATTTAGAATATACTAGGATAGGGCTAGCTACGTAATCGCTTTGTACCGTTTTTTTTCATTTCCTTTTCGACGCGAGCTTTTCTATGATATGCGTTTTCTATAATTCCAAGCATATTTACGAGTCATATATGACGATCTTTAATTATTTTGTAATTATATAATGTAAAACATAGTATATTAAGATGTGTATTAATTTACTATTGTAATACATAAGCCAAAGGAATCCTACAAAGTGCCACATGTTTTGTGCGACCTGCAAACGAAAAATATAATAATGATCGTCTATATGTCACAGGATTATAAGTCTTTCCATCGGTGGTCTTGCGTGAAATGCCAATTGTATAGTGTAATTATGAAAAAATAATTTTGATGTAGCTTTAAAATCCCCCTGCATCTCTCCTCTGGTTAAACAAATGTGCAAAAATCAAAATAGTAGCACTTGATGGACACATTTAACGACATCATTTTCAAAAAGATATGATTCGTAATTTTCTGTTGTCAACAAACTTCATTTAGCATATGGTATTGAACCTTAAGTTGATACGTGTTTGACACTCACTTGACTGATTTTTTAATTATTAAAATATTGCTAAACAGTGGCGTTGCTATAATTATGAGCTAATAAACTGCAGCCAAAATAATTTTAGCAATTCAGTTTTATATAGTATCCCAAATTTTTAATCATTTGTACATGTAGATATCTTGGGGTATATAAATGTATTGCACTTCGACCTTATGGCCTATTGTGCTCTCCCTTCTACTTATGCCTGACGAGATTCGCTTCATCCATATTTTGGCAATAGCTAGAATGTTGCTTATCCAGTTTCCTTGAATCCAAATAAATATCTTGTATCTGCTGGAACCGACCATCCTATTGTGTACAGATGCATCGTAGGTGATAGTGTCCGGTGATGAATCCAATAACCTTTCGAAGTGGTATTCTGTTCAGGTTGAGTACATCGAGGTAAAGCCTTTTGCTGCGGTATATTTTCTCAGTGATCACGGTGTTTAACATTAATCCATTCCTTGATCACTTATTTACATACTGTCTTTGGAATTCCCAAAATAGGCTCTGGGTCTATGAAGGGTATACCGACTAAGGTATCGTGTCCTTTTTTGCTAAGGTATGTGCTTTTTCGTTTCCTTCGAAACCACTGTGACCTGGTATCCAGATCAATTTAACATTGTTTCGTTTTGCCAGTTCCAGTAGTCCTCTAGACAATCCTTGACAATCCTAGACAATCCTCGAGGTGACTTTTAGAGCAGCTTGACTGTCGCCGCAACGTAGGTTCTCAGGCACGCAAGCCAGTATGGCGTAAACCGTCTGAAAGACTGTGTCATATTTCCCCAAGTTGAGGTTTATCTTTTTTATGTTTGCCTTGGCCTTTTCACCGTAAATTCCCGCTCCCTTCCCCAGTATTGGAGCCGTCACGATTCCTTTCGTTAGAAAGGGTGGTTCTCCACATGAGCATATCACAAAGCACAAAGGTTTTGAGAAGGAGTGTATTTAGGAAAGTACTGTGAGGATTGATGTTTCCACGATTGTACATCTATGCGAGATTTACATAATGATTTAATAAATTGTGCTAAAATAACATTCCCAAATGCCATCCCTGAAGTTCAAATATTAAAAGTTATTTGCTATGTTTTCTATATAGTTAGGTTTTCTGAGCGCTAGTGAATGGGGCCTAGTCACCCTAAAAATCAATACATACGCTACGCTATAAGTTCAAAGACATATATCAACTTAAGTTGTAAACTTAAAATTGTATTCTAGTAATACAGGGTGTAATCTTCAAGACTAACCATTCATCATCTTTCTATTCTCCCAAATTTTACGTGAGCCAAACGTTTTGCTTTGAATTCCGATTTGGCGACGACTTTGACCAACATAAATTTTTGACAACCCTGATTGCTATTCATTATTAATTTTTTCCTTTGGATTGAAGTATTTGATTGGTTTTATTTTTGCTGTTTTTAGGTTATAATCACTTAGTTCTTTTGTTATTTTATTTATACATGGACGAAAATATGTTAGTTTGCATCATTTCTTTTGTTCAGCGTTGTCATGCTCTTGTGTGAGTAGGGTAGAGTTATTAATTCTAGCGTTATTAATTCTACAATATTTATAAACAAACATTCAGAAAACAAATCATGAATTTGGATAATAGATCTATTCCAAATTCGAATTTAATAAAATTAAACCACTTTCAAAATTAAAACCTAAATGCGAACATAACACTAAACGCTATTGGCCCAAACAAGATTATGTGGTCAATAATTGACTAATTGACTAAGCGCAATCAACGCAGCTGATTGGCCCATCACTCTTAATCCGTCAGTCCGATCGTATAAAAGATGAAAGTTTTTTAAAATTATTTTTTAAATGATTAGCTAATTCATACTGATGATGACTAACTTGTAGTCGAAATACGCATTTATAAAATATAAATAATTGATATTAATAATTGATTATTAATATAAATAATTCTAGGAATTGGGGCAAACGTTGAAATTTAATTTTAAAAACTTATAGTTCACTACAGAACCTACTGTTGAACCTCTTTGTAGGTTACACGTACACACTTTTTCCCTACTGAGGGTAGTTATTTAGTCCTAATAGAATAAATACCTAGTATCCACTCCATAGCGACATATATCATCATACATTAATATTTTTAACCCGACTTCAAAAAGGAGTATGATTCTCAATTCGTCTGTATGTTGCTTTTCTTTTATTTTATTTTATTTTTTTTTAAATGTTTGTTACCCCAGAACTCCGTCATTTATGAACCGATTTTGAATTTTTTTTTGTTTTTGACTCCAAATAACAATATAATTGTACATATATATTTAAAAAATTTTGTTTAGGTGAACTAAAGTTGGTACAACAATATGCAATTATTTTTCTACTTTTTAGTGCATTTTTGGTTTTAGAATATTTGATTTTTGAAGTCGGGTTTCCATTTTGTCAAAATTTTTCTTATACTACACAAACTTTGACATTTCAGTTTACCCCTTTAAGTGTTGGAATTCAATAAATCGAAAAACACTTTTTTTAAATTATTTAGTAGGAAGAGTCAGTAGCGTAGCTTCACCTTGCGAGGCTCAGGTGGAAACTTTTGTATATGTCGTGGTCTCTTTGTGTTATCTGTCTTTTCACGAAGATCCCGGGCATCTTATATTACGTCGGCGTATTGTGTAAACAGGGAAAGTTACATGCCTGGGCGCTTCGTGAAAAGTCCATCTTATTTCGACTGATTGTGTCTAACATAATCTACCATACCTTAAATCATGAAGCTTCGTAAAATGCCCAAGGGAAAAGGGAATTTTGTGTTACGTAAAATGTCAAAGAAAAGGCATATTGTATATTAGTTTGAATTAAGAAATTATATTTAAAACAACTCAATACATGCTTATTATATTAAATATCAATATAACATAAATCAATTCCTTTCATTTAAAAAAACTGCCACTCCAGTAAATGAGCAAAAATTAAACATAAAAAAATATTTAAAAACTGGAGGAATATTTTTACTCGACCTTGCGCACTACCGTGTTCTAGATATATCAGGATATTTGAGGTACCTGGATATTTGCATGAGAAAAGGTTTGTCCTTATATTAATTTCTAAACAATGGATGTTATAATTACTGAGGAATTAAATAATGTCCTATACCAACCGAGTACAACAATCTTTCACTTCATCGGTCGTAAAC
Organism: Nineta flava; assembly: GCA_963920215.1. Taxonomy (NCBI): domain Eukaryota; kingdom Metazoa; phylum Arthropoda; class Insecta; order Neuroptera; family Chrysopidae; genus Nineta; species Nineta flava. Next base: position 96,369,441 of record OY986040.1, read on the forward strand.
CGAAATGGTCGGGTTTGCGTGTATTTGGGCCCCGCCTAATAGACGTTCCATATATTTCAGATATCGTGGCTAAAAGGCTAAAACTATTGAAATAATTAGGATTTGAAACTGAAAAAGATAAATAGATACATGAATGTGACCTTTGAGGTTTTACTGCATTTATACAGATTTGGAGAAATGAAAAAAGGTATTTTAGCCGGATAAATAAAAATATATTATTCATCCGATTAATTCACTTTAATGAGCTATAAATAAATCTTTGACTTCGGCTTCCATAGTAAGAATTTCAAAATAATTTTTAATTATTTTTTTCTTCGAAAATGAATCTTCAATTGGCGACTTCTGTTAAGCAACAGTGGCGGGAATGTTAAAAATAACATTCATTAGGGCAGTGAAAACATCTCGAAAACTAGCTGACAAAACAGACAATGATAATGTTCTATTAACAACAAATATGCGAGTTGTTTCACAGAAATGGATTATTTATACCACTTCTGAGACAAGCGCAGAGAGACAACAACTGTTCATAACTTTCGACCAGCTTCTGAGAATTATACCTTAAATCGCTATCTAAATATCGCTACAAGCTGCTGCAGAAGTTGACCACCTGTAGCTACCTACGCCACTGTGAAGAGTACATTCAACAAGTTCCATATCGATAGGATAATATTCATATTTTTACACTTGTAACCTTTGAGCACCATTTTCATCCATTTAAGGCAGAGGTGGGCGCAGACGGCTCGCCGAAGTCGAACGACTCTCCATAAGCTGAGTGAGAGTAAGTAAAAAAGGTATGTTTTGAACTAAGACGGAACGATGTTTCAATACAGGTTGTCCTACCGATTATTGACCAATAATTTATTAAATCAATTTAGAATTAGTTTTATAAAATATTTATTGTTTAAAACATATCTTTTACAATATGGAGAGATACACCAAAAAACATAATAATAATAATAACAACAATAATGATGATAGCAATAACAATAATTACAACAACAACTATATGTATTCCCACTTTATGTAAAATTTAACCATTTAGAAATTAGTAACAAATTACCAACCATACCCCCCCCCCCCCACCCAGATTTATCATTGGCATCTTTTTTGTATCCAGTGTCATCAAATTCCCATGACACTAAGAAAAAATAATTAAATCAAGTAAATAATTGTTGATTAGTTCTCTGATATGAATAGTTTAAGCAAATTATTCGGAATTTCCTAAAATCTAATTCTAAAATCTAAACTAAAGCTAAATCATCAAAAAAATTACAAGCGATAAATGTAAAAGATCAAAAGATTTATATTTTATAATTTATATAACATTTATATTTTATTCATTCCCAAATATATTAAAAAGGTACATTTTATGCCCCAAATTACCAGCCCAAAATTCCAGAGTATGTATTAAATGTATTGTATGTATTATATACTTTGAATAATAGTGACCATTAAAAATAGTTGGTATTATTATATTTTTTCAGAAAATGTTTTAATTAAAAAAAGAAAATAATAATAATTGGTAGGCTCAGCTCTCACTCAGAGCTGAGTGCAGTCAAGGTCTGCCCACCTATGATTTAAGGGTTTAATTTAGAAAAATCCTTTCTTGGTGGGTGCTTACATCACATAAGGAAGTCAAATCACATGTTTCTACATTTAATAGTTTCGACATGGCGATAGTGAATCAGCCTTTTTAGGTCAATATATGTTATAATAGAGATAATAGAATTATTACTATTTATATTATTCATAATTCTATTGTAAATAATGAATGATATTATTGAAGTTGAAAACTGTACTTTATTATCGAAGAAAATTGATTACGTAACATCGAAAAAACGTTTATAGTTGTCTTGAATATCCTCTGTTCGATATCCTCCCTTATATATTTAAAAAGATAAAAGACCTAAAAAATTGAAATTTTTTTTCAAGTAGATCTTAACTTAAAAGGGGGTATTAGATATTTTGGCATGCTCTATAGCCTGAAAGGCTTGATGGATTTTCACATATGAGTTCTCGTGGATTCGTCTTAATTGTGAGAGTGATATATGGTATAATATTTAATTTTGGCGTCTGCGAATCCAAAATAGAGGGATTAGAAAAAAGTGGTGAAGCCCGGGACTTAGACATGATGTGAAAACTTCCTACTAGCTAAAAAAGCCGGCGTTGCCCAGGCTTCAAAAAATTATTATAGGAAAACTAAGTCAAATTATTATTATTTTCTAAATTTGGACATTTTAAAACATCAATTTTTTTATATTTTAAATTTATTGACAAATAATTTATTTGCAAAATTTTGTTCATATAAAAATATAAAAATAGATCTATTGGGAAACTGAGGATTTAAATACGCTGTCTGGTGAAAAAAAAACCAACTAGCGATTGTAGGATAAATAACCATATGATTACTTCAGTCACACCTTTCCCAAGGTTCCCAAACCAGTCCAAGTAGCCGAGCGGTCTAAGGCGTTATGGCTGTGCAGTATGCATACTTGGAAACTGGGGGGTTATGTGTTCGAATCCCGACATCGGCAGTTTGTCAATTATATATAAAAAGGGGCGGTTAATTGACTAAACTGTCGGCGTATGGACAAAAACGAAGTAACCGGCTATGCTTGAGAAAGTGTTCTGCAGTTTCCTTCACGAACTCCAGATGAATATCGGCTTAGTTCCTATCATAGTCGGCTGCAGCCGCATATCTTACCAATTCCTAGTCTACTCAGAAATTCCTTCCACTCCACTCTCATCCACACATCCTTAGGTATCACAATGGACCTTATGGTCGAATGTGGGTTACACCGTCCAGGGTAGCTGCAACAATATATTTATCTATTTAAGGTTCCCAACCAATGGAAAACTGAGGATTTAAAAATGCTGCCTGGTGGTAAAAAAACCTACTAGCGATTGTAGGATAAATAACCATATGATTACTTAAGCCTTGCCTCTCCCAAGTTTCCCAATACAAACTATAAACTGTGTTAAATTCGCATTTAAAACACGAATGCCGATGATTTGCGACTGTCACATAGCCGATCGGTACTATGAAAATGTGACATTCTAATATGATATAATTCTTAAGTTTCATTCTTTTTATCATTTAGATCCCGAGATAATGCATAACAAATGTCAAGCTCACATTCTATTTAAAGCTTGTAAAACATTCCGTCCATCCGAGTATTTTCTATTATACAAAAAATATGTGTCGATATAATCTTGATTAAAATTAAGAGAGTGAAGAAAAACGATTTTTAAACAAATTAAGAAAAAAAAGCATTTTGCCGTTTTGTGTCTGAAATGTTGGTGGAAGCACGGTCCACTTCATTCACGTACTTGACCGTACTTTTTAGCTCTGGATCGAACACACACATAAAATTTCAGCTCCATATCTCTATTAGTTTTTGAGTTATCGTGTCTACAGGCAGTCGGACAGACTTAGCAGTTAATTTCTTGAATACCCGGACATTACATTATGACCAACATATTTTGTTTTCAAATTTTGTTCTATCTCTTACCGATTCAAAATGTATGTAAATATAACAAAGTCATTATTGGCTGGGTGCCTTGACATTCAGGAATCGATGGAAACGAGAAGGTTGATGAGCCAGAATCGGTGCGAGTGCCCAACTAAATGTCCTAGAGCAGTTTCTTGGAGTGCCGAAAAGCACAATAAAATATAAGAAAAAAGATTGGGCGGTACAAGAGTCCAACCGTTTTTGGATAAATACTCATGGTCAAGATCATGCTCTTATAAAAAGCTTCTCATGGACAAAGGCTTCTGCTGGTCACTGCAAACTCAATAAACATGCTCAAAATCAATTTCACAGGCAATGATATTAGCAGATTTTGCCATGTTGGGGAGGAAACCGGAATTAAAATTCTGAACTCCAGCCAGATGAAATCAATGAAGTGTTGCCCAGGGATATTCTAACCTTTACCTTTGAAGGAAAGGAAGCACAAGAGATCAAATTGGTCGCGGTACAAAAGCTTTTTATAAGACTTGCTCCTGTTTTGAATCTAATCTAATCTACGGTTTCAAAGATGGACGGTGTCGCCCTTGAGGCCAATTCACGAACTTGACTTTAGTTTTTAGCCCTAGATCACACACCCGAGTACTCTTGTAGTTTTTAACTTATCGTGTTTACGGACATACAGGCGAACATGCGGATATGAAGAATTAGGTCCTTTTATGAACACCTATAACTGCGATCAATATTGTTAATCCTTACAAAGTCGCGACTAAACTCAATATACCCTGGTATATAGTACACACCACATTTATGTACGTTTTTGGGGTTGTTTTATGATAATCTTTATATTATTTTAATTAATAATTTTTCCAAAAAGTTGTGACATTGTGATTTTTCAACGAGTTTCATCTATGCTAGTATGCTAATTAATTTGAACAAAATGACGTACATAAACAATATTTTTTGCACATCGAGTATTATTTATTTACGTCATAAATAGTTATAATTAGCATTTGAATGCTATGAGATGCACACATATAATATACCCTATCTATCAATAGATGAGGTGTACTTACCCCCACTACCGCAATGAGTTCATTTTATATGCAGTTACAAATTAGTATTGTTAATTGTTATTTGTTATACCCACGGCACAGATCGTTTTATCTAAGGCAGGTAATAAGATATTTTCCCTCAAATGTTTGTTTCAAAGCTTGTGTTCTAGATGATTAAAACAAATAAATCATCTATAAAGGATAATTGTCTAAAAATTTCTATTTACTTTAAAAATTTTTTTAACCCGAAAAAACCCTTATTACCGAATGAAATGTAGGAATTTCATTTCATACCTCCGAAGGAAATGTAGGAATCGGTTAAGGGGAAAGGGGAGAGGGGTTAGCGGTAGGGAGTAAAACAAAATTTGATATATCTTCCTTAATATTGGAAAAATCGAAAAATTCATAAGAACTAAACAGGGTGGCCACCAACCGGGAAACCCGGGAAATATCAGGGTATTTTGATTTGTATACCGGATTTAATTATGGATAATTAAAGCATAATCAAAACTTTAAATATCTTAATAATACGTATAAAATTCTTAAATCAGAGAAAAATGTGACAATCTTTACTGGAAATTCGGGAATTTTAAAATCATTGTTTTGTGGCCACCCTGGTAAAGTTGTTGAAAATTAATTTTACTATAATTTTGTCTCTTATCATTTTTGCTGTAACACAGAATATTTACAGAATTATATACATCAATCTTAAATTGTATATATCTCTGTTCATATTATAATTTGAGAAAAAAGATTAGGTAATGAATTCTGGCACGCATGATTTTCTACAACTTTACTCCTCATACATTTTTCGATTGTTCTAATATTAAGTGAGATACTTTATATTTTGTGTTTTCTTCTTTCTCTATGCCCCCGTTCCCCTTGACCTATACCATTTATTAATAAAATTGTGACATTTCATTTGATCAGACTAAAATTGTGATCACTAGAGATTGATTTATCTATTCTAAGGAAATTCGCTAAGTTGGCGCAGCTCCTGCATAACGAATTTTGTTAAATTTTTGCATAGTGTTCTATAATCTTCAGGCTTCGTTATAATTTTACTTCCCTGGTCACATAATTTCTTTTCTGGAGGCTGGTAACACTAGCCTACTAGTCTAGATCTTGATTGTATTACATAACTTATTATGCCAAATAATGTGTTAGTTAAATAAGATATTTCGAGCTCGAAAATAGATGTTAAGTTTTCACCAGATCATTACTTTTTGCAAGACTCTGTTTCTAAAAATACCATTTTTGTTGATTGGTTCGTAAGCATGATATCTCGACAATGGGAAGAGCGTATATATCTTTGGCTAGTGAGACATTGCTAAACCTGATAAATAAAAATATATTATTCATTAAGAAGGAATATTATTTGACCCAATTTCATAATATTGATTATAATGAGCATAAATCATTAAAGTCTTTGGCTTCGGCTTCCATAATAGGGAATATGCATGAAAATTTTTTTTCAAATTTATTTTCAGAATATGAAAATACTGTTAATACTGTAATAATATTTAAAAACAAAATTAAAATCCGACAAATATCAAGGAAGGTATAAGCTTTTAAAGATTATTATCTGTCTCTTTCTTGCAAAAATACTAAAAACGTAGTTTTACGTGTATTTTAAATGGTGAAAGTGTAATATGACGTCACATAACATATCAAGAGAGCTATCACCCTCTTTGTCCAATCTGGAATTTCAATCATTCATATCTCGCTTATTTTTAAAGTTATTTAAAAAGTAATTTTGCCTTGATATTTGTCAAGTAAACATGCTTCAATTCAAGTGAAAAAAAATTTTCATGCATATTTCCTATAGTAAGAACGTATATAATTTTATACATGGAAACAATACGCCAATTTTGCATAAAGTGTTTTACAATGAGACTACGATATGGAGTAAGCATTTTATGTTAGACACTATCCGTCGAAGTATGATGAGCTTTACACGAAACGCCTAGCCAGCACATGTAAATTTTCATGTTTACACAATACTCAGACGTTTCACTAAATGTCTAGATTCTTCGTTAAAAACAGATTTCTCAATGAGACCACAACATATTATAGTTTAAAGAGTTTCTCAACTTACTATAGTTGAAAGCTTAATAACCTTTTTCCTGTTAGATTTGCGAAGAAAACATTTGATATTTTTTGTAGAGAATTTAATTGCGTATAAGATTCTGCACCATTTTGAAAAAAAACATATTTTAGTACTTTTATTTAAAAAAAAAACAAATTTTTTTATATGTAGTTCAAATGGGAAAATGAATATTCGTTGAGCTCTTAGTAGGAATGAGATTTCGAGTCGTTGTTTTAGCAGAATTTTTTTAAACCACCCTAATACGCATAATATACCTACAATGGTATTGCGATTCGTATACTATTATTTAAAATGTTAATAAATTTAGACTATTTTTAGCAAAATGACATTAGTATTCAAAACGGTCAGAACTTTGCATAGCAGGGATTGTATATGTGTGTGACAATATATGTTTATCAGCACCGTAGTCGCCTTCGGTGATGGTAAATATTGCCATCGGCTTCCATATTGCTGGCGTTATTGAAAGGTCTCTGTTTTTAGATGTCTATGTTTTCTCGCCTTTATTACAGAAAAATCTGATTATGAATACTTTGATTGATTTAAGTAAAAAATGTTAGATTTGAATAAAAAATATTTCTAATGGTATGAATGATGATTAGAAATTATTACTTATAATAATAGCCTTGTACTGAATGCAGAAAAATATAATATCATGTCATGTAATAATCAAAGGAAACCTTATCAATTACAATGTAATGTGGTCAGTGGCCGATTCAGGGTCAATAATTAATGCAACTAAATAATTTTTTTATTCAAAAGTGCATTTACCAGTATTAATCAAGGTAATTATATGGTTTAGAAAACATTTGAATCATATTACTTACATCGGAGAAGCTATACAATATACACAATAATTTCCTAGTGTCAAATCAATTTGATTTAATTAATTTTATGAATACCTGTACCAAAATATCAATATTTCATTGTGGAGTCCTATTCTATGTAGATTAGGGTAATTTAAAAATATTTTTCTTATGATCTTAAAGTTACTCCTACATATTAAAAAAAATTATCCTAAAACATCAGCTCGAAATATCATATCCTAAAAGCTCAACAAATATTCATGTTATGATTTGAATTATATACACATAAAATTTTTGTTTTTTTTATAGAAGAGTTTTTTTATAGGAAATTAAATTTTCTACAAAAAATATATGAAATATTTTCTTCGCAACTTTAATAGGACACAACTTATGAAGTTGTAAAATATAGTAAGTTGAAAAAATCAACGTATGTTGAGTTGAGCTTCACATTGATGAGTGTGGGGTCGCTTTAATTGAGAAATTTTGTGAATTGGGAACTAAAGATGAACAACAGAAGCAGTATCTTTCACAAGATATTTCAGATCACTGAAAAAAGCAACAAAAATATATAATAATTAAACAAATTTGCAGAACTATATCTCATGAGTTCAATTTCAAATCAAAGTTAACTAACTACTTTACCGCAACTGGGGCCGGTTGGGCTTCAACCTACAATTCTGGGAACACTTTCTTTCAATTTCTATTTTCAAAATGCAATACTACACCAATTTTCAAAACAATGTTCGATCGTTTTTTTTTGTTCAAAACTCTACACGATTGGCAAATTCCTCCAATCACCTCCAATGAGACTTGCTTTGACGATATCATTGGAAACTTATGAGAAAAAATCACGACTATGTTCGATCAGTTCACTCTTAGTCTATTACATTTATCATTACTTACAAATATTTATCGCTCCCACCGCTTGCATTGCTTCAAATATTTATTGTTCCCACCGCTTCCACTACTTTAATTATTTATCGACACTTCAACCAAATTTATATTTCAGTGAACATTTTCGAATTCTATCTGTCGTATCGAGATAAAATCCATACCAGTTTTTAAGTCTAATCATAAATTTTTAAATAAAAAAATTTCCATTAATATCGGTCAAGTACCAATTGCGTGATGCTCGAACAAACAAACAAACAGACATTTCCAATTTTTTAATAGTAGATAAATTACGTAATAAATAAAGTTGAATTTTTCTTTGTGGTAAGATAGTTAGTATCGAGAACTCAGGATCATGTGATCATATTATTAATAATGTGAGTAATTTTCTAATAATAAGTTCAGCAGTAAACAATTATACGAACAGTATAAATGTATACCAAGGTAAAATTGCATAGCTCTGGCTTTCGTTCTGTACTTCCATTAGCCTAAATAAGCATGTATTTATATTTCGAAATAATAAACCTGTTACAAAACACAGAAATATCACATCATAGTCCAGTCAACTTACCTCGTCCGCTAGCAGGCAAGAAAACAAATAAAAAAATCATTCGAAATATATTCTTTCACGAAAGCTATAATAGATATGATAAAAATTCGTCACGTAGGAGATCGGTAAGCTTATCGAATTTTAATTGAGGGTAAAGAATCATTATAAAATGAAGTAACCATGGAGATACTTCTTATATTAATTATATATATTAAAACTTTAAAGTTGCAAATATTTATATAAATAATATATAGATTATATGATCAATGAACAAATTTTAGTAATATGTATTTTCTACAACTTTACTTTTTATATATTCTTCTATTTAACTAATATTAGAAGAGATATTTCACATTTTGTGTCTCCCTAGAGCTCCCTTGTGTTTCCATTGAGCTAAAATTTTGCTCATATCGTTTTTTGTTGATTCAAACAAGATAGGGAATGGGAGCTAAACTTTTAGAAATTTGGCAAATAAGACCACCCTAATATATATATATATATATATATATATATATATATATATATATATATATATATATATATATATATATATATTAGGGTGGCCTTATTTGCCAAATTTATATATATATATATATATATATATATTAGGGTGGCCTTATTTGCCAAATTTCTAAAAGTTTAGCTCCCATCCCCTATTTTATTTGAATCAACAAAAAACGATATGAGAAAAATTTATGTATTTAAAATATATGTATTGGATGTAAAAAGTACTCTTATACGCCTGCTCAGAAGTGTGCGAACGTGACCACGCGTTAGAAGTGAAAGTTAGAACAATAGTTTATCTCTAGTTTAAATTAACCAAGTCTCACTTCAAAATATTCCACTTTTTCGTAACGAAGTTAATCTACCGAAACAAAAACTACAGTACTTTTTTCATATACTTTTATAGATAAAGCACTTCTTTTCGACGAAGCACTTGTTCGGGGTGAGTTTTATTTTATTTTTTACTGGTGGCGGGACAGTTTTACATAGGCCTATTTATCATAAAAATTTCGATGAAAGGATGACACCTCATTCATGAATTCGCAACGCCAATCGGTGTCATGTAAAGTCCCCACCTCAGTTGTGACTGGACTAACCATGTTTATTTGATCGTTAGTTATTATTTATTTATATAATGTGTTTAGTATTATCTAATACGAGAAAATAATGTTTAATTAATCCAGTCGAATAAATCTGCTAATTATAGAATATATTTATATAAATACATTTGTATCTACAGGTGTAGTCCACCATAAAAAATAGTAAATTAAGGAAATTTTCTCAGAAGAAGCAGAAAATTCTAGAATATTTGTTTTATATCTCCAGGAAAAACAAAATGAAATGTTACTTTGATGACTGACAGATGTTATATTATTTATTAAAATACATGTAGCCATAAAATATACTCATAAACTCATTTTTCTTAAGGTTGTACGCGTGGTGCGATAAAAAGTAAAAGAAAGATTTTCTGACGCTAAATCTCGAAAATAAACTTATAAACTTGTATTAGCTTTGTTTATTTTGACTAGTTCTATCACCTGTTAGTTCACTCGTGTCAGTTAAAGCAAAATCTATAAAATACAGTATATAATATAGCATAAATAAATAGCACATATAGATAAAGATTATTAAAATAATCAAAGAGAACTCTAGGTTTTTTTGAAATTATAATTCAAATTTTGCTCCTATTCCTAGAACATTTGTTTGTATTTTATAAATACGTATTTCGACTACAATGTAGTCATCATCAGTATGAATTAGCTAATCGTAACTATCTCTGGGATATGGATTCAGAGATATGTTGCTTGTTGCTAATTTGGTGCCTGTGTCACAATGATATTAAAAAATTATATCCTTTTATACGATTTGGCTGAGGGTATAATCTGACTTGAGGATTATTTAAGTTGCCTGACTACTGGATTAGGTGTGTGGAAAGCCCCACCTATTTATTGGCGGTATTCTTTGGTGACTATGCGGCGTTTGTTTTGTCACTAAAGTGAGTGTACCTACGTTAACCTTGACATTCAGGTATTGGATTTTTATTTTTGAAAATGGTTTAATTTTATTAAATCAGAATTTGGAATTGGGCCATTGTCTAAATTAATTATCTGTTTTCTCAATTTGTATATGTAGATGTTCTAGGAATAGGGGCAAAATTTGAAATATAAGCACATATAGAGTTTTAACATTCATGAAACAATGGCCAAGTTTTGTATTTACGTGATACATGAAAACAGTCATTGCATACAACCATATTTAATATAAGATGTGTATTTAATACACATTTTGATTGTAAATAGTAGCCTCTAAAAATTTATTAAACTTAGCATTCGCAATTAAAAGCAAATGTAGATATCGGTTTAACCAATTACATATAAATTAATAAATGTAAGAAAGATGAAATGATAACTTGAATAGATTGGAGAAAGATAGTAGAAATTTAAAATTGCACACAGTATTAATTTTTTTAAGTTAGTGAGGTTACATGTAACAATGTCAACAATGTGTGATTGTCTTGAATATTTTCTTGAACTCAAATATTTATTGGGAAATTTATGCACTGACACCTTTTCATGTTTGTAATTTTTATAACAACCAGAAACTTTTAGTCTTTTGTTTGTTTACATTTTCATATTTACTTGAGGTTAATACCGCAGAGTATGCCATTATGGCAGCTTTCATTTTATTTTTTTCTTAAACCTAGCTTGCGTTAGTTACGGATTTTAACACCAGACGTCCGCCACTTTATAAAGAAATGGAGTTCCTTTCCAGGTTTATAAAGAAATGAAGTGTGTACGAACGATTTACGTATAGCATGTTAAAAATTTCCACTTTGATTACAAATATCTCGCTTCACAATCGGTCAAAAAAAATTTGTTTTTTAATAAATGCAAAACATTTAGATTAATATTATATTTCGATTTTATCAATTATTAAGAATAGTGGGTTTACGAGTGAACTACCTTAAGCCACTAATATCTCATCAAAACGAATCACATTCTATTTCTATTTATACCGAAAAAGTTATCAGTTCAAGTTACTTAATAATTTGTTTCTTTTGTTTCAGGTAAATATAGACAAGAAGATGATTATGTAATAATTAAACAAACCTTCGTCAACAAAAATATAGATCATCACTCATTATGATAATAATAATTAGATAATTTATGGTTAAACGAGGTAGGTAATTATAGATCTAGCAAGGGGGATATATGATGGCAAATTTAGTTTTAATTTGGATAAGTCGACCTTCTTCAAATGGAATCCTCCATTTTAACGGATTTTCTGTCTATAGAAATTTAGTTATAGGTGTTGTATGTGTTATGGGCTACGTATAAGTAAGTAGCGCTACTTTTGTGGCTCATAGTTTTGAGTTACACCTCTCAGTTCGTGCATGAGCAATTCCCTCCTCAATAAGAAAAAAAAAGTACCAATGGACAGACTTACTACCAATACAAACTTTATGTCAGACAAAGCAAAAATTATTATTTCTTTTGGAATTAGATATCAGTTTTTTTTGATACATTGTTTAAGGACGTTACTTCTAATGAGTAATACAAATGATTTCGGTACCCATTCGTACCGACATTTATATTATTTGTACCTTTTTGTATCACCGAAAATTGTTTGTACTTGTACCCACTCGTAATCGTTTGTACCCATTCGTACCGACAATTATATTGTTTGTATCAACGACAAATCGTTTGTACCCACTCGTAATCGTTTTTACCCATTCGTACCGACATTTATATCATTTGTACCTGTTTGTACCTCCAACAAATCATTTGTACCCATTTGTACCAACAAGGAATCGTTTGTACCTGTTCGTACTATCGAGTAATTATGGCGTAAGTACTTTTAATATCGCCGAGTACTTAAACGCGATAAAAATGAAATCTACATTCGATCAAACGTGTAGAAACTATTGTCTCTACAAAAGCGTTATTAAATATAATTTATTCCTAAACGAGACACACAGAAAAACGGATTTAAAAAAAAAAACGAATTTAAAAAAATATTTTTTTAAAAAATAACATCGGTACAAACAGGTACAAACGATTCTCGGCACAATGGTATCAACGAAAATCATTTATCTCAACACGAGTTCCGGACCAATTTTTCTCACCCCTATATATTTCACCCCCTAAAGGTACAAACGAAAATCAAGGTGGTACAATCCGGTAAAAATCGAGTACAATCGAATAAAAAAAAATCTTCTACCGTTAAGTGGGTTTAAACGTGTAACTATACTAAAATTATTCGTACCCGTGTATGTACTCGTATGTTCTGCATTACCTACAAATACATCTTGGTTATGTAATAATCATAAATAAAGAAACCTATTTTTATAAAGTCTGATGTATATATATATATATATATATATATATATATATATATATATATATATATATATATATATATATATATATATATATATATATATATATACTGGATGCACTAAAATCTCAAACGGGTTTTCTTTTTGTCCTTGCTAGTGTAAATTAATATTAACCTAAAACCTAACGAAGAAAAGATTAGCTGACGCTACAGTTTTCGAATTTTTTTTTCGAAAACGGTAAGAGTTATCGCAGAATCTAATATTACAAAATCGTTTTTTATAAGAATATATTGATAGCATTTGTTCGGAAACAAATGGATTCCGCATAAATCAATTGTAAAACCATTTTTACTTTGCATTCGTTTTTCGAACAAAAGTTGTTATACGGTTTTATAAGTAAAATTTAGCAAGGGCAGACAGAAATTTTCTTCTATCGGTGTAGGTATTTAGTAGTATCCCACTCAAATGAATGTTTATTTTTACAATATTAATAACTAACATATACCCGCGGCTTTGCTCTTTGCGTTTTATCTTGGGCTCCCGTCATTTTAAGACTTAAAACCTCAATGTAATTTCTCTCCGCTAGAACTACTACAAATATTTATCGACTGCACTTCCACCAAATTTCTATTTCAATGAATATTTTCGAATCATATCTGTCGTAGTGAGATAAAATACATACCAGTTTTTCAGTCTAATCATAAGCTTTTAAACAAAAAAGTTTCATAAAAATCGGCCCAGTAGGTTTTGCATGATGCTCGAACAAACAAACAAACATTCATTTACAATTTTATGTAGTAGAGATATATCGAGCAATTATTTGTAAACAATTTATTATAATAAACATTTATATTGTCAATCTTACGCGGACTCTTACATTGTAAACGGATCTTAAAAATTAGGTAAACAGTCTTAGATTAAAACGTAGTCTAGGGAATGACGCCTGACGTCCTATATAGGTTAATAAACTATACAAATTGTGTAAGTTATTTTTTCCTAACAAAAGTTATTTTTTAAAGAATAATCTTGTTGTCTTAATATCTATTGATATATGTGTGTTCATAAAATGACGTATTTATTCCATTTCTGCATGTCCGTCCGTCCGTCTGTAAACACGATAATTCAAAAACGAATGTGTGTTCTAGAGCTAAAAAGAAAGGTCAAGTACGCCATTAGGCAAAATGGGCAAAACTGTTTATCTTTGAATCCGTAAGAGATAGAACAAAAATTAAACGCGAAATGTTATTTATTTAATAAATTTGTTTCTTTTTTTCATAAATTCTCGGTATATTAGTATATACCGGATATTTAAACAATTAACTCAGTTAGTTGTTATTTTCATTTGTTTAAATAAAATTAAGTCTGAGGAGATAGATAAACTTTTAAGTTTTTGGTTAATTTTAAGGGATGGTGTGGAAAATTTTTAACCTTGCCGAAATTACGTAGTTTTTTGCCATGATATATCACCAGAATACGTTTCAAAATGATACTAAACAATAGGGAATATGCATGAAAATTTTTTTTCACTTGAATTGAAGCATGTTTACTTGACAAATATCAAGGTAAAATTACTTTTTAAATAACTTTAAAAATAAGCGAGATATGAATGATTGAAATTCCCGATTAGACAAAGAGGGTGATAGCCCTCTTGATATGTTATGTGACGTCATATTACAATTTCACCATTTAAAATACACGTAAAACTCCGTTTTTAGTATTTTTGCAAGAAAGAGACAGATAATAATCTTTAAAAGCTTATAGCTTCCTTGATATTTGTCGGATTTAATTTCGTTTTTAAATATTATTACAGTATTAACAGTATTTTCATATTCTGAAAATAAATGTGAAAAAAAATTTTCATGCATATTCCCTATTGCTTGGCAGAGTGGAAATAAATATCTTTTAAAAACTTTTGTCTGTCTATCTGTTAATGTAGATAGACAGTATAACGTCCGATATAATTTGTGGTTCCATGAAGCTGTGGGAACACGTGATATTTGGTACAGTTTGAGTAAATACGATTATTGCATTTGTATCAGTGATATGTCGGACTGCTCATAGCTCAATACTCATGCGACGAGTTCGAATATAGAGCGCGCTTCGTGACTACGTTTTTTGACAATCTCCTTGTAATACTTCTTCACTTATATACAACCCCCTCCTCTACAAATATTATGTCACAATGAAGGGCTACCCCCCTCTCCTTGGTATTATTTTTCAGGTTTATATTACAATGAATACAAAATAACTTGCAAAATTGAATTTTTATCTAGAGCACGGTAGTGCGTGGCCGAGTTTTAAGGGAGACATTCGGACTTTTCACTACAGTGTTATTACTACACCTTAATTTAGGCTCATTTTTTGGGTGCTGTATCTTTTGAACGGAAAGAGCTACAGGGTTGATATTTCGAATATAGATACTTTACGGAATTATAAGAACCAATGTTTTCAATCAACGTTAACGAATTAACCGTTAAAAAGTTATTTCACTTCAAAAACGCAAAATTCGCGGGAACGCCTACAATTCTTGGTAACTAATAGATCAATATTCTACGATACTTCCAGATATGCTGTAAAGTTGATATTGGGCATGTAGATAGCTGTAGTACCCAAACCGACGGGAAAATTGCGAAAACTGGAAATTTGTATCGGAAAAGTGGAAAATTTAACATTTTTTTGTTTTAAGACTAGTTCAACGCAAACTACCATGTAGAAATCGATATATATCATATATACCTATTAATTTTTATACCATATAGAAATAGACATTGCAATTTGAATACAGCAGTATGCGTTGATTTTAAAAGTTAAGCAACATATTTGTACAATTAGTTTTTGGATGGGTGCCCAACACTGTGTGAATTTTTTTTATATACGCATTTGATGGTAATTTTGTAAAACATTAATTTATATTCTCATTTTATTTATATTTTAACTTTTTGATTATATTTTACATTGATACATTGATCAATTATTATTTATTACTAGCATTGCCCGTTGCAGCTTCGCCTGCAAAAATTTTTTAAAGCTGTTATAACCAAGCCCTTATGCTAGAATGATGCAGTTTTTTGTATTCGACGTGAAATTGCTTCAATCTGACGAGAAAAATCAGTAAACTTCAATTTTTTCAGTGCAACCCCTCGGAAAATTGGAAAAACATCCTCCAAAATTATGTTTTTCTGTTCTATAAATGCTATAAAGTTTGAATTTTCACTAATCGACCCGAAATAACGTCAAAATTAACAGAATATTTTGAAAAATTTCATTACCTACATCGCAACCACACCGAAAATGGGAAAAACATCCCTAAAACTTACCTTTTTACTTCTATTCATGATAGAAAGATCGGTTTTTTTCCATCACAACCCTTCGAACTTGGTAAAAACACCCCCAAAACCAACCTTTTTGTTCTATACATGCAACAAGATGCAGTTTTTTGCAATCGACGCTTAATAGCTACAAATTAGGAAGTTATTTCGAAAAACTTAATATTTTTTATTGCAAACTCCCGAAAAAACGAAAAAAAAACCCCCCAAAATTACGTTTTTCATTTCTATATATGATGAAATGATGGAATTTTCACCAATCGACCCGAAATAAAGTCAAGTTAACAGAACACTTTCCTTACCTATAACGCAAACCTCCGAAAATGGGAAAAACACCCCTTAAACTGCCTTAAGGCATTTTGATCAGACTAAAAATATGACCGCTAGAGAGTGATTTATGTATTCTAAGGAAATTCGCTAAGTTGACGCAGCTCCTGCGTAACGAATTTTTTTTTGTGAAGTGGAGCCAACGGGTCAAGTCATTTCTTCAAAGACTATAACGTTGATAATCATTTATCTGTAATAAACGATTAGTTTAGAAGTCATAATCGAAACAAATCAAGTAACATCTTATATATACTAAATTTTATATAGTTATTTTAATAAAAATATATCACTCTTATTTCACATTAATTTGTGGCGTTTTAATAAAAGGCCTATGATCGATGAATATTATTATCAATAATCCAATGTATAAAATTTATGCTTTCTTTTCAGTTTTCTTTGGCAATAACACTGCTTGAATATTTGGTAATATACCGCCTTGAGCAATTGTTACAACAGATAACAATTTATTTAATTCTTTATCATTACGAATTGCTAATTGAAAATAAACTTGTTTATTTTTAAACAACTTGTTTACTTAAAAAAAGTTACATTGTAACAATACAATAAAACAATCAATGTTTTCTATTTGGAGTATTAAAACATACTGATATATTAAATTAGCTATTTTTATTTAAATACTAAATGTCTATCTAATCAAAAAGGAGGCGGTAACCTTGTCAACAAATCAGATCGATATATGCTTCATATGTTATTTTTTTAATTACAATTAAAATTGTTAAATTTTCCGTTTGTAAGAATGGTTAGTTTTCGAGAAAATCTTAATAAAATAGTTGCTTCTTAATAAGTGATGATATGGGATAAAGGACCGAGCCATTTACAAAGTAAATAGATCCAGACTTCATATAATTGTTGCTCCTTAAAAAGTGATGATATACGAGAAAGGACCGAGCTATTAACAAAGTAAATAGCTCTAGACTTCAAATAATAGCTGTTCCTTAAAAAGTGATGATATCCCATAAAGTTTCGAGCTATTTACAAGCTAAACAGCTCGGTAAACTATTTATTAAAAAAATAAATGATGGGTAAATTAATTAAGTGTAAGAAAAAATTTGGTTGAAATTTATGTCGTAAGTTTTCCCTTAGTATGTTTTTAAAATTTTATAACGCGGCAAGTTTTAAAATATTTGAAATCATCAGAAAAATTAACTTGCCGCGTCATAAAATTTTAATAAAAACATACTGTACAGAATCTCATATATGTTAGGTATACAAGTGTTACACATTTAATTGTTTTATTAATAAAAACACAAAAATTGCAGGACAATTTTTAATGCGTGTTACCTCAGCACTCCGTCATTTATGAATCGATTTTGAATTTTTTGTTTTAAAGGGTTTGATTTCCCATTGTCCCCAATATTATACTAAAACCATACTATATTGATGTCTTAGCCCTTCAAAAAGCGAGCAGAGCCAGTTGACGTAAAATAACGCGAAGCGGTCTCCTTTGTAAATGTGAATCTAAAATGAGTAAAGTATCGCGAAGCGAAAGGAACGCATAGCATACGCGAAGCATATGCGAAGAGAAACAAAACGCTACGCATTTTGTGCGAAGCCTTCGGCTTCGTATATTTAAGCCTTTCAAAAATGATTGATATCCGACCAAAAACATAAATGTAAGAAAGGGCCGAGTTTTCGGGAAAATCCTTAATGTAATAGTTCCTTCTTAAAAAGTGATGATATGAAAGTAAGGACCGAGCTATTTACAAAGTAAATAGCTCTAGACTTCATATAATAGTTGCTTCTTAAAAAGTGATGATATGGAAGAAAGGACCGAGCTATTTACAAAGTAAATAGCTCTAGACTTCAGATAATAGTTGCTCTTTGAAAAGTGATGATATCCCATTAAAGAGCCGTGCTATTTACAAAGTAAATAGCTCGGTAAACTATTAACTAAAAAAAATAATGAGGGGTAAATTGATTAAATGTAAGAAAAAATTTGGTTGAAATTTATTTCATAAGTTTTCCCTTAGTATGTTTTTAAAATTTTATATAACGCGGCAAGTTATTTTTTCTGATTTCAAATATTTTAAAACTTGCCGCGTTATAAAATTTTAAAAACATACTAAGGGAAAACTTATGAAATAAATTTCAACCAAATTTTTTCTTACATTTAATCAATTTACCCCTCATTATTTTTTTTAGTTAATAGTTTACCGAGCTATTTACTTTGTAAATAGCTCGGCTCTTTAATGGGATATCATCACTTTTCAAAGAGCAACTATTATCTGAAGTCTAGAGCTATTTACTTTGTAAATAGCTCGGTCCTTTCTTCCATATCATCACTTTTTAAGAAGCAACTATTATATGAAGTCTAGAGCTATTTACTTTGTAAATAGCTCGGTCCTTACTTTCATATCATCACTTTTTAAGAAGGAACTATTACATTAAGGATTTTCCCGAAAACTCGGCCCTTTCTTACATTTATGTTTTTGGTCGGATTTATTATACATATTATTTTTACAAGTTAACTTTTTTGTCAACCTCTTTATTCTTTTTTTAAATTAAGTTGATCGTGTGAAAGCTCATGAGCCGCACATAACAAATGTAACACTCAGAGACAAATCCACCCTACCACTTGTTAAATTTTCTTTACAGCTTCTGTACATTATTATGCAGTCAATTATTATACAACTCGTTTTATCGTAGTCACACGCCTGGTATGCAAAAATAGATGCAAGTAAGTGAAAATTATGATGAAAATGTATATGCCCACATATATTCAATCTTATGAAAATTATTAGAATTCTATTTATTCTTATTAGTTGTTCTATAAATAAAATAACTTCTAAATATAATACTTAACTAATATAACAATTAATATTATTGTAAGATCTGTCATCTACAGAAATTTTTATTTGCTATATTTAAATACATAACAGTTATTAAAGTCGAATGGTCGATTCACTAAGAGCAGGCTACGACTGTAAAAGTTCTTTAATCACAATCTGTTAACAAATTTTTTTATAAACTTTCTTTTTATAAAGATTCTTTTTTGAATCGGCATTTGCATTATTTTTTTGTATCAAAAGTTTAATGTTTTTGGATCAATGTGAATGACGAACGCTTGTTTCAAAGAAGAAGCCGAAGTATGTGTAAACTTTTGGATGTGTAAACTTACACACTTTTTAAACATATTTTCTTATATTACTTCCCTCCTCCCTACTTCGAATATTTATTATTCTCTTTAGTACCTAACTTACAACAAACACAATTACATCTAACCAGATGTTATAATAAATAATATGTAGATTGTTGAAGTCTGTGAAACGTGCCTGAACTGTTTTGCTACTAAGATGTAACTAGATGTAGCGGAGGGGATGTCAAAGCCTGGCAAGTAGGCTTTTCTAGACCTTTTTTACCGACTCCTAATAGACAAGGAATTTGTGTGAAGACTAGAAATTTAGTAGGTTGTGCGACTGCAGTTGACTTTGATAGGAACTATGCCGATATTCATCTGAAGTTCGTAAAAAAAAACTGTAGAAAACCTTCACAACCATAGCCGGTTACTTTCGTTACATACGCCGACACATTTAATCCCCCTTTATTAATCGCCCCATTTTGTTTTTCTATTTTTGTTTAATTGGATAACAACTTCCCTTTCAGTGAGGCTAACATTTCCGCTATATATATATATATATATATATATATATATACAAATAGTTGGGCTTAACTTTTGCATTGCATTAATCCTAAAGACTAGCTATATTGGGATATCAGAAATGCCTCACTGTATATGCATTTCCTCTTTACTGATTAATGTACGAGTATGTCTCTGCTAGACTTATATAGTAATGCATATAGTGTCCTTTTCTTATAACCCAAAGTCTAGTTATTAGGATTACACCCAGTAACTAGTTTAAAGGTTTAAATCTACTTTACCTTTTGTATATAATCCTCGTTAATCCTTTGCTCGGTTTTATGACATGCAAAATTATAGAATTTGCCAATACCCTGCGTTAAAATGTTAAGTATTCGATTTCTGGCAAAAGGAGGAAGTAAATTATACAAGCTTGCAATTCATATATTTAGATGCTCCCTCTCAAACATTCTAGAATAATTTTGGTCTATTTATTTTGAGATGTAGGAACATAAATAGTTGTCACCTTAAGATCGTAAAAATAATGACATTGGATACTGTCAAATCTTTGATAAAATATGTTTTGCAACTTGTCAATACATTTTATAAGATCTTTTATAAAAGAAATTTTTGTTACACATTTTTCAACACTACAACATTATTAATGTATGTGAAATTATTTTGATTAATATTTGTGAAATACTTAACTCGTCCACAGATATCGAACCCTGGACCTTTGGATTTTATGTCCAATGTGTATCCGTTACACCACGGATGATACAGATAGATGCGACAATTTTTTCATATCTTAGACAGTATTACATTGATGTCAACATTAACTCATTATTTTACATATTATTATTTGTGTATACTTAACACGTCCCAGTACTATACCAATGTAAATTTCCATTCCAAGGGTAAGAATCTATGTTAGTCTATATTGTAGACGCTTGTTCTTTCATACTTATTTCTTCTTAACCGTACAGTGGACATTGACATTGGTATAGTACTGTGACGTTTTAAGTATACACAAATAATAAAATATGAAGTTTATATTTTTAATGTAAAAGATCTTTGTCGAAGAACTTTTACAGTGCAAACCCAGCATAAGTGATTAGATACTGATTACATGAGAATACTTAATGAGTGGTGATGGTTTATATTGCCGATGTTACGTTAATTTAGATAAATGATCTTGTGTCTAGAAAACATTTAATAACGGTGAAAAACTTAATTTATAAATTTTTTAGGCAATAACAACAATGCCACACTTTTGTATAGTTTTATTCAATATTATAATTTGGAATATCAATTAATTGGATAAACACACTTTTCTTTTTAATTTCAAAACTTGATTCATTTATGAACTTCATGACTAATGAAATATTAAAGAAATATTATTGTTAGTAAAAATCAAAGAATTTGAAATTGCGGTTTAAAATGGTTTTACTTAGCCATATAATCACTGAATGCGATATAATCATCAAATTAGCTTCACGTCACTGAATTTGAAACGCCATTGTATAATTTGATGTATTTTGCGAACTTCACACAAGCATCTCAAATCAAAAATTAAAGGGGTTGTTCAAGCTTACACTGACATTTTCCCAGGAACTTCGCTAACATTCTTAAACAAGTAACGTCCTTTGCACTCCCTTAATACAAACTCGTTACTTTTTCCTTTACTGCAAAACGCACAGATTTTATTTTCTTAATCTTTATTACTATTCAAATAACATGGTCCAAATCGACATCTTGCTACTTTAAATATCGGAAATATCGAAACGATATTGTATCCTGCATTTCACTTAAAATTCCACTTAAACCTTCTTCTTCTATACACATTTTTACTTTTCTCAATTTATCTTCCATGCTCTCCTCTGTTTCAATAATCTCTTCCTTCAATTTTAACTTATCTAATTGTTTTTTCTATCAAGTTTATAAAATATCTCTTTTACTTCTGCTTTTCCATTGCACAGTCTCTTTATAAAAACATCGCATGCTCTAAGGTAGACTTTGAGTAAGACCGTCCTTTGAGAAAAGCCAAACCAGCAATTAAATAATACTTTATAAAATAAACATTTTTATACGCAATATATGTAAATATACAAGGTATATTAAGTTTAGTCTCGACTTTGTAACGCTTGAAAATATTAATCCTTGACAAAAATGGTTCACATAGGTATTCATAAAATGGCCTAACTCGGTCATTTCTGCATGTCCGTCCGTCTTCACGGACAGACGGACGGATAACTCAAAAACCGATAACTCAAAAACGAAAAGAAATAACGAGCTGAAAATTTGTATGTGTGTTCTAGAGCAAAAAAGTAAGGTCAAGTTCGTTAATGGACAAAATCGGAATGTTTTTCCCCCCGCTAGGGGAGAAAATTTATATCTCTATATAAATTTATTAATTTTGAAACCGTAAGAGATAGAAAAAAAATTGTGAACAAGAAAACTTCTTCTCTTTAAAATAAGCAACTTTTCTTTCTTTTTTTCATAAACTCAATTGTTTTCTGAATAACTAACGCTTCTGATTGACCAACGCTTCGCGTTGGTTGACTTACGGTTCGCTTTAGCTTACGTCTCGCGTTGGTTAACGGTTTGTGTTAACCAACGCTTTGCGATGATTTACTAACGCTTTGCGTTGACTTGCTTACTCTCCGCGTTAACTTCCTCTCGTTAACTATTGCTTCGTATTGACTGACACTTCGCGTTAACTAATGCTACGATTTTACTAACTTTTCACGTCGCCTAACAGCTCTCGTTGACCAACGCTTCGCGTTAACAGACACCTCGCGTTGATTAACTCAATTATCTAACTCAATATTTAAAATTATAAAAATCGCAAGAACATTAATATACATTTTTTTAAATTCAAGAACATTTTTACTGTTACAATATTATTAACACAAAACCAACATTTACAAATAATTCATATTTTATAAACCTTGAATAGGCAGAAATATTAACAATTCAAACATTGATACAACTCAATAAATACTGGGTATTCATACAATTAACTCAGTTAGTTGTTACATTACTTGTTTATTTTTTAAATTTACTAAATGAAAAACTTATGGGCCACATAACTAGCGCTCATTAATTGATTTGTGCCTTATTCATTCGGATTTCGCAAAAATGCTAATAAAAGTTAATCATTATAAATATACTAACAACTTTTATTTGGAACATTTTCCCAAAAACCGAATGAATAAGGCACAAATCAACTTTAGTACAATAAATTTAATAAAACAGTTAGAAAAAAAGTTTAATCGAATAAAATATATACTTTGGTTTAATCAGTAGAGTTATTGATATATTGAGCAGAGTTATTGTGTTTTGCATTCGCAATAGCACGAAAATCCTTATAAAACTCAAACAAAACTGGAAAACACAAAAATACCATAAAATTTCATTATTATCTATGATGAAATATATGTTCTCATATAAGGTTACGTATTAAATGTTGAGTTTTAAAAACTATATCTCTAGAGAATAGGACCTTGAAAAAAATTTAAAACATCGATAAAAAGTTTTCTATCGCTGACCAAATAATGGGGCTATCTGACCATTTATGACCAATTAGATGGTATAATTGGTTTTCCGAATTTCCATCGATGGGGTGCTAGCATCCTGGAGCCGATATAGTTTAATGAACAAACAAACATTTACAATTTTATATTAGTAGATACTAATGTAAAATTGTAAATGTTTGCTTGATTATATGTTTGTTGGACCGATTATGATGAAACTTTTTTGTTTAAAAGCTTATGATAGGACTAAAAACTAGTATCTCCCTACGAGAGATACAATTTGAAAACATTAGCTGAAATAAAAATTTGGTCGAAGTAACGATAAATATTTAAGTAGTGGAAGCGGTGGGAACAATAATTATTTAAAGTAGTCTTAAAATGACAGGAGCCGTATATAAAAGGAAACCGTGACTGACTGACTGATCTATCAACGCATCACTCAAACCACTGAACGGATTGGGCTGAAATTTGGCACACAGATAGGATTTTTGAAAATTCAACCCCTAAAGGGATGTAACGGGGGTTCCAAATTTGTGTGGAGATATCATATAAGATAGATAATCAATTCGAAAATTCGCATGATTACTCCTGTTAACAAATAAAAAACACGTGTTTCGTCTTTATTCAAAAACAATCCCTTTAGGGGGTGAAAAGAGGTAAATAGTCTAAAAATTAACATGAGTGTCATTTTCAAGGTTTGTCAGGACGTTGATCACGTAAATGTCATCAATTTTGAAGTTTATTACATTTGAACAACAACAAAATTCTAAAAAGTCCTAATTGATTATTATTTTGTATTGATATAAATAACAAATTTAGTTCCAATAAGAATCGATAGATGGCGTTAATAGGAATTTAAAATCCGGTGGTAAATGAGCGCTTCAACCTGTATCACATACGATACCTTATACATTGTTAACGGATATATTTATTACCTATGATATATTTATTATCTGTCGAACTGCTTATGTTTCCTTCAAGTTACCACTCAATTTAACAAATGCTGATAATCCAATTTGTAATATATCGAAACAAAATAATTTTGCTGTATTAAAAAATACAAAAATTTTAGTGTGGGACGAAATTACAATGGTTCATAAGGGTAGCTTTGAGGCTTTAAACAGATCTATTCAAGATATAAGGGGAAATAAAAAGTTAATAGGTGGTGTAACGGTTTTGCTGGCTGGAGATTTTAGGCTGACTCTACCAGTAGTGCCAAAAGAACCAGAGCCGATGAAGTTAAGGCATATCTTAAGAGATCTACTTTATGACCGCAGGATAACATCCTCAAGCTCTCGAAAAAATAAGAGAGTGCACTTGGAAGGGCAAGTGTCTTAAAGTCTCCAAAATAATATATTTATATTTAAAAAATGAAAATACAAAATATTTTATTGGCATGCATTATATTAATAATTTTAAAAAAACTAAGAATGACTATTGAATAAACCAAGATCTAATATAAGTGGTTATTTCAAAATTTTCTTGATTAAAGTTTCACATATGATTCAGAAAGCATCATTAACTAGCTTCGATAGTCTTTATAAACCCCTTTTGATGAAGTTGTTGACATATTTTATGGCTTCCAGGCTGCCAATTGCCTTAATCGATTTACTAGCTTGTTAGGATTATGCCAATAGCATATGTTTCGTTCCATTGATATTGGATAGATGTTACATGCCAATTGATATTCACTTTCGTTGTAAGGATTATTAAATTCTCTGTTTGAAACTGGTATCCATCCAGAATGGATACACTATGCGGTAACATGTCCATTGACAGTACACCTGATATCATGTTATTCTGCTCATCGACTTTATATTCACAATCATGTCCGACATTTACTTCAACGAAATTCACGTTCAGAGGCTTTATTAGCTGCCGATCATTGTTTTGCTGGTAGTTATATATCTCTGGAGTGGCACATTCAAAATCGCCTCCATTTACTTTAACCGAATTCACGATCAGAGGCTTCGTTAATGGGTAAAATTGGACGGGGGAAGGGGGTTTATATGGAAGGGAAAACACAAAATTTGATTATCTCCCTGAATATTTGAAAAATCGAAAAATTTATCAAGAGTTAAGTTATAGGTACTAAGTTTTACTGTAATTTTCTTTCTTATCATTTTTCTGTTACACTAATATTTACAGAAATATTTGCCATTAAAGATTGAAAGTTAAAATTCTAAATATCTCTGTTCACATTAGAGTTTGAGAAAAATGATCAAATAATGAATTGTAGCAAACTTTATTTTCTACAACTTTACTCCTTATACATTTTTCGATTATTCTAAAATTAAGAGAGATATTGAATATTTTGTGTTTGTTTGACACGAATACATAAAATATATTTTATTGTAAAAAGTTTTGATTGCCGTTTCCATAGTAACTATAAACTATAATCGTTAGAGCGTTTTTTTTGGCTATTAATAAATTTAATTTTTGCAAATACTAAAGTCATATCAGATATTATATTTCATTTTGATCACACTAAAATTATGACCGCTAGAGAGTGATTTATGCATTCTAAGGAAATTCGCTATGTTGACGCAGCTCCTGCGTAACTAATTTTTTTTTTAATTGTAAAACGCATAGTGTCCCAAACCATCACACTAATTATTCTTATTAACGAAGGATATTTCACTACGTGTTGACAAATCGTCGTACTACGGCATATACGGCCCGCCGCACGTATAAAGGGACGCACCCCTTTTATCTTGGAGCCTCTTCTACGGAACATCTGACATAGCTAAAACAGGCATAATAATGCCTGAATCATCAGTACGCGTCTATCGACTGATGAGAAATGTTAAACAATAAGTTATTCTCTGCATCTTTGCGATGGCGCACTTTCCCATTCAAAACTGCGATCCACTACCCCAACATTGTTTTTTGTGCGCTGCTGATAACAGCACAGATTATAGCGAAAAAAACAAGCACGCTTGTGCGATCGTAATATTGAGTATGGCGTAAATTAATAATTAATAATATTCGGATACATTGATGCGCCTAGCCGTATCATATTTAGCCCGAATGATTTGTATTTTTATCTTATTTTCTCAGTATTTTTATTACATATTATGTTATGTTTATTATATTTTTCCTTTATTGTTCCAACAAATTTAATACCGATAATAATCGAATGGTACCGAATATAGATTACTTTTCGATATAAATAGATAATATTTTAATCAGTTGTTTTGATACACAATCATAGTATTAATATCCGTTTGGATTCTGTGAAAGAACGTTCTAATCAGTATTAAGTTTTTTGTTGTGAATTTTACTGAATTCGAATAACAAGTATAGTGAAGTTTATTATTAACAATTACAACGGTTACATTTACAAACTGTAGCATTTATTTAACTATTTGTTTATATTAAATTTGTTCCTTTTTTATTGATATTTTAAGGTAAGTTTTTTTTTTTTAATTATTAACATATTTTTACCTACAAGTAACGTATTTCTTTGATGAATAATTTATGGACTGATGAGCGCAATAACTTGAGTGTTGATATGGTTAAAGTTGAACCATGTAGTAAAATTAATTTGAATATGAGCTGTAGGTACCTAATGTTTTCCTAACATTTATCTCTAGGTCTGAACAGTTGAACTATGTTAGACGCTTATAAAGTTAAAAGTATCCTCTTTTTTAAAGAAAATTCAAAAATAACAGTTAAATTGATAACAACAGTCAAGTCAAGAACCAATAAATTAATTTATATTGTTTAATATTTGTTTATTTGTGTATACTTTCGTGTCAACATACGATATTGATTAAATAAATATCAATTCAGCAGAAGTAAATACTGTCTAATAAATAAAAAATTAGAATAATATGAAAAAGTTGGCTGAAAGCATACTGGACTAAATATCCAGAGGCCCGAGGTTCGATTCCTGGTTGACGAGTTAATTTTTTCATATCAGTATTTAATTTAATTAATAATTTATATTGTATTTACTTAATATAATTATATATTTTTTTAATAAACTCCCACTTTCTGCAATAAGCCTTTTTTTAGTCAATTAAAAAAAATTGTCTCCGGAATGATTTAGTACAATCTACAGTTTTTGGAGAATTTCAAGTTGGTAATCAAGTTGGTCACCATAATCCTGAATCCCGTCAGATATGTGTATTTTCACTTGTCATTAAAAAAAATTTGTTTGTTTGTTTCCTTTTTAAAAGTTAAAACTCTTTTCTCTTTACTCTTTTGAAAAGTTTATACATACAAATATACAATGTAAGTAAATTTTAGTTTTTACTTCGCTGAAATGTCCTACACGAATGTTTATTCAAAGAATGCGGCATTTAAATTAAATCGGTCATTTTAAAACTGCCATAAGTCAAAACGATGTAAGAACCTATGTGGCTTATAACCAGATTGTGAGTTCATAAGGGTACGTTTGCAAAAGAAAAAAATGAGTTTGGAAAGAAATTAACTTAAATTAACTGTGGTTTTTGAAATGACAGATTTAACATACAAATTTTCTTGATGTAATTTTGCCACGAAATTTCGATATACGAAGTATTTGACAAATAGTGGGAAAAACTAAGATAGACAATACAAATAACGATAGTTACTATCACAAAACTCGAAACAATATCGTATATTCGAAAATTTATTTAACGAATATTCATAACGATCCTTACATCTAGATACCAATATTTCGATTGCAACGTAATCATTGTCAGTAGCTAGGTCATCGCATAACAAATGAAAAAAATAAAATAAAATACAAAAATTAATTGTATACCTTGCAAAAGTTCAAGAAATAATAAATATATATAATGAATATATGAATAATAATGTTGATATTTGACAACAGAAGTAATACTGTCAATGATATGAAAAAGTTGGCTCTTACGTCAAAATTGTCTTTGGTGTAGCGGTAAGCACACTGGACTAAATATCCAGAGGGGCGAGGTTCGATTCCTGGTTGACGAGTTAATTTTTTCTTATCAAAATTTAATTAAAATTATTGTTTTCTCTGTTCACTTTTTTTCATATCCTATATATCTTGGTTGACTTCGTGAGTTCTGCCACCAAGCCCACGATATATACAGGGTATGAAAATATGTGAAAAGAGTAGAAAATAATTAACTGAGCAACCGACTAGAGGTAAATTGATAAATGCATTTTCAAAGTTTTTTATCTTCTCCCGAAACAGATCACGATAGCCTCCAAATAAGTTCTTGTGGGTAGCCGGTTTAATTTCTTTCAATGTTTTAACAAACATTAACAGTTCACAAACAATTTTACTATTACTAGGTATTATTTATTCAAATTATTTCATTGAGGAATTAATTTGAATAATTATGAATATCTTACATATATTTAAATTTAAATATCAGTTAAATTTGAATATTATTCACTAACTATAGTTTATGATCAAGAATTATGCATTCGAACTATGCAAATATTAGGCAAAGCTAACTGAAACCACAAATTTTAAGCGTATTAAAGAATTGTCCCCAATATTCTTTACATGCGAAAACAATTTTATATATTATTCCCGCCAAACAGACGTTAAGCATACATCTGCCACCTTGGTTTATACCGTTTTGCGAGTAGTTACGACAGTTGAAAAATTCTTTATTGAAGGTTTAAATTAACATAGTTTTTCTAATAGCAAAGTTATTTATATAAAACAGGCACGAAAAATTTAAGGTATATGAGATGCTTTGGGTATTTGAAAGGCTAAGTTCGTTAATGGGCAAAATCGGACAAGGAAAATAAAGGAGGGCGGTTAGACGGAGGGGGAAACAAAAAATTTGATATATCTCTCTTAATATTGAAAAAATCTAAAAATATATAAGGAGTAAAGTTATAGAAAAATAATTTTACTACATTTTCGTTTCTTATCATTTGTTGGTTATTCGAATATTTACAGAAATATTTACGATTTAAGTTTGAAAATTAAATCCTAAATATCTTATTATATATACAGTTGACTCGCGGAAATCCTGCCCCTGTCTAATCCGGCACCCCCTTAATCGGATATGCCTGTAACAGTACATGCAAAGCTCATTTATTACGGCACCGCTCTTCAAATCAGTGTTACTTCAGAAGTCATAGAGCAATTTGCTACCGAAACGCAGATTAGTTAGCAAAATTTGAAAATCTGGTATCGTGGAATGGATGAAGAAGAATGTGCAATCCATCAAATGTCTGATGAGGATATTTTCAACCGAGTTTCTATTCCAATAATAAATCGAGACGATGATGACGAACTCTTCGTAATTACTCCACAAGTGTCAGCTAAAGATGCAATTAACGCATTTGAGCTGGGTATACAATGGACTGAGTAGAATGGTGCATCGTACAATGAACTTTTACTTCTGGGGAGACTGAGAGACAAGGCCTTACTCTCGCGTTTAGCCAATGTAAAACAAAAGAAAATTGATGAATATTTGCATGCACCATTTATTTGTTTATCCATTTTCAAATTAAGAACATAGTACGTACCTTAGAAATACTTGCATATGTTGTATGTAATTGATTGATATCAATATAGTCCACAGTACAGCACGGTTTTTTTTAATGATTAGTAACAGGCTAAATTTTTGTCACTAGCTTTCTTTCGACGAGACGCCCAACTTTTCTCTCGCGAAAATTCTCGATGGGTCTACTGTATTCGAGTTTGAGAAAATGATTAGTATATATTTATTGTGTAAGTTCCTCAGGTGCAGGGTATTTCATATTTCACTTGGCAAGTTGTCAGATTACACTTAAAATAAAATAGAAAAAAACTTACGAAGTTAAATATGAAATATCCTGTACCTGAGAAACTTACAGAATAAATATATACCAAACATTTTCTCACTTTTGTTAAAAAATTTGGCCCTTACAGAGATTTTATTCCTTTTGAAGGCGAACATTTTTGTTTTTGCTGGGATATTGCTACTTTTTGTATACGAAAACTTGGCCCCCTTTTATTTAAGTTACACCTAAAAATTTTATTCGTATTGTATGCAGGAATATTAATAATTACTGTCTAACAATTAAAAATATATTTGCGAGTAAATCTCATCAATGCGTATACCCAATTAGAAGAATCTATTTTCATTTAAGTATTCAAATCTTAATTAGTTTTCTTTTAAAACTAATTATAAATTCGTAAATATATAGATTATATCTTTTTATATCATAAACATCTTCGCAACCCTTATTATATTTATATATATATTTTTAAATATTTATTATAATATCTGGCATGACAGATTATGTAATAGCCTGTTACTTAAAGCTGAAGTAAACAATAACTATGATTAATGTGACAATGTAAATTTATATCCAGTGCAAGTCATATAAGATTTAGCATAGCCGCCCGCGTATTGATACAAAAATTCTTATATTTTGATGGTTATTAGGCACACACAGGACATGTATGTGCCTTTGTTAGACAGTTTCATGTGGTTAGACTCTAAAAAAATTATATTAGGTGTCTAACAAAATATAACATTAAAAAATTTAAGAAAAAATTTTTGTTCAAATTATTCTTCTGAAAATCGAACCGCAAGTCGATTTGAAACAAATCAACTATAAAAACTCTGTTATACTAATCTGCACCAACTTTAAACGTTATTAAATTCAAATTGAAACAGAAGACAAGATTTCAGTATGCGGCATACAGTACCAAATCTATTAAAGGGTTTGTTCCAAAATTTGCTGCGAGCGCTGGCAGTGCTTCACCGCGCGTTCCCGAATTCATCACAGCACGCTGCAGCAGTACTGTGAAAAAAAATGGCGTCATTAATTTTGTGCTGTGACTGCTGCCGCTGAAAAGGTGAAGCAGTGAAAGCAATGAACATGGTGGCGTGCTGTAAGTGCTGTGAACCGCGTTCCAATTTTCACGGCTGCAGTAGCAGTGCGCTTGCAATTTTGGAACGCTGTTCGCAGCGTGATTCATGGCGTTAACACTCACAGCGCTGGCAGCAAATTTTGGAACATACCCTAAATTGAATCAAATAAACACAGTGTACAATCAGTGATCAAAAGTGGTGTTGAAAATGTCGGCAAATATATTCACTATGTGTCCATTCAGAATGAACTTACCCTACTGAAAATTCATTAAGTACCGCTTTAAATTCATAAAGTATTTTCTACACTACATTTGAACACTGATTGGTTGTACATCTAGGCTATTACTTACTAATTTATATATGATCGAAACGTACAAATGTTGTTCTTTATGGTTTATACATTTCGATATGTCCAACTATAAGTCACAATTTTTCGATATTTTAAAACCATAGTAATTCTTGAAAGTTTTGGATGTATAACCGATTACGGTTATGAATAATATTATATTCGATTTTCTATAGAAAACCACAAACAAATGGATTCAATTTCAGTTCATTTGGTATCATTGACTCTCTGTGCCCCCTCCAATTAAAAACATACAAACTGCAAGCTTACTATAAATAAGTTTATGAGAACCAACATTGGATGAATCCACATCATTGATTTTCGTTTTAGACCATAAGGTCCATTGTGATACCAATACATTAAGGTTGTGGGTGGAGGACAAGGAAATTGTATACGGATTTATAGGAATTGGTACGTTATGCGACTGCATTCGACTTTCATAGCAACTATGCCTATATGAACTATATATATTAATCTAGAGTTCGAGAAAGTAAACTGCAGAAAACCATCACAAGCATAGCCGGTTACTTTCGTTCTTATCCATACGCCGACAGTTTAGTCAATTAATCGCCCCTTTTTTGGTCGATTGACTCTCCTCTTGTACACAGTCCTCGTATCCCTTTGAAGACACCAAGAGAAGTCTGAAAGCATGCCTGGTTCCCATACCTTGATGACGCCTCTCAAATCAGTTAGGAGAATTAACACAAACGCGCGGCATTCTGTGTATTTAAGAGTAAATGTTTTAACGACCGTTGTTCTCAGAAAATAGATATTTTTATGACTACCCACAAACAAGTGCTGCAAATTTTTTTAAAAACCGACTTCAAAAAATTTTTTTACAAAAAAAAAACCGACCCCAAAAAAAAAAATTTTTACAAAAAAAAAAACAAAATGCATGTAAATAAAATTGAAAATCTGTTATAAAAAAATGCTCTTAAAATTTAAAAAAAAAAAAAAAAACGGGTAATAAAAAAATTCACTAAAAATTAGTAAGTCGTTTGGTAGGTCTACCCATATTTAGACAAATAAAACTAGTTATAGAACTTCAAAGTCACTAAAAAGCGAGAAATAAACCATATTTTGACAAAATGGAAACCCGACTTTAAAAATAAAATATTCTATAACAAAAAATGCACTAAAAAGTTAAAAAATAATTGCATATTCTTGTGCCAATTTTAGTTCACCTAAGCAAAAATTTTTAAATATATATGTACAATTATTGTTATTTTTGGAGGCGGTGTCCAAAAATTATGAGAATTTCTCTTTGCTGACACCGCCTCCAAAAATAACAATAATTGTACATATATATTTAAAAATTTTTGCTTAGGTGAACTAAAATTGGCACAAGAATATGCAATTATTTTTTAACTTTTTAGTGCATTTTTTGTTATAGAATATTTTATTTTTGAAGTCGGGTTTCCATTTTGTCAAAATATGGTTTATGTATACTAGATGTACCTAAAACGAATCACTATTCGCGATATATCGATGAATATTTTAGTATTGCATAGTGTTAAAAATAGTAAACTTATTTTAAAAGGTTATTGTTTCCCGCAACAAAAAATTGCTTAATAATTCCATACGACAGCTGCACATATCACTTCAGACCGGTTTAACGGGGCCGTACTGTATATATTTTTAATAAGGAAATAATAATACGTTTTATATGCTAGTAATAGTAACATGACTGTTATGTGTATCGGAAAGAAGTGGGGTGTATGGTAGTTATGAATGTAGTCACGTTGAATTCATCGTGATTTTTAACCCGACTGCAAAAAAGGAGGATGGTTCTCAATTCGTCTGTATTTTTTTTTTTTTTTTTTTTTTTTTTTATGTTTGTTACCTCAGAACTCCGTCATTTATGAACCGATTTTGAATTTTTTTTTTTTGTTTTAAAGGGTTTGATTCCCGATTGGTCCCATTGTCACCAAATCGCATTCTGATGAGGGGATCTCCGGGAAATTGAGGAAAATCTTCATTTTATATGTGATAACCGATTTCTGCGAAATTTTTTTTTTTTTTTGAAAGGGTATACTCATTCATAATGGGAAAATAAAAAAATTTTTTTAAAAATCGACTTCAAAAAAATTTTTTACAAAAAAAAAAACCGACCCCAAAAAAAAAAAATTTTTACAAAAAAAAAACAAAATGCTTGTAAAAAAAACTGAAAATCTGTTATAAAAAAATGCACTAAAAATTACAAAAAAAAAAAAAAACGGGTAAAAAAAATATGTTATAAAAAAATTCACTAAAAATTAGTTGGTCGTTTAGTAGGTCTACCCATATTTAGACAAATAAAATCAGTTATAGAACTTCAAAGTCACTAAAAAGCGAGAAATAAAACTTATTTTGACAAAATGGAAACCCGACTTAACAAAAGAAGCACTAAAAAGTAAAAAAATAATTGCATATTCTTGTGCCAATTTTAGTTCACCAAAGCAAAAATTTTTAAATATATATGTACAATTATTGTTATTTTTGGAGGCGGTGTCCAAAAGTTATGTGAATTTATCTATGTTGACACCGCCTCCAAAAATAACAATAATTGTACATATATATTTAAAAATTTTTGCTTTGGTGAACTAAAATTGGCACAAGAATATGCAATTATTTTTTTACTTTTTAGTGCTTCTTTTGTTAAGTCGGGTTTCCATTTTGTCAAAATAAGTTTTATATATTTATTCTAACGATTATGAAGTTGTTACTTTATTATTATGCATACTATTCACCATATTAAAAAAAAGTTTCGGGCAGCTCCATTTAGTTGCAGTTTTATCCATCAATCATTCTTTTGCATAATTTTAATAAAAATATTATCATACGCTCTGTGCCCTACAAAATAGATGTTTGGATGACATTAAAGTTATACGCGCATTACTTGAAGGTTACTAAAATGTAATAATTCAATTTCATCAAATTCATATGGTTATACGTGCGTTAAAGCAAAGTAAAGATAACGAGATGAATTTTTAATATGTTATTAATCAATAGTAAATCACATAAATTAATTTTTTGGAAGAGATCTGACGTCCAGTTTTTTAGGAGATAGTTTTCAAAAATTGAAATTTAACACGTAGTAGGTAGGGAATATCTGTTAAATCGCACATTTATCATGAAATTGAACTATAACTGCTAAAGATAAAATTTTAAAAACAAATAATATAAGATTTATCATAGATATGTTAAAAATATAAGCAAAGTATATATATATATATATATATATATATATATATATATATATATATATATATATATATATATATATATATATATATATATATATATGTATACTAGCGGTCCCGACAGACTGGAACACACACACAAAATTTCATCAAAATCGGTCCAGCCGTTTAGGAGGAGTTCAGTCACATACACGGACAGTTTATATTGCAAAAATTAAACTTGCATGTATCGGGAAACATAAGCTCATTATTTTGACATTTTAGCCGCAGCGCCGAAAATTTTCGCAGAGGAAAAGTTTGTCGGACTCTTCACAAAGAAAGCTCTCACAAAGTTTGGCACTTGCGTGTATCAGCGAGACGCAATACCGATGTACTGGGGACTAAATAGTTTGTCGTAAAAAAATCAAGAATTTGATGTCAAAAAATGTTATCAATGTTCAGACATATTACTTAAATGTCAAAGTAAGTAAACGCTAGTCGCTTCCGTTGGTATAATATAACCGAAAGGCAACCATACTAACAATGGAAATAAATAGACGCTAGTTTACAAAAAAACAATTTGAAAAATATGTTAATAGTAAATAAACAATAAACCATATTTTGACAAAATGGAAACCCGACTACAAAAATTAAATATTCTATAACAAAAAATGCACTAAAAAGTAAAAAAATAATTGCATATTCTTGTGCCAATTTTAGTTCTACTAAGCAAAAATTTTTAAATATATTTGTACAATTATTGTTATTTTTGGAGGCGGTGTCAGCATAGAGAAATTCACATAACTTTTGGACACCGCCTCCAAAAATAACAATAATTGTACAAATATATTAAAAAATTTTTGCTTAGAGAACTAAAATTGGCACAAACATATGCAATTATTTTTTTACTTTTTAGTGCATTTTTTGTTATAGAATATTTAATTTTTGTAGTCGGGTTTCCATTTTGTCAAAATATGGTTTATTTCTCGCTTTTTAGTGACTTTGAAGTTCTAAAACTGATTTTATTTGTCTAAATATGGGTAGACCTACTAAACGACCTACTAATTTTTAGTGCATTTTTTTATAACACATTTTTTTTTTTTTTTTAATTTTAGTGCTTTTTTTCATAACAGATTTTCAGTTTTTTTTACAAGGAATTGGGTTTTTTTTTGTAAAAATTTTTTTTTTTGGGGTCGGTTTTTTTTTTGTAAAAAATTTTTTTGAAGTCGGTTTTTAAAAATTTTTTTTTATTTTCCCATTATGAATGAGAATACCCTTTAAAAAAAAAAAAAAAATTTCGCAGAAATCGGTTATCACATAAAAAATAAGGAATTTTCCTCGATTTCCCGGGGATCCTCTCATCAGAATGCGA
Source organism: Nineta flava (assembly GCA_963920215.1). Classification (NCBI taxonomy): domain Eukaryota; kingdom Metazoa; phylum Arthropoda; class Insecta; order Neuroptera; family Chrysopidae; genus Nineta; species Nineta flava. Next base: position 96,406,127 of record OY986040.1, read on the forward strand.
TTTGGTGACAATGGGACCTACCTTGAATCAAACCCTTTAAGACAAAAAAAAAATTCAAAATCGGTTCATAAATGACGGAGTTCTGAGGTGACAAACATTAAAAAAAAAAAAAAAAAAAAAAAATACAGACGAATTGAGAACCATCTCCTTTTTGAAGTCGGGTTAAAAATTAATAATACAATGGCATCAAATATGATAGTGAAAGATCGCATACATAGTACTACCATAACATCTAAGGTAGCTCAGTTGGTAGAGCATTGGTCTAGAATGCCAGAGGTCGTGGGTTCGTTCCCCATCCCTAGATGTGTATGATTTTTCATATCAAGCATTTGATGTCAAAAAATGTTATGATATAATGTCTTTGTTTGTTGCTCGAACAAATATAATTGTCTCTCTCTCTGCGTAGAACACATTTTTGAAAATTTTATTACTGGGATGTCAACTGGAACTTTTTTCCGTCCTTTATCCATTTGCTAACACGAGTGAAGTGGTATGCATCATACATATAATATTAATATTATATCTTTGATATCACGTTGAATACTGCGATATATTTATCACGTTTTAAACACTTGTTATGTACTAGAATTTTTAATACAATAATAATCCTCGTATACCTACAATGTTTTAATGTTATATAGAAGTTGTTATTTCATATAAAAAAAGCAACGTGATAGCCTATACAGATTGTATTTTGTAGCATTTTACAAAGGAATCACTGTATAGCATACAAATTAAGTGGGAGCAATAGATATGAATTAGTTATAGAATTAAAACTTAAGTAGGGTATTATAATGCTGATTACTGTTGGTGCTATGTCAATTAATTAATATTGATATGAAAAAATTAACTCATTTACCAGATATCGAACTCTGGATTTATAGCCTAGTGTGCTAGTAGTTTCTATCCCATAATTTTAATAAAACGTAAAACGGTTCTCTTTTTCATATTTATTATGATGCTTCGCTCTTTAGAAATTCACTTATTCAACATAGCTCCTACATAACGAATTTTCTCAGTCATATAGCGTGTATAAGTCTGAGCAGACCACCTCAAGCCAGACTCGAAAGCAAAAAAAAAACGCAAAAATATTGATTAATCGCGTGCAAAGCATCTGGTTTCACAGAGGGACTTCAGAACCTTATTTGCACCTAAACATTCTGTCAATCTTTGTAGACTTTGTGAAATACTTCAGAATTTTATTTCCATCTACAATTTTTTATCGAGTTGGAAGTATGTGCTACTGCTTCCGAAACTTATCCAATCATCTGAATGCGTCATACGTGTCATATTTGCTTCATTATCATAACTCTGCCCCAAGAATCCTGCATTGGAATACCAAAGCTTTCCAAAAATTTCAATTCAATTATTGATGCTTCTCCTAGATGTTCCTCCTCATAAAAAAATTGCTCGGAATACGCTCCGCCTTTTGTGTACCGAGCGAAGTGAGTTTCTCAACTTTTTAGTTATTATGAATTGAACTAAGAAACCAAACTTGGACTATAGACGGCCCTGAGTCTGAGTTATTTATTATAAATAATTAAATTTTGAGCTTTTCAAATATTTAGGTGGTCACTTTTCAAATAAATACGGTATATAAAATAAACTCCAAAGAAAAATTAAGTTGATACTTAATTTTTCTTTTGCGGAAAATAAGTATGTAGAAATAATAAAAAAACGTGATGGTATCATAAAATTGTGTCAATATTGTCGTACAAGAAATTTTTGTATTGAATATGTGAAATCACTACATCAATTTTATTAATTTATTTAATATCTAAAATGTGTGTTTAAAAAAAGCACATGTTTTGATTACGTAAAAGTAAATAATTTTAAACATGAATTGTGCTTAAAATACAATTTTTTAAATGGTGTATAACGAGTGATAATAAATGTGATTGATGCTACTAAAAGTGTAAAAGAGGCCTTTTATTTAAACATAATAATGCTTTGTCACTCTTATTTAAGGTGATTATTAAATCAACGGGAATATCCCTTGAAATACGCGAGTCAATAAAAACCTTGATCATTTAAAACACTGGAGTTTTTTAATTTGACCAGTAGTACAAAGAGATATTAATAGATTGTTAACAGTCTGTGATACCTACTAATGAGTATCAGCGTTCATCGTTCATCGTTTTTCTTAAAATGGAAGAATTGATGTTAAATGTAAAGACGATAACTTTCCCTTCAGAATAATTTCAAATATCAGATTCTTTAAAGTAAAAGGATACCGTATTTCTTGACGAGATTTTCCAGTTCTAGATTGCTGATGTGTCCTCTGAGTCTACAATATCCTGTAAGAAACTTCATCAGCCTAATTGAGTTTTCTTTCTTAGCTGATGTAAATTTTATTTCTTCGATTGTAGTTCCTGAGAAAATATTTAACTTGCCTGATCTCTGGAAAGTTTCGCTAAAGCGTGACTCTCCTGACATCTTTTTTATCTTCAGCTATCTAATTCTTGAACTATCCTCTTTCTTCACAAATACGTTCTCATACTTAGATGAGAGTGGCGTTCTTATACTTGCCTAAGTTTTTGAAGTTATCCAGTCAATCCTATGTCAGTTTTTACAAAACCTAAGTGGTTTTGTAAACTTATAATGAAAAATATTATCAATTACCTACTACGCTATAATTTCATTTAATTACACAAAATGGAATACATTTTAATTACTTTTTTTCTTTTGCAGAAAATCTAAAAATGCAGTCAGAGTCAGGTACACATCAAATTTCCGACTCTGGATACTCCAACAGTTGTAGTAACAGTCAATCGCAAAGAAGGTACGTCATCTAATTATTAAACTTATCTAATTCATTTTCCAATTAAAAAATATATAATTAGCAATCATAGGATTATAACTCGTCGTTTTAATGAAAGCAGAATAAGATTAGACTGGATTTTTTTAGTAAAAAATGAGTATAATTTAGTTATCATTAAAGGGCGAATTATATGCATTTGTATATTTTGTGGGCATTTTCTTGTTTGTATATATATCATTTCATATTACATTTTTTCTCGTTTCAGTGCCGTTTATTTTTTTTTAAATTGCTATCGATTGGTACCGAATCTACTCTGTTTACAAAAAAAAAGTACTTAGAATAAAAGTTGTCAGGTTTCTTTTCACAAACAACTTTTATTCGTTACAGTTTTTCGAAAACCAAATGGATTCGGCACAAATCAACTGAACTTAAAGTGTCGTCTTATTTCCCAATACCAATTCCTTGATATCAGATATACGTTGCCTAAAAAATATCTTGCTAATAACTATAACGGCGTACCAACATTTGCTTACACAAAGATGTCTGAAGAACAAAAAATTCTCTGAACAATATTTAATGCAAAATATATACCCGCAATAAAATTCCCAAAAATCGAACACCTTTCGCAGTAAATATTGAAAAACGCTTGAATGATAGACATTTTTCGATGTAAAACTTAATTAATATGGAAATTTTAGGCAATATGAAAAAGAAAAAAATAGTAAAATTATTTGAAAACGTTTATCCGATGCAATCGTTATTTATTTTTCCTGTTGACAGTTATAGCGACCACAAACTCATAATATCACATTTATTTTCATTAGAGAATTAATTATTTTCTTTCTTTTTTTTTAGTGGAAGTTCTAAGTCTCGCAATAGTGGGAGTAATTCGAGTAGAAGTAGCGGTTATTGTGGCGGAAGCAGACACCAATGTGTTTCAACTAACAGGTTAGAATTATGAATAATTTGCCAACATTTCTAATTCTAATGAAAATTCAGTTTAATTTCATCTCAAATTAATCAAGTTTGAATTGCATAAATACGCTCGAGGTTGCGGATGAGACTTATACTATATTTTACTCTATCCGAATGTTCAATGTTTGACGTTTAGTCATCATCTAATAAGGAAAATACTTTGAAGTTAATATGCAAAATAACATTACTGATCAAAAAAAGAAAACAAATACAAACAAGCACCATGCTTTGTTTTTGGTAAATAATTCTGGGAAATATCAGAGAAATAATATTTTCATTAATAAAATCCTTTGCACATAGAGGTACTCAAGATCCCTATACTCAGCCGGATTATACTTTATCCACACAAAAATTTTACATACCACACATACCAATTTTATGATTAAAATGGTGCTAGTAAAACTCTGTAAGTTTATTAGTTTTTTAACCTTTTAACCAGGGTTTTTAACCGTTTAAAAAATGTAACGGTTTTAGTTTTGGAAAGTTAAACGGTTTCGGTATATGTTTCTATTTTAAAATGCTAAAATATGTTTTATAGTACCATTGCATACGTGAGCATTGAGGCTAATATGGGCATGCTCGCATTAAAGGCACGGCTGCGTCAATCACATGTGGGTATGTCTTTAATGGATTTGTAGCAGGTAAAAGGTTAAAGTAGAATTTTTTTAGAGTGAAACAAGATGATAATGGTTACTAAAACCTTCCATAACTCCCATAGCTGCCATAAAATTTCTGTCAGCTCGATGGTCTCATATCTTTGTATTCTCCTCAGAAATGTATACAATATTGTAAAGTTTCAAATCAAAACGATAATTAAAAGTGGGTCTAAATCGTCTTCCTAGAATTGTTTACAAACATGCATACAGATGGCGTATTAAAAACGAGATGATATTCAATTTAGAATAATATATGGTCCTGAGAATAATTTGATTTATTTTCAGATTGATCTAAACATTAAACATAATCATTTCTACGAAAATAATTGATTTATTTCTTTTAAATATTTTTAGTTCAAAAGAAGTAATTCCAAAACCAGTATTGAAACGTAACAAAGAGAAAGATCACAAGAAAAAGAAGTTAAAAGTAGATGGAATTACAACTATACCAGCATTACCAGAGACAGAAACAGCTACTGATATACAAAATTGTACTGCGGTTGGCGATAACAGTTAGTCTCTAATTTTTTACTCCATGTTGACAAAAATTGAATAATATCCGTTGAAAAATGTTTTCGCAATCGAACTCCCTTAATCTAACGAAAATACAACTATTAACGAACACTTTGTAATTGTTAATCTCATAATCAAGAAATTTGTTCACTGTCCAAATGTTTGCAAAACAATAATAAAAATTTTTATTACTTAATTAAATATGAATATCCAAAATATATCAACAAATGGCATTTAACTAAGGACTTCAAGCCCTTAGTACTTCTACTAAGTGCCTAGTAGTTCAGAACAACTAAGTTCTTAGTAAACTAAGTAAGTTACTAAGTATATCAAACTTAGTTTTTTGTCAGGGCACTCGACGGATACTAAGCAACTTGGGGGATTTTCCTCTAAATTTAGTGAATTTAATAAAGCCTAGTAGAAAATTTAGGTGATTTATTCTTGGGCTGCCATATTTTTATATACAAGTTTAATATAACGAATCAGAATACAAAATGTTTATTTATTCGATACATGATGGCAGACATCATTTCATATTATTAAATCCACTAAATTAGGTAAAAAAACCCAATTTGGCAATTTAGTAAGAACTGCTGACGAGTTAGTAAGTGTGTCCTGAGAGAAACACTGAACTTAGATGCTCAGATGTAAATTTTTTTTAGACTGACCTACTTACATAGTTTACTATGGACTTAGTAGTTCTGAACACGGCCAATGAATATTCATAAGAAACTCCAATAACGATTGGAGAATATTTTGATTAATTCTTTAATTTTCTTCTATCAATGTCAAATTGTCAAAATTGATAAACAATTGAATTGATATTATAGTTTTAAATGAAAAAGAAGATGGGACAATAATTGATGATCAAGAAAATATCGAGCCAAACCATCCTACTGCTATAAGTTCAATAGACACTATAGGTGCACTAGACACTCAAGTTTCATTAAAATCACCACAGCTATCAACTTTTGTAGGTTAGTATTAAATTACATTTTATTGCAATCAGTATTCCAAAGATATAAAAACAATTTGTAAAAAGCTCTGTATTTGTGATGCATATTTCAATCCAAAAAAAAATCATTAACAAATCTATAAAATTACAATATATCAACTTTAACCAAAGAATACAATTTACATAGAAGCGTATAAGTGCGATTTTTGTGTCACTGAAAATTTTTAGTACCTATCCTGACCACTAAATGACAATAGCTGTTCGATTTCGGTATTTGGTGCCATTACCAGCACAACCAACTGTACTTTGGCAGTAGTTAGTACCAGTTGGCCGGAGCACATCGAAGCGGGGATGTACTTCAAATTTATATTAATACAAATTTGAATACAATACCCTTTTAATACAAATTTGAACTACATCCCCGCTTCGATGTGATCCGGCTGGTACTAAGTTCTGCCAAAGTACAGGTTGTGTTGGTTGTGCTGGTAATGGCACTAAATACCGAAATCGAACAGCTATTGTTGCCTCTAGTGGTCAGGATAGGTACTAAAAATTTTCAGTGATACAAAAATCGCACTTATACGCTTCTATGTATATTGTATTCTTTGCTTTAACTCAATTGTAGAGAAACATGACTAGAAAATATATTAACATAATTCTAACCCATTTATGAAATTTAACTCTCCATAGTTTGAACTGTAGGTTATCTATCACCTATCAGCAAGCCCTTATATATATATATATATATATATATATATATATATATATATATATATATATATATATATATATATATATATATATATATATAATATATATATATATATATATATATATATATAATATATATATATATATATATATAAGTGGTATTTGTGGCGTTTAAAACAGTTTTTTTGTATTTTTTCTAAAAATGTGGTCATTATCTAAATAATAGGTAATGAAATTTTGTACATCATTGACTAATTTTAACAAAAAACTTTTTTCTACGATTAATATTTTCAATTGGATCGAGTTTAAATACTCATGTCTTTTAAAAGACTGCCATTTATATTATTGTGGATTTAACAAAGAAGCTGATCCGACTGGTTTGTTTTATTTGTCCTAGCGGAGGCGACAGAAACGGAACCTAAAGGGGCGCAATCATGGGCAACATCCAGTGCAGGAATGTTACCACCAGAGGAACAAGTAACATCTAAAAATACAGAAGTTAAAACAGAAGAAACTGATAATCCCTCTATACCACATGTCCCAGAACAATTGACAGCTAAAAAGCATGTCACAAAACGTGTAAATGAATCTGAGGTGAACACTTTTCTAAATGAATATTTTATTAACTTTATTTGTACATCTTATTTATTATAGCTTTCTCAAATTTATATGGTAAAAATTTTTTAATGTTCAAATTAATAAATTTTTTACCACTGACAGCCTTTGGTTTCTGTTTGGTTATTATTTTTAAGAAATGTGTATTTCATGAAACATTTAATTTGGGGCCCATTGTTCGTTTTGAGCTGATAATTAACAATACAAAATAATGTTATTTTGGATAACACGAATATGATTAGTTTATAATAAACTAATGGTTTATAATATACTTGGAAAACAATTGTATATAAAATCGTGGCTGTACGTCCGCGGTCGAGACTAGTGTATTGTAATTCATTCATTCGAGGTATGCGAATGAATAAGATTGAACACTTTAATGTGCAGCGACATTACTATCCTCACCGACAGCAGCGCTAAATCCTTTAGCTCAGTGTACCTAACCTCAAAGGTATACAGGACTGCCGAACGTCCTTAAATGAGTACAATCGTAGGCGTATATAAGCAAAGGGCCTATATAAGCAAAATCGTTGCGGCTATTATAGGACACTAGCTAGGTGGCAGGCACGCTGAACAACTGGGCCTGCCAGTGCATCACGATTATTGCAGGAGCAGCTGTCACAGTGGGAAGGAGGAGGAAAGATATCTCATGTTCTCTGTGACTGTCCTACTCTTGCCATGAGGAGATGGAATCATCTGAGCCAGCCTTTCTTTGACGACCTCTCCGATCTCAAGCCCGTTGATGTCAAGGCACTCTCGCTGTTCTCAAATGGTTTATGGCGTAGTGTCTTTGTATGGGCCAACCCACTTTTTCGGTATCACAACGGACCCTATGGTCCAAGTGTGTCTCACCCCAGGACAGACACTCTAACCTAACCTAACGTAGTGGAATTTAACTAATGCGGAGCAAAACTTTAATTTCCGACAAATTTGTCAAAGCTCAAAGTTAATAGTCTAGAATAGGGGATTGTTTATGATATATTATACAATCTCGATAGTGAACGTATGGCCACTTTTTATTAAATAATCCCAATTTTGTAACTAAATGCAATATTTCGTTCTTATTATTTTTAAGCAATTTTTTAAAGTGATAACTTCTATAGGCGCGCAATATTTAGAGTAGTGAATTTGTCTGATGAGACAGACTCGGAAGTAACCGCGTTAATTCAGGTTGGGTCAAGCTTTGCCCAACGAAGATGGCGCTTGTATTATATTAATCCGATAAAGTTAGGCTTTTTTATTCTAAAAATATAATATTATTTTATTTTAATCGGTTTGTTTCGACGTTTTAAACTACATATTAAAAATAGAAAATGAGATCCTTCCGGCATTAAAAATTCTTTCGTCAAAGGTCACAAAATTGGGTCATTCATATTATTATCTCACTTTCCTGAGCTCAAAGTCCAATATAAAGTATTCACAAAATAAAAGATACCTAATTTTGACAAAAGTTATGCGTATTTTTTATGCACAACGGACAATTTAGAAGAAATAGAGCAAAGAATTTGTATACACTCCATCCGTTTCCGCAACATCTTCAGGGTAGAAAACAAGGTTCGTATGTTTACATGGTTTTCTCAATAGGCCTAAAACACTTTTAGTACAAAAAATTATGCCTCACTATAGGTATGTATATTTTTTATAAATTTATATCTATCTTGTTTATGGTTAGAATCGATTACAATTGCCATAGAATTTATCACTTCGACCAAGATGCCTTAATAATTTTTTGTAAATATATATATATATATATATATATATATATAAAGACTTGCTAGTTAAAGACTTGCAATTTACACCTAATTTGTATAAAGATTATTCAGATAATCAAAGAGAACTTTAGGTTTTTTATATAAATTTCAAATTTTGCCCCAATTCCTAGAACAATTATTTGTATTTTATAAATACGTATTTCGACTACAAAGTAGTATAATCAGATTAGCAACGAGTACCAAATTAGCAACGAGTAACATATCTATATATATATATATATATATATATATATATATATATATATATATATATATATATATATATATATATATATATATATATATATATGGCGCATCAATTTTTTTTAATTTCAAAATGAGTTTGACTTCTTAAGTACTACTTCACACGTTTTTAGTTCAATTACATTCTGTTTATCGTATATCATTAATTTACCGCTAATTCGTTTAATACATCGTATAGGTAATTCATAATTTCCTTACAAACTATCAGAGGGTAAACTAAACCAAATATAACCAAACAATGGTAAAAAATTAGATGTGAATCTTTTTAATCGACAGATCTTTGTATTTTCAAAATGGATTTTTAAATCGCTTTGGTGGAAATTATTATTCATAATGTGGTAATGTATGTATGTAGTTTCTTTTTTCTAACTACAAAAATTCTTAAGTCTGCTTAGTCACAACATTTAAGATCTTAATAAAAATTCAAAATAATATTTAGCATTAAAATTCGTGCTAATATATTATTTCTATAATATTAACATTTAGCATTAATATACGCATCCGGTTTTTAAGCGGTATTACACGGTTGTCCAAAGTATATGCTTAATATTCCGATCAAAATTGGTATATATTGTTCAAATTTTCTTTATACCGAATATATTTGGTTTTCGAAAAAAAATGCTTCGAACAAAAGTTGCTTCTTTAGAAAATATTAACTAATAACTTACGTTCTAAACATTTTGTCGTAAACATATATATAACGGTTATTGTTGGCTTTCGTACCTGATTTAAAATTCATCTAACTGCTGCTAAGGCACCGCACACAGATGCCGAATATATGAGTTTCCAACTCATATGACATTCAATTATAGTGCAAGCATACGGCGTCGTACGTTTAAAAACTGCATGTGTATGTCGGATCTTATTTATACAAATTATATGACCAAACTAAAAACAAAAATTTTCTGTTGGAAGCTATATAAAAATGGGACTTTATATTATGTACAACTTTTTTCACACATTTTTTCTTTATAAAATATTGTTTAGGATGGATTCTATTGTGTTATATCAATGCATGATGGGGTTGTACTATATACTACACCCAATTTAACTTCTATCCTTGGATTCCCACAAGATATGTGGCTTGGACGTTCATTCATCGACTTTGTCCATCCAAAGGATAGAGTCACATTTGCATCGCATATAACAACTGATGTTGCGATACCAATAGCCGAAACTGCTGGCCAAATTAAAGGTATGTGATTATTAATTTTTCTGTAATAAGTAGTGAGCGGATTTTATGCCATATTTGTCAAAATTGTATTCACATCCTTTTAATTTACACTTTTGGCAGAAATGCGTAGTTTTAGTTCGGATATTTTGAAAGTTCGCAATACAAGTTTTACATATGTCTAGGCACATTAGTCACTTTCCTCTCACTGTTCGTATTTATTCAAGCATACAAATCCGCTCTATAGTTAGATAATTAAGTGGTGATGATTAATGCGTTTTTACTAATTGCTTATATTTTTTAAAAAGTATGTTTAATTTACTGGTAGTTAAGTTAAATTAAATATCATATATTTTGCGAAAAACGTAATTCGCAAAATAAAACGTAAATTAATATAGTTTTGTCAATTTGATAAAAAAGAAGTCGATATTAAAGGCTCTTACAAATACGCTAAAATTGGGTATCAAAAATTTCATAATTTGAGGAAATTTTCTTTAGCAAATTCTTTTTGTTTGTAATTTTGTTTTATACTTAAAAGCATGAACTTTTAAAAAATTCGGTGTAGCGAATAGTAACAAAATTTTACTTTTCATAAGATGTAGTGACGAACATGAAACATGATTATCTGAATTGATCACGTCAATAATTTACTATAAAAAGATGTTTTTAATTTTATTTTAGAATGTAGAAAAAATTCACTATACGTATCACTACGTAAATATCGTGGATTAAAATCATTTGGATTTGGTGTCGTGGAAAAAGCTGTAACATACATGCCGTTTCATTTATCACTTATATTTCGCCAAATTCAACCAGAATCATCTCTTATGAGCACAAACAGTAATGGTGATGATAAAGGCTTATATCTAACTGTATCCGCTTCACCACTACGTTCACCTTATAAAGGTAAACAAATTATAATTATTAAGGCTATTCGATCATTAACGCAAAGTAAAGAAAGAAATCTGAATTTTAAATTCAAAATGTATTCTATCGAAATCATTGACAGCTAAATTAAAAACTACATTCGTTTTTGAAAAAGTTAAACGGGTTTAACAAATCTCTTAAAAACATGAGATATTTAAAATTAATTTAGTTTGTACTAATCGAATAACCTTAGTGACACCTAGTTTGGTCCATAAATATTTAACAAACTTAATGGTTACAGCTCCAGATGAAACATATGTTTCCACAAAATTTTGTACACGACATACAACTACATGTGAAATATCACATGTTGATCCTGATGTGGTAACGAATTTTGGATTTTTCCCCCAAGACATGTTACGTCATTCAATATTTGAATTTTACCATCCAGAAGATATGCTATTTTTAAAGAAAGTTTATCAGACAGTTGTTGAGAAAGCTCAAATTACGGGATCAGTTTTTCGCAGCAAACCTTACCGATTTGCTACACAAAATGGAACATATGCCACTATTGAAACTGATTGGAGTTGTTTTGTAAATCCATGGACACGTAAAGTGGAATTTATTGTTGGACATCATCGTGTTTTACAAGTTAGTTTTTTATTTTCTGTATTCTTTACTATATTCTTGGATACTACTACTACTATATTCTTGAAGAGTGTCGAGAGAGCGAATTACAGTGACAACTGTGTTAAAGACTTGCAATTTACACCTAATTTGTATAAAGATTATTCAGATAATCAAAGAGAACTTTAGGTTTTTTTATATAAATTTCAAATTTTGCCCCAATTCCTAGAACAATTATTTGTATTTTATAAATACGTATTTCGACTACAAAGTAGTATAATCAGATTAGCAACGAGTACCAAATTAGCAACGAGTAACATATCTTTGACTCCATATCCCGGAGATAGTTACGATTAGCTAATTCATACTGATGATGACTACTTTGTAGTCGAAATACGTATTTATAAAATTCAAATAATTGTTGTAGGAATTGGGGAAAAATTTGAAATTTAATTACCTAATTTGTAATTGATGTCCCCAAAACTCAACATATGTCGAAGTATGACGTATAAAATAATGAAGAAACCAAAACAAATAGGCCGAATTTATAACCTTATTTTAAAATTCAATATATTTTTTTAGGGACCAAGAAATCCAAATATATTTGAAAGTACCCGAGAAGATTCAAGTCAAATTTCTGAAGAAGTTTTAAAAGAGAGCAAACTGATCCAAGCGGAAATACAATATTTACTATTATCAGAGTTACCACGTCCAGGAAGTATTGCACGACAACAAGTATCGCAACGATGTAAGGATCTTGCATCCTTTATGGAAACTTTAATGGATGATGTTACTCGATCAAACCATATTCAACTTGATATGCCCCATGAAGTTGATCCAAGTTTCTCTGAAAGAGATTCTGTTATGCTCGGAGAAATTTCTCCGCACCATGATTACTATGATAGTAAATCATCATCAGAAACACCGCCCAGTTACAATCAATTAAATTATAATGAAAATTTACAACGCTTTTTTGAGAGTAAACCAATGACCAAGACTGAAAATGAAAATATTCAAAAACAATCTACTACTCCTGTTGTACACATGGAAGTAGAGTCCAAAAATATTGCAAATCCACTTACTTGTTTAAATAGGTACGTAAAAATGATTCTCAAGTAAATTGCCCGAATCCTTGCTTCTTTTGAAAAATCATTCAAATAAAAGTTGCCACATTCCATTCAAATAGTACACGACTTTAAATTTTTAATCCGATATATATCGAACCGTTACGTTTCCAAACACAAAGATATTTGATGCAACATTTCTTTCTTGTAAAATTGTTCTCAAGAGTCTATTTTAAAATTAAATAAAAATTGTTGTATATTTTACAGAAAACATTTATCTCCAATTCAAACAAGTGGAGATTCAGTAAGCGGAAGTGCTGATAATAGTTCAGGAAGTAATCCAAATATGGACGGTAGTGGAAATACAAGTGGCACAAATGCATCGAATTCTGGTTCCTATAAACCACCAACGTTAACTGAAGAACTATTAGTTCGACATAATGAAGATATGGAAAAAGAAATGGCAAAAAGACATAGGGAACGTCGTTCAGGGAATAAAGCTGATCGAGAAGCTCATAAAAATAGTAAAAATTATCATAAAATGTGTCTTCAATCGTCTCTGGATAAAAATGACCCACATGGACATGGTCATGGTGTCAAACGTAGTGGATCAAATTCCTGGGAGGATGATTACCATAAACAATCAAAACATCAACATACAGATCAAGCAAATTTTCTAAACCTAGATCAAGCAAATTTTCTAAACCATCCTACAGAACATAATGGTGAAGCAGCATCAATAATACCTAGTGTTTTAAATCCAGCAATGCATCGACCAAATATGGATAATCCGACAGCGCTACCAAATGAAACATTTGCACAATCTACGGTATGTTGCTACTTTTACGGAATTTATTGACAATCACTTCTACTACAAACAAGATTTTTATCAATGACAATTTTATATTTTTAGATAAATAATGCAAGTCTTTGGCCACCATTTTCTGTCTCTGTTACTCCAATGATTGGTTCCAATCAATGTACAACAACTTCTGCGTTTACTGGTGGTATTATGCCTGTATACTATATTGTTCAAGCTGGACAACCACCACAAGAACATCCCGGACCACCACCTTATGCTCGTGAGTAGTATATTGATTTCAATCCGTACATTACAGGAGTTACTTCTAACTATGATCCACTAATTTTTATTCCAAAATTATTTCATTCAAACTTTGAACACATAGGCGAGCTCGGTATGTTTATTTCACGTTTTGGATACACAATGTCCAATAGTTATGCCAGTATAAAATAATATTACGAATGTTCGGTAATTTGTTTGAAATGGGAGAATACGGGAATATGAAAGTCTTGTACCGCTAGATATTCAGTTTCAGACATTTATATTCCTGCAAGAAGAATACTAAAGTAATTAACTAAATTTATTTTTCTTTTTCTTACAGTTTCGTGTTTGCCAAGTATGGTTTATCCATCTGTAGCATTCCCAACACCAATGGTATATCCATCATTAGCTCTTTTACACCCATTGGCCCTACCAGTAAAACCATCAACAACATTACGGCCAGTTGTCCCAAATATTTCCACTAACAGTAAAACATCAATGTCTGTAACAACACATACACATGAACATCGAACCGTATGCACAACCAGTAATGAAAATAGTAAAACACATAAACCTTCAAGCCAAGCAACATCTATAAAAGCTGAGCCAGGCAGTGCAATGGGAAGTATCGCTTCTAACAGTGTTACAAATAGGGTAAGCAAATTTAATTTTCGTTTTATTATTATTATTAATCCCTCTCATCTTGGAAAACTGTTTTTTGTGTGGTTAAAATCGTATACCTATACTATTACAGGCATTATCCGAGTGTTCAAAACGCGACCTTGGGGTGCATTCTTTGTGTTCTATTGGATCTCCGCATATTAGTTTGCCAGATCAAGATGGTTTTGAAAAAACTAATACATCATTACCTTTACAGGTCGTTTATTTCATATCAGATTTTAATTAATTTTGTTAAGATACGAAACAAAATATTACTTATGGTTAATTGAATATTTATACGTTATGAATACTTAATAATTTTATCAATTATCAAAATTTAATTACGTAATTTCAAAAATAGCTTATTTGATTTGATGATTGTGCAACGATGGCCGTGGAACAATAATCGTTAAGCACTGTTTCTTTGTATTTCCTATGAAGATCGTTAACGACGATCGTACTTTATATATCATACTCTTGAATAGCTGTTCATAAGATGGATGAATATAATAGTCAGTCGCTAACGATATTTGTTGTTATTTCGGATTTCAAAATTCTTCTCGAGGAAGTGCGAATCATCCTTCACTGTGGTAGCTCAACAATAATCGTTGAACGATCATCGCGATAGTCTTACCTCGAAAAACGTAACTTTAGTCTAAATTCAATATTCAAATTTTAAAATTAAATCATTCAAAGAATCAAAATATTTTGCATGTAGAATATGAAACATTTAAAATTTGATCATTGAACCGTTACGATCCAATAACTATAATTTGTAATATTTGTGATATATATCTTGATAATTATTTTTATGTCTGTGGTCTAGATATAGTTAACATGTTGCCATTGATAATGATATACCTATTTTTGCATATGAAAACGGTAATGTTCTATCTGCAAGTGTACCAAATTTTAGCTAATTTTTATCCCAGTGGTTTCAAATTGGGTTGTAAGTTTTGTACAATAATAATACAAGATCAATAAAAGCCTGTAAAATAATTTGAATAACCGGAAGTTTTCAATAAAATTTACATTACGGGGTGTATTAAGTTCCATGAGAACATAACTGATAAAAAAACTCAAAATGGCGGATTTTTGTTAAATTTAACACGCTATTTCGTTTATTAAAGAGGAATATTGTAAATTGAAAGTATGATTTGAAAGTGGTGTTGTATAGGAATACGCTCATCTGGTTCTAATACGTTTCCACTGCATCGTTCTCTCCTAGAGTGAAAAATACTTCGTTAAACAGTTTGGGGCAAAATAACAAAACGAATAAAAATTAAATTAATATTTTTACTATGGTTCGTTTCTCTTACATAAATAGACATAAAATATTTTGCTCCGAAATTTTCACACGTCCACATGGTGCTTTTGTGTCTCCATGGAAATGTTTTGAGTGATACTAATAAAGCCGTCTTAACCCTTTCGATTCAGAATTTACTCTTAAAACTAACGTTATTTTAAAATTTTTAAAATCTTATATTAATATCTTAACTTAACACGTAGGTACCTACATGATTAATGGTTTCAAGCATTTGCTTTGATTTTTCGAAATCAATAAAATTTTAACCAATTGATTAAAATTTATTTCAATAATAAAATAAATTATTATATTTGTAACATGTTAAAAATATTAATCATCGAATTTTATATCCATAAAATATTAATCAAATATAGATCAATATTTTACGGGTTTTTTTCAAACCTATTTTTTTTCGAAACACTTTCAATTACAATTTACAATGGCCGTATTCAAAACAACTTAGTTCTTAGTAAACTAAATATATTTAACTTAATACACTTGACAGATACTAAGCAACTTATATTGTGAAGCCATTTTGTTTAGTAAATTGGGGGATTTTCCCTTAAATTTAGTGGATTTAATAAAGCCTAGGTAATTTATTCTTGGAATTGTCGTTACATGATAACATGCATTATTTCATGTTATTAAATCCACTAAATTAGGAGAAAATTCCCCAATTTGGTAACATGCTAACATTTTATTAAGTGTATCCTGAGAGCGCTGAACTTGGATGCTCAGAAGTAATTTTTTTTACTAACTGACTTAGCTTATGAAGGACTAAGTTGTTCGAAACACGACCAATGTTAAAAATAAATTGAAAATGTACTTTTTTTGATTTAACCATTTTGCTTCACCTTAAATTATGTTAAAATTGCATGTTTATATTTTTATTCTTGTAGTTGTTTGAAAATTAATAATAGTATGATACTTCCTTATAATATTATGATAATTTTTAAGCTTTTACTTCTAAAAGAATTATACTGAGGGAAGGAAGATGCATCCGACATTAGTCAAAATTTTTTGAAATATGAATTTCCGAAATCATAATTTTGTTTGAAAACTCTGCAATTTATTCTGAATAAAAATTATTTCATTAGCAAATAAATTTTATATCATTGTTCAATGTTTTATGATTTTAGCTGGATGAAAGAGTTGACATAAAAGGAGTTCAAAGTAGTGGTAGTTTGGAATGTGATGGTGAAAGTAGTTATTCATCATTTTATTCATCGTTCCTTAAAACAGAAGCATCAGTATCGAACGATGATAATACAACTAGTGATAACAAAGGAAATAATACAAGCAAAAGTGGAGAGGTAAATATTTTCCAAACTTCCACGAGAGTGAATATTGTTCAAATGAAATAAAAATCTTAATAGTTATATATAGAAAGATAAAACAAGTGGTAGGTATCATTTAAACGTTAGATGCGCCAAAATATCATTAATAAGTAAAAAAGTTTCAATACTCTTTGAAATGTGCTATTAATTTATATATGTATTAATGATTTATATACTTACTTGACCTGCATAGAAACGTAAAAAAAATCATTTTCGAACCTATCTTTCTCGTTCGTGTCTCTAGACCATCTATAGTGTCTATAGAAAATAGTTAAATTTCCATCTCACAGTTATGGTCATAAATTTTACCCCTGTGCTAGATAGGACGTTTCGAATGATGAATTAGAGAACACAAAATACCTATTGTAGTAATATTGTAATATCCTCTCATTTATTATCATCATCAAGCGCAATAAATTTCAGCACATAAAAAAATTAAGAACTTAAAAAGTTTTCTGAATACAATGAACCATAGGACAAACAGTTGAGTTAAAAAACGTTGTTATTCAGCAATTCTGATACCTATATTTTATATTTACTTACAGTTTTTATCAATTTCAACTGGACCATTTTTTACAACTTATCATTAGTTCAAGACATCTTTCAGTTTATAACATCAAATTGTGCAACATATAAAAAGAATTTAAAAATACCGATAATAATTAGGACATATTTAGATTCCAAAAATTTATTTTATAGATAAAGAGACATAGTAGATACACCCAAATGTGTATTGGCTGAAAGAAAACTCCGCACGTCTAATAAGAAAACTAAACGGTCCGGTATCATTTTACTGCAACTCCCCTCTACCCTCTGCTCCTTGTAGTACATATAACAAAGAAAATAACATCTAACGAGTGATTATCGTATCACGGCTTCATCAACTTAATACCATAGACAAAACATCAAAAATAAAAAAATACTATTGTAGAAAGTCTTCCACAAAATATTCAAAGAAAAGTAATAGCGTGGTAAATCTATACATCTCTCATGAGGTTAGAGGACAGTGCGATGTGTCCTGACTATAACGGGATGGATAATACCCCCTTCCACCTTCTGACAGAATGTCCTTACAGAGCCAGAATCAAGTACCTAGAATCTGAGGTAAAAAAACTAAAGTGGAACTCTGCCCTGTCATTCGTAAAGTAGACGGGTAGGTTTGACAACGAACACAAGGCTAGAGGAAACGAACCAGGTGTGGTAGAGAATAGAAGAGGTTGATAGGATGGGTTCGTTAGGGGTAGGTAGAAAAGGCCTAGAAAGGCCTATTTGCCATGCTTCGGCCTCCCCATCACTACTGCTACTACTACTAAATCTATACAAGCAAATTAAATGCTGCCTTTATAGAAAAGAAAGTAAACGACCAGAAAAAAATGCGAAGTTTTCTTTGCGTATTATATCTAAATATGTAGTTTTTAAAATAAATAGTGACTTCTTATATATTATTATTTCGTGTTAATTACAATGTGTATACGTGCGCTGTAAAATACCATAAAATTGGTGTAAATAACGTTTAAAAATATATAATAATTTTTTTTACAGTGGGAAAGTAGGAAACCACAAGGTATCAAACGTAAAACGATTCCTCCATGGCTGGAAGCAGTTACAGTGACACCTGAATTAGTGTACCAGTATCAACTATCTTTTAAGAATATGTCCGATATTCTTAAAGCAGATTTATTAAGTCTAAAAGAAATTAATCAGGTAAAAATTTATTTTTTAATTGAAATACAAATTTAATTAAAGCAAACTTTAAAGATAGTTCACTCTCTAAGTCAAAGCAAAAAGTATAAAATACAATATGATTAATTTACTTATTACAACTATGCCAATTGACCATATCTAGTATAACATATATAGTGTTTTAACATTTATGATACATTTAACTATAAGTTGTACTATGCAAAAATTGTTTTAACAGTGATTAGTCAATATTTTTGGGGTCACAGTTGTATAATATTACCATTAAATATCTATTAATAGATATTAATAGATTTTTTTAAAATCCGCAATATGTTTTTTTTTTTTTAATTAGTTTGTTAAGTACAACTTTATAAGATATTTGTTTTTGAAAAAAATGTATAGAAATTTTTCCCAGTTTTATAAAAAAATGGAGTATGCGCGAACCGTTTACATATACCACGCATGTTTAAAATTCCAACTTTAATTGCTAATATTGCTTCACAATCGGTGAAAAAAAATTTTTTTTAATAAATGCAAAACATTTAGATTAATATCATATTTTTATTTCATCAAATTCTTAAGAAAAGTGGGTTAGCGGGTGAACTACCTTAAATAAATGTATGTTGTTTTTATTTTATGTTGATAGAATTTCAACCTGAGTTTTCATATTTTAAATCTTTTCAAATATTATACATAATTTTCAGTACTAAGTTAGGTTGTAGTGGCTGTCCTGGTGTCCCATCCAGACCATATACTTAGACCATACTTAGACCATAAGGTCCATTGTGATAAACAATACTAAACAATTTATTCAAATACTATAGACTGTTAAATTTTTAAGAGGCTGTAATTTTTTTCCTGTTAACTTTGTCAATTTTGTGAATTTTTAAATAAAATTTCCACAGATTATAGTAGTAAAATTTTACAAAATTTAAAATAATGTCGATAATGTTTTGTCGTAAATTAACCTTTTAAATCTGGAAGGATTAGCCAAACATTGAATTATCTTGAAATAAGTTTTTTACCGTTTAATATTTATATAGGTATTCAGCTATTACCCGCATATTACAAAATTAATATATCACAAATTATATTGCTCTATTACACCAACCACCTTAAAAGTTTATAATAAAATAATAATTTGATCTAGATGACATTATACTAATCAATCTTTTTTATTTATTTATAGCCAATGTTAGTGAATGATCAATTAAGTCAACTATATTTAGATTTAGAATTAGAAGGTTTATCATCAAAACTTGCATTAGAGGATGGTATTACATCGAGCAGTAGTAGTGGAGAAGAAACTTCGGCTGGAAAAAAAGTAAATTAAATGTTTTTATTAAAACTATTCATTGCATGCTATTTTCGATTGAAAATTCCTGTCAATAATTTGTTTATCAAGGTATTCTAGTTGATTTTTTCTTTTATTGAAAAAGTCAAATCGGCGGACAAAAATCAAATTTATAATTATAGACATATTCAAAATAATGCATGGACGTCGACTTGAAAATCTGTCGATTAGAAATTTTGTTTAATTTAAGTAATCGAGATTGACTTCATATCAACGATTATTATAGTCAGAGTGTATCTCACGAAAATCTATGTATCCAATACAAATATGAATAATTTTGTTTGTGTAAGTGAGCATTGACACAGATGTAAAAGGAGCGTCAATTAATTGCCCAATTGATTGAAGCTTATTGGTTTAAACGAGGCTATGTGATCAAAGCTGATTGACCAAAATCGATTAGCTTATTGAAGCTTATTGTTCAGTTATCACTGTGACGCAGAATATCACATAAATATAAACCAAATTTTAAAATCTTCATAAAACGGTCACCAAATCAGCGAAGAGTTACATCTATCTGAAATACATGACTACTTTGAATTTGAAATATGTATTTGTAAATAATTGGACGTCGCATCTCCCGTCGCGCTACAACCGCGAATTGAAGCTGAGATGACGTCAAAATCATGTAACCCGGCGACAAATTTAGAGTTTTTGAAGAGTGGTTTCCTTTACAATGGTGTAAATACTCACTAACACAAAAACAAAGATTTATGTGTTCAATACACAGGTTTTCGAACGTTCATTTCTTAATTTACTACTATCCTCAAACTAATATTGATTTTTCTTATTTCAGAAGGTATCCAGAAAACGAAGATCTTACAGTAAAATGGTAATAATCTATGAAGAAGATGCACCATTCCCACCACCACAATAAACATTTTCTTCTCTAAACACATACAAAGTATCCAAAAAATACACTATTTTTAATTCGTAGTAAAATCAGTGTGTTGTAACATTTATCAGAAATTCGCATTTTCATAGTACGAATTGGTATACGTATTATGTGTTATTTTATTTATTATTATTTAATTATTAACTATAGAAAGACAAGTGATAAAAGTTTCTTAAAAACACAGTTTATGATGCGCCCAATTCAAAATAATAAATAATTTTAAGTTTAAGTCGTGTAGTAATACTAAATTGCGATATTTAAAGTCAAATAAAATACTAAAATTTTATAAACAAACCTACATTATTTTTCAAAAGTAATCTGCTGTGCGGAGAACGATTAAAATTTTTTCCAAAACAATGAAAATCATTGTAAATACATGTAGAAATTTTTTTTATTTACTTTTTAACTAATTACCTCTATAATAGCTATGCAGTTAAACCTGGATAAGCGAGAAAACTCTGCAAGTGAGAGTAATTACAAGGTCCCGTCATTTGATCTCTCGAAAACCTTTACACGTGAGAATAAATAGAGACCCCTATAAGGGAGTCGTTTTTCACGCCTTGGCCTCTATTTCTTTGCCAAATTCAAATAAAAAATGTATTTACTTATCTATCTATCATTGTTTCCTGCATTTTCTTTAATAAATTTGTAAGTGAGAAAAACTGTTCCTGCATCTCTATAAGTGAGAAACTTGGTTAAGTTAAAACCCTCTATAAGCGAAAAAAAGATTCCGATCCTTTGAACTCTCGCTCATCCATATTTGACTGTATATCACTATATGTTCCAATTATCAATTTCAAATCAATTATGAAATATGTTTTAATATTTATTTGATACATTAAAAAGTTAGATGAACCTTGTATTTTGGGAAGGCTACGGTTTTTTTATGTTGTTGTGTAGGAAAGCCTAGTATATGGCTATTTTACGGTATAGCCTCGTATCGAAACATGTTAGAAAAAATTTGTAGAGATTTTTTTTGAAATCGATTTCTGTACAAGTTGAATTGAGACACTTTCTGCCGTAATGTGAATAATTAAAACGTTATAAGCCTTAGAACATAAAAATTTGTCACCTCAAAACTATTAACATACCTTTTTCAAGATGGTGGCCAAATTGGGGGTGTCAGACTCTGAAAACTCAAATTTAAACTCATACTGGGTCCCCTTACACAACACAAAAAGTAAACCATGTCCTTCTCAAAATGCAAGGGATTAAATAATTGTAACATTTAACAATGTCTCAATTGTTTTTATGAATGTTTCGCATGGAATTTTAAGCAATTTCAACCAAAGACATTTATAATTATTCATTGATGTTACAAAGCCTTTTTTCAGGGAAATTAGGGAAAGATTTATCTAATTATAGTAGGATTATGTTGATAGTAGATAAGGATTATTTTATACTTTTGTATTTAAATAAACACGATATGAAAGAACTTGGTAACATTTTACATTTTACTCAGGTGAAAAATATGATTATCTTAGTGTAATAAAATTCTCTTTAGTAAAAGATAAGGTAATTATTTCTTTAATTAAATTTTTTTTTGAAATATATGATTCCTAGGCGATTAATGCCGTAAGTTGTTTTGTATATTCATAGCATTTCAGTGATGCCACAAAAGTACCTACACGTTTACAGTAAAACTTTATAAGAATTTACTTTTTGGTTCCATTCAGTTATAAATTTGTTAACCTTACATATGTGAACAAAGTATATAAAACAACAAATGGTGTCTAAATAGAACCTTTTAACAATATTTTATGTGATAGTATTTCATTAATGATCTTAACTTACGATTAAAACTCAACTATTGGACTTTTTGGAATGCAAAAGAAAGAAAGTAAATCACAATTAACTTTATTGTGATCTAAATCGAAATTAGTTTTTGAACGATTATTTTCGAATAGATGTATTTTAGGAAATCTTAGGAAATCCTAGATCTAAATCTAGGATTTAGATCTAGGAAATTGGGACAAAAATCGAAATTTAATTCGAAAAATCCTAGAGTTCTCTTTGATATTATTTGCATTTTAGTTCTTATTTTATCTTCGAAATATACTAATCTACTCGTTTTGTTCAGCTCACATATTTAACTAAGAACAAATCTAAATAAAAATAAATAAATCACAATGCTGTTTACTTAACTTTTACTACTGGAATTTTATTAGTATGAAAATTAAAAATTTTACTCCTCACCATAGAAGATATTCAAATCAGAAATGTAAGAAATATGATATTTTTGAGCAGACTATCAGCAAATTAAAAACAAGAACACAATAAATGTTAAAGCAGTGTAATCAACAAACGACTGAAAGCGTTATAATATCATATACTGGAGTCCATCATTTTTCGATCTATTATTTCAATTTTTTTTATATTTTGTTTGTTTTTTTATTGTTTATCAATAGTTTAAAAAAAAGGAAACGGTAAAACTAAACCGATATGTTTTTTGCATAAGATTCACTCGTTCGGTGCATAGAATTGTTTTTAAATGTTGAACTCTGTACGCTGAGTTGGTATAGATTATGCATAGAGGTAGCAGGAAATTATTCTTATCAGTTTTAGTGATAGAAAATATATACAAACCTCGTATATACCTCTTGATTGATACGTATCCATACAAATATTACTTGTGGTCATAGATTCACTTACTGCTCCAACCACTTATCTGTTGTTTTTCTAGATGATATTGACAAAACTGGTTTATTGAATTTAATCTTTCTAAAACTTAAAGTAATAATACTTGAATCGTTTGTTGATTTGGTCGTTGCCAAACCCACAAGAAAATAGAAATTGTTTTATCACATTTGCTGAAAAACCGGGAAATGTCACGGAACTATTATTTATTCAATTTAATAAAATATATTCATTGCTAGATTAGACAACAGGACTTTCCCGAATTATGTCTAAGATCCAAAATTATTTCTTCCATCTCTTAAAAATTGAATAAGTTACACCTATTAAGAAAACGAACCAATTAAATTCATTTGAATGTTCCCAAATTTACTTATCAAACTACTTCGGAGAGTTATCAGTAGTTCTTGCAAATATTTAGAACAATTTTGCTCGGGAAATTGTAGCAGTAACATCTTTCCTCGTATTGTGAAATTTATATCGAAATTACCATGCAAATAAATAATTTTCGTTTGTGATTCGATAAAAACAGTTTATGTTTGTTCTTTTTATAACCATAAACTGTTTATGGTCATGGAAAATTGAACTATGCGCTGTGTTTTAACACTACTTTATACATTGTTTTGTTTTTAATTTATTCATGTATTCCAAAAATATATTATTTTATCGCATAACATTTGAGTAATGTAAGAAAAATGATTGCAAAATTTAATATAAAGGAAATATTAGGTATCATATCAACAAATTTTGACTGTGATATATATATATATATATTTATAAGATATGACTATTAAATATTACTTCTATATTTTATATGAACAAAATGCTAATAGTACTTAATGATATGCAATTTAGTATTTCCAAAATTCTTAAATTTTTAAAATACACGTATTCCTCTTACACATTGTACTAAATTATTATTTTTTAAGTAAATTGTTTATGTTTTGTTATTATTATTATTATTATTACAGTGTTGATTGTATATCAGAATTGAATCTTAGACTGAGTCCATTCATGGATTTCGAAGTAGGACTCGCGTTCAATTTTTTAACGCCATTTCGTTAAAAATGTACTGCTGTACATAAAAGTGCAGTTTGTCAGTCGAAAATTTGAAAAACGCGAAATTTGCTATTCAGCGCTTGAAAACCTTATGAAAATATTAATTTTTTCACGTGAAAACATTTTTATTTTTACTTTGATAATTGAATATTAATTTCCCGGTGAGATATGCTCATTTAGTCATTTAACTGCTTATTTTTCAATTGTTAAGAAGACGTTTTCTTACCAATTAAACAAGCACTTGTTAAGAAGATTTCTTCTTAACAATTAAAAAAAAAAGTTTCGAGTCCGGGACTCAGGCAATATGTGAAAAGAACTTTAATATCGTATTTATTGTGAGCAATATATTTGGTTGACAAACATGAATGAATGAATATCTCCTATCTTAACAATGCCGATGATTGCCAACTGTCACTTTGTCGGTCGTTACAAATAACGTGACATGGTATAATTTGAAATTTCATTTCACTCTCCATTTAAATCTTGTATACTCTCGCTATAGATGTTTTCACATCAAAAAGCACTTAAATAACTAAATATAAGGATATGTCTCTCCGGCAGATTATTATTTAAGTATCAATGTAAATTTACTAATTTTGTTCACTTGAAAAATTAATATTTTCATGTAATTTTTGAACGCATTTTAATGTAATTCGCAAATTTATCGTTTTTCCAAATTTCAATGATTTTTTACTTGAAAATTACTAACTTTAAGAATTGTTTAAACAATATCTTACAACATTTTTGGCTGGCCAATCGCACATTCATGTACAGCAGCACCTTGTAAAAATTGAGCTCGACCTTTTTCTCCCGCTGAATCCATGATCCGATCTATCTAAATTTCATGTTTTCTTAATTCACTAGATTAAGGCGCCACATTAAACCACTACTGTGATTTAAGAATCATTTATACAAATCAATCATTTATCTAAACTTTTCTTCAGTAACTTTTGCCTATATCTAATATTTACTCCGTCACTAAACGGTTAATATTTATACTTTTACCTTTTAATATGTGGCTTGAGTTTTTGGTATAAAGTCGCCTTAATTAATAAGGTAAGAATTCATAAAAATTAAACACTGAACTGAATAGAGTTATGATTTTGTCAAATAGGCGCCACAGGCTTAATATACACCCAGCACTTAATGTAATAAATAAACATTGTTTTAGGTAAGAATTAAGCATTTTGTGAAATTTATCTCATTTTAAGATATTTAAAATAACAATTACAATTTTTTTATTAATAAGTCTTGAAATAGTTATTAAATACCTATTCAATATATTAATGGTTTTCAGCATGCGTTTTTTGTACGTTCGAAAACAATTAATGTCAATAGTTTAAAAAATTATAAATTCATAAAACGTAAAACTTTTCATTGTAATTGGAAATTCATTAAAATTATATAAATGATTTTTTACTATAGATGAAAAAATACTTACATCGAATCGTGTGTAGTATTCATTCTGAGAGTACTTCGGTTACGTGACCGTGACTGAAAGAAGAGTACTTTTAATACTAATCTATCTTGAGTCAGAAATTAGCGACCTGCTGAAAGTAGGTTGGTCGTAGATTGGACCGATATACGGATATTTTTGTCACGACACTTGACAAATACTAAGCGAAGATTTTAATGCCATTTTGCTTAGTAAGGGCTGCCAGTTTGTGAGATTTTTCCCTAAATTTAGTGGATTTAATAAAGCCAAGTAGAAAATCTATGTGATTGATTTATTCTTGGAATTGTCGCATTTTAAAATCTTTATATTTAAGGTGAATATAATGTATTAGAATACAAAAATGTATTTCTATTTGATACATGATTAATTTAGAGGTAAATCTCTCAATTTGGCAACACTGTTGACAAGTTAGGAAGTGTGTCCTAAGAGACCCATGCTAAACTCAGATGCTTAGTAAGAAGTAAATTTTTTTATATTGACTCATACTTAGTTTACTAAGCACTAAATAGTTCCAAACACGACAGTTGAAACTTTTTCTTTTTCATAATTTTATTTCCTGATACAAAAGCAGTATACTGCCAACATATTTTTTTATACGCGTTTTTTTAAATTAAATATAGTTTTGTATCGATTTAGTCTGAGTTTTTTAAAATAAGAATATTATTAAATAAATTTATGTTAGTTGAAATAATATCATTTGAGTTTGAAGTACATTCACAAAATTTAATGAAAACAATATTAGTTGCCTTTTTGTAAACAAAGGTAAAATATACAACAACAACAACAAAAATATAAATACTTGTATAATATATAAAATGCTTTTGATATACAAACTCTGCATCTTAAAAGGAAAATTATTTTGAAAATATATGTATCTATAAATTTAGGTGGACTGGACATAAAGTTCAGTAATCTCCGAATATCTCGGGTAAAAAAACAAAACAATGTGAAACTAATATAAAAAAAATGTAATGGTGGTCTTTGATTTTTCTTTGAAATTTTAAATGAAAGCATCCATGTTTTCATTAGTCTTCAATTTTACAAAAAAAAAGAAAGTAATTTACAGTTTTTTTAAATATTTTATTCGAATACTATTTCGTGAAACAGTTTTTATAAAGATGGATTTTTTTAATGCTATTAAGTGGTATTCATTTTTCTTTGTTAGTTTGAAATCTGCAAAGAACAATAGTGTTTTCCATTTAAAATTTTGAACTCCACCCTCATAAAGGAAAACTTCTAACATTAACACTATTAAATAAATACATATTTAAAAATCTTTTTGATTCGAAATTTATCGAGATTTTCAGCGGTAGCCAAACTTTATGCCCAGTTCGTCTAAAAAGAAGTGTCTGGTAAATTCGACGTTTGTAATTCATTTGTGTTCTTCATTATTCTGTTGGTATGCATAGTGTTTTATATTCATTGATTATACTATTCCGTAAGATTGTAACTTCTTTTAAAATTTTTAGCATTTGAATTATATTATTAATGTATTAATAATAAGGTTATTCGATTAGTACATAAAAAAGAATAAATTTTTAAATCATTATTTAAAAAATATCTTTAAAAGTATAGGGTAGTCTGGCCACGGATATATTTACGGTTAAATGACAATAGATTTTATGGTAATCAATACTTGGAACATTTTTATTGACAATGATGAAGGCTTGTTACCGAGTTAAAATTTAAATAATTATGTTTCTAAACTCAACATTTAACACATAACCTTATGGGAACATATATTTCATCGTAGATAATAATGAAATTTTACGGTGAACTTCATCAATCTTACCCAACAAATTGGAACATTCTCGTTTGAAATTTGTAATTATGTAAGTATTTTCGTATTTCCGGATTTGCTCGGACTAAGTATTTTTCTGCTTTTGTGAGTGCTTTGCAAATACACAGTAACTGATCAAATCAAAGTATATTTTATGCGATTAAACTTTTCCTTAAACTATTTTATTAAATTTATTGTACATTTAAAAATATGGAATTTAAAAATATAAAAAATGGTTTAAAGATATATTTAATTGCTGATTTGACTTTACTCAAAAGGCCGACCTACTTTAACGTAGTAGATCTTTGATTTTAACTGAAAATAATCAAATAAAAAGTGTCAAATTGTAACTTAAAAAATGAATATATAAAAAAATTATTCGGGGGCCTACTACTGATAAATATTCAAAATCGATTCGTCGATAATTAAATTACTTTGTAAAAAAAATCAGGCTTTAATCCTTTAGAAGATTTAATTATCGTACTGCTTTAAAAAATTGTGTTACTATTACATTAGAGAATTTATACATTTGTATTTTTGGATTAGTAATTAAATAACTTCAAAATATTGTATTTTTTAGCATTATAAAAAGTTGTAATTTGGAAATAATACAATTACATCAAGAACAGAAACGGGCATGATTTATATGTTAATGAGCTTAATATTAATTATCTATCGGTCAACTGATGAATCAGTGGTACACGACTGAGGCAATAGGTGGAAAAAAAACAAATAATAATAACAAATCCATATACACTTGATGTAACTGTAATATTCTTTGCTACAATTATATATTTAATACTACTAAATATATGGCTACAATAGAGTTTTTCTAGAATGATAATAAAACAGACGCTATTCAAGAAACAGTTAAGGCCCATATAAGTTGAATTTGTATAACGCGACGAAAAAATTGTGACTAGTAAATAATATACAGCCATAGTCATGTATTATTTGCTTGAATTAATTTATGTATTTTTTTATAGTTTAGATTTGATTATATCAATGTTTTACAAGTTATATAATTTGATTATATTTGGGAATGTATGTTCAATATAAAGCGATTTCCTATAACACGGAACGTATTTCACGCGTTGTTCGGGAGTTCACTGTAAAAAAAATATTTTTTTAAATAAATTTTGAAATTTACTTTATATAAATATAATAAATAAGTGCAATTAGATTTAACTGTCATTTTACCATATACTAATTGTTAAGTTGATAAGGTGCTTTATCTGATTAAAATTAAGCAAAGTAAAAACAAAATATAAAATGAAAATGCAGAATTTATATATTTATGTATGTTTCAAAGATGCAAGTATAGTTTTTTTACTGTTTATAAATAATATAAACACCTTTAAAGTCTAATAAATAAAATATATTTTAAAAATATTATCGTTTTGTTATTTCGTCAAAAACCAATCAAGAACCATCTTTAAGAAGCTAGAGCGTAAAATATCAACGTAATTGATAAATACTTATAAAATATCATTGAATTGAGTATTCAATACAACGAACGAGTGGTCTACGCAAAATTATTGCGAAAATTATTGCAAAACTATCGCAAAATTATTGCGAATCATAAACTATAATGACTGTTTATACCCACTATATGTAAATATACAAGGTATATTAAGTTTAGTCCCGACTTTGTAACGATTGAAAATATTAATCCTTGACATAAATGCTTGGCATGGGTGTTCATAAATTGGCCTAATTCGGCCATTTAGGCATGTCCCTCTGTCTGTGGACGCGATAACTAAAGTCTGTGTTAAAAAAGTAAGGTCAAGTTCGTTAATGGGCAAAATCGGACCATGTTTGGGAAAAATGGGCAAAACTATCTATCTTTGAAACCGTAATAGATATAACAAAAATTTAATTACAAAAAAATCAGTTAAATTTTTTCATAAACTCAAGAGTTTTCTCATAATTTGTGCTCAAAAGTTCCTCGGAAAGCGAAAAATGCCTATCTTTAAAGCCATAAGAGATTTTTTAAAACTTGTGAGACAATTCAAAAATTGTTAACAATTCAAACATTGATATACAACTCAGTATATACTCGGTATTTAAACAATTAACTCAGTTGTTACATTACTTATTTTATAATTGCTTTTTTTTGTAAACTAGCGTCTATTTTCCATTGTTTAGTATGGTTGCCTTTCGGTTATATTATCCCAACGGAAGTGACTAGCGTTTACTTAATTTGTCATTTAAATAATATGCCTGAACATTGATAAGATTCTTTTGATGTCAAATGCTTGATATGGAAAATTAGACACATCTAGAATGGGAATCTAACTCATAAAAAAAACGCTAGTTTACAAAAAAACCATGAAGAATAGATAAATAGGAGATCGAACGACATAGGCAATTCATCTGTTTTTGCGTCCTCAAAAACGTGTAGAGATCATAGTTATTATTTTCGCCACTAGCGGCAGTGCGAATCTACCCGCACGGAATTATTATTATTATTACATATTAAATAGAAATATTAATCTGCAATAAATAAAAAGATGAAGAATCATAGTGATAATTTTGCAATTAATAATAATAATATACAATATATGTTTACAATAACTGACATATATTAGATAAAGAAAAAAGATGACAAAACCGGTAATTATAGACCATATTCCTTTCGTAAATGCAAACACGCATTCCTAACTTTAAACAACCTTTCACTCATAGATATCTATGCTTTCACTGTACAATATAGTCTCTGACAATGGCCGTGTTCGGCCGAAGTAATCTTAGTAAGATGTTCTGAGCATCTGAGTCAGCCAGTTTCGGCCAGGACACACTTTCTTTTTTTTCTTAATCAGTGTTGCCAGATATCTCGTTTAACAGTAGATCTACTGCTTTGTTAGTATATCTACCTTTTTTTTTGAATAAATAAAAAAATTTTTGAATTTGTGTCATTTTTTTCAATTTTTTATAATAATAATAAATTTAAAACTCCCCAGTCGTGCAAATACAAAATCAGTCATTACAGAACATATTTCATTATTTGAAATAATAGAATATGGTTCTGTAATTACTTTAAGGTTTTATTTTATAATGGGATTTTAAACAATAAATAATGTCATTACAGAACATATTCCATTATTTGAAATAATAGAATATGGTTCTGTAATTACTTTAAGGTTTTATTTTATAATGGGATTTTAAACAATAAGTAATGCAATATATGACAAATAAAAAGAATTAATATTATTTAATATTTGAAGAAAAAAAATTCTATAATATATTAAATACTAATGTAATATAATTTTAATTATTCTTAATAAAAGTATTTATTTCAAACTATTTAAATTGGAATTCTCACTTTTTGAATCTACCGCTTTTTTTCTTAATCTTCCGCTTTTTAAGAAATCGGCTGGGTCATATAGAAGTTCCTCCATTAAAATACTCCTTATAAAATTATCCATTTTATTAAATTTTTATCTCACTTATTACAATAATACAAATTGTCAACACATGAGAAATGTTCTGAATTTGATACATAAACAAATATGTTATGATCAGTGTCGTCAATCCGATTTCTTGAAAAACGGTAGATCTACCAAAATACAGCGGTAGATTCAAAAAGTGAAAATTCCAATTTAAATAGTTTGAAATAAATACTTTTATTCAGAATAATTAAAATTATATTACATTAGTATTTAATATATTATAGAATTTTTTTTCTTCAAATATTAAATAATATTAATTCTTTTTATTTGTCATATATTGCATTACTTATTGTTTAAAATCCCATTATAAAATAAAACCTTAAAGTAATTACAGAACCATATTCTATTATTTCAAATAATGGAATATGTTCTGTAATGACTGATTTTGTATTTGCACGACTGGGGAGTTTTAAATTTATTATTATTATAAAAAATTGAAAAAAATGACACAAATTCAAAAATTTTTTTATTTATTCAAAAAAAAAGGTAGATATACTAACAAAGCAGTAGATCTACTGTTAAACGAGATATCTGGCAACACTGATTAAGAAAAAAAAGAAAGTGTGTCCTGGCCGAAACTG
The DNA here is from genome assembly GCA_963920215.1 of Nineta flava. Taxonomy (NCBI): domain Eukaryota; kingdom Metazoa; phylum Arthropoda; class Insecta; order Neuroptera; family Chrysopidae; genus Nineta; species Nineta flava. Next base: position 96,438,314 of record OY986040.1, read on the forward strand.
GCTGACTCAGATGCTCAGAACATCTTACTAAGATTTCTTACTTCTGAGTTCGGCCGAACACACGCAATATCATACCATTTTTCACATTTATAAAATTAAACAATTTTTATACTTACAATTTTTATTTGTATGATGTGATAGCCGTTGATTTTAATATGTAATAAAAATAATAATTCCGTACGGGTAGATTCGCACTGCCGCTAGTGTCGAAAATAATAACTATGATCTCTACACGTTATTGAGGACGCAAAAACAGACGAATTGCCTATGTCGTTCGGTCTCCTAATATATCTATTCTTCATAATTAATTGCAAAATTATCACCATGATTCTTCATCTTTTAATTTATTGCAGATTATTAAGAATTCTCTATTATTAATATTTATTTAATTATTACTTGATAATCGAAAACAATTTTTTATTATCTATAAAACTATGATTTCTTATAAACTGAATGTGAAAGTGATTTCTTGGCGCCTACATTTAAACATTTAAATTCCGTACGCCACTGACACCAGTGACCCCTATTGAAAAAAGATAGTTACATCAATTCATGGACGTTTATTTAACATTACGTTCGATCTCCTAATATATCTATTCTTCATGAAAAAAAACAATTATAAAAATATGTAAATAGTAAATAAACAAATTAATAATACATTGACGTCAAAAGATAGTGAGAAGTCATTCCACTACCATAACATCTCAGAAGCAGAGCGTTGGTCTACAATAGTCCTTTACATTTCAAATTGTAGACAGTAAAATTATTGTGGACAGTACGAAAATCGCATGCGCACAACACCCTATGAAAAGGTCTATGCCATAGTCGTGGATTCGATTCCCATCTAAGATGTGTCTGATTTTTCATGCCAAGGATTTGATGTCAAAAGGATGTTAAATATGACTGAGATAATTAGAAACACCCATACTAACCTCTATATACAGTCTTTGGTTCATTTATCCAGTGGGGCATCATTTTTGATGCAATCTTCTTTAAGGGAAGATTGTATCGTTAATATATCGTTAAAAATTAGATAAATACAATTTATTATTTCACTCACTTGGTAGGAATTATAAAAGTAAGAAAGTCAGTTACATGGGAGTGATTCTGTAACTGAAATCTGGTGAAAATACTAAACTTGAGCAGTTCTCTCGATTCCGTAACTTTCATCATAGTGAAAATGTGAGCCACGTGAGTTTGTTCGACAAGGAATTTCTGAATGTATACGTGGATCCAAGAGAGAAAGGAAAGAAGTAGAGAGAGACAGAAATAATCGATGGCTTAAAACGACGCACAAGCATCCAAGCCTTTTGGTAAAAATTTGTCATTTTTGTAAATAAAAAGTAAGTTTCTTATCGATGTAAAAAGTTAATAATTATATGATAAAATAATCGAGTTAACTGCAGGATCACCAAAATATCAGAACTTACTTTTTACATAATTGATTTGTATATTTTAATTGTATTATAAAAAAATATGACTGTGTACAAAAGCCGTGATATGATAAAATACTATATTTTTTTAAATTTATATAAACAGTATTCGTATATACGATTATAATAACATAACTGTAATAATCATAACTTTATATGAATAAAACACTTTTGTATTGGATGCACTATATCTTTTATTCTAAATATTGCGGACCCAAATTTTGAACCGCTTCAGTTAATTCAATTACTTTTTGGGTAAGTAAGTTTTTGGGTATTATTTCTGTTTGCTGTTCGTGAGCTCTTTTCTTAAACTGGAATTTTTCTTTAGCAAGAGTCAGTTTTGCTTCCTTCAGCTGTACCATTCGCTGTTGAATATTGGAGTACTCGGATGTGTGCTGTTCGAAAAGATGCGCCACCTGTTGCTTCTTTGTCTTTTTATGGCCAGAATCTAAAAAACAATAGTATAACAATATTTTTCGTTATTTTTAATAATATTGAAAAATAACATAAATTGAATGATTTTTGCTCGTAACGAATATTCAATATTAGTCATAAATTCTTATTACCTGAGTCTTCAAACAGTTTCCGCTTCTTTTGCATTGACGGTGTTTGGGTTGGAGTTCCAACTAAATCTTGTTACTGCATGCTTTCCGTAGAGCGAAGTACATTGGAAAAGATCTAGAACAGTATAAAACAATAAATAATACTAAGCAAAAAAATTGAAAAATAATAAAGGAATAAAAATTATATAACATGGCTTACATTTATCGTATGATTCTCTTCATCATATGTGTCATCATTCAAAGAAGAACTCTATAATTCATAAAGCAACAAAATTAATGTACACAAATGTAAAATGTTAATGTAAATTGGAAAAAATGTTGGAAAAAAAATTTCTGAATTTATACATTTAGGAATTTTGTTTAGGAGAATTAGAAACAACAGGCGTAATCATCATACATTGTTTTAATATTGAAATAATAAGGACTAGAAGGTGATATTCTTTCCCCTGGACGTTGAATGTCGAACCTCGCAATCCCCGATGTTAGCTCGCTACATGAATTTTCTTCAGTAGTTATGATAGAAGATCTGAAAAACGAAGTTGATGGACCTGTATTGTCAAGAACCCCTCCTTCTAGAATGCCGGATATCCCACTGGCTTCTGGCGTTACGAAGTCTAACAAATCTGCAGCGGGACTCAAATTTAAAATCATCGGTGGACCACCACCTGTTTGCCATGCATCACTTTTATAGATGGCCACTTTTTTTTACAGGTTGTTACCAATCACGTCATGACTGTGATTAAAAACAATATACAATTATTAATTTATTAATTATGTAATGGAAGCTACTTACTACTAAGGGAAATTAAATAATGGGTATTAACTTACTTTAGCCCACTCTTTCGATTGTTTTTGAGGACCACTACCAGCGGAATTAATTTTGAAGGTTAATTCTTCCCATAACTCATCCTGCTATTATTTATTTTTAATTAGTAATACATATAAATTATCAATTTTGAGTTCATTAATTAAATATAACCAATAAAATCACTAACCAATTAAGCATGAAATTTAGTATCATTTGTTTTTGTTTTTCATTCACATTCAAGCTGACTGAAAAATTAAACAATCAAAGCACATCTGTTTATTTTTACTCGGATGTCAATGTCAAAGTACAATCTGAGAAAAAACCAATTCCATATCATATCTTACGCAGTAATTTAGTATTTTCACTACAACCTTATAGAATCGAACAAACTCACGTGAGATGAAAATGCGAGAAGTGAGCAATCTCACTTAAAATACAGAATCGGCTACCAGCAGGGGAGCGATTCTGTAACTGAAATCGGGTGAAAATACTAAACGTGAGCAGTTCTCTCGATTCCGTAACTTTCATCATAGTGAAAATGTGAGCTATCTCACGAGAGTTTGTTCGATACGCAATTTCTTAATATATACGTGGATCCGAGAGAAAAAAAATAGAAGTAGAGAGAATGAAATAATCGATGACTTAAAACGACACATGGTAAGGCGTTTTGTAGTAGTTTAAGTTGCCAGAGGTTAAGGAAAAGTTTAAAGGTTTAGAGTTCAGGAAAAGAAAGTGTTTTAGTGTTAAGAGCATAGAAGGGAAATTAAGTAATGGATATTAACGAACTTTAGCCCACTCTTTAGATTGTTTTTGAGGACCACTACCAGCGGAATTAATTTGGAAGGTTAATTCTTCCCATAACTCATCCTGTTATTTGTTATTTTTAATTAGTAATACATATAAATTATCCATTTTGAGTTCATTAATTAAATATAACCAATAAAATCACTTACCAATCTTTTTTTATTTTCGCGGTTATACCGCAATCTACCTCGCCCAAATTCGGGGTAGGCGCGATTAATATCTTGTAGACCAGATATTTTAAATAAAAATATATTTATTTAATTTTAATTCACAATTTGCTTTACAGTCGTACAAATTTTAAGTAACAACAATTAAAATATTAACAATAATAAATATTTTATTGAAACAAAATTATCCTTCGATCCGAACATATGTCAAAGAGCGAGATAACAAGTCTGATTTGTCCTTACAAAAGTTTGGTTTATATATAGTATCAAACTACTGAATAATAATTAAGAAATGTGTTATTTAAACCACTCTTCTGTACAATCTTAGTGAACTTTGAACTACGTCACCTTTGACCGTCCAGGAGAGATAGTATAAAATTAACGTTATGAGAAATAGTTTTAAAATATTTAAAATAAACTTAAATATTCTAATCTATATGAACTTTGAACTTGATTTTGAAATATTAATTATATAATAAAAATGTAACATTAAATATATTAAAAATAGATAATTAATACAGAAAGTGTAACTCCTCCCTTCTAAGAAAGAACTACTGCCTTTTACAGGGTAGTTCGATCAACGTAAAGCTTTGGTATCGGGATTCCAACCATTTCTAATTGAGTTCGATTAACTGCAGGTATTGGCACAGCTTGTGTGTTTTGATTCATTTGACCTTACTTTTCGTCAAGATCTATAAGGATATGCCATAAATAGACATGAAATAGATGAATGTATTAAAATTTGTAAAAAAAAATTTTAGGCAATCAAATAAATCACAAATGAACTTGCATTATTTTTTAATCCCTACAGTTTTATTGGCCAATCGATCGACAGCTGTCAAAATATTAACAATGTGATTGGGTAACTTTTTACCATTAGTTTATGGAGGTTACTAGAGTATAGAAGGAGAATTATCACCATGTTATAAAAAGTGTCCCCTAAATAGAAGAAAATTGACGTGGCGCTGATGTACTGTAATACCAATTTTAAAGAAACTAAAAGTAGATATTAAAAGTAGACAAGGGCAGGCTAACATCCGCTTTGTAAAGCCGGAATTTTTAAATTATTACATAAATCATATGAAACCTCAGATGTTAAAGAAGTAGAAAGACTATTTATTTAAGAAATTCTGTGAATATAATAAACAATGAATTAGTGATGAATTTTCAAGTCACAATAAATTTGAAAAGTTAAAGTTATTTTAATTACAAAATTATCAGCAATAAAATAATTGGTTTCAAATGACGTCATTTGGCGCAACAAAAGTTATTCGAGAAAAATTTAAGCCAAGTTTCAAGGTAAGTATATTGAAGAACAATTAACTTTTATCAATTGAAATGGCTTAAAGTGCATTTGTAGCTCGGTAAATTGCCAAAAGCAGAAAGAAGTGAGTATGTTTAAAAAAGTTTATGGGGAGATGGGAGTGCTGAGAAAGTATTTTCAGAGCAACATGGGAGAGCCACATAGTGGACAAACAATAGGGAATATGCATGAACATTTTTTTTCACATTTATTTTCAGAATATGAAAATACTGTTAATACTGTAATAATATTTAAAAACGAAATTAAAATCCGACAAATATCAAGGAAGCTATAAGCTTTTAAAGATTATTATCTGTCTCTTTCTTGCAAAAATACTAAAAACAGAATTTTACGTGTATTTTAAATGGTGAAAGTGTAATATGACGTCACATAACATATTAAGAGGGCTATCACCCTCTTTGTCTAATCGGGAATTTCAATCATTCATATCTCGCTTATTTTTAAAGTTATTTAAAAAGTAATTTTACCTTGATATTTGTCAAGTAAACATGCTTCAATTCAAGTGAAAAAAAATTTTCATGCATATTCCCTATTCGCTATACAATATCCTATATTACATCTATTTATTATCTGTTTACTTTTGCCTATTCAGGGTCAAATATATCATCTAACAGGTTAGGTGACTACAAATTTTTGCAAATTTATTTTATGGGCGATTCAGCAAGACAAGTCGATCAGCGTTGTGCACACAACAATTCAGTGAAAAGACCAATTGTGAAACAACTCCAAATGTTTTTCCTTCAGCACAACGAATTGGTTGAATTTTTCACGACCGCATTAGACCGAATTTCATCAAAGTCGATAAAACGCCTGCAGGACAACACGCAAGACGTTTTAATGCGCCAACAATTGATGAAGTCGCTAGAAAATAAAACGAAGAATGTTGTGTATCATAAAGCATTAGAATAATAAACAAGATGTTTTTGGAATATTTTTGATTAATTATACCAATTCGAATTCAATATTCATAGTTAAGTCAGAACAACGTCCGTCGGGTCAGCTAGTTTCCTATAAATTTACGAATAAACATTTTGAGTGTTTCAAAGATTAACATTGAAGTCCAATGATATATATATATGGATGCTATCACATAAGTCACCATTGTCTTACATTGAATAGTACCTACTCAATGTGAGACAGTTTACTAATGTTCAAGTTCGTCTGCTTACCTAAAGTATGTGAAAATTCACTGATATGAATGTAAATACTAGGGTCGATAGCATCGCTTACCCGAAGACGTCTCGCCTTCGGGTGACAGGTTGTTCTCAAGGAGGGCACAGAGGACCCCTTGGTCTAGGTGCTAGGGACCCATTTGAGGAACCCCTCTTTCTAATTATTGTAATTATTATTAAATACTAGGGTCTATCTCATGGGCCATGTCCACTTCACCAAACATAACAAGTTATCGTATATGCAAACAGCATTTATTTTCTGTTATTTGGAGGCGAAAATTAAGCTACAAGATTCTAGCACTCCATCCATGGAATTTCGAAAAAAAAATTATACCATCTAATTGGTCACTAATTGGTCATAATTGGTCAGGTAGTCCCATAATTTGGTCAGCGATAGGAAACTTTTTTAGATGTTTTAAATTTTTTTCAAGGTCATAGAAGTTTTTAATACCCCATCCATCGAATTTCGAAAAACAAATTATACCATATAATTACTCGCTAATTGGTCAGGTAGTCCCATTGGCGGATTAAGCAATTTTCGGCCTACAAGCAGGACATTTGCCGCCGTTTCATTTTCAACTTTTTTTTTTTTTTTAACAAAATACATGAAGAAATACATTGTTAGTTAAATTATTCTTTATTATTTTAAATTGAATACAATAGTCAATACGACTATAAAAATTAAATTATTTTCTTTCGGCTTTTGAGGTTACCAAATGTATCAATGATGTCTGTAAAGCCAATTAATATTCAAATAAGCCGTTTTCGGGAAAAACATAGTTTCACTAATAATAAAAATTCGAGTTGATCGCGTTCACCGAAACCATTTCAGTATACAGTGAGTTAATTAATAACCTACTGGCTAATATTTATAAATTATAATATAATTTTATAAACACATTTTTTTTCTTAAGTGCGGCAAATTTGCCGCTCCAACCATCTGAGACAAATTTGCCGCTCCAATCACCTGATTACTTTGCCTGTAGGGCAACCCGACGCTGGGTAGTCCCATAATTTGGTCAGCGATAGAAAACTTTTTATTGATCTTTTACTTTTTTCAAAATCATACATAAATATATCATCATATTAGTACCCCATCCATGGAATTTCGAAAAACAAATTATACCATCTAATTGGTCACTAATTGGTGATAATTGGTCAGGTAGTCCCATTATTTGGTCAGCGATAGAAAACTTTTTATGGCTGTTTTAAACTTTTTTCAAGGTCATAGAAAATTAGAAAAATTAGAAAATTGATGTATTGAAATATTGTAAATACATTTTTTTTTCGCTTTATCTTCTAATATTTTTTAAGTAATACATTATTGCCTTAATTTTCATTATTATACTTTTGTTTTAGCTTTTCTCAATCGAAAATCACATATTAGATTATTGAAATTTTAGTTATTGCATTCGTTTTAATAATTACATAAATATTTATATGTCGCAGAAGGATAGTGGAATTCGCTGTTTTACAAAACCGCTAGTTGTTTTACATAACAACTCCGTTATGTAAAACAACTGAACGACGTTTAGCTGTTTTACATAATTACTGAACTTTAATACGTAATATTGATTAAACGTTTTGCATTAATCAATGCAGCGGGTCAACGATTAGACGTTATGTAAAACAACGTGAAATGAAACGTCAGATTGTAGATTTTAGTTAATATCATTATTATTATTAATATTATACTATTTATATTACCTTGCAGTCTATATTAAGTCTTAAATTCATAGCTTAGAATTTTTGTAAACGGGCTAATGGAATTCCCATTACTAAAGGTTCTTTTTCCTAACAAGTTCCATATATTTTAGATATAGTGTCAACAGTTATTGAAATTAAATAAGGTAACTATTACAACCGAATACTACAATCTTTCACTTCATCGGTCATACCCCGAGATGGTCGGGTTTGCGTGTTTTTTGGCCCCGCACTAAAAGGCGTTCTATATATATTCCTATATCAAAACGCCCCTTGTGACCACAGATAAGCTATTCTGCATTACGGCTAAACGTGGGTAGCAGTTTTGTAAAACGTATCGCAATGACAATCCAGCTGAACGTCGTTCAGTTGTTTTACATAACGGAGTTGTTATGTAAAACAACTAGCGGTTTTGTAAAACAGCGGATTCGACTTTCCTTCTGCGACATATAAATATTTATGTAATCGTTAAAACGAATGCAATAACTAAAATTTCAATAATCTATCTAATATGTGATTTTCGTTTGAGAAAAGCTAAAATAAAAGTATAATAATGAAAATTAAAGTATTACTTAAAAAATATTAGAAGATAAAGCGAAAAAAAAAATTTATTTACAAAATTCCAATACATCAATTTTCGAATGCCAATGAACAATTATCTATACAAAGCATCCGGCCAAATTTTCTAATACCATTAAATAACTACCCTAAAAAAATTTAAAACATTGATAAAAAGTTTTCTACCGCTGACCAAATAATGGGACTACTGACCAATTAAAACCATTTAATGACCAATTAGATGGTATAATTTGTTTTTCGAAATTCCATGGATGGGGTACTAATATTTATGTATGACATTAAAAGAATTAAAAGATCAATAAAAAGTTTTCTATCGCTGACCAAATAATGTGACTACCGGACCAATTATGACCAATTAGTGACCAATTAGATGATATAATTTGTTTTTCGAAATTCCATGGATGGGGTATAAAAATCTTTTTTGACCTTGAAAAAAATTTAAAACATCGATAAAAAGTATACTATCGCTGATCAAATAATGGGACTACCTGATCAATTATGACCAAATAGATGGTATAATTTGTTTTTCGAAATTCCATGGATGGAGTGATAAAATCTTTTTTGACCTTGAAAAAAATTTAAAACATCGATAAAAAGTTTCCTATCGCTGACCAAATAATGGGACTACCTGACCAATTATGACCAATTAGTGACCAATTAGATGGTAAAATTTGTCTTCGAAATTCCATGGATGGGGTACTAATGTATGACTTTGAAAAAATTAAAAGATCAATAAAAAGTTTTCTATCGCTGACCAAATAATGAGACTACCTGACCAATTATGACCAATTAGATGGTACAATATTTTTTTCGAAATTCCATGGATGGGGTGCTAGCATCTTGGAGCCGTAATATATATATTTAAAATTATAGACGTGGCGAAAGGTAAAAGAAATGGTCAGTCGAAATTTTCATGAGATGAGAATGGACGTTGGAGAAGCTAAATTAGTACTGCTTTCTCCACATAAGCAACGAATTGTGAATTGTGACAGTTTCCTAGCGCATCGAGGACTCAAACTGCGCCTTCAATTTAACGCAGGAGTGCGAATATTCGTAAGTCCTATTTAAATAATTTTTTTAATATTTCTTTTACTAACGCAGTGTTATCTATTATAGAACGCCGATCAAATATTAAAATACACACACAATACAGCATCCAGTGAAAAACAGCGGAGTTTATTGAGCGCCAAGCAAACGCATTAGAATAGGCAAACAAATTAAGAAGGGAGATGATAATTAAAAAAAAAAATTGTTAAATCAAACAATATTTGTGAATAGCTTAAAAATGAAAAAAAATTAGCTAATTGCTACTATTCTATTTCCAACCCATTTTGCAAATAATTTCCTTTGGTCATCAACATTTTGAAAATGTTGATGTAAATGATGTCCTAAAACATTTTTTAATTCCGCAACATAAGCTTTATTCAATCTAAATAGTTGAATAAAATATCGATCGCTCAGATCAAACGGATTTGATATGTCGCGATATATTCTGTTTCTATTTAATCGCGCTTGTTGGCGCCGTTCCATAGAAATTAATGGTAAATTAATTAAATTTACGAAATCCATCACAAAGTTGGGCAAAAAAAAAAGCTAACCCTATATATTACCTAATAACTAACCTTAAATATTATTTAATAAGTAATCCTTAGATATATATATATATATATATATATATATATATATATATATATATATATATATATATATATATATATATATAGATTGTAGAGGCTGCCCTAGACGGGATGCACTTCAACCATAAGGTCCATTGTGATGCCTAAGGATGTGAGGATGTGAGTGGAGGACAAGAAATTTTGTGTGTAGACTAGGAATTGGTAGGATGTGGGCTGCAGCCGACTTTGATAGGAACTATGCCGATACTCATCTGGAGTTCGTGAAGGAAACTGCTGAAAACCGTCACAAGCTTAGCCGGTTACTTCGTTCTTGTCCATACGCCGACAGTTTAGTCAATTAACCGCCCCCTTTTTTTTTTTAGTAATTGACAAACTGCCGATATCGGGATTCGAACTAATCCTTAATATATTTTGAACAAAACTAGAAACTAAATTGATAAAAAGATTTTAAATATAAAAAAGTATAATTAATCTTAATTAACCATAAAAACTAAATTAACGCTAGCTAATTGATAATTAATATCTAAGGAACAAAAGCGATACATGAAATTTGAATATAACAAATGTCAAAAAAATAACCTAAAATGTATATACTTTTTCATAAAAAAGGTGCCATTTATTTAAAACAACATCCAAGTAGATGGTAATAATAAAAAATCACTATGATAGTGTGGTATTATCATAGTACCTTGAATAACAGCATAGCGTCTGTCAGTACCACCATTTAAAAAAACGTTTTAGTTATTTAGAGTACGTTCCACTAAACGCCCGCAACGGTTGTAACACCCTCTGTATCGTTCCACCTAAGGCCCGTGGTCGTCGCGAGCGATCACTGACGTCATAGATGACGTCACTGTTCGCGACCGCGTCGCGCCTACTTTGCCCATACAATATTGGTGGGTCAGACTAGGCTATCGCCAAAACGTGGCGGGAATTTAAAAAAATAACGATGGCGACGAAAGCAATAACTTTTTACAATCCTGAAACTGACATTGATTGCAGTGGAAATGACAGTATCAGTAAAGGACGCGAGACGTGCCGACAATGGTAAATGGCCCCTTAATTTTACAAATAAAATAATATTTCTCAATCGAATATCTTTTGTTGGGGGAAAAATATATTTTTCTTAACCTAACCTACAAAAATGGAACATATAAAACTTCATATTTTTTAAATATCAATATAAATAATTATTTAACATTTTGTTTCATTCAATTCTAATTATTTCTTGCCATGTTGAATTAAATTTTACTCCAATCCATGCAGAATATTTACTCAAAACCCTTACAGCTGCACGTTATCATCAGCCGCCATATTGCGAGCATACAGCGCTCAAGATGTGCGTTCCACCTATAACATTCGCCTACAACGCCGCGGCCTTTTAACGTTAGTGGAGCGGCTATTTCAGCGGTCGTGGTCGAGTGCGTTGCGGGCGTTAAGTGGAACGTACCCTTAGTATAAGAGTGTGACTTCATAAAAACACAATATAGCGCTAGCATTATGATTTAACACATGTCATTCTAAGCCTCCTGGGCTTTGTTAGAGGCGAATCTTTAAATAAACATCTTTGAAAAAAAATTTGCCCTAGAGCTGAGAAGCAAAAAGTAGAGAAAGAATAGAGAGATAAAAAAAGTATTTACTCTCTCAAGAGACATATCATCAAGTGGTTTATTGACGAGTCAAATAATCCGGAAAGATCTAGGATAAACGTGTTTCAACTGAGGGTTAAATACTCGTGATATGTGTCACATATCGTTGAGAAATAGTAAAATTATTTTTATACGTTCATGTATAGGGATGTCATCTTCGATGTGGCCAGTATTTCACCATGCATACGATGGTCACTATCTATTACTTTTGCTGCTAAACACATTTATTTTTCTGACCATTATGAAGATTCTTGCTCGCGCATTGTTTTTCAATTGTTTGTAGTTTTTGATCCGAGTTTACTTTATGCACTGCAAACCTCGGACGTAGAATCTTTTTATTAGCGTCAAGTCGAAAAGACTTGATATATAAGTGTTCTACAAGTTAGACTCTCTTTATGGGTTTCAATCCGAATAATATATATATATATATTCTTCTCTTAGTATCTGTTGAAATAATGGATAATAATGGATATGATGGTGGAACACAGATCCATCCATCCCTACACCTCCTTTTTAAGTGATGCCAACTTATAATTTATTGATGTTACCATTACGGAATAAGCCCTAAGTAACAATCGTTCTTGGCACTACGAATGTAATTTGACATTGTTCATGAGAATCGGTTAAGGCTGCGAAACTGACAATTTTAACTTAGGTATGTTAGATATTTCATTTGTATATATATGTTTTTAAATACTATTTAGGGTTGGTAAACCTAATGTATATATATGTGAAGTAATGGTTTACAATCCGGTCAATTTATTATTAAGTTTATTGGATAACCATACTGATTATTTAACATTTAGAATAATATTATTTAGTTTGAACTTTGTAAATATATGTATGTACTTTATGTACATACATATATTTATGTTATAAATAAATTGCTTTTAGTAAAGTTTTGTTTGTTTCAAAAATATAGTTGAAATTGGGTAACGATCGTAAACGGGAAAGGAGAAAAAATGACGTATACGAATCTCTGGGGATAATTTCTGATAACTGCAGGATGTATAACAACTGATCCAATTTATACTAGAAATTATTTAATGGGCCAAAAACACGATTACTATACTCTGTCTTTCTTATAAAATCATACAATTATTAATTCTTACAAAATGTGCATATCATTTAAATTTTTTATTAAATTAAACTTATATATATCTCTCTCTTAATCTTTTCAAACTTAATTGATATGATAATTGAATATTATATGATAATATGATAATTTAATATTATATTGATATTAATATGATAATTTAATATTATATTAATATTAATCCTTATTAATCATTATTCAACCAAACCCAATATTTTAATTCTTTTATTTTGAAAAAATTTCATTTTTAATTAAATTTTTTCAAAATATTATTTTTTTTCGTTTCACTCGGAGGCCATGTGTAAATAGCTCGGCTCTTTAATGGAATATCATCACTTTTTAAGGAGCAACTATTATATGAAGTCTAGAACTATTTTCTTTGTAAATAGCTCGGTCCTTTCTCTCATATCATCACTTTTTAAGAAGCAACTATTACATTAAGAATTTTCCCGAAAACTCGGCCCTTTCTTACATTTATGTTTTTGATCGGATTACATAATTGCAATATTATTTAATCAATCAAGTGATTCAATATGAAAATATTTATACAGCATGTAAAATAAAATTCTTTCCATATTCACTGTGTATCGTATCGTTTAAAGAGTTTATTGGTATCTTCAAATTACAATAATTTTACAAGATTTCTTACATTAACCTCGGTTTATGGGTATACATCGTTTACAAAAATCTTCAGTACAAAATGGAAAAATATACTTTAAAAAACCATTGATTACATTTTTAAATTACAACCAAATGGATGGATAAGCCTTCCTTAAAACTAACTTTAAAAAAAAAGTAAAGATATAACATAATATTGTAGTGGACTTTGTTATAAATGAAACACTTAGTATGTAGACAGCAACTTATATATTTGAATAACTACACTACATAAATTTCGTATAATGTTACTATTTTACTCTGTTGTACTTTTAACTTGACTATTTAACTAACTGTGTGTACTAACGTTGTATGGTTACTGTACCGAACTGTTGATGATTGTCTGCTTTATATATTTGAAATGCACGCGTTCTAAGAAAATGTCAGAAACGCATTGAAATATTCTTTACGTTTCCAGAACATACTTATACACATATATGTAATACATGTATGTTTACACAGTTAATCTGTTTCTATACGTGAGCATACAAAAAGAGACAAAGATATTCGCGTATACGTAAATGCATCGCTCTGTCTTGTTGTATAGTATTAAATGCAATGTGTGCAGTAATGTATTAGTGTGAGTCACTACAATATAAAGTAATAAAATAAGAAAATAATAAGTAAAAAATAAAATATTAAAATGATAAATTGTAAATAATAGAATAATAAAATATTAAAATGATAAAATAATGAAATAACAAAATGGTAAGATAAATAGGGGGATATATATACAATTAGATTTTATCGGAATCAGGTACAAACGACGTCATTTGGCATGGGAAATTTCTAAAGAGCAACTCATGTGGGTCGAAGCCCAGTGCGTTGATCTCAAGAAAGGAATTTTCAAGGAATCTTTGGAAGTAGGATAAGGTGGTGGATTTGACCAACTCGACAAGAGTGGGGTGCCTGGTTTCTTGGTGGAAAAATTCAGTGGAAAATCTGATGGGTTTCTTCGAAATCACGCGAAGACATCGGTTTTGGAATCGTTGCATTTTTGCAAGTTGCGAGACTGCAACATGTACCCAGATGGGAGCTGCATACGTTAGTATGGGGCGAATGCACGACTTGTAAACAATGCACGAATGTAAATTTTGAGCAGTGGTTGTAATCCTGAAACAGCTGCGTTTCCGAGGGCAAGACGCTTTGAGACGTTCTTTATCCAATTCATGTTCAATTTATGCTTTGAATTTTTCCTGATTTTTGTTTGTTAATAAAAATATGGAAAATCAAAATTGTTTAAATTTTCCAACGGGGATCTTTTTTAAATTTTTCAAAGAATAGCTCCCAGAAGTAAAAAAAATTCCAGACTTTTATTTTAAAAATTATCGGGGCTACCCAGATTGGAAAATTTTTTCATTTAACAAAAGCATAGTTAATGGAAAAATTGGTGTACAAATTTGTTTGTTTAAGATCCAGTAAGTACCTGAATTTTTTTTTCCTTAATATTCATATTTAACGGTTTAAAAAATTTTTTTTGTTCAAGTTTCGGAATCTAGCGGAACCGAATCACCCGTTTTCAGGCCCTATTTTCATCTCTCAATTAAAATTATAAATATTAGTGGTACAGTTCCGAGAGGTGGGACTTTTTTTTAGGAAATTTCTGGCTCTTTAAGAATCTTAACGATTTCCGATATCTTCAATAGTTTTTGAGATATTTGCAAAAAACGGAACTCCCCCTTTTTTTTACTAAATTGTTTATAACTTTTGTAATTTTCACCAGCCCCACATGGACTTTTTCCGAAATCATTCTAGATGTCATTACGAATCGAATGACACCTTGTTCATAAGTTTAGGTGAATTAAGACCCGAATTCCTCCAAATGGCACTTGTTGACTAGACTATCAGTGGTAATAACAATTCTAATCAGACATAGATATTTATAAATATTAGTGGTAGAGTTAATAATTAAAGGACATTGCCATTACGCGGCGTGTGACTCTAAGCCCACTGAGGGTTCTGTTACATTGTACATTTGACGTCACTGTTGAGTGTAGTGCTAGTATGAAGCGAGAGAGCATCATTAGGCAACCAAGTACATGAATGAAATGTTTTTACTATGGTCATAATAATATTTATACTGTTATTGTCAAGATTGTTTTAACAATAACATTTAATACAATTTCAAATTCCCCCTTTAGTAATGATGATGACTATAAAGTAGTCATCATCAGTATAAATTAGCTAGTCGTAATTTACTCTTTGACAATTAGAAATAGATAGAAAGTCGATATCAATAGACAAAAATAAAAATAAATAGAAAATTAACTAAAATAAATTTAAATTAAAATATAATAAATTGTAAATTTTTAAATATAATAAATTTTATTGAAATTACTCTTGTTAAAATTTCTTTCATTCACATTTACTCCTGTTAACCTTACTCTTATTAAAATTACTCTTATATTGTCTCAGGATATGTTACTCGTTGCTCGTTGTAACTTGGTCACAGTTTCACAACTTGGTGAATTAGTTAATTAAAAATAAGCCCAATGCAATTTTTGTTTATTTAATTATTAGTATAAAAATTTTTGTTACTTCCAGGGCCACTTTTAGCATTAATTTAAAAAAGTATAAATAATTGAAATAAAGTTCCATGAATCGGAAGTTTTGTTAAGGACGTTCCCAAAGACCAGTCGTGTTCAACTTAAAAAAAATTCCATTATGTAAACTACAATAGATCAAATAAAATATATTACCCATATATATTGAAGTATAGTGTTATATTTTGCCGCTGCTTGCATGCGCAGAAATTCAAAAATACGTTTAGTGCGTCGTTTCTCCGATAGGTTAGCTGTAGGTTTTTGTAAATAAAAAATTAATTTTTATAATAAATCAAATATTCTGTTTTATTGATTAATACTAATAAGCATTAAGTTAACGTAATAAATAATAGATAATTATCAATTTTGAAGTATAATTCAAATATTCTGTTTTATTGATTAATACTAATAGGCATTAAGTTAACGTAATAAATAATAGATAATTATCAATTTTGAAGTATAATTTGTAATATAATTTAAAATGTATTATTATTTTTTTCCGACTAGTAATTTCTTATTTCTTATTATTTTTTTTTTTTTGTTTTGAATACTTTAGATTTGGCGAATTTTGATTTTTTTTTAAATCTAAGACTTTTTTCAGACCTACCGAATATACATATAAAATTTCATAAACGTAGATCAAGCCGTTTCGGAGGAGTATGGAAACTAACATTGTGACACGAGAATATTAAGTACAATATTACAAACTTACCTAGGACTACGGTTGAGTTGATATCAGAAACTTTATTACTAACCAGCCCAGTGTTACCTAATTTACATTTAGTACAAGTTTCACATATTATTTTGAAGTAAATATGAAGTCCTTCTCTCTTAAAATCTTTTAACTTTTCCATGTCTAAAAGACTTTTGCATCTGGTACATTTCAGGTTCTTTGCTAATTCCCCCAATGTATCTATACAGTTTTCATCGGGAATTTCAGAACTTGTTTCATTGAGTGTAGTTTCAATTTTTTTTTGCCTCAGACATAGGCGCAAGGGCTTTAACTATTTTATTACTGTTTTTTTTTACGAATCTACCATTCTTCAAACGGGAACTCATTATTATTTTATTTGCACTATCCACTATAAAAAAATAACCTTAAAAAATTTTACAGCATGTCAACAATATAAAAATAATCTAAGTTAGAATAACATGTTGCCGGATCGGAGAAACGACGCAATGAACGTATTTTTGAATTTCTACGTATGCAAGCAGCGACAAAATATAACATTGTTTGATCTATTGCAGTTTACATAATGGATTTTTTTAAAATTTGAGCATTTAAACCAGGGATGTCAAACTCAATTTTGCAGAGGGCCATATATTAAATTTAGAATGTGTAGGCGGGCCAGATTCAAATAAAAAAAAATGTACTGAATTATTATAACATTTTATTTACTTAATTATATAGTATATAATATAAGGTTGTTAAAAATCATATCAAAGTTACAAAAGAGGGTAATTATTTTGAGCTCGAGGATCCAGATACCTGACTTCTCTTGTTTTTGATAAGCTCATTGATGTCAGGTATCATATTCGTTGTAATTATTTTAAGAATTGATTAGAGATGTTCATTCGTAAGTCTTGTGCGATGTTTGTTCTTATTTATTTTCATGACGGAAAACATCTGATCACATAAATAGGTGCTACCAAACATGCATAGAATGCGTGCTGCATGCTTTTTTAATTGCGGGTAGTTATCCAAACTCTTGAAATATTGTGTATAAAATGTAAGAGCGTAAACCTCTTTAAATTTTTCTTTCAAAATACTGTCTGATTGAAGATCTATCAACTCCATTTGCAAATGAACTGGTGCCTGTGAAGCTTCAAAATTGAATGGATTGTTGAAAATTGGGAATTCCATTTCATTCATTTTGTGGAAGTCTTCAAAACGATTGTTGAATTCCGTGATCAGATTTTGCAGAAGTTGAGAATATTGATCCAATTTATTTTGGTTCACCGTGCCAAATGATTTTAAATGAGGGAAATGATCCAAAGTTTGATTTTTTACCTGATTTTCCCACAGCCTCAACTTTGTTTCAAAGGCTTGAATACATGAATACATTTGAGTGACAATCAGATTTTTACCCTGTAACTTTACATTCAGATCAGTCAAGTGTTAATTCACATCTACTAAAAAGGTACAATCAACCCACCAGTCATTTTTATAATCAATTGGGTTGCCTTTTTCTAACATGAAAGCTTGAATAGGGTCACGTAATGCAAAAAATCTTTCTAAAACTACTCCTCGACTGAGCCAACGAACTTCGGTGAAATAAGGGACATCAGAAAACTTTTCGTCCAAATCTTGTAAAAACTGCCTGAACTGTCGGTGATTTAGTCATCTGCTCCTTATACAATTTACTATTTTAATTATAGGTTGCATGACATGGTCCATTTTTAAATGTTTGGATGCCAATTATACAGTGAAATCCCGCAAAATTCCCTGATGTTTTCTGTTTTAACTTAGTTACAACGCCCGAATGTTTGCCAGCCATGGCTGGAGCGCCATCCGTAGTTGTGCTGCTAAGTATATTCCAGTCGAGTTCATATTCTGCTATCAAATGCTCAATTGCAGAATAAATATCATTTGCTCTTGTAGTACTTGTCAATGGGACGCACTTAATAGTTCTTCAGTTATTTCAAAGTTACTGTTAACACCTCGTATAAAAACAGCAAGTTGAGCTGTATCCTCAGTATCAGTGCTTTCGTCAACAGCCAGTGAAAAGTTTGTAAATTCCTTAATTTTCTCCTTCAGTTGAAGAACCAAATTTTGACATAAATCATTTATTCTTAAAGCAACAGTGTTTCTTGACAGCGAATTATTTTTAATTATTGACTTTTGAAATGGAAATGAAACATCGGCAACTTTCAACATGCAGTCTTTAATAAACTCACCATCAGTGAAAGGTTTTGATCTCTTCGCGATTTCTAATGCAATAATAAAACTTGATTTCAGGGCATCTTCGCTCTCAGTATTAGCTTTAGTAAACATCGATTGTTGACCTTGAAGTTTAGATCTTAAAGATGACAATGTGTCCATTCTTATTTTTTCAGTGTAACAATCGAATTTTGATTTATGATTCGTATCATAGTGTCTCTTCAAGTTAAACTCCTTACAAACAGCAACTGTTTGATTGCAAATCAAACACAGTGGTTTACCTTTCCATTCTATGAAAAAATATGCAATTTCCCATTTAGACTGAAAAACTCTGCACTCACTATCAACTTTACGTTTTTGTGACATTATGCCAAAATCGTAACAATTATGGAACTCGACACAACAATTATGGATATCGCATGCGCACGACACAAACAAATGCACAATACCATCACAATCACTGGACTTCACAATCACTATGTCGCAGTATAACTAAATTAACTAAAATCTTTCTCCGACCGTATCGCTTCGATTACTCGACTCAACTGACTAACGTCGTTCCGACGCACTCCTTTTATATCACTAAGGAAGGTTCTAGTCTAGACTCGAAGCGCGTGGAAGATTCTAGCCTTCGTGGTATTTCCGCTTGTTGCTAAGAGATGGCGTTACTGTCTACCTCTCTCGCTTGTCTAGGCACGCGCTGCCCTTGAAATTACTTATAAATGTTGTAGTGTGCGCATTTTAAAACTTCCGTAGAGGAATCGAGTGAAGTCATGATTCTTTTGTCTGTCACACATTGCGATCGCGGGCCGTATTGTTACGGCCCGGGGGCCGGATACGGCCCATGGGCCGTATCTTTGACATCCCTGATTTAAACAATATTTATAAGACAACTAATACCGCTTGCTTATGTTATTTTAGCTTATGTAGAAATATATTTGTTATATCTTCAATTACTTATTCTCAGTTTTTTAAAAGAATCTAAAGAAAATTACTATTGATATTTAATAAAACGTGTGTGACAACATCAATCGGGGTATGTTTTATATGATAAACATACAAATTTTAACTGTCAATATTTACAAATTTAGTACCGTAAGGACCATTATTTATTCTACGTGTGGAAAATACTTTTAACCACATATATTCAAAATTACAGAAGAATCTGAAGAAAACTGATTTTCTTGGGAACGTCCTTAAAAATTAATTTTTTAAGAATCTTTTTTTTAAGTTTCCCCTGACGGTTTTAGTTTTTGAGATATTTTTAAAATACCAGACTCATGTTTTTGGTATCTTTATTTGTTTATAACTTTTGATTGATTAAGAGCTAATATAAAACTTTCGGCCATATTATCATTTGCTTTAATTAGAATATTGATTAGAATATTGAAAATTTATCAGACTAGTTTAAAATTCAATACCATTTTTTTTATTAATTTGACTTATTTTTTATTAATTTGAAACAGTAAGTGAATATATTACTGAATGTATGTATAATATTACATACAGTAACACTTAGAATGTTTATCAACTGGTAAAATTTTTTGAACGGGAGTGTATGCATGAAAGAATGTACCCACTTCCGGTCGTCTGAATAATCTGAAATTTTGCAGACGTATTAAGAACATATGAGAATACACTAAAAATTTGTTCTTGTTGTATTTTCTAATTTATTTTACATCAATAAAATAATTTTGTTTTGTTTTTTAAGACTAAAAAACAAAACTGAAATTACAGTTTACAAAAACTAAAACAACACGCTTCTATTGCAATATGAAGTAAAACAATGAAGAATAATTTAAAACAAATGAAAATAACAGCTAACTGAATTAACTGCTTAAAACTCGGTATATACTGAATTTATGAAAAAAAAGTTTTCATAAAAGTTATTTCTTTTTAAAAAGAAACATTTTTTGTCTTTAAATTTTTGTTCTATCTCTTACGGTTCATTGATAGGCAGTTTTGCCCATTTTGCCCAAACATGGTCCGATTTTGCCCATTTTGTCGAACTTGACCTTACTTTTTAGCTCTAAAACACACATATAAAATTTCAGCTCGCTATCTCTTTTCGTTTTTTAGTTATCGTGTTGACAGGCATATTTGCGGAAATGGACTACGTATTTTATGAACACCTATACCAAATTTTTTACCATTTTTTTTTCTGTGATCAATATTTTCAATCGTGACAAAAATGGAACTAAACTTAATATACCCTGGTAACATTTATATACCGGGTACAATAAGAATAAAGGGATTGGCAACAAAATTAACTGTAAAATCTATAACTAAATAAATCTATTAACTTTATAAATCAAATATTCAATTTTTGTAATTGAATGCAACCCAGCCAATGTATTCAAATGAAAAAAGTCAAAATTTTTTTTAAAGATTCGTGGCTAATATAATTACACTCTGAAACAATCAGGCATTATTAATCTTTTAGTAGTTACCAAGAGCGTACCACCTTAAATAAACAATTTGTACATTTTCCAAGTTCCAAACATGGTAATAAATAAAAATAAAAATATCTTACCGCGTAAGTTTATCTTTAATAGTATAAAAAATTACAATATGGCATAATTTAAACATAAAATGTTACACGTAAAATCGTATAAGTTATATTAAAAACAGATCACAATTTAGTATGCGCGGAGAGTTAAAGTTTAGACTAAGCTTACATGCGGGGAGTACATTACGAGGTGCGGTGCACGGCGTGCTCAGTGTACTGCTCTTGGTTTGCCAGTAGTGCGTAGCAGACAAGATGGCAGACGGTTTGTGTACGGAAGATGCGTCTTATATGAAAATACAAGAAAGTAATATAATAATAATTATGTTAAGTAATAATATTGTAAGAATATTAGTGAAACAAAAAACAATTGTGTGACAAATGTTATAATAAGTGATCATAAGAAGATGTGTAGTAACCATAAGAGTAGTAAGCAGTGGCGCATTTACATATTTTCCGCTAGTAGACTATTCAAATTTTCCCATCCCTACTGACCTGTATAATGTGTCAGTTGCTAGATTATTTTTACAAACCAACGGTTTAGTTAAGATTGCACAATAAATAGTTTTTGGGTAAGGTATCCCTTAAGGCTACTTACACAATAATGTACATTCGGTAAACGTAAATAAATAACTTTTATTGCGCTTACCTGCAGTTTAAAAACAATATATTCAATTATTTGGTAACAATCCGGCTGATGATGACGATGAAAATCAATTAAGTTATGCAAGTTTTACAATGGCTTTTTGGCGGTTTTCTATTCGCAAAATCATCAATTATATCGTCGTATGAAATCTTGTTCATTAATTCTGACTCCATGCACAAAAGAACTAAGGCGTTTAGCTTTTCTTGGCTTAAGGTAGATCTTAGATAATTTTTCACGCGTTTTAAGTAAGAAAAGCTTCTCTCACCCGAACAATTTGTCGCTGGTGTACATAGGGCCATGCGAACCAGTCCAAATGGCCGAGCGGTCTAGGCGTTATGTCTGCGCAGTATGCCTACTTGGAAACTAGGAAGGTTATGGGTTTGAATCCCGACATCGGCAGTTTGTCAATTATCAAGAAAAAATAAATAAAAGGGGGCGGTTAATTGACTAAACTTTGGGGGTATGGACAAGAAAGAAGTAACCGGCTATGCTTGAGAAGGTTTTCTGTAGTTTCCTTCACGAATTCCAGATGAATATCGGCATAGTTCCTATCATATCATATGTTCCTATCATAGTTCCTATCATATGTCGGTTGCAGCCGCATATCCTACTAATTCCTAGTCTATACACAAAAATTCCGTCCACTCCACTCACATCCTCTCATCCTTAGGCATCACAATGGACCTTATGGTCGAAGTGTAGCCCGTCCAGGGCAGCCTCTATAATCTATCTATCTATCTAGGGCCATGCGAACTGCTATATCCAAGTTTGGATAAACGTTTTGCAAATTCTGTTTTCGTAGGAACGAAGATAGACTTCAATCAATGATCCAGAATCTGGTTTTACCAAAATTATTTCAGAAGAACGGTGGCATTGTAAATGTATGCATTCTTGAATTAAGTCAGTCTCTAAATCATTAGGATACACATCTTCCAAGAAAAGGGCATTTTCCGAAAGGTTTGATGATGACAATTCACTCATTTTGATCAGAAATGAAAACTTTTCATTGAACTGGTTTTAGGCCTCCTGTCGTTTTTCTAATTCGGATACGAGTTTATCAATGAGGACAAAAAATGTGTTAACCCTGAAAGTATCAGTAAATTGTAGAAAAATTTATAAGTGGTGAACCATATTACATTTTGAATTGTTTGTGTGGACCTGTTAAAATTAGATATATAAATATGAATCTTTATAATTTCTGTAAGACAAAAAAAATTTAGGCCCAAATTTGCCGCCTTTAAAATCTGCCGCCCTAGGCTCCAGTCTACTCAGCCTATTGGTAAATCCGCCACTGGTAGTAATAATATTAGTGAGTTTATTATTTGTAGTGATAAGTCATTTTATATTGATAGTGACAGTGTTCCACAAAATGATAAAACCACCACTACATTATTAAATGCATCATCGCCTGTCGTAATCAGCGCTAGTGCAGGACCTACAACTACAATAACAACAGAGGGGGGGCGTTGTTATTCCGTCTCCTCCATTAATGTGCGCCGATTCCCCATGCTCATCTTCTACTGATTCGCATGATGATTGCCGAAAAAAACGTGTGCTGGTCGTTATGATAGTTCCGAATCGTCCGACAGGTAATTTTTTCCCAAAATAATTCAGATTTCGATTTCTTTCATTAGGTAAAAATTTATATAAAAAATAATATGAATAAAAAAAGTGGGTGCGGTCGGGGGCCTCCATCAGGAACGAAGTTTCATACGCTTTTTCTTCAACTCCGAATGTAATTCGAAATAAATTCTTTAAACTTTTATTATTCACGTCTAAACTAACCAACTAAAATCTTTAAATTAAAATGCGTGTGCAGCACCGTACACGTGATAGAAGTGAAACTTCTTAAAAATAGCCAAAATACAACGACATATTTTAACGATTTATAGTGTGCTAGTATACTTTCTATGGAAATGACAATCAAAATTGATATTTCAAAATTGAAACAAAATTTTAATAAAATAATTTTATAGTTATTAGAAGTATAGTTTCTGTGGAAATGACAATCAACAAAATTTTAATAAAACAAAATATAGCTCTCTTTCCATATCTTTCTTCTCTCTCGTGTAACGAAATCTGCCTAAACCTGACCCATTCTTAAAATTTCACTCTCAATCCTTGCCCACATATTGATTTTCGAAACGTCGACTAAGAAAATTTCACTTCAAAAATTTTAAATTTATTAATACCCAATGGAAATGACAATCAAAATTGACATTTCAGAATTGAACAAAATTTTAATGGAATAATTTTATAGTTATTTTTAACCCGACTTCAAAAAAGGAGGATGGTTCTCAATTCGTCTGTATTTTTTTTTTTTTTTTTTTTTTATGTTTGTTACCTCAGAACTCCGGCATTTATGAACCGATTTTGAATTTTTTTTTTTTGTTTTAAAGGGTTTGATTCCCGATTGGTCCCATTGTCACCAAATCGCATTCTGATGAGGGGATCTCCGGAAAATCGAGGAAAATCCTCATTTTATATGTGATAACCGATTTCTGCGAAATTTTTTTTTTTTTTTTAAAAAGTATACTCATTCATAATGGGAAAATAAGAAAATTTTTTTAAAAACCGACTTCAAAAAAAATTTTTCCTTTAAAAAAAAACCGACCCCAAAAAAAAAAAATTTTACAAAAAAAAACCAAATTCCTTGTAAAGAAAACTGAAAATCTGTTATAAAAAAATGCATTAAAAATTAAAAAAAAAAAAAAAAACTGGTAAAAAAAAGTGTTATAAAAAAATTCACTAAAAATTAGTTGGTCGTTTAGTAGGTCTACCCATATTTAGACAAATAAAATCAGTTATAGAACTTCAAAGTCACTAAAAAGCGAGAAATAAAACTTATTTTGACAAAATGGAAACCCGACTTAACAAAAGAAGCACTAAAAAGTAAAAAAATAATTGCATATTCTTGTGCCAATTTTAGTTCACCAAAGCAAAAATTTTTAAATATATATGTACAATTATTGTTATTTTTGGAGGCGGTGTCCAAAAGTTATGTGAATTTATCTATGTTGACACCGCCTCCAAAAATAACAATAATTGTACATATATATTTAAAAATTTTTGCTTTGGTGAACTAAAATTGGCACAAGAATATGCAATTATTTTTTTACTTTTTAGTGCTTCTTTTGTTAAGTCGGGTTTCCATTTTGTCAAAATAAGTTTTATATAGAAGTATAGTTTTTTATGGAAATAACTTTTTATTATGCACACAGCATACTAGAATAACTAGACACACTACTAAACACACTAATACAAAAACAGAATACCACATTTAGTTACGCGACGATTTATACCTAATCACACCACCCGTAAGCCGCGTTAAGTGACTTTGTTCCAATAAGCTAAGAATAAACGATGCAGGCAAGAGTAAGGTGAATGAAATGGAAATCAAAACAACATACCTGTTCAGTGCCGACTTAGACACTGAAGTTGTACGAAGGCCCACCTGAAATAACTTGATTTAGGACCACCTGAGTTTAACGTGATTCAGGAACTCTCCAAAATATGAACACTTTACTTTAAACAAAAAACAATTAATATATTAAATAATAATTTTAAAGTATATTTTACAATGCTTGACTGGTTCGATTAGCTCAAAACTTAATGCTACTCGTTTCATTGATCCCAGCACGACTCATAGGCCAGTCAAAATAGCATTTAACTTTGCACTAAATTTCCGATCCAATTTTTTTTTATAAGGTTTAGGATCACTTACTGAGCATAAAATCACAAAATGTTGACAGATCCAGGTGGCGCTTCAAGCGCCATATTGAAAAAACGTTTTTGGCCAATGGCCGGAAACTATGCACTTAAGGGCAAAAGTTATAAAGACCATTATTGTAGAGAATAAAATTTCGCATCTTTTGTTTCCAGTAAACTTTTTTGTAAAACTTACCGTTGACGATTTATGGCCCATTTAATGAACCTGTTTTTCTATCGCGGCCGATAACTTTTGAAATATTAGATTAATCAATAAAATGCATCAATCCATTTGTAAAGATCAGTTTATTCTCTACTACTTTTGTTTCAAACTTTTTTTCTAATGTCCATACTTTTTGAGTTATAAGACGTTTAATGTTGGACTACCGGGCGTAAAGTTGAAAATTTCAAGATACGCATAGAATATAATGGTACAAATTCAACAAATAAATTAGAAAAAATATCCCGATTGTTTATGTAGTTAAAAATTAATAGTTCAATTCCTTACCTGCAATAATAACGAGCTTTTTTTTATTTTATTATATTTCGTACAACTAAACAATAGTCAGTTATTATAATTATTTATGTTATGTTCAAATGCTATAATAAAATGAAAGAAAACGAAGGGGGAATATTTTTAAAAAATTTATTCAAAATTAATTTTTAGAAAAAACATAAAACAAATACAAATTCAAAATTTTATTAAATTCTTGACCGTTTTGAAGGCGGCGAAAATCCAACTATATTGGATATTTCCTCTTCATCTTCGTCTCTTCGGAGGAATACAAAGAGGACTGTAAAGCCTCGATGAATTCCTCGTTATCGTGGACAAACTCGTCAACATCAACCGACTCCTCGTTGGAGTCGAGGTTCACTGTCGGTTGATTCGTACAAGTTGCTGCCGTGCAATTCTCGCAAATCACAGTGCAATCTAAGCCTGCTTTCCTGCAGCCACATGCTCTTCCACAGCCAGTGCGGCATTTACAGGAAATCACAGAAACACACGCACACATATACGGATAATATATATTCAATTTACCGTAAAGTTTCAAGGTCCTTTAACATGCTTTCATGTTCACTCTCGCCTCGTTCAATACTGGCTTTCGTTAGACTCAGTATCCGTTTCTTTTTTACTAATACAGAATTATCATCGTCTAATGACCCACCACAAATAAAACAATTGTTCATTTTAATACACTTGATTAATTTAATTTTTCAGACAGAATAATAGAATTATTAAGACACCAAAAATAAACCTGCTCACTTTACAATAGTGCAGAACAAACTGAGCTCGAAAAAATTCCGTTAGACCCTTTTTCCCATCCCCTCTTCTATTTAAGAAACTATTTTTAGAAATGGCAGGCTAATATATAGATATAATTCCTAAGGCTAGACCTTTTCGTTCCTTCTTTTGTGTAGAGATATAAAAGAAACGGTTACCTGCTATAGAAAAAAACCTTTGGGCTGCCGCGTCACCCGCCGAGATTCGGCATTTCTACATTAAACGTCTTTTAACTCAAAAAGTATGGACATTAGAAAAAAAAGTTTTAAACTAAAGTTGTAGAGAATAAACTGATCTTTACAAATGGACTGATGCATTTCATTGATTAATCTAATATTTCAAAAGTTATCGGCCGCGATAGAAAAACAGGTTCATTAAATGGGCTATAAATCGTCAACGGTAAGTTTTACAAAAAAGTTTACTGAAAACAAAAGATGCGAAATTTTATTATATATTCTCTACAATAATGGTCTTTATAATTTTTGCCCTAAAGTGCATAGTTTCCGAGATATTGGCCGAAAACGTTTTTTCAAGATGGCGCTTGAAGCGCCACCTGGATCTGTCAGCATTTTGTGATTTTATGCTCAGTGAGTGATCCTAAACCTTATTAAAAAAAAATTGGATCGGAAATTTAGTGCAAAGTTGACCAAAAAAACGTCTATTTTGACTGGCCTATCACACTTTTTTTTACATAGCAAAAATAATCTTATTTTTTAAACTTATATAAGCAAACAAATTAATAAACAAATTTTTACTTTTTACACGATTCTCACCTCACTACTTACAGACCGTGAACTCAAACCAAATTCATGTTTGGTTGAGATAGAGGGCTGGATTTTGAGATGTCGCCAACAGTGGCATTTCTAGACCCACTAGTGCAGGGACTCAACATACCTGCCTACCTATCCAAAATGGGTATAAATATAAAACTTATTTTGACAAAATGGGAACCCGACTTCTAAAATCAAATATTCTATAATAAAAGATGCACTAAAAAGTAAAAAAATAATTGCATATTCTTGTGCCAATTTTAGTTCACCAAAGCAAAAATTTTTAAATATATATGTACAATTATTGTTATTTTTGGAGGCGGTGTCAGCATAGAGAAATTCACATAACTTTTGGAAACCGCCTCCAAAAATAACAATAATTGTACATATATATTTAAAAAGTTTTTGCTTAGCTGAACTAAAATTGGCACAAGAATATGCAATTATTTTTTTACTTTTTAGTGCATATTTTATTATAGAATATTTGATTTTAGAAGTCGGGTTCCCATTTTGTCAAAATAGGTTTTATTTCTCGCTTTTTAGTGACTTTGAAGTTCTATAACTGATTTTATTTGTCTAAATATGGGTAGACCTGTTAAACGACTAACTAATTTTTAGTGAATTAGTTATAACACTTTTTTTTACCCGTTTTTTTTTTTTTTTTTTAATTTTTAGTGCATTTTTTTATAACAGATTTTCAGTTTTTTTTACAAGCATTTTGTTTTTTTTTGTAAAAATTTTTTTTTTTGGGGTCGGTTTTTTTTTTGTAAAAAATTTTTTTGAAGTCGGTTTTTAAAAAAATTTTCTTATTTTCCTATTATGAATGACTATACCATTTCAAAAAAAAAAATTTCGCAGAAATCGGTTATCACATATAAAATGAGAATTTTCCTCGATTTCCCGGAGATCCCCTCATCAGAATGCGATTTGGTGACAATGGGACCAATGGGACACCAAACCCTTTAAAACAAAAACAAAAATTCAAAATCGGTTCATAAATGACGGAGTTCTGAGGTGATACACATAAAAAAAAAAAAAATACAGACGAATTGAGAACCATCCTCCTTTTTTGAAGTCGGGTTAAAAATAGGCTTTAATTCTCTATGTGAATACTAAAAACCATTTATTTTAGCTTTCAGAGTTTATGTTTGTCTATTTCACTCTGTTCCATGTACATAATGTTTCTACGGTTTTTGTTCATTTCCTCCTTTTGTTCATTTGTTCAATTCACGAATGAAGCGTGAATCAAGATTTAGACCACTTGATCATTGTATTATACAATAATTGGGGAGTATCGATATCATTTTGAGATAAACCAAATAATTTATTAAAACGTTCTTTGTGAGATAGTCCAAAAGTTTCCTTAAGAATATTTTTGAGTGCTTCAAACTTAAATTCTTGAGATGGGTTTACAATGATATATCTAATATGAGAAGTGTACTCCACAGGTAAAGCTAATAAAGCTAGTGTGAATTTGGTTTCATCATCAACAATATTTCGAATAGTAAAAAATCGTAAAACCTGAATTAACCAAAATTCTATGTAAATGACAATTCAATGTACGGGAATTCACCGGATAACCAAATATAAGGAGTAGAAGTATTAGATGAATTTAGGATTCAATCTAATTTTTATTTTTTCCTGATAAAATATGTCTGAATAACGTTCATTGATAGTTACTGAGGTAACAACATATAGTTACCTAAATAATAGAGGGCATAAGTAGTGATTCCACAAAGGTAACTAAATATAAAAGTATATTGAGATTTAGTAGCGAGTTCACTAAAAGTTCTTTGATCATGTCCTTCTCTTCCCTTTTCAATGGGTTCCGTTGAAATTTCCATTTCCTCCCGTGGCCACTAACACTAAGAATACTTTTGTGTTACTTTGTTTTATGTAACACTATTTAAAATTATTAATGGAAATAAACATTAGGAAATAAACATAAAAACCTAACGCTATTTAAACTCAAGAAAAGACAAGTATTTAAAGACCTTTATTTTAAACCAGAATTCATAACCCAAATTATTAAAGAACACTTTTCCCCTAACAAACTAAATGCAATTTATACAGATAACGAGACATTTAATAAACTAAAATTCATGAAGAATTCTTTCAAAATTACAAAAATACGTTGCACTAAATTATTGGAAGATATAGAAGACGTTGACGAACAATCTAAACTTATAAAAGATTATCACAACTTATCAATTCACAAAAGAATCGATGAAACCCTAAATCATCTAAAAAGGCGATATTATTTCGATAATATGAAATCTAAAATCACTATCTATATAAATTCATGTGACACTTGTGCACTAGCTAAATATGAAAGACATCCATTACAACTCAAACAAAATCAAACTGAACAAGCAACTAAATCATTTGAAATATTACACATTGACTTATTATTTATTGAAAAGTCAATATTCTTAACAATATTAGACAAATTCTCAAAATTCATACCTACCAAAATATATCATGACGCAGGAAAAGAATTCGACAAGTATCAATTTAAAGAATTTTTACATTTATACAATATTAAAAATCATGAAACAAGTGCTAGATCATCCCAAGGAAATTCCCCCGTTGAACGTTTACACTCAACCATTCTAGAAACTATTAGAATACTAAAAGTAAAGCGATTACGATTACCCTTAGACGAATTAATATCTTTAGAAACCCTAACTTATAATAATTCCATTCACTCCAGTACCAAATTGACACCATTCGAAATAATAAACGGAATACGTGAAAACCAAAAGTTATTAGAACCTAAAACAAATAATGTATTAAACGATTATAACTTACAACTAATATCAGAAATAAAAATAATTAAATAAATAATTGATCAAAACCATAAAAAACTTTTTGATAAAATAACTAATAAAAATCAAAAATTGAATGATCCACCAACTCTACAACCTAATCAAAACACCTAAATCAAAATTACCCAAAGAAACTCAAAACTACTTCCAGCTTTCGATAAAGTCAAAGTTAAACAAGATAACCAACTAACCTTTAAAACTACTAAAAACTGAAAATACCATAAATCAAAAATTAAACTACAAAAATAATCTTTCCAGATTTGTGCTGTCATCGACTCAACGAGTTGAATATCACGACCTCACAGACGAAAGGATTACTCGCTTTAAATTTAGGACAAACCTAAGTAACTACCCATTATATAAACCTTATTCACATAATTAATATAACTAACTTGGAAAATACAGTCACAGATATTCAAAATACATTAACCAATTTAAAAGTTAATATCACTTTCTTTTGTAACCCTCAACATTTACAAAACCCCAATTAAATATCCTAACAAATAAAATTAATACTTTAAATATTAATCACCGTAATAAACGTGGACTAATAGATGGACTTGGATCTATTATTAAGAAAATCTCTGGAAACATGGATAATGACGACGCAATTGAAATTCATGAACAAATACGCAATCTTCAGGATAATTCCCTATAATTAAAAACTCTATTACAAATCAGCATAGCTTAAACTCTCAAACGATTCAAAGAATTGAAAATATAATCTCATTTATTAATCAAGAACAAGCTCATTTACAAATTATAACTAAATCTATTAAAAGCTACAAAAATATTGAACATCAACTATTCGCAACTCAAGTATACTTTTTTTAACCCGACTTCAAAAAAGGAGGATGGTTCTCAATTCGTCTGTATTTTTTTTATTTTTTTTATTTTATTTTTTTTTTATGTGTCACCTCAGAACTCCAACATTTATGAACCGATTTTGAATTTTTTTTTTTGTTTTAAAGGGTTTGGTTTCCCATTGGTCCCATTGGCACCAAATCGCATTCTGATGAGGGGATCCCCGGAAAATCGAGGAAAATCCTCATTTTATATGTGATAACCGATTTTTGCGAAATTTTTTTTTTTTTTGAAAGGGTATACTCATTCATAATGGGAAAATAAGAAAATTTTTTTAAAAACCGACTTCAAAAAATTTTTTTACAAAAAAAAACCGACCCCAAAAAAAAAAATTTTTACAAAAAAAAAACAAAATGCATGTAAATAAAATTGAAAATCTGTTATAAAAAAATGCTCTTAAAATTAAAAAAAAAAAAAAAACGGGTAAAAAAAAAAAGTTTTACAAAAAAAAACCGACCCCAAAAAAAAAATTTTTTACAAAAAAAAAACAAAATGCATGAAAATAAAATTGAAAATCTGTTATAAAAAAATGCTCTTAAAATTAAAAAAAAAAAAAAAACCGGGTAAAAAAAAAAATGTGTTATAAAAAAATTCACTAAAAATTAGTCGTTTAAGTAGGTCTACCCATATTTAGATAAATAAAACTAGTTATAGAACTTTAGAGTCACTAAAAAGCGAGAAATAAACTATATTTTGACAAAATGGAAACCCGACTTCAAAAATAAAATATTCTATCACAAAAAATGCACTAAAAAGTAAAAAAATAATTGCATATTCTTGTGCCAATTTTAGTTCACCTAAGCAAAAAATTTTAAATATATATGTACAATTATAGTTATTTTTGGAGGCGGTGTCCAAAAATTATGTGAATTTCTCTATGCTGACACCGCCTCCAAAAATAACAATAATTGTACATATATATTTAAAAATTTTTGCTTAGGTGAACTAAAATTGGCACAAGAATATGCAATTATTTTTTTACTTTTTAGTGCATTTTTTGTGATAGAATATTTTATTTTTGAAGTCGGGTTTCCATTTTGTCAAAATATAGTTTATTTACAAACTCAGATCACACTTCTCACTGATCATTTTATTACAAAATAAGAATTTTATAATTTATATACATCGTCGTATATTTCATCAAAAAAAGACAGCATGAATGTTTGTTATATAGGTAAATGTTTAAGCTTTCGATTAAAGCTTATAAAAGTTAAAAATATTAATTTGTTTATAAGTAAATTAACAAAAGGTAAAACATACGATCACTCTCTTAAAAGTTAACGTATCGTTATATATATATATATATATATATATTATATATTATATATATATTTTTTTTTTTATAATTAATCTAAAAAATCTATAAGTTAAAAGTTATGTCTCTTTCCCCTTACCTATGCCATTTATTAATAAAGTTGGCCTTGCAAATACGAAAATCATATCAGATATGATATTTCATTTTTGTCGGACTAAAATTGTGACCGCTAGAGAGTGATTTATATATTCTACGGAAATTCGCTAAGCTGAAGCAGCATCTGCGTATTTTTTTAAGTATTTAGTATGAAGAGTACATTCAACAAGTTTCCTATCGATATGATAATATTCATATTTTTACACTTGTAACCGAGTCCCTTTTACATCCATTTTAGGGTTTAAATTAGAGAAATCCTTTCTTGGTGAATGTTTACATCACAAAACAAACATTTTGTTTAAATAACATGTTTCTACATTCAGTAGTTTCGACATGGCGATGGTGAATCAGCCTTTTTAGGTCAATATATGCTATAATAGAGATAATAGAATTATTATTTATATTATTCATAATTCTATTGTAAATAAAAATATTAATGCAGTTGAAAACTGTTGTACTTCATTTTCGAAGAAAATTGATTACGTAACATCGAAAAATCATTATAGTTGTCTTGAATAACCTCGGTCCGATATCCTCTTATATTAAAAAAAAAAAGACCTAGAAAATTGAAATTTTTATCTAAATAGATCTTCACTCAAAAGGGTGCATGAGACATTTGTCAACAAGAAATGAAAAAATATACACTTCAAAAAAAAGGTGTTGAAATCGTAAGAGATATTTATACGATTTTCTCCCCCCTCGCTTGAACCGTTTCTCACAGGGAAGCATATCATAGGGAATGATATCTGCATATTTTGTCATGAAGAGGAGGAACCCGGAATTCACATTCTGTGTGAATGCGAAAGTCTGTTTCTCAAAAGACATTATCATTTGGGATGGCCAGTTCTCCAGCCAGATCAAATACGTCTGTGAACTTGGCAGGACAAATTTATCTTAGCATACTACAATGTGCATAGGAATTTGCAGTTTTTTTGCAGTTATTTTGCAGTTCAACACATAAATTTGCAGTTCATTTATTTTTAAAAATAACCGTGTGTACTGCTAACTTCCGCGGAAGTTAGCAGTACAAGTTTGCGTACAGCGTTTAAGGGACCTCAAAAAAATTTGCGATTGAGCCAGGAATTTGCAGTTTTTTTGCAGTTCTCCAATAAGATCATTCCCGAATTTGCAGTTAATTTATTTTTAAAAATAACCGTGTGCACTGCTAACTTCCGCGGAAGTTGGCAGTACAAGTTTGCGTACAGCGTTTAGGGGACCTCAAAAAAATTTGCGAATGCGCCAGGAATTTGCAGTTTTTTTGCAGTTCTCCGATAAGATCATTCCCGAATTTGCAGTTCATTTATTTTTAAAAATAACCGTGTGTACTGCTAACTTTCGCGGAAGTTAGCAGTACAAGTTTGCGTACAGCGTTTAAGGGACCTCAAAAAAATTTGCGATTGAGCCAGGAATTTGCAGTTTTTTTGCAGTTCTCCAATAAGATCATTCCCGAATTTGCAGTTCATTTATTTTTAAAAATAACCGTTTGCATTGCTAACTTCCGCGGAAGTTGGCAGTACAAGTTTGCGTACAGCGTTTAAGGGACCTCAAAAAAATTTGCGAATGAGCCAGGAATTTGCAGTTTTTTTGCAGTTCTCCGATAAGATCATTCCCGAATTTGCAGTTCATTTATTTTTAAAAATAACCGTGTGCACTGCTAACTTCCGCGGAAGTTGGCAGTACAAGTTTGCGTACAGCGTTTAGGGGACCTCAAAAAAATTTGCGAATGAGCCAGGAATTTGCAGTTTTTTTGCAGTTCTCCGATAAGATCATTCCCGAATTTGCAGTTCATTTATTTTTTAAAATAACCGTGTTCACTGCTAACTTCCGTGGAAGTTGGCAGTACAAGTTTGCGTACAGCGTTTAGGGGACCTCAAAAAAATTTGTGAATGTGCCAGAAATTTGCAGTTTTTTTGCAGTTCTCCGATAAGATCATTCCCGAATTTGCAGTTCAATTATTTTTTTAAATAACCGCTGTACATGTTTGCGTACAACGTTTAGGGGACCTTAAACAAATTGGCGAATGAGTCAGGACTTTGCAGTTAATTTGCAAATTAATTTTTTATTATAAGTGTCCATAATCTAAAGCGTTAATTTTTTTACCGGAGATATAATTTGTTTTGAAATTTACGGATTAATTGAGAAATCTTGTGTTACTACATTGAATAAATTACCAACAACCAAAGTTGATACTAATGGTGATAATTTTATTCTTACTGGCCTTGTAGCATATAATGGAAAGGAAATTCAAAAACCCAATATAATGGGCCATTATACAGCAAAGTGTTACAGAGCTGGCTACTGGACTATATACGATGACACTGCAATGAGAAATAACGCTGTAAAAGGCACGCATGAAACCAAACCAAAGCCCATTTTCTACATAAAACTGTAGTAATAAATTTTTTTTATTCAATTATTATTTTATATTATTCATATTGTTAAAAAATACTGACTGAAAATAACAATTTAAAAAAAAATACAAAAAGAATTAAAAAATGTTTTCTAATGATTAGAATAAAGAATATTCATAAACATTAGAATCTAATGTTTATGTTTTTGCAATAACAAAATTTTGGATATCACTTTGTTATATTGTCATACAATCGAAGTTCTAATTTTACAAAGATTGCCCACGCCGTTTTGAAATTATGAAGTTTCAAATTTGCAATTTGCACTACTTACCACATAAAGTATAAGATAGCTGGGCCAAATAGAGATGTAATCGCATAACAAATCTTTTTCAAAAACTAGTATTTTATGCAGAAAAATAAAAATATTGTATTCAAACAGGGCTACAATCGCCCAAGATGTATGTAATATTGCAATTTTAATTTACTTTCCGCGGGAGTTAGCAGTGCATATTTAAAAAAATAAATGAACTGCAAATTCGGAAATAAGCTTATCAGAGAACTACAAAAAAACTGCAAATTTCTGACTCATTCGCAAATTTTTTTGAGTCCCCTAAACGCTGTACGCAATTTTGTACTACTATCTTCCGCGGAAGTTTGCAGTGCTCACGGTTATTTTTAAAAATAATTGAACTGCAAATTCGGGAATGAACTTATTGGAGAACTTCAAAAAAACTGCAAATTGCTGGCTCATTCGCAAATTTTTTTGAGGTCCCTTAAACGCTGTACGCAAACTTGTAGTGCTAACTTCTGCACACGGTTATTTTAAAAAATAAATAAACTGCAAATTCGGGAATGACCTTATCGAAGAACTGCAAAATAACTGCAAATTCCTGGCTCATTCGCAAATGTTTTTGAGGTTCCCTAACCGCTGTACGCAAACTTGCTGTACTTACGCTGTACTTTAAACTTCCGCGGAAGTTAGCAGTACACACGGTTATTTTTAAAAATAATTGAACTTCAAATTCGGGAATGAGCTTATCGGAGAACTGCAAAAAAACTGCAAATTCCTGGCTCATTCGCAAATTTTTTTGAGGTCACCTAAACGCTGTACACAAACTTGTACTGCTAACTTCAGTGCACATGGTTATTTAAAAAAATAATTGAACGACAAATTCGTGAATGAGCTTATCGGAGAACTGCAAAAAAACTGCAAATTCCTGGTTCATTCGCAAATTTTTTGAGGTTCCCTAAACGTTGTACGCAAACTTCTACTGCTAACTTTTGCGGAAGTTAGCAGTGCATACGGTTATTTTAAAAAATAATTGAACTGCAAATTCGTGAATGAGCTTATCGGAGAACTGCAAATAAATTGCAAATTCCTGGCTCATTCACAAATTTTTTTGAGGTCCCTTAAACGCTGTACGCAAACTTGTACTGCTAATTTCCGCACACGGTTATTTTGAAAAATAAATAAACTGCAAATTCGGGAATGAGCTTATCGGAGAACTGCAAAAAAACTGCAAATTCTTGGTCGTTCGCAAATTTTTTTGAGGTTCCCTAAACGCTGTACGCAAACTTGTACTGCTAACTTCCGCGGAAGTTAGCAGTGCACACGGTTATTTTTAAAAATAATTGAACTGCAAATTCGGGAATGAGCTTATCGGAGAACTGCAAAAAAACTGCAAATTCCTAGCTCATTCGCAAATTTTTTTGAGGTTCCCTAAACGCTGTACACAAACTTGAGTGCACACGGTTATTTTAAAAAATAATTGAACTGCAAATTCGGGAATGAGCTTATTGGAGAACTGCAAAAAAACTGCAAATTCCTGGCTCATTTGCAAATTTTTTTGAGGTCCCTTAAACGTTGTACGCCAACTTGTACTGCTAACTTCCGCGGAAGTTAGCAGTGCACACGGTTATTTTTAAAAATAAATGAACTGCAAATTTATGTGTTGAACTGCAAAAAAACTGCAAATTCCTATACACATTGTAGTATGCTAAGATAAATTTGTCCTGCCAACTTCACAGACGTAGATCAAATCAATGAGGTGTCGCCAAGGAATACCTTTACGTTCATCGCGGTACAAAAGCTCTTTATAAGACTTGCTCCTGTTTCGATTCTAATTTAATCTACGGTTTCAAAGATGGACAGTTTTGCCCATTTACGAACTTGACCTTAGTTTTTAGCCCCGAGAACACACATCCAAAGTTTCAGCTCATTATCTATTTTCGTTTTTATCGTTCCTACGGGCAAAAAGGAGGCCATGCGGAAAAGAATGAATTCGGTCATTTTATGAACATCTATACCTGAGATCAATATTGTTAATCAATCCCTACAAAGCCGGGACTAAACTTAATATACCCTGGTATATAATATATACCACATTTCTGTACGTTTTTGGGGTTCTTTCATAATAATCTTTATATAATTTTAATTATTTTGCCAAAAAGTTGTGAATTTTCAACGAGTTTCATCTATACTAGTATGTTAATTAAATAATTTGAACAAAATGACGTTCATAAACAATATTTTTTACACATCGAGTATTATTTATTTACGTCATAAACAGTTATAATTAGCATTTGAATGCTATGAGATGCACACATCTATAGCACGGCATTGAGTAGGTCGAGTTTAAGGGGTTGTAGGCTTTCGTATGCGACACTGATATTACTGCACGAACTGTTAGAATCAAAATTGACCCCATGTTACTTTTGAACGAAAAAAGTTACAGTAATGAGTTTTCAAATATAGCAAGATTACGGAGTTGATTGATTGATTAATATTGGAGTAAAAACTATTGCACTTCGACCTTTAGATTACGTACTTATAAGATAACGGTTTTCGTTCATCGTTAAGGAATAAACATTTAAAAAATTATTCAAAAATCGAAAAAAGACTGATTTTTGTTTATATACCTGTCAAAATTTTAGCATACTTCCCGATATCCTTTAAAATTGATATTTGGCATATAGTTGGTCTAAAACCCAAATCGACAGAAAATTATGAAAACCCGAAATTTCTATCCCGAAATCGAAAATTTTTGCATATTTTGTTTTGATAAATTTAACATTGTGAAACATACGAGTATACCTTATATATTCCAACCTGATTGGTCGAGACATTAATTGCGTAGAATCTAAAAAAGTATATATATTTTAAACAGTATTATTTGAAAATCATATCTTATCCATATTTAAATGGAGAAACACTAATTTATAATTTAAAAAAGTAATTTTAAAAAAAAATAAGGTTTTGTCTGAATTTAATATCTATACGTAATTTTGTTTAAATCAATTTACCCCGCTTCTAGACATGCTAGAAGGATGCGGTTTTTTGTATTCGACGCGGAATAACTTGAAACTTGAAAGAAAAATGGAAAAACTTCAATTTTTTCAAAACACCAAATTTCCTTTTTTACCTAATTATAGTTTTATCTACATGGTTGTTTGGATATACACAGGCAAGAGAATTAGAAAATCTAGTATGTCATTTATGTTGCACAATTCGAATAAAAATTTGGATCCATTATTTAGTTTGTATTAATAACGGTACATTAATTTAAATATTTAAATAAACAGTTTTTTTTTAAATAATTTTTTTTGGATGAAAATTGTTTAGTATTTGTGAAAAAAATAAAATTTTTGTCTGGGCCTAAAAATTGAAATATCTCGGAAAGCAATAGAGATATTGAAAAAATAATCGCAGATTCTTTCGTGTTAAGTCAAAATAGACCATAAAACTTATATACAACATCACAATAAAAAATATTTCAGGCTGTATAAATTTTATAAGCAAATTAACGTAGAATTTTACATAAAAAGTTAAGTAACTCCGAATCGGTGTGTTTTATCGAAAAAATTAGCAAAAAAATCCCGTAAAATCCCCAATGATTGTTCTGCGAACATAATTCTCAAGTTTCATTACGGTAGGTCCACTTTTCAAATTTTTGTATTTTTCATGACAGAAGTTATGTGTTTAAAACAGTCTATGTATGGATGGAAAATCTTATGTTCCCGTGTAGCTCGTAAGAAACTTATCATATTTTGACATGTGTTATGTCGTGAGCTTTGCCTTGGGGTTTATTGTAATATAAAGATTATAGAAATGTACTCGAAGATTAATTATACAAGGTGGTAATTTATGCAGAAAATATTTATGTAAAGATATTCAGAAATTTTATAATAATGACAAATCAATAATACAAAGCACTCTTAATGATAACATTTCAATCATAAGTCAACTAGATTATAGCGGATTACATTACTGCAGGGTTTACATTAATACTTCAACATACCCCCTCAATGTAAACACACCCAAAAAATTAAAAATAATAAACTTAATTTAGACGTAACGCATTTCAATGCTGTTAATGCACTTCCAATGCTTAGTACCGTTCAAACTTAGTAAAGACATCCGCAATCATTTCCTCAGTTGACAGATATTTGATTTGAATATTTCCTCCAGCTATACATTCTCGAATAAAATGATGCTGAACATCAATGTGTTTTGTTCTACTATGAAACATTAGGTTCTCGGACAGTTTTATCGCCGATTGGTTGTCGTTATACATACTAATGGAGCTGTGTTTTAACAACCGTAATTCAGAGAGGAAATTCTTTAAGAATATTGCTTCTTTGCTAGCTTGTGTCATGCCCATATACTCGGCTTCAGTGCTAGACAACCCAACCGTGTTTTGCTTTCTACTTTCCCATGAAATAGCACATCCACTCATTGTGAAAACATAACCTGTGTAAGATTTCTTGTCCAAAGTACAGTTTCCCGAATCTGCGTCAACAAACCCACGAATTACGCCTCCCGTTTGTTCGTAGATTAAATATAAATCCTAGGTTCTCTTGAGATATCTTAAATAGTATGCATTGTTAATTTATTTATTCGTTAGCCCACAAAGATCCGTATGAACAAGCTCTAATAACTTGCTTGCTCGCCTCCCTGGATCCTTCAGTGGAACACGATGTTGCTTCTCCATCACACACGGACGCAGAGTCTCCATCACACACGGATACCGGTTGACATATTTTGAAGCAACTTCAAATTGGAATTGTTCAGGTGTTCTATTCTTTTATGCCATATGTCCTGGCTGAAACATAAATTTACTACAGGGTTTTCCAAGGAATTTGTAACATCCTTGTTTTTCTCGATTTTAAGTGGTTCAAGTACAATGTACGATTCTATATCCAGATAATAAAGTCCCTGCTTTTGTTTGGCAGTGGCCAATACTTCCCCTCTTACTTGAAAATCGCTTTCGTTGTACATATGAGCCCTTTCTGCTCCGAAAACCCATATCAAATTTTTAGACGTAACCTTACTCACGGATATTAAATTTGCCACATGAATCACATCAGTGATCATTATTTGAGATATCATCTTTAAATTTTACCTCTACGTCACACATCTCTACTTTTCGTAATACCACCATTTGCCAAAGTTACTTCGGAAGCAGCACAATTTTTCCTATTCTGAAGCCAATCATCATATCGTGTCATTGTAGCTGTCGCTCCCGAATCCAAAAACCAAGCACGCTGCTCTATATCACAAGGCATTGCCGAAAACATGTTCCAGGGTTTTCCGACTTGCTTTTGCGCAGCACCTTTTTACTTGGGACAATCCGAGGACTTGTGACCCTTTGTGACTTTTTGTTATGCCTTTTTGTATAGTTATGGTTGTATTTCTGATCCGATTGCGTTACACTGTACAAAGCAGTTTCGTCAAACACATCTTTTTCACTTCTTATTTCGTGTAGAAGTTTGTTTTTAACTAAGTCACTTGTAACTACCACACCACATCCTGCTAAAGTCATAATGAGAGGTTCGTAACTTTTCGGCAATCCAATTAACATGATTGCGGTCACTAAATCGTCATTCAATTCGTAACCTATATCTGATAGTTCAATGGTGAGAGACATTACCTTATTCACATATTCGTCGATCTTGTTAAAAGTGTCTAACTTCAAACTAAACAATTATTTTAACAATTCAAAACGTCGAATAAGTCCAGTATCTTCAAATGCCTTCACTAAACTAACCCAGGTTTCTTTGGCTGTCGTACATTTTCTTACATGCACATAACACGTTGGGTTGTATGCATAAATTTATCTTCGTTCTTGCCTTTTCATCTAAATCCGCGCCAATCTGTTCGCTACACCATCAGCTTTCACTTTCTGCTTGATGCAACTCCACAGTTTTTCATGAAAATTATTATCCAGCTATGTGACGTCATAATTAATCCAACATGAGGGATATGACTTGCATATAACTGAAAAAAATTCCACAAATATATCCAGTTTGATATCAAATGAAAGGTTTTAATTCACAGATTCCGAAAATGTATAATTTATTTTTAAGTGACTATGAAGGCCTATGATTTTAGTTGTCTGTATGTATGTATTTTAGTATAATCATTTAAGATTCCTATAATATATACAGCTCTTTGTGTGAATTATAAAATTAGCCCTCCATAATAAATCCTTTCTTCCGTTTGTAAAGTCCTTAAAAAGTGATGATATCATATAAAGGGCCGAGTTATGTATCAAGTGTGTGAAAATGAATATAAATTTATTATGTACATTTTCCTTAGAAAATTAATAAGAGGTAAATTGATAAATGTAAGAAAAAATTTGGTGGAAATTTCATAAGTTTTCCCTTAGTATGTTTTTAAAATTTTACAACTTGGCAAGTTATTTTTTTTTGTTTCAAATATTTTAAAACTTGCCAAATAAAATTTTAAAAACATACGTACTAAGGGAAAACTTACGACATAAATTTCCACCAAATTTTTTCATATATTTATCAATCTACCCTTCATTAATTTTATTCATTAAGAAAATGTATATAAAAAATTTATATTCATTTTCACACACCA
The DNA here is from genome assembly GCA_963920215.1 of Nineta flava. Taxonomy (NCBI): domain Eukaryota; kingdom Metazoa; phylum Arthropoda; class Insecta; order Neuroptera; family Chrysopidae; genus Nineta; species Nineta flava. The sequence goes on from OY986040.1 coordinate 96,480,580, forward strand.
GTCCAAGTGGCCGAGCGGTCTAAGGCGTTATGTCTGCGCAGTATGTCATCTTGGAAACTGGGAGGTTATCGATACAAATCCCAACATTGGCAGTTTGTCAATTATTAAGAAAAAAAAATAGGGGCTGTTAATTGACTAAACGGTCGGGGTATGGACTAAAACGTAGTAACCGACTATGCTTGAGAACGTTTTCTGCAGTTTCCTTCACGAACTCTAGATGAAAATTGGCATAGTTCCTATCATAGTCGGCTGCAGCCGCATATCCTGCCAATTCGTAGTCTATACACAAAAATTCCTTCCACTCCACTCACACCCTTACATCCTTAGGCATCACAATGGACGTTATGGTCGAAGTGTAGCCCATCCAGGGCAGCCTCTACAATCTATCTATCTATCTTCATTTTCACACACTTGATGAATAACTCGGCCCTCTATATGATATCATCGCTGTTTAAGGACAAACAATTATAGAGGACACAATTTATAAGTCATGATTAATTTCCATAGGCGAAACTAATATATTAAGGATATCCCCGAAAACTCGGCCCTTTTTTTACATTTATGTTTTTGATCGGATATAATACACCCTATCTATCAATAGATACATACATAATACAGGTCTCTTAAGCTAGCGGACTAAAAATGTAGGCTACAAATGGGACCTAGTTGGGCATTTGTAGCCTATTTGTAGCCAATTTGTTACGTTATTAAAAAATTTGTAGCCTTAGCCAAAATTAAAAAAATTAGGTATCCGCTAGCTTAATATGAAGCTAGCGGATACCACAATAATCAATGTTTGGAAGCTTCGAATTACAATTGTAAGTGCATGAAAATTTGTAGCCGGCCAAGATCTATGGGATAGAAACAATTAAAATGTATTTCAAATGCAAAAATGTATTTAACAGTAAAAATAGTGTAATTTAACATGCAGCCGCTAGGGATAAAAATTTCAAAAGTATTTTTTTGCTATCAGAATCATTTTTTTAGACTAAAAACAGGTAACCACTATGACTACAAGTATCGAAAGAATTGTTTTACAGAAAGAAAGGTTTGAACCTTAAACTAAAAACGGGTAGCTGCTATGGCTACAAATTTCAAATTGACTAAACAAGAGTAGCTACAATGACATAAAATTTCAAAGTAATTTTTTTCAATAAAAATAAATTTTTTTTAATGGGAAAGCAGCTATGGCACAAAATGTCAAAAGTATCGTTTAACAACTAAACAGTTTTTCTTAACTAAAACCGGGAAGCGGTTATGGGTACAAAGTCCAGCATTATCGAATAATTTTTTTTTCTAAAAAAGAGTAAATTTTTTTTTTCTAATTTTTTTTTTTCGATTAAAACCGGCAGTCGCTACGACAACAAAATTCAGGAGTATTATTTAACAGTGACGAAAATGTTTTTTCACTCTACATGGGTAGCCGCGACGGCAACAAAATTCAAATTGACTTTTATTGAGAGAAGACACATGGTTACAAATTTCAAATTATTGTTTTTCTAAAAAAGAGTTTTTTTCGATATAAACCGGCAGCCGCTACGGCAACAAATTTCAGGAGTATTATTGAACAGTGACAATTATGTTTTTTCGATCTGAGTGAGTAGACGCTACGGCAAAAAATTTCAAATTGACTTTTATTGAGAGTAGACACATGGCTACAAATTTCAAATTATTATTTTCCTAAAAAAGAGTTTTTTTCGATATAAACCGGCAGCCGCTACGGCAACAAATTTCAGGAGTATTATTAAACAGTGACAATTATGTTTTTTCACTCTCAGTGTGTAGCCGCTACGGCAACAAATTTCAAATTGACTTTTATTGAGAGTAGACACATGGCTACAAATTTCAAATTATTATTTTCCTAAAAAAGAGTTTTTTTCGATATAAACCGGCAGCCGCTACGGCAACAAATTTCAGGAGTATTATTAAACAGTGACAATTATGTTTTTTCACTCTCAGTGTGTAGCCGCTACGGCAACAAATTTCAAATTGACTTTTATTGAGAGTAGACACATGGCTACAAATTTCAAATTCTTATTTTTCTAAAAAAGAGTTTCAGGATATTCACGCATCCTTTTGCAACATCATCATTAAAAAATTATACTCCTGAAATTTTTTGCCGTAGCCCCTGCTGATTTTGATCGAAAAAAGTACTATTTTTTAAATAATATAGATATGTAACATGTAGCCATGTGTCCACTCTTGTTAAAAGTCAATTTGAAACTTGTCGCCGTAGCAGCTACCCATTTACAGTTTAAAACTGTATTAATTCACTGTTTAATAATACTCCTGAAATTTATTGCCGTAGCGGCTGCCGGTTTATATCGAAAAAAAAACTCTATATTAGAAAAAAAACTTTTTGAAATTTGTAACCATGTGTCTTCTCTCAATAAATGTCAATTTGAATTTTGTTGCCGTAGCGGCTACCCATGTAGAGTGAAAAAACATTTTCGTCACTGTTAAATAATACTCCTGAATTTTGTTGTCGTAGCGACTGCCGGTTTTAATCGAAAAAAAAAAATTAGAAAAAAAAAATTTACTCTTTTTTAGAAAAAAAAATTATTCGATAATGCTGGACTTTGTACCCATAACCGCTTCCCGGTTTTAGTTAAGAAAAACTGTTTAGTTGTTAAACGATACTTTTGACATTTTGTGCCATAGCTGCTTTCCCATTAAAAAAAATTTATTTTTATTGAAAAAAATTACTTTGAAATTTTATGTCATTGTAGCTACTCTTGTTTAGTCAATTTGAAATTTGTAGCCATAGCAGCTACCCGTTTTTAGTTTAAGGTTCAAACCTTTCTTTCTGTAAAACAATTCTTTCGATACTTGTAGTCATAGTGGTTACCTGTTTTTAGTCTAAAAAAATGATTCTGATAGCAAAAAAATACTTTTGAAATTTTTATCCCTAGCGGCTGCATGTAAAATTACACTATTTTTACTGTTAAATACATTTTTGCATTTGAAATACATTTTAATTGTTTCTATCCCATAGATCTTGGCCGGCTACAAATTTTCATGCACTTACAATTGTAATTCGAAGCTTCCAAACATTGATTATTGTGGTATCCGCTAGCTTCATATTAAGCTAGCGGATACCTAATTTTTTTAATTTTGGCTAAGGCTACAAATTTTTTAATAACGTAACAAATTGGCTACAAATAGGCTACAAATGCCCAACTAGGTCCCATTTGTAGCCTACATTTTTAGTCCGCTAGCTTAAGAGAACTACATAATACACCTCATCTATCAATAGATGAGGTGTACTTACTTACCCCACTACAGCAATGAATCGTTAAATCCATTCATTTGTTTATATGCAGTTACAAATTAGTATTGTTAATTGTTATACCCTCGACACAGATCGTTTTTGTTGCTACAGAGTAGTGTTTAGGTTGTATGTCTAAGTAAGACAGAGGATTTGTTTTCTCAAATTATTCCCCTTACATGTTTGTTTCAAAGCCTGTATTCTAGATGATTAAATCAAATATCATCCATAAAGGATAAAGAATTGTTAAAAAATTTTTTTATCCGAAAAAACTATTATTAGCGAATTTCCTCCGAAGAAATTGCAAGAATCGGACAAAGGGAAAGGGGGTTTAGGCGTATTGAGTAAAACAAAATTTGGCAAATCTCACTTAATATTGGAAAAATCAAAAAAATGCATAAGAAGTTTTCCCAGGAAATTCGAGAAAACCGGGGATCTGCGAATTTTATGCAACCGGGAAATATTAGTGAATTTCGAAATGTTTTTCGACAATGTACTAAAAAAAGAATTAAATATATAATCAATTATTCAAATCAGCATAGTTGCACATGCTTTTTAAATTTTATGAATTGTACTATGATTACTCATCGCGACTTCACCTGCCAAAATTTTGCAAAGCCCTTATAACCTAATCACATAATATTTTCTTCCGGCAAAGACTGATAATACTAGCATTGAATTGTACTAGCATTACTCATCGCGGCTTCACCTGCCAAAATTTTGTAAAGCACTTATAACCTAGTCACATAATATTTTCTTCCGGCAAAGACTGATTGTCTTGAAACGCTGCTACACGTATTTATTTTTAATTTATAGAATAATGTGAACGTACATAGTTTCATCTCGCCCAGGCCCGGCACGTTCGCCATAACCTTCTTCCCAATCAAGCCCGACATGCTCCGGTCTTCAGAGCTAATCCTTATTCCGAAGTTACGGATCCAATTTTCCGACTTCCCTTACCTATATTAATTTATTGACTAAGCTGAATTTCCCGGCATTGTCCGTGGGGAGCCAGTCATTTCCCCGGCGTAGAAAATGAAAGTCACTTTTGGAGTTCATAGTGTCTACTTAATTAATCAAATTTTTTAATTTTCCGCCACTTCCTCTAATGTTATTTTACTTCTCAGAACCTCCACCAAATTATATAAGTCGGTAATAACTTGACTACAAACCTTCCTCATGAATCACTCCGTCCATTAGCAAAAACCGTATGAAAATCCGTTCGGTAGTTTTTGAGTTTATCACCTACAGGCAAACAGACAGAGTGGCTGGGGAACTTTATGTTATAATATGTAAGAATAATAATACTATTTCAATTTTATATTTTATAGCGACCCATGGGTAGCATGGGTAGCATAGGCTTCGCATGGGTAGCACTAATTATCAATAGCCAGATGACTTTTGGTAATCTAATTTTGTATTAATTTGTAAGGAAAATATGACACAAAATTGCCAAAAAACCAACAATAACAAATTTCTCTTGTTCCGATCGCTATCAAACTTCACACATTCTCTGAAAATTTCATCAAAATCGGTCCATCCGTTTTGGAGTCCATAGGGAACATACATACACACATCGATGTGTGTATGTATGTTCCCTATGGACTCCAAAACGGATGGACCGATTTTGATGAAAATCTTTCGCTCCTCTTTCCCCTTGACCTATACCATTTATTAATAAAATTGTGACATTTCATTTGATCAGACTAAAATTGTGGCCACTGGAGATTGATTTATCTATTCTAAGAAAATTCGCTAAGTTGGCGCAGCTCCTGCATAACGATTTTTTTATTATTTTTGCATGGTGTTCTATAATCTTTAGGCTTCTTTATAATTTCACGGTGCTGGTCACATAATTTCTTTTCTGGAGGCTGGTAACACTAGCCTACTAGTCTAGAACGTTATTGTATTACATACCTTACTATGACAAAGAATGTGTTAGGTTATGTACGATATTTCGAGCTCGAAAATAGATGTTGAGTTTTCACCAGATCTTTACGTTTTGCAAGACTCTGTTTCTAAAAATACCATTTTTGTTGATTGGTTCGTAAGCATGATATCTCGATAATGGGAAGAGCCTAAATATCTTTGGCTAGTAGAACATTACTAAACCTGATAAATAAAAATATATTATTCATTATGCGGGAATATTATTTGACCCAATTTTATAATATTGATAATAATGAGCAATAAATAAGTCTTTGGCTTCTGCTTCCATAGTACGAACATATAATTTTATACATGGAAACAATACGCCAATTTTTCATAAACTGTTTCACAATGAGACGATATGAAGTAAGCATTTTATGTAAGACACTATCCGTCGAAGTATGATGGGCTTTATACAAAACGTCTAGCCACTACATGTAACTTTTCATGTTTACACAATACTCAGGCGTTTCATTATATGTCTAGATTCTTCGTTAAAAACAGAATTTTCAATGAGATCACGACATACTATAGTTTCAAGAGTTTTTCAACTTACTATAGTTTAAAGCTTAATAAGCTTTTTCCTGTTAAATTTGCGAAGAAAACATTTGATATTTTTGTAGAGAATTTAATTGCGTATAAGATTCTGCACCATTTTGAAAAAAAATATATTTTAGTACTTTTGTTTAAAAAAAAAAAAACAAACAAAAATTTTTTTATATGTAATTCAAATGGGAAATTGAATATGCTTTGAGCTCTTAATAGGAATGAGATTTCGAGCTGTTGTTTTAGCAGAATTTTTTTAAACCACCCTAATACGTAGAATATACCTACAAAGGTATTGCGCTTCGTATACTATTATTTAAAATGTTAATGAATTTAGATTATTTTTAGCAAAATGACGTTAGTATTAAAAACGGTCAGATCTTTGTATAGCAGAGATTGTATGTGTGTGTAACAATATATTTCGAGCCCCGCCACCGCGGTCGGGTCAGTTTATCCGTTCTTTATAAGCTCTATTTGTTTTTAATGCCTAAAACCTTACGGATGATAAGTTACGTATAAAAGGCATTTAGATTTTTAGTTACTTCGATTCTCTCGCCTTTATTACAGAAAAATCTGATTATGAATACTTTGATTGATTTAAGTAAAAAATGTTTGATTTGAATAAAAAATATTTCTAATGGTATGAATTATGATTAGAAGTTATTACTTATAATAATAGCCTTGTACTGAATACAGAAAAATATAATATCATGTCATGTAATAATCAAAGGAAACCCTATCAATTACAATGTAATTTGGTCAGTGGCCGATTCAGGGTCAATAATTAATGCAATTAAATAATTTTTTTATTCAAAAGTGCATTTACCACTATTAATCAAGGTAATTATATGATTTAGAAAACATTTGAATCATATTACTTACATCGGAGAAGCTATACAATATACACAATAATTTCCTAGTGTCAAATCATTTTGATTTAATTAATTTTATGAATACCTGTACCAAAATATCAATATTTCATTATGGAGTCCTATTCTGTGTAGATTAGGGTAATTTAAAAATATTTTTCTTATGATCTTAAAGTTACTCCTAGATATAAAAAAAAATTATCCTAAAACATCAGCTCGAAATATCATATCCTAAAAGCTCAACAAATATTCATGTTATGATTTGAATTATATACACAGAAAATTTTTGTTTTTTTATATAAGAATTTTATAGGAAATTAAATTCTCTACAAAAAATATCTGAAATGTTTTCTTCGCAACTTTAATAGGGCACAACTTATGAAGTTATAAACTATAGTAAGTTGAAAAAATCGACGTAGCTGAGTTGAGCTTCAGGTTGATGAGCGTGGGGTCGCTTTAATTGAGAAATTTTATGAATTGGGAACTAAAGATGAACAACAGAAGCAGTATCTTTCACAAGTTATTTCAGATCACTGAAAAAAGCAACAAAAATAATTAATAATTAAACAAATTTGCAGAACTATATCTTATGAGCTCAATTTCAATTCAAAGTTACTACTTTACCGCTACTGGTAGCGTTTGGGCCTCAACCTACAATTCTGGGAACACTTTCTTTCAATTTCTATTTTCAAAATGCAATACTACACCAATTTTCAAAACAATGTTCGATCGTTTTTTTTTTTGTTCAAAACACGCACACTCTCTGCCTCCAATGTGACTTCTGCAAAATGCGGCTCTTGCTTTGACGATATCATTGGAAACTTATGAGCAAAAATCACGACTATGTTCGATCAGTTCACTCTTAGTCTATTACATTTATCATTACTTACAAATATTTATTGTTCCCACCGCTTCCACTACTTCAATAATTTATCGACACTTCAACCAAATTTATATTTCAGTGAACATTTTCGAATTCTATCTGTGGTAGCGAGATAAAATCCATACCAGCTTTTAAGTCTAATCATAAATTTTTAAACAAAAAAATTTCCATCAATATCGGTCAAGTACTTTTGGCGTGTTGCTCGAACAAACAAACAAACAGACATTTCCAATTTTTTAATAGTAGATAAATTACGTAATAAATAAGGTTGAATTTTTCTTTGTGGTAAGATCGTTAGTATCGAGAACTCAGGATCATGTGATCATATTATTACTAATGCGAGTAATTTTCTAATAATAAGAGAAAATAAATATTTCTAATAATAGCAGAAAACAATTATACGAACAGTATAAATGTATACCAAGGTAAAATTGCATAAGCTCTGGCTTTCTTTCTCTACTTCCATTATCCTAAATAAGCATGTATTTATATTTCGAAATAATAAACCTGTTACAAAACACAGAAATATCACATCATAGTCCAGTCAACTTACCTCGTCCGCTAGCAGGCAAGAAAACAAATAAAAAAATCATTTGAAACATATTCTTTCACGAAAGCAATAATAGATATGATAAAAATTTTTCGGTAGGTTATCGGTAAGATTATCGAATTTTAACTGAGTGTAAAGAATCATTAGAAAATGAAGTAACCATGGAGATACTTCTTATATTAATTATATATATTAAAACTTTAAAGTTGCAAATATTTATATAAATAATAAATAGATTATATGATCAATGAACAAATTTTAGTAATATGTATTTTCTACAACTTTACTTTTTATATATTCTTCTATTTAACTAATATTAGAAGAGATATTTCACATTTAGTGTCTCCCTAGAGCTCCCTTATGTTTCCATTGAGCAAAATTTTGCTCATATCGTTTATTGTTGGTTCAAACAAAATAGGGGATGGGAGCTAAAGTTTTACAAATTTGGCAAATAACGCCACCCTAATATATAAATATATATACATATATATATATATATATATATATATATATATATATATATATATATATATATATATATATATAATATATAAATATATAAATATATATAAATATATAAATATATATAAATATATAAATATATATATATATATATATATATATATATATATATATATATTGGATGTAAAAAGTAATCTTATGCGCCTGCTCAGAAGTGTGCGAACGTGACCACGCGTTAGAAGTGAAAGTTAGAACAATAGTTTATCTCTAGGTTAAAATAAGCCATATCTCACTTCAAAATATTACACTTTTTCGTAACGAAGTTACTTTACCGAAACAAAACCTACAACAGTACTTTTTTCATATACTTTTATAGATAAAGCACTTCTTTTCGACGAAGGACTCGTTCGAGGTGGGTTTTATTTTATTTTAAACTGGTGGCGGGACAGTTTTACATAGGCCTATTTATCATAAAAATCCCGATGAAAGGATGATACCTCATTCATGAATTCGCAACGCCAATCGGTGTCATGTAAAGTTCCCACCTCAGTTTTGTCTGGACTAACCATGTTTATTTGATCGTTAGTTTTTATTTATTTATATAATGTGTTTACTATTATCTAATACGAGAAAATCACGTTTAATTAATCCAGTCGAATAAATCTGCTAATTATAGAATATATTTATATAAATACATTTGTATCTATAGTTGTAATCAACCATAAAAAATAGTAAGGAAATTTTCTCCGAAGAAGCAGAAAATTCTATAATATTTATCTTAATATATCCGGAAAAAACAAAATGAAAGTTACTTTGATGACAGATGTCATATATTATTTATTATTATATATTATTTATTATTATGGGCTTATTCCGTAATGGTAACATCAATAAATTATAAGTTGGCATCACTTAAAAAGGAGGGGTTGGGATGGATGGATCTGTGTTCCACCATCATAAACATCATCAATCATAAATCTTCTGCTGTCAGAATCATGCAATGACTGAGAAAAAAAAAATTAAATAAAATTGAATAAAAACAAAAAATTATATTTTATTTTGTTTAATAACAGACTTGGCCTTGCGCACTACCGTGCTCTAGATAAGATTAACTAAGTATAATTTATAAATAAATAATAAAAATGATTCCTCTATCATTACAATAGCATACGTCATACGACTTTTGATGATGTTTATGATGGTGGAACACAGCACCATCCATCTCTACCACTCCTTTTTAAGTAATGCCAACTTAAAACTTATTGATGCTATCATTACGGAATACACTCTAAATATTATTTATTAAAGTATAAGTATCAATAAAGTAGTACTCATTAACTCATTTTTCTTAAGGTTGTACGCGTGGTGTGAGAAAGAGTAAAAGAAAGATTTCTTGACGCTAAATCTCGAAAATAACTTTATGAACTTGCATTTGTTTATTTGGACTAGTTCTATCATCTGTTAGGTCACTCGTAGGAGTCAAAGCAAAAAGTATAAAATACAGTATAACATAAATAATATAGCATATATAGTGTTTTCACATTTATGATATAATGGCCCAGTTTTGGATTTACGTGATAGATAAAAATAGTCATTGCATTCTTATTTTGTATTTTGACAGTATTACTTCTGTCGAAGTTATTATATTCATATATTACGAGAAAATAAACTGTCAAAATAAAAAATAAGAATGATATAAAAAGGTTGGCTGTTACGTCAGAATCGTCTTTGGTGTAGCGGTAAGCACGCTGGACTAGATATCCAGAGGCCCGAGGTTCGATTCCTGGTTGACGAGTTAATTTTTTCATACCAGTATTTAATTAAAAATCCAATGACATTGGTCTATAAAGTATACACTAGTCTTCTACAGTTTGTCTTACGTTACCGAAATGGAATTTGGACAAACTTCGTATTGTTGAAGTATACACAAATAAATATATATGAATTTAGTATTTCATCTATCTCTTAACTAGCAAAATTAATAAATAGGATTTTATTTGTAAACTAAATTTTCCTACAGATATCAACAAGATTATGGGATGCATTTTTTGTTCAGATTGGTTCAATTTTATTGAACGGTACTGTACTATATGTTGTACTTGTGTTGACAGGGATTATTATTTGTGTACTTGTGCAAGACTTGTGTTGACAGAGATTATTATTTTTCGTGTGGCGGCTCCAAATTATCACTTTTAAATATTATAATTTTGAAAGACTTATAAAAAATAGGGTATGCATGCATTTACGGTGCTAGTTAAAAACCTCAAGTTTGTTTGTTAATATCTCGATTCATAATAGGTCAAACGAATGTTATATTTCAATTTCTTAATCAAATTCTTAAGTAAAGTATTTATTAAAGTATTTATTAAAGTTATGAGTGAACTACCTTAAATTTATTTTTCACTGTTTTTCCCAGCCTGTATAGAATTAAATATAAAAATATAAAATAATTTTTTTAAAGGTAGTTCACTCGGTACAGTCATAGCAAAAAGTATAAAATATGATTAATTTACTTGTTACAACTATGCTAATTGAACATATCTAGTATAACGTACATAGTGTTTTATCATTTATAATACAATTTTATATATGTTATACTATGCAAGAATTGTTTTAAATTATTAACATTAAATATCAATAGATTTTTAAACCCGAGTCGGCTTGTTAAACAGCCTTATAGCCTGCAAATCATATATTTTGTTATTTCTTGAATGTAACCTTTTCAGTTCATTAATAGAGCATAAAAGTCGTGAAATGAAGATATAACGTCATAAATCCGATGACCTGTTTATAATTTTGGTCATGAATAAATCTGTAAAAACGTAATAGGTCGCATAAATTATAGGTCACCAAACATGCGAAAAAGCCATTTTGCGCATTTTCAATGATCAATTAAATTAATACATATCCTAATGTGTTCTATTTTATTCTGAAATGAATTCTGAAAAAGCAGGGGTGTCAAACTCAATTTTGCAGAGGGCCATATATTAAATTTAGAATGTGTAGGCGGGCCAGATTCAAATTAAAAAAAATGTACTGAATTATTATAACATTTTATTTACTTAATTATATAGTATATAATATACGTTTGTTAAAAATCATATCAAAGTTATAAAAGAGGGTAATTATTTTGAGCTCGAGGATCCAGATACCTGACTTCTCTTGTTTTTGACAAGCTCATTGATGTCAGGTATCATATTCGTTCTATCATTTTAAGAATTGATTGGAGATGTTCATTCGTAACGCTTGTGCGATGTTTGTTCTTATTTATTTTCATGACGGAAAACTCTGCTCACATAAATAGGTGCTACCAAACATGCACAGAATGCGTGCTGCATGCTTTTTTAATTGCGGGTAGTTATCCAAACTTTTGAAATATTGTGTATAAAATGTAAGAGCGTTAACCTCTTTAAATTTTTCTTTCAAAATACTGTCTGATTGAAGATCTATCAACTCCATTTGCAAATGAACTACCTCTACCCCTCTCGCTTGTCTAGGCACGCGCTGCCCTTGAAATTACTTATAAATGTTGTAGTGTGCGCATTTTAAAACTTCCGTAGAGGAATCGAGTGATCATGATTCTTCTGTCTGTCACACATTGCGATCGCGGGCCGTATCTTTGACTCCCCTGATTTAAAGGCTCTAATATTGAACTAAATTTTGACTCGGGAAAAATCCGCAATGTGTGTGGGCGTGTGTTTTTAATTATTGTGTATTAATTTCAACTTTATACGATATTTTTTTTTTCAGTTTTATCAAAATGGATTATGCACGAACCGTTTACGTATACCATGCATGTTAAAAATTTCAACGTTTCGCAATCGATAAAACACAATTTTTTTTTATAAATGCAAAACTTTTAGATTAATATTATATTTCACTTCTATCAATTCTTATGAATAGTGGGTTTACGAGTGAACTACCTGAAGCCACTAATATCTCATCAAAACGAATCACATTCTATTTCTATTTATAATGAAATAGTTATCTGTTCAAGTCACTTAATAATTTGTTTCTTTTGTTTCAGGTAAATATAGACAAGAAGATGATTATGTAATAATTATACAAACCTTCGTCAACAAAAATATAGATCATCACTCGTTATGATAATAATAATTAGGTAATTTATGGTTAAACGAGGTAGGTAATTATAGATCTAGCAAGGGGGATATACGATGACAAATTTAGATTTAATTTGGATAAGTCGACCTTCTTCAAAATGGAATCCTCAATTTATACGGATTTTCTTTCTATACATACAAGTAAGTAGCGCTACTTTTCTGGCCCATAGTACCAATGGACAGATTTTGTAAAAATTATATGCAAAACTACGAAACCTAGGTAGTTTTGTAGTGGGTTTGCAAACTTTATGTCAGTCAATGCAAAAATTATTATTTCCTTTGGAATTAGACATCAATTCTTTTGATTCATTTTTTATTTTCGATATATTGGGTCACAAAAATATATATATATATATATATATATATATATATATATATATATATATATATAAAGTCTGATGTAAGTATATATATATATACTGGATGCATATATATATAAATACATATATATATATATATATATATATATATATATATATATATGTATATATATATATATGCATACAGTATAGGTGAACTAATTTTTGCTTAGGTGAACTAAAATTGACACAAGAATATGTATTTATTTTTTTATTTTTTAGTGCATTTTTTGTTATAGAATATTTGATTTTTGAAGTCGGGTTTCCATTTTGTCAAAATATGGTTTTTAGTATTTCTAGTATACTAAATTCAGTGCTATTTTAGGAACGAAATATTTCTATTGAAGATGATAATGAATAATATTGAATATGCCATTAAAATTATGCTAATGTTTTAATACAATGTTCAACGCGTGATATTATTGGGAGTTACGTTTAAACTATATTAAAAATATTCGTACCCGTGTATGTATGTTCTGCATTACCTACAAATACATCTTGGTTATATAATAATCATAAATAAATAAACCTATTTTTATAAAGTCTGATATATATATATATATATATATATATATATATATATATATATATATATATATATATATATATATAACACCCCCCCCCCCCCAGCTTTATCATTGGCATCTTTATTGTATCCAGTGTCATCAAATTCGCATGACACAATACCCCCTACTAAGAAAAAATAATTAAATCAAGTAAATAATTATTTATTAGTTCTCCGATATGAATACTTAATGCAAATTATTCGGAATTTCCAAAAACCTAATTCTAAAATCTAAAGTAAAGCCAAATCATCAAAAAATTTACAAGCGGTTTACAAGTGTCAAGCGGTAAATGTAAAAGATCTAAAGATTTATATTTTATAATTTATATAACATTTATATTTTATTCATACCCAAATATATTAAAAAGGTACATTTTATGCCCCAAATTACCAGCCCAAAATTCCAGAGTATGTATTCAATGTATTGTATGTATTGAATACTTTGAATAATAGTGACCATAAAAAATAGTTGCTATTATCATATTTTTTTCAGAAAATGTTTTAATTAAAAAAAGAAAATAATAATAATTGTTAGTTAACCCTGTATTTATACTCTATCTCTCTTCATCTATCACTCAGAGCTGAGTGCAGTCAAAGTTTGCCCACCTATGGTATAAAGGTGCCCACCTATGTATGCTTTTATAATCAAGAGTAATTACAAATGTTTGTGCTGAATTGTGGCAAAACTATTCAGTTCATGAAAATTTGGAACATAGCTAGTTTTTCCGCTGAGGAGATGTACGAGACGATTTTGCCCGTTCTCAAACTCGTAGTCATTTCTAAGATTTAGAACATACACACACACAATTTCGTTCGTTATCGCTTTTCATTTTTGAATTAAAGTATAGTGTTCACGAACAGGCAGGTGGGCGGGCGTACGAATGGACATGCGTAGATTGATTAAT